>OY720638.1:119219813-120419813 GCA_963169105.1 Ceriagrion tenellum | reverse complement strand
ACGAGTTGGCTCTTACACTCATAGACTCCCTCAATGAAGGATACCCACTCCACCAATGCAATTTCTGACACAGCTATGTTTAAAAAAATACAAGCAGTGCAGAAAAAGCGTCCCATCTTCAACACTAGATTTTTATTTCACGGTATCCAACGGCTTTGCGTCAGACGATCCGCTTCCCGTGCCAAGCCGCGCTGAGGTGGATGATACCTTCAAGGTCACATATCGAGGAATTCATCTTCGGCTCAAGCAAGTCGTTTGAACCGTATGTTCAACGTTGCCGAGGTTTATTTGATTTACGGCTTCAGAAAGAACTAAGCCTGTATTTCCACATAATTATTGCGTGGTATAAATGCTTCGGGCTAGACCCGGTGGAAGTTATCGATAGTATGATGTGCAATGCACTTAGTGCTCTTTCGCCGATTTAATGAGACAGCACGACACGGTCCATTACGATATGGCATCATTATATGTAAGGTTTGCGAGTTAGGTCGTTGATAAACTATATCCGCTGACCGTAGCGGGTGGGGAGGGAGGAGAAGGGAGAACGGAGGAGTTAGGGTTTCTCGCTACGTTACGAATTTACGTACTTAGAAATAAAAATACAGTGAGAAAGAATTAAAATTAAATTGCTGATGAAAGTCCTCTGAACCAACCTCAATCTTTCAACTGCCATTTCAGTGTCAGATTCATACGTGTACTACTTCGGCTTTGCTTTGAACTTTGACGGGTTCGTCATTTCGCCCCTCTTGTGCGGCATAGAACAGCACTAGGGCCGTGATGGAGGATCACTCCGCGAAGTTCGAGCTAGGGCCTAAGATGCTCAGCTTTTTCACTTGAAGTCTTCGTGTCATTCACCATACGGTATTTTCACAGTGGCAGTCCGTTGCCCCTAGTCCGGTCTGTTGGTAGCGTATGGGAGTATTGTTTCTCATCATAAATTGTTCGAACGCTTATCTTTCATTTTATGATACCCATTTGAAAACTCATATACCGAAACCGGTTCTACACTTGCGCCGTGCTACGTATGCAGCGTACTTGACATGAGGGAAGCTGGGAGAAACATGCATTTCAGGATAAATACCTGGAAGCTATATACAGCGGTCACTCCTGAATAACGCAGCAAGAGACAGTTCAAAGAGACTTCGGAAGGACCAGGAATAAAACGGAACGGCAACTTCGCCAAAAACCTCGAACAAAATGTTTACAACACTGTGTTCGAGGTTTTTGGCAGGTTTTATCAGGGAGTAGGTGGAATTCTGGACCATGGAAGTCGTAGACTCGAAAATGAAGTACTGATAAAGGTTGCCCTATGAACAGAGTTGCACTATGGTTTGTAGCACTCTGTACCGACGTACTGAGTGTTACAAACCTTTCCCCTAAGAGACTTTTACTCATAATTTGGGTATTCGCTTTTACGTATCCAACTGAATTTTATATCTATTGTATTTTAAGACTCGGCTTCACCAAAAGAAATAAAGACTTATCCGCCCATTGCATAAAACTTGAGATAAAAAAATATTTGATGGGTTGAATTCGACACGAAAGGTAGTATTCAGGGGATACCTTTTGCCTCTTTTCTTCTTCATCATCAATATTCATCGTTAATATTGAATATGAATCCCTAAAATATGAATCATTCTCATAGCCAAACGAAGGATCACGTCGCAAACGACCAAAACGGTCTGAATGATTGGGACCAGTCCTCCAAAATGGTTTCCTTTGGCTTGCGAGGCATTAAACTTTCCTACCATTACATCTCCTACCTCTCTTATCTCACAGCCTCGCCAATTGAAGGCATCCCCGCCAGTAATCAAAGACAGTGGTGCTACAAGGAGTGTATTAAAATTGTGACAAGTGGCGTGGAATATGGATCCATTGATACCGAGTAAATGTAGGAAAGGTACATATTTGGATAATAAATTAAATATGATTAAGGTAGTTAAAGTAAACAAAATTAGCTAGACATTAATGGCAAAAACATTTGAAGTTTTTACATCGTCACTTTCCATAATTATCGCTATATGTGAAAAAATTGAAGTGAAAGTGGCAGAAGGAATGCCGCTCAAGAGGAAGACCCAATGTGACAATGCTTTTGCCTCAATTGAAGATGAGATGTACGTTTTTTTTGCAAATTTTGCCAAGAAAACCTATCTGTCAGTGACCCTATAATACAGCAGAAAGCGGAAACAATATCCCTTAAAAAACGTCAAGGATTTCCAAACCTCCGCAGGTTGGCTGATTAGGTCTAAGCACGTTTCAACATTAACATCCTTAAGATTAGAGGCGAGGAAGGTGCTGTCGACAGGGATGCTGTCACTAACTGGCATAGAGAAAATGATGTCCTAGTCAAATAATTTATATAATACTATCAAATAATGTACAAAGTACGTGGCATATATTTTTTGTTCTTAAATGTTCTGAGTAATCGGTATACTTACCTTATACGGAAAGTTAACTAAGAAAATCAACTGACGAAATTTAAAGTTGAATAAAAACCCTTATTTACTTAACAGACCCCAGCTTATGTCGATAGCATGAAAAAGTAACTGATAACATTGATTTCCAGGATAACCTTCTCAGGTAATTTGAAAGATACAAAACTAGAAGTACGAACATTCAATCGAAAACGGCCGTTTGGCAGGATCGGTTTCCGAGCAGGTTTGATGCCATGTGTGGGTAAACAACTTTCTCCTTCTGTTCCTTATAGTCCCTGTTTTGATTGTATATTTTTATTTTGTGCAAATGCAACTATAGGGAGAAGTAACAATTAATTTAATCATAAGCAAAGATGTTATCGATTAAAAGTTGCATGTTACGGCAATTAAAAAATTACGAATAAATCAAAAAGTTAACGAAATTTGTCTCGGTTATATATAATCGTTAATCCCAAGAATACTCGCGAATTCTCCGTTGGCCACGAGCAAAGACTGGAGATGGTACTGATACGAGGGTCGTGATTCCCTCCGCTCGGCGATCGAGGAAATTAACCGGCGTCCTGCTGACTTGTGTTGAAACCAGTGCGATTCTTTGTGGCGTGCGAGGCGCCATACGAAGAAGTGTGCTCACGGCACTCATGACAAGGGTAGAATTTTTTATAGCACGGACCATGCGCAAACGGGTTAAATAGTGCAGGTAGCATACGACAATCTAACTTTTTATTATAATTTATTAAACATCGTCAATTATTGTTTTGAATGGCGTTATATTTGCTGTCATTTTGATATGGCTTGGTTCTTTAATTCAATTTCTATAATTTTTGGCAAAGCAAAACCGTGTATCAACTTCCTCCTAACTACGCGCCCCAGTGCAATGACGGGCTTTCTTGCGGGCGACCCAAAATCGAGTGTTATCTAGTCACTTGTATCAGATGAGGGGGCTTCTCTGACGAGGTCTTTCAAGGTCAAGGTTCCGGCGAAACTATGAGTATAAATAATTGAACATGTTGAACCGATAACATTAATAGCAGAAAGCAATGGCATGACTGGGTTTACGGTTTCGGGTAGGGATTTATTTCATTTTAATGTCATGCCTTTTGGGTTGCACTGTGCTGGAGCGACATTTCAGCGTCTTATGGATGAAGTACTGGGAGCTGAGATGGAGCCCTATTGCTTCGCGTACCTTGATGATATTGTAGTGGCGAGTAAAACGTTTTCGAAGCATCTGGAGCATTTGCCGGAGGTTTCCAAACGACTTCGTAATGCCAGCTTAAAAATTAATTTTTATAAGTGTCATTTCGTGAAGTCGCGCCTCGAATTTTCAGGTTACTTTGTGAGAAATGGTTAGCTGGAAGACGATCCTGAAAAAGTCTCGGCAGTGGTCAACTACCCTCCCCGTTCGAACATCGCCTAATTGCGTCAGTTTTTGAGGTTCGTCGGTTGGCATCGGTGATTTATACCAAATTTCGCAACCGTCGCCGCCGCTCTCACCGATAGTCTGAAGAAGAAAACTCGAAAATCTCTATGGACAATAGATCATGAACATTCATTTACCAGATTATAAGAAAGTCTCGTTTCGGCATCCATTTTGTCTTGCCCGCGTTTCGACCTTCCCTTTTTTCGCTCAGTGCGAGTGCGACGCCTCTGACGTCGGAGTGGGAGGAGATTTATCTCAGGAGGTCGACTGTGTGAGTATGTAATCGCGTATTGTTCGCGTACCGTAATCGCCGCAGAACGAAATCATAGTGCCACCGTTCTCGCCGTTCTACTTGCCATTAGCAGATTTAAACCATACATCGCGGGATATCGGTCTAATGTAGTCACTGACCGCGCGTACGTCGAGTGGCTTTTCAGTTTTAACAATCCTCAGGGTCGCCTCACGATGAGGATCTCAGCTACAGCAATGCGAGTGTGAAATAATCCATCGCAAAGGAAAATACCATATAGTCCTGGACACGTAGTCATGCATTGGCGTGATCGAAGATATAGACGAGTTCAAAGTAGTCGGTAATGCATACAAGTGGTATGTAGATCTGCGTCAGAAAGTAGAGGAGGAGCCAAGGAAGTACCCAGCGCTCCGCTTGACCAACGGTCGGATATATGTGAAGTATCTTGGAGGTCACGGAGGGGCTCAGCCTAGGAAACTCATAGTACCCGCGAGTCAGAGGAGACTAATGCTGGAGGCGAACCACTCCTCTCCGCGGGGAGGCCACCCATGTTAGGGTTCTTTGAAATACTTAGGAAGGTGCAAAGTTTTTATGCCTGGCCCGATCTACGAAAGGACGTTGGGAATTTCGTCCGTCGTTGCGAGATCTGCCGACGGAATAAAGCAGAGCAACTCAAGCCTTCCGGTTTAACGAAGCACCGCGAGATGGAGAGTCCGTGGACTACCGTGGCTTCGGATATCGTTGGCCTCCTTCCGAAGTCATTTAAAGGCAATTGGTAGGTACTCGTGTTCGTGGACGTGAGTATGAGATGGCCCATAGCGTCTATTCTGTTCGTGTCACGGACCTTCGCAAAGATACGTCCACTGCCTTTTCGGGAAAGATTGCTGCTTTGTGCACGGTTGGAGCCTGATGAGGTGAGCGCGTATCAATCGCCATCTTGTCTTGCTTGACGAGGTGCGAAGGCTTGATTCCGGAAAAGACTTCCGGTGCTTAGTCACGTTCCCAAAAGGAAATTGCCTGGAACTTTTCCGGTGACCAAAGGGGCTCTGGCTTCCAGCTCTAAGGGTCGGAAAAAGTCACTCAGTTTGTAGGTTTGGCTGATCGTCCCTGGAGTGAGTAAATACCAGGTTTCACAGGCGTGCCCGGCCACTGTATTTTGAGGTCGGGTGCCGGCGGTTCTCTACCGCGGCCTATTCCCTCCCCCCAACAGCATTAATCGGGTAAAGTATTTTTACTAGGAACCGACCTGTTGGCCTCCCACGCGCTTCCTTTTTCTTCATGTCACGGAGTGCTTCTGTACTCACGTAATAAACAAGTGGGGGGGTCCGGAAGTGTTGTTCTGTGATGATGGACCGCAGTACGTTCGTAGGGTCTTGAAAAAGGTAAGTCAGTCAGAATTTGTCACACGGCTTCCTGTTTGCCGCAACCCAATCCTTGTGAGCGGAAAAACTGGACTTTGGGAATTATTATCTCAATCTATTGCCAAGGTTCTCACTGGAGATGGGATGAGAGCTTATCTGATCTTTTGTTTTCAATACGTACCGCCGTCTCCGAAACCACGGGGTAAACCCCCGCGGCGCTAAACCTCGAAAGGGAACTTCGGAAGCCCGAAGATTTGGACGGGGAAGCAGAGGCATACGAACTCACGGAGTTCGAATCACGCGAATGCGCAGATAAGCTAAAGAGATCGCTCAGCGAAATTCCAAGGAGGGCAAGAGAAGAGCAGTAAGTCTTCGTTTCATGCTTTTATAGATATTTTTCGGGTGTTGAAGTCTCTGTATCATCTGCAGTATTTATTCCGAGTCTCTTGCGGTTCTTCTGAAAATCGCCCGTTTGGGAGATGTACAGCTTTAATTATTTCAGGTCCAAGAAATAGCATTTTGTGGAGCGAGACTGGCATATAATGCTATTTATATAGGGCGCATAATTTATTGGCCACTTCCATAATATTCCTTGAATGAGTCTACGTTTATTTCATAGGGACTAGAGAGAGCCCTCAGGATAACAGAAAGACTACAAATCATATCCGCATCAATCCCAGTAATCCAAGACGATAATTTCCACGGGTTCTAAAAAAAAACGACGGGTACAGTTCCTATCGCTAAATGTGCCGCTGCCTTGTCTTGGTAGGTTTACTACTAACCTCATAATTTCCCTGACATTCTTTTGGATTGAAGCTTTTTCAAGGCGACACATTCCGAGTGGATCACAAGATCTTGTCTATTTTCCTTATGTTTTACCCTCCGTGATTCATTCCTTCAAAGAACCCATCTAGCCTCCTCCCTCTCCTTTCTTACTTGGATCATAACCCCTTTCCCTCTTAATCCTACCTCCGATGACCCACCCTTCCGCGAACTTCAGATATATTGTGGGGAACACACATGCAAAACATATGCGGCACAGCATTAAAGAAACTAGGTTTTGTTAAGCGTATGATAGGAAGGTCCTCGGAAGAAAAAGTACAAGAGATGCTACTTTACTCTGGTTGAGCCACACCTCGAATACGCCGCGAGCATTTGGGACCCTGGTCATAGCGATTGAAACAAAAAAATTGGCAAAATACAAAGAAAAGCAGCACGCTTCGTTAAAAACTGCTACGAACGAACATATAGTGTTACACAACTGTTCGAGGGATTAAGGTGGGAGCCCCTAGAGACTCGGAGGCTGCACGCTAGGCTTAGGCTGCTTGAGAAATTCGGACCTGATATTTTTCAGAGCGACACAGAGAATATTATCATAACGCCTCACTACATTTATAGGTCTGACAGATGCGATAAAATAAGAGAGATACTCTGCCGAACAGATAGGTACAAAAACTCGTTCTTTCCGCGCACAATAAGCGACCACAATAAAAATTGAGCTCCACTAAATATACACTCTTATAATACATGTTACCATTTCATCTCCAAAAAACGTACACCTTTACACGGCTGGTGACCTACCACCCTCTGCCACACGCTCAAGCGGCGGCTCGCGGGGTAGTATGTAGATGTAGAAGTTCCCATTCTTTCCCTTGTACTGGCTATCTGTCACCTTTCCTTTGCTAATGGCCGCGGTCGCTTTCTTTTTCTGCCCCAACCCCTTAATTCCCTCTTTTAATTATTTTGCTTCCCTTATTTCCCATCTCCCTTGGTCTCCCACGTTACCTTTTGCTCTCCTATCCTTGTTTTCCCACGTTCTTTGGTTTTCCCGCCATAACCTTCCTCCTCTCTCTCCCTCTACCAACTTTCCTCTACCCACCTCAGATTTCGAAGTTGAAAAGGGGGTTGCGCGTCTTACACGAGTTTCTTATCTCTGTCTTTCCTGGATGCCCGTGTGGTAGCTCAACTCGGGGTCACAAACTATGAATCGTAGAACTAGCTTTATTTGAATGAGAAGAATTTTGTTTCCCAATTTAACATGGAGAAACAAACGTAAGAACGCTAACGGAAAGTTTTGGTAACCGTGGAAAGTACTGCGGCCCCCAAAAACTCGCTCTAGGAGAAAGCCGCCGGTCTTATTTCCCGACACTTACTAGAGCGGGGTGCGTGTCTTACACGGGTGTGGGGGGCACACGGGACTCTACGGAAAATGTGATGTCTCCTTATTCCGGTGTCTGGTATCTGATGATGATTCTGTGAGTTGAAATGCGCCGTGTTGTCATTCATACTTGTACTCCGACAATTGGTTTCATTAAGACCAACTGCTACTACATCACGCCTGAATCTGTTGAACTTAATGAGAGGCGTTGCGATAAAAGAAGGCCCGGTTACTAATAAACAGTTTTGAACGACAATGGTGGTGATCATTGAGTCTCATTCGCTTAATTGTTTTCTTTACTAGCTATTTGGTATAATTATAAATGTCAACTATTATTTGCCTTCCCGTGGAATTAACGTGTAATGGAACGAAAGTTCGCTACTCTAGCCCGTTTTGAAGTATAGCCATTACATTTTATCGCTTAATTCTAACAGGCGCAGCAAAATTTAATTCCGTTTACAAAAGTAGTTACAAATGAACATTTTTGACTTATTGTTAGTTGAAATACCCCGTTCTGCCCAGTATTTTTTATAGCTCAACTTTAAATAATTCTTTACCATGTAAATGACGATGATTTAAATGACGCATCTAGGGTAACAATTGTTAAGTAAGAATTACATAGACCACTTTTTGGAACAGCTCAGAAATCTGCTGGCTCAGTGAACCCCATTTCATAGCTGCTAGTCCATTTTTATTGATCCAGATCATCCTATCTCATAAAATGTCATCCATTTCTGTTTTCAACTATTTCAGCTGTTCATTGATAGTTATTAACATATATTTATAAATAAATCTGCCGGCTAATAGTTCTTTGATTCTAAGGCAACACACAGGTATAATGAGGACTGCTTGCGAGGCTGATATTTTTCTCTCAAATGTGTATGCCGCTATGAGTGCAATAACATTTTTCAATTCGCTTTTATTATATACCCAAGGGTATTTTGAAGTTGCACAAGGGCATAGCACAGGAGTATTCTTAGAAGGGATCTTAGCTAGAGTAGAAGAGTGAAAGCTGGATAAGGGTATAGCTAAGCTTTGGTTTATCTTGTGGCATGGAGGCAAAATTGTGCCAAAACTGACCGATAGAATGCCGTAACTGTGATTAGAGAAACCTGAATGTGGCATGGAAACTCCAAAGGGATACTTGCACAATCAATCCAATATTACTACGATAAATTAAAAAATAGCATCAGGTAGCCAAATCCACAACAGACATTGGAATCTGTATAGGGTTGACCTTTCATGAGATGGACATGACAAAAGAAAGAGCTTGGTAATTGGTACTTGTATGTGAGGTGTGCACAAAGAAGAGTGAGTTGATGAATGAAATGGAACGAGTAGATGTTTTGCATGTGAAACCAAGCACAAGGGGCAGAAGGTTGTTACAACTGATGATTGTGTGTTAGTATGGTGGTCAGGAGTTGAAGATAGTATGCATCACAGTCGTGACGGGAGTAGAAAGTGAGTTCCAAGTAAGACAACTGAACATAAGCAAAGGAGAAAAAAAGTGGGGAAGAAGTTAGATAATGAGCTTAGAGTATGGAATGACTACATGCTTGTGGAAAAGCTATCTATGAAACAGAGAGCCTGGGATGAAAATATCAGTCATGGAAGAGAGAATGATGCTGGAGTGAATTCGAAAGGAAATTGTATGATATGCAGGATGAGTATGTGAAAAAGGAGTGGTAGAGATTTTGCATGGTGGAATGAAAGAGTACAAATTGGGGAGAGTAGAGAGAAAGAGCTGTACACTAGACTAAATGCAGCCAAATCTGAAAAAGAGCTAAAGAAGGCAAGTGACATATATACACTGACAAAAAAATTAGTAAAAAATCATTGTGAAAGAGGGCAGAGAAAGAATGCATGCAAATGAGGCTAGAAAAATACAGATTGAATTAAAGGCAATACCAAGGTATTTACTAACAGGGTGAAAAGGACATAGCATGGAGTGAGCAGAGGAATAGATGCTACATAGCACTAAAGAGGTGAGAAAGTGTGGGATGCCAGCAACATTAAAGGATGTTGGAGGGATTATTGTGAAGAATGATACAATAATGGTGCAAGCGATTAGGTTGAATCATGAAAATTAGTCGGTGAGAATGTTTGTATGGAAAAAGATACGAGTAAGAATAAGGTGGTAATGCCAGTGAGAACATTGAAAATGGGAAGGCTGCTGGCATAGATTGAATATTCAATGAAATGCTCAAGTTTTGGTGAATATTACTCTTAAGTCTCCTGCATGAATTGTATAATTTACGTTTAACCCTTTTGAGCTGGAGCCTCACAAATGAAATGCTTCCCCAATTATGAGAGGCATGAGCAGTGAGCACTTGCTCTCATGGGCGCAGCCAGGTTTTATGTTAGGGGGGCAGGACACCAACTTGTCTGGCCCCACAGAGCAGATTTGAGATGGAATTTCTTGTTTTGGGGGGTCAGCTACACCCTCCTGCCTCCCACTTGCTATGCCCATGCACCCTCTACTCCACTTTAAGGAGCTCTCTTGTGATGGCAAATCGCAAGGGTATGCACTTAGTCCATATTGGTACCCAAATCAGTGGGAATAGGTCCCTTTCCTCAGCCATAAGGCTTCACCCTCCAACCTATTAGCAGCCTCTCTTGCACCGTGGATCTCCTGTCAACTGATTGTAACTGGAGTGGTTTTTTTAATGTATAAATTTGTTGAATACTCAAAACATTTAGACTGAAATGAATTCATTTCATTTTGCTGAGTATTTTTTAATTTTAAATGAAATTCTAGTTCATATTAACTGTTAGTACCTATTTTTGTCATGGTGAAAATTGAGGAGTTTGGTAGAATAACTACTATTAACAATGCAAGGATTCCATAAAAAAATTAATGCTCAACAAAACACCAGGAATCCATTTCCCTATATATATTTCTGGTGCATAAAACAAATATTTATTTAGAAAAACTAGTGCAAATACAATGAATCAATAGAAGATTTATCCTGGGAAAGTGGATAGCTAATGAGATGCAGGGATTGAGCTCAGTTCCTGAGGTAAGGGCCAGCACTCTTGCTAAGCTGGTTTTCACAGAGAAATAGCATATCTCAGTGTAGTTTTGGTGGTGGTCACTTCCCCCATATCAGCTATAGCTGGCATTCGCTCTTTCGCGCAGGAAAATTTTCATGTCCTATGTTAAGCATTTCTTCTATAGCACAGAAAATTCTTGCCTCCTCAAGCCAAAAATCAATAGGAAAGGGTCATAACCTTCAGCTATCCCAATGGATTGGAAGAATGCGATGATAGCTCCAATGTGTGAAAGGTAAGGTGGGCAGAAAAAATTTAAAAATTATATGGTAGTTTATTGAGTATTCTGGGAAAAGTGTTCAGTAAAGTAATAGCTGTAAGAGTGAGGTATATAACTCTGGGCAGAAGATGGGGTGCACAGCATGGGTTATGCCTGATAGGAGATGTAATGATCAGCTCATCGCTCTTCAGCAAGAGCTAGAGTAATGTATGGACACCTGAAAGTCGTACATTAATGGATTTGAAGAAGGCATATGACAGAGTTATTATAAAAAAATTGTGGGACGTTTGGACGGACTATGGAATGGAAGAGATTGAATGTTATGAAGTCAAGTTTTGATAGTAGTAAGGCAAGTGTGAGAGATAATAACACATTGAAATAAAACGGCATAAAGGTGAGATACATAATGCTACTGGAGTTTATCAATGTTTTCATGGAATATTGTGTGAGTGATAATTGTGAACAGATGTCAGTGCAATCGTTGGAGATATAAAACTGCAAGTTCTGTTATACACAGCCGTTCCTCTGAGAGGTCACTGGAATTACACATACTCCAGCATTACTTCTATGAAGCAACATGGAGGATGGACTAGAGGATAAGTGTATCAAAGACTAAATTGGTAGGTTTAGACAGAAAGAGAGTTGAGAATGATTCTATAGTGGGGGTGAATGATGAAGTTATTGAACAAGCAGATAGTTTTTTTTTTTATCTTGGGTTAATATTTAAAAAAATGCAGTGATTTTAAGTGGTGCACATGCTGATAGGAAATTATTATATTTCAAACTTCCCAGACCATAAAGCGGAGCACTCATTTGCCAAAATGCATTATTAAAGCAGCATCCTCAGCCCTACTGAAAACTGGAATGTTGAGAGGGGAAATTAAGGTTTTTCCATTGGATCATGGGGGAGTATTTGAGTGATTCACCAATTTTCCAACCTCTGCTGAAGGTGGAAAAAAACCACAATCAGTTTTTGCCTGCTTCAGATGCAGAAATCCTTCCATTGCTTTAAGAATAAAAATGTACTACAGTAGTTCATAACTGCAGTTTAGATGTACTTATCTTGATTTGGACTTTCAACACTCAGTAGGTGTAGAGAGCTTTCAACAAGAAATACCATCATTATTCACAAAATCAATGACTGTTCTAAATAGCATACCATGTAACTGTCTATTCACTTACATCATGATACGCTTACTAAGTCACCTCAAAGATTTATCTTGTCTCATCACTGGACTTTCCGGAAATTGATACTGAAGTATGAATCATGGAAATAACAGGACTGGGCACCACAATGAGTTACCATTTAGAAAAATAAGGCACCCGCATATCTGTAAGGCACATAACCTTTTCTAGGGAACAAGATGATGTGCACAGACGTCCCATGTTACATATAAAACCTGAGTTAGGCCAGAAGCAAATACTTCACATCCATAATTTTCCGCCCGCTAATTATGACCAACCTTCCATGTACCAAAGTATAACCTAGGTTCACCCGAAATAGGAAGGGTTCATGAGGAGAGAAAATAGTACACAAAATGGATATCGAAGGGTCCCTGTCAGCCATAATCAGCGATGGTAGTTTTTCTCTTGCTTTCTTGAGCAGTGCATTATAAATTTTTCTCTTCTTAACATCGAACATACCATGTTGTACACGAAGTGGGTGACAACCTTCAATTCTGTAGACAATTTCACATATGTTAGATCTCACGAGCAAATTAAAGCAGAATGCACACAGAGAACATTATCACTTATACGACAGACTTTTCTCCAGATCTTTGTTATAATGAATGACAGCTTCTGAATCTAAGTTTTAATGTTTACCTCACACTCATTTCATCGAAAGAAAATAGATTCACAGGGTAACATGCACAATAAAATTTACTCCCTATCTCTCCGGCTCATCTTCCGCGACGGTATGCCTATCTTCTGTTCGAATCCACGGGACAACAATGTTGTGATATCGTAAAGTTCTACCGGTACTGCCCATACACATAAAAATATTCTCAATAATGAAGAACTTAGTTAACCTCTAATTATCTTGAATATTCTGGACGCACAATGAAACGAATAGCTTTTCAGTACTTCCAATGGCATCGCACCAACAATAAATCATCAACATTTGAATGGTAATAAATGACTCATAATTAATACACGTTGTTGCCATTAACGATACCTTTAAATTGAACGATAATTACAAAACCAACAGTGGGCGAATAATAATGCCTAGAATGTATTCCTAAATTTAAGCTAAAAAATGTACCGCTAATTAATTTAATCAGAGCAGGGTTGGCGTCCCTTAATTAACCATTACTCTCCTAAATTTTTCGGTAAGAAAAAGTCGCTTCCTTTGACTCCTCTAGTGACCTCTAAGCCAATCGTACATGGCGGTATTGCGTGCTTGGTTCTACGATAAAGATGTCGGACGAAGAAGGAAGAGACGATACTGTCCCATATAGCTTTAAATCTTCCACTCCGATTGAGTTAGGGGTTGCTTGTTATATTTACCAGGTAATATAGATTCTAAGAAATGCAAAATTCTTACCAGTGTTAATAATTGCTCGTGGCTGTGACTATTTCCACTTCTGTGATAACATCAACTGTACGCGTAACAATCCGCCATGTTCTGTTACATAAAGGGCTTAACGTTATTTTGTTTCTGTTTTACTATGTGCTACGATGAAAACCTACGCTTTATATTTCGAGCAGAATTTGCGAAAGTATGTGGTTACATCAAGGGTATTTTATGTCTTAAGTTCGAGCGAGTGCTCTGCCGTGATGGGTAAACGTAAATTTTCTTCGCCATGTATTTCATTGCCTATGCAGGTTGAAATAGGTAATTTGTTGGTTACCAATGCCTCCGTAATAACTATATATCATCAAAGTGATGTCTAAACGAGGTCGACTTGCATGCCTGGTCTAGTTGCATATCGTTGTCAAATGGAATGTACAATTAACTAACTTGGTTTAGTTGAAAGTTACGTACATTATCCGTGCATCGTTGGGAGTGTTTACATAATGCGCTGCGGTTGTACATAATCATTTCATTCCAACTTTGGACCTTAATAGTTATTTTTTAAGCTGTTGTCTTGAGAGTAGTATGGACATCGTCGTTAACGTTGATATGCAATTGTTGCCATTGAATTGCACGTTGGCGTAAAGGGTTTAACGGTCGTTTAGTTGCGACGTTTGTTTCGTTTTACGGGAAGTTATGGACATCTCCTTGCTCCGTGGTAATATTATGTCTTGCACCTCGGGGCTTACTGAGTAGCTGGAGATGTGCATTATCATCCTTCTACGTCATTTCGAAAAGTTAGGTATTGGTAGTGATTGTTTAAGTGTGAGATGTTACGTTGACCTACAACATTCGGTTATCAATTGAGCTTACCGCTCCTTTGTTACCTTCTGGATTTAGTTGGCATTGTTGTGAAGTGTTCTGGTGGTGTACCCTTTCCCCATTGAGCAAGATTTAGTTGTTACATTTGTTGTAACCAATAAGTGCTGTGATTTGTGCTAGTTTTTCCCATGAGTGAATATCATGCAATACATGAAATCTCTCATGGTTGAGGTGCTGAGGACTGTGGATGAACGTCTTTTTTGATGTGGATACGATTCAAATGGATTATTGTGCTACAAAATTTCATCGCTTACATGGATACTGGCCAATTTTGAAGGTAAATTTCAACTGATTTATACCTTAAAACTGCGCGATTGGCAAGTGTTTATGGCCACTTTCGCTCTCAGCGCCTTAAAAACCCTTCTGGAATATTAATCAAGTGACTGCGGACTTTTTTAAAATTCATACTTTTCATGTTTGGTTGATTGTTTGGGAACTGGTGCTCATGTGATGCTGATTTTGGACATCAAGATGACCTTTTTAAATGTCAAGGGTCCGTGGTGCCTACCTCTTATAACTCTCATATTTTTTTCAGCCCGCTTTTGTTACTTTGGCTTTACGCCTCATTAATACTTATTGTAAGATACTTACGACTTTTTCCTCGTTTACTTTTAATGTAGGAATTACCACGATGGCTTAAATCCGTTCGCACTTCTGAGTCTAGTTGCCATTTACCACTTCCTCGAATGTCGTATTGATAATCGCTTGGTTATGCTGTTCGTTAGCGGTGACAGTTGATGAATTCCAATTATTGGCTCATTAATGCATTTCGTTTTTTGGGTTGCTTCTCAAAGAACCTACTAACGCCCCCCACTTCCCGTCTCTTATACAGTATTTTGTTTGTTTTCACCCCGCGATGTTCGTGAGGTAATTGCGGAAATCGAGTTGCATGTTTCTCTTTTGATTGACGATGCATGATCACCGTAAACTTTGACTGCTACTAATGTTTAAGTGCATGATGGGAAATGTATGCGTTCATATTGTTTACTTGCAAGTTTAATGCTTATCCATATTTTCGTTGCTCACTTGGATTTATTTAGGATGGCATCATATAATTGTTGCATAAAGGTTTCTAGCCACTACCGCAGTAAACCTGCCTGGTACCATCATCCCCCGTAACGCCCATATCCTTGTAACATCTGCTATTATGAAATTATGTACTTTTATCGGTTATGTTTATGTATTGGTTGCTTTTATACTTTGTTTGTAAACACTTTTAAGTATTGTTAAATTATTGCAATGAACGTGGAATTCTGCAGCCCTAGCTGGGTATGGCAGTGGACAAATGTATTTTTCTAAATTTTTGTCCGGAAGTTGTTCCAATTTCCGTTGATGTAACAATTATCTGTTAGGTCTTAAATGTAATTATGGAGTTCCTAATTAATTATGGTCCTTATTGTTGTTATTTCCGCTTGCTTCATACTGCTTGTGTACCCCTACATAATGTAATTTTTAAATGTGTTAATCACCGACACCCCAATAACTGTCTGTTGCATTTATTATAAGTATTGCCAGAGGTACTTAGTGCATTTTTTGCTTGTGAGTCGCTGCTATGTACAGTTTTGCTAATATTAAAAATTGACTGTTAATAATTACTTAAAAACCTTTGTGCCTATGTTCCCATTTTTGTATTGGTTCTCATTCTTTGTTTTGATTTTGGGGGGGTGTGGCTTTGGGTTTATTGAGTTTATTTTTTACTGGCATGGATTGGCTTTGTTTTGCCATTTGTTATGTTTAAATTTTTGCCTGTGCTTTCATTCTACTGAACCATATATCTATCATTTTTTGTTAACATCAAATGTAATAGTGAATTGCAAGGGTGAGAGATAGTTATCAGTATGCCATTCAAGTGTCCTAGCTGTTCTCACTGGTAATTTTGCTATGGAAATTCTCTCTGATTGTATTAATTGATGGTAGTCGTAGAGATGCATTAACTGCTGCAAAATTAGATTCGTGCTGAATTTTGTTCATTGTTCTTTGAGAGATAATCGTGGTTGAGTTGATATTTTTTTGGTTGATTATTATACTGTGTGGGTGGTTCTGAATTTCTGATTCACTGTCAGCACTACAGTACTCCATAACTTTCATCCGTGGGAACTCTTAAATGTTACCTTCGGTCTATTAGATTTGTGTACTATTCATCAGGCTACTGGATACCTATCGACATATGTATGTATTTGCTACTTTTCTGGGAAAGTGATTTGTCATTTTTTCCTGTTGTGTAATCCAATCACATGATGCACGACTAAGATGGCTGGAGTGAGATTTATTTACATACAGGTTTGCGTGGTACTTAGTGTACATTTTTGTACTAGTGATATCTTAGATAAGTGAATAAATTTCATTTTTACTAATTAAGTTTCTTAACTGTATATTGCTACTTAAAACATAGCCAAGGGGCATATGAGCTATATTTCACAATAATTCAATTTTGTTTGTTCAGATTTCCTTCCCAATTCTAAGTAATACATTTGATATTATTGTAATAGTCGCTTACAAATGTCAAGTCCAATGTCACTGGGTCTAAACTTTGCCTAATTTTCAAATTTCACCACAAGAATTCAAGTTGGGAATAAGTTTTATATAAGGCTAATTATGTGAAATGTTTCTTGTGTCATTTCCATTACTGCATGTATGTGATTTCTAGCCCTCATACGGGTGTGCTTAAATGACATATGCTTCCAGAGTTCTTTTCAACTGGAAAAAGTATGAAAATGTGTCCTTAATGGCCCAGGATTATTGCTCCAGCCACCTTAACATTGATAAATTCTTAGAAGAACTGGAGTTTATCTACTTAGTCTAAAATAACCTTCAGCCTATAATCACATAACAACAATCTTGATATTGAAATTTCTCAGTGTTGTTCATTTTATAAGTATATGTTACAACACTTGACGACATAATATTTTATATTCCTCTGGAGGAAGATTTTGTGGAAGTGAAGTAGTTGATTTTTTTCTTTAGCATATGCTGACAACCTCTGCCTGATTAAAAAGGTAACAGATTTGTGAAACTGGCCAGTAAATTTCCCTGTTGAGTGTGCTGAACTGGATTTGATTAGAAGAATAGTGGGCCATATGTTGGCTACTGCCACTGATGTGACTGCATTTCCAACTATAGAATTGGTACAACCTGAATGTCGTCCCTGTACTCCGTCCAGACCACGGTGAGCTTCGATCTTGTTTTAGCATGTGTTCCTGTTTCTTTGTTTAATTTTATGTCAGTGAAAAAGATGCACCAATAGAGCATGTATGCATTTAATGAACGCTCTGCATAGATTGTAAAAACTCATATTGTGCTGTTAAGTTCCTTGTTAGATATAGTTTCTGATGTTTTTAGTGTGGGTAATATACTTTAGTCATGTGTCCTGTTGTATCCTCGACAAAGCTGATAAAACCTCTATTGTTAAGTTTCTTATGCTTTTTGCATATAAAGAAATGTGTTATGATTTAAATTTATTCCATTCATAATTGCGGACCTTTGTTCTGAATGAAATGCTCTCTTGTTTGGGTTGGGAAACATGTTTGTGCTTGCAATTAGTAGCTGTGCTGATTTCTCTGTTAATTGGTTTGCAATTGCAAAGGGTATGTGTATTGATGATGTATAACTAATATTTGAAGATTTCTTCATTTGAAATGTTTTTATTTAACTTTGTACAGTTTATGGAGTACTTCTTCTCCTATTGGCTAATGTGTTCCTTGGTTGTCTGTCTCTTGTGAACCAGTATTAAGTTTTACATGAGTGATAGGTGAATGGATAGAAGTTTATTATTTATATGTATTCAAGGAAAGGGAGGTTGAGGTTAAAGTGTTCATGATGTTAGCATAGTCTTTTGAATGGTTGTTTTTTATATAATTTAGCTTAGATATGAATTTTTTGTTGGATATTGGAAACAAATGTGCTTAAGAAATAAGTCATTGTTTTTGTTAAGTATCCATCTGTATAATGCAGAGTGGTGGCCTTAAGATGTATTAAAGGTATTGTGAACCTTGGCAGTGAGAGTTACAGCCAAGATTTAGTGGAAATTATCCATTGTAAATATTTGAAACTCCTGTAGTTTTCCTCCCATAATTTGTTTCATATTTTGATTTGACTATGTTGACTCAGGATATTCTTCACCTGAAGTTGTAATCATGTTGAAATGGGTGTTGAAGTTATTTCATTGTAAAGCTACTGCAGACTTGCTTTATATCAATGAGTATTTTTCATTATTGGTTTCTAAACATTACAGCTTGTTGCATGCCAGGATAATTCTGGGTTGGTTTTGTGAATGTAGTTACCTTCTTAATAAATGAGCCCATAATGTTCATTACAAGCTGTAAAAAATGGTGGTGGTCGTGATGTGAATGTCATCCCATTCGATTCCATAGATTAATGAGCCATTTGGGAAAACGTGTGTAACAGATTTAATTGAAATGCATAAGTTGTTTGAAGGGCCAGGTCTCAAGTCTTAACATATAAGTGATAAGTGGGTTCCCTTTTGAAAGCTTCTCCTTGGTACATTGGTGATGATATGGTCTCCTTACTATTTTAGATTGGGGAAGATGCAGGGGAAATGCATGTGTTCTGCAGAATAAATTGATTTTTCATAATTTAAATCAACAAGTGCATAATCTAGAAAGATCTTTGGGGATAAGGAAACTTCCCTCAGTCCTACTTATATTTCAAGCTACATATAGTGTGTCCTTTGTGGCTTCATTAGTTTCCTGGAATTGAGACTTAAATGATGTTTATATCACCCTAAGCCCCATGTGTGAGTCAAGCAAATTTTTACCCTGATGATGATATTTAAACAATCTCCATCATGTATAATAATGGTCATTTTTTACTGCAAATTATGACAGCTATATGTCAAAATTCATTTTTACTATAAATATTTTTCCATTCAGTTTTGTGCTGCTCCCTCCATATAAATATTAACTTTATGAACTAATAATTTGTTAATGACTGGTATCAGAATAAATCTTTTAATTTTTTGAATCAGAGACATTCATATTGTTCAAGACTGGTGGTTGTCAAGGGTGCTTATTGTTGCTTTGTTATATTTTTTATGTAACCAGAGTAGCCACTGTACTCAGTGAAAATTGCACATAAAGAGTATTTGGATAGATCAGTGCCACCTGAATAGATTTTTGGCTGGCGCTCTGTTGCTTTCTGTATTTTGTATGTCGATGTGTATAGTGTGTTTCATGTAATTATGCCATGAGGATTGTTTTCGCAAGCCACAAGATTCAAGGTTATGAGTTAACTGAAAGCACTTGGTATTCAAATGACAAAATCTACAGTAGCGAGAATCCTTTCTGTACGTGCCCCTGGATAAGATTTTATGAAGTCACTTCAACCTGTTTATTGTGATCATATTAACTTGACCTTTAGCTTTGCAAGCACCTTCAATCCATTATTTTCAAGAGCTATGAAATTGTATCTTGCTGTATTAACATTCAGGCTGGTATATTTTACATTTCATTATGCGTTGCTGTTGTATTATTCCTTGCTTTAAGTCAACTATTTTGAGAAATATTTTAAAGATAATGTTTTAGGGAGCTGTTAACTGTTTATATCTATAGGTGTCATTACCTGAATGAAATTGAGTTTGCCATAGTGATTCACATATTCATAGTTTGCATTTCAAGCTTATTTGGCAGCTGATGGTGCTTTATCATAAAATGAATCGTCCTCCAATATAATGATGAAATAGAGAAAATTATCTATTTTGTAGTTTTGATGTTTGCATTTTGAACTTTTGGATTTATTGTGTGTTAAAAATTTTCTTAAAGGTGAGGCCTTTTTATTTCTAGAATTGAATTTAAAGCCACATGAACACCCTTAAAGTGTTCATGTGGAAGATTTATAGATTAATTTATGGTGTCAATCTTGGGTAAGCACTCGATAGTTGACTGAACTTTTGTAGGCTGATTATGACTCTTAAATCTTGTTTAAACATTGATAATAGTAATATTTATTTGAACCTGTAGTACGGCCTGTCACAATCTACAGTTGGAATAGATTTCAAATAAAAAAATGTACATTTTTAATCGAAGCAATTAGTGTATACATAGAAAAGAAATCATCTTAATTCAGCACTGCTGGGATGGGAGTTTTGCCGGCTTTCAGATTTTTCAGGATTATACAGGTGCTTTGTGGTATCACAGCCTTTTTTTCATGATTCATTCAAGTTTTCAGTTAGGAGTTTTTTCATTCTAGTTGTCTTTATTTTTATGGTAATTGCATTTATTGTTATGTGATGATTTAAAGAGGTATATGGTGATGAACAGCTGATTTATAGCTTAGCAAATCAATACTGTAAAAAAATGCAACGGAGAATTTCTTTGGCTTGTGGTTCAGACATCACAGTTGCATGCTTATAATTTTTCGATAAAATGGGCAAAATCAATAATACTGTGATAAAAATGAAAACTGCAAAAATGTTTGCAACAAGTAACTCAGTATTCCTTGCCGCAGCTAATTATGATATGGTGATTTGCCGTATTTATTGTTATTATCAGGCATGCAATGGAATGTGTCCCATATGATTGGTGTATTGCAAATTTTGTCTTTTTTATTTCTTATTGTGATACATAGGTTGTATATAGTATGTGGTTTGACACAGAGTGAAAAACATTCTGTCCCCATCTCTCGTGACTATTCTTCGACTATGTACCAAGAATATCTGTTGATCATGTGTGCGTCATACTTTGTTTTTTTCTTTGGTGAGCGGACTCTTCAGAATGTCAGTATTCATGACGTGTTACTCACTAATGAAACTATGTTGCTCTTAAGCCAGCTGGCATGATAAGTACAATAGCAAGGTGATATTCTTTCTGGTGCAACTTTGGTTTTATCGCCTTCGTCATAACCATCACATTTGTTGCTTTGCACCATTTCAACTATCTCCTGATCTGTTGACAGATTTTGGGTTACTTTCCCATTGTTCAGGGTCACATGTTAGGGCTCACATTATGTCTTTTTGATTGTATTATTTCTACCTCTGATATTCCTGAATTTAAACCCACCAGAAACTGCTTCATGTAATTTGATCGATATTGGCATTTTAGTGATTTTGTTGCTGTATCAGTGAAGTACAATTGGGAGGTAAAAATACCGCAGATTATTCTTATTTGTCATAATGAAGGCTTTAGGATGGGTGGAATAATCCAATAGACGTACAATTTTGCATTTTGGATCTAAACCCTTGCTATTACAGTGATGTTGTGATTGTCATGAAATTATTGTTGAACCAGTCTACTGCAATGTCACTTGTCATCCACCGTAGTTTTTTGGCATGATAAATAATAGGGAACACTTTCACAGCTTTATAGGCTCTAGGTTTCTTACATTTCCCTATGGTCAGCATTTTGGATTCCTTTGGCAAGTTACTTCGGCATTGGAACATCCCAAAACTCTCACTCTGTCCATAATATCCTTTAGCCCCATGATTCGACCTTAATCTTCACAGGACATTGTCTTTATAGGTCAACAATGCCAAAACAGTGCCATTTCATCAGAAGTGTATCCTTGCTCAGGGCTTAATTTCTTATCATCAACAACTTGGAGGACTCTTCGACAAATTTGTCTGCCGCTTCCTTATCTATCAAAAATCTTTCACCAGCCACAGTGCTGGGAGATATTCTGTATTTGAACTTCTGCCATTTGAATAGTTGCTTGCTAAATTAAGACCTATTTCGGAATGAAAGTTTGGCCTGCTTCATCAGCATTGCATCAGAATTACTGGGCCTTTCTTTTTGGCTTAAACAAAGCACTCTTTAGCATGATATTTAAATCATTACTTATGCCTCCTTATATAGTTTTTCTGATTTTCATCCCTATCTTTGTATCACTGTTGGCAAAAAAATTTAACATTAAATTTATTCTTTTCATTTCTTAATGCCATAAACCATTGAAGAATGGACACAAAAATCTTACACGAGTGTTTCACCATTGTACCAGCCTCTTATTTTTTAACCACTTCTACCTTTTTGGTGATTGATGAAGTCTTATGCTGTCGCTTCAAGCCACTGGCATCGGTCTGCCTGCTTAGATCGGACATGATCGAGAGTAGTATATAATAAACATTGCCTTGCTCCAAATAATCGGAGAAATAAACAATACAGTAGTTTATATAAGCACAGCAATGTGCACGTGCCATTAAGTAGCATTACAATGGTCAGTTAGTAAACTGAAAGTAGCAGCTTCTCAGCAAACTGTGTAGACAGTGTTGTTCGTTTACATTGTATGTGCAAATCTTTAATATTAAGAATTTTCCAGTTGTCTATGTTGTATTAAATACACTTTTGCTTCATCTTTTGGGATGATGCTATATAGTTCATATAACAATTTTCCTGGAGGGGGTAAATTCTTCCATTTTGGTTTCTATTTGGAGCAAGGAGAAAGACTGGTAAGCACAAGATTGGCTTTTGTTATGTAATTGTCATTTAAATGAAGTAGCTTATCCTACTGTTATTTATTAATTATTTTAACATGCATTAAAGATAGGTATAAAATTGAACTCCATGGAAAACTTTGAATTTGCGATTCTTTCCAAATTGTATAAACCAGGGGTGCGATTCAATTTCTTCATAACGGCATAGGCTATGGTAAAATAGTTTATAACATGGGGACTGAGCGATTCCATTGAATTTCTAGGTATCATAACGTGAGCCACAATAATTTAACATATAGCCGTAAAGAGGTATCGGAGGCAGCATTGGTATAGCAAATTTGGAAGTAATTACTTGTTTACTGACCGAGAATTCATATGTTATTTCAAGATTAAAACATTGCTGGTAAGTGTAGCTCTGGCATTAATATGTCAAACTTTTTAGGCAAAGGGTAGCAGAAATTGATATGTGTCAAAAATACTAGACAACTTCAATTTTATGTTATCTTCAAGACTGTAGTCAACAAGATTTGTCATTTTACTCTGATTATTTCAATTAATAGCTAAGTTACATTCAGTTTCAGTGCACTATAGTGTAATAATAGAAACAGGACATTCTCATTCAACAGAATCTTGCTCTGTGCTATTCAAGCGCAGACAATCATTATAACACCATTACAGCATAATAATGCATGTAGTAACAGAATCACACCTCAGATTTGTATAGTGACAAAATTCCTCTTTAGCAACTCACCACTCTAAAGCCTTACATTTCCTGATCCTTACCCTTCTATTTTCTTTCCTGGACTGTGACTTTATTTCTGTTTACTCCACCAATTAGGTACTAGTAATAATCCATCTTCCTTCCTTTAAAACTACTCCCTATCCCCTAACTTAATGGAAAGCAGAGTTTTAAAGACCGTGAAGATTCTTTGTTGTAAACCATCTGATTTTGATGTAAGCAGAGATATCATCAAAGCTATTCAAGATGGTATGCTAAGTGTGGAACATACTAAGTATCATTAATTTGATTTACAAGTAGCCAACATTGGGAAATAAACCCTTTAGTCACCTAGTCTTATGGCTTTGAATACTCTGGACTTATCTCCAGGATTTTTCCTATGCAAATTTGACTTCACAATGGTCTTTTTGTAACTCCTTTAACTGAAATGAACTAAGTGAAACCAGTGTCGAGTGCTAGCTCTTGTAGCTATAATAAGAAAATATTTTTTATTACTGTGTAAGAAAAACAATAAAATGCAAACCTTGTTGCCCATTTGGACTTAAATGATGGGTTTTATGTTCATTATCATCACCGTTATTTGAGGGAAAATATGACTCCTTACTTGTGCTTGAGCTTAAACTTAACATTGATACAAATACAATATTGGTTGAATTGAATGATCAATTTCAAGCACATTGTGCATCCGAGGTAAATAATTCAGTAAATGGTGTAAGAAATCTGTGTGATCTCTTAGTAATTTCCAAGTGGAAGTCATGTGACATTCCAGAGAGATAAGCATTTTAGGTTATCAAAGGCATAACTAAAGATGTCATTCATTCTATCGTGAAATGCCCTGTTCAAGGTAACTGAAAATTTGAAACTGATATACCATGAGTTTTCATATTGTATTATAATTTTAGATTAATTGTCGTGTCTCTCTATGTTCCAATTAAAAAGAAAATATATTATGTACAATTTACCTTGTGGCTATATTGCACAAGTTGAAAGGTGATTGCTTTGATGAGATTAGATGGGTGCATGTCCGTAAAACCTAGAAGTGTTAGAAGTTTCAATTGGAAATTCTCTGAAATTATTCAATATGATGTAATCATTTTTATGAGATTTATGGTCACCTAAATTACTAAAATAAAAAGCTGCTATGAATTATAATGAAAGAAAGTGAATTGCTTGCTAAAGTACTATTTAACTCAGTTTATGACTATTAGTTATAAGGAAATTAGAATAGCTTTTTATCGTTGTCCATTATGGCTGTGTTTTGCAATGTACCTATAGTAATACTTATTAAAAATGAATGAGTTTGTCATGGTATAGTCACATCAGTGTATAACAATTCATAGGATGCAGGCCTCCCTTTGGGTGCAGAATTCCTGGATGCCCAAAGGAAAAAGAATACAATTCATTGGAAGGACATGAAATGTGTGTTGAGAAAAAGTAGATTGATTAGATGGGAGAGTAAAAGGAGTATTTGCATGGGTTTGGGAAATATTTTTTAAATTTTTTTGGTAATTTTTATAATTACTTTGTCCTCGTGCATCAAGAAATATAAAATCAGCCACTTGAATGTGGCAATTACACACATTCAGCAATTTTCTTAATCTTGGAGGAATATATGCATTGCTACTGTTAAGAGAGGTGACAAACAGCAGGATATATCTTCTGGTGAAGCTTTCAGAGGAGCTTACTAAGGCAAACATCCAAATGGCTTAGAGAACACCCCCTGCAAAGTAAACAATGCCGCATAAATTAAATATGACACAGTAAGATGAGGAAAGTGTCAGGTGCCAATCTATTGCAAGAAGTATGTGAAAATTGCCAAAATATACAGAAATAGTTGTAAGGTTGTTTGTAAAAAATGTACTGGCAATGGATAAAACTTTTTGATTAGTGTATCTTGTAAGTGAACCGATAAATAGATATTATTCACACATCATCTGCTTATAATTTTTACTTTGAAAAATGCGATATTAAATATGCTTCTTTATGGCAAAATATGTTAGTGTTGTATTGACTGATGTTTTATCTGTGTGAAATACTAGAATAAATTTTTCCATTGCATAGAAAAACATATCTAGCCATCAGGGTCCTTTTTTGACCCTTTACTATCTTTATCTTTGGAGTGTTAAGACACATTTTAATTTCTATCCTTGTAGTGTTGACAATTGTATTGCTGGTTGCATATAAGGACATTTCAGATGGTGTAGAGGGCTATAGGAACATTGGCTTGATGAAAAAGTAATGAAATAATATTAAGTTTGCAAAGTCTTTGAAATATTGTTCAATGTATGGCCAACATTGCTCATCTTCGCTCAATGGATACCTCACTTTGAAATGAAAAATGTTTACACCTTCCATTGTAGGTTTTGTGAAGTCTTTGCTGATATAACATATTGCTGTCTCTACTTAAAGCCATTACATTATAAAGGATTAAGTTATAGTATTTTTTATTATTAAAATATTGCTTAATTTATGATATGAGTAACCCTAGCACATTTCTATCTATTTTACTCCCTTATAATGGACCATGAGGCTCTGAATTTTCGTGGATTATTCTTTTCATGCTTGAAAATAGTGCCCCCTGACCCTTTTGATACTGATATTTGGCCAGGAACGGGGGCTTATATATGGATGAACAGACTTTTTTTCTTTTGATTACTTCAGCAATACTTGGCACATGTTTTCATAACAATTTGAGGAAGTGGAAATTGTGTCATGGGGGAGAGGATTTTGATCCATTCCGGTTCATTATAAATATAGGGAATGATAACAGTCCCCTTTCCCACTTCATGTTTATTGTAACAATAGATATTTAATCTTTTTTTCATGGCATTATGCATCTTGATTTTGAATGATATCATAAAAACATGTTAAGCAAAGAATTCCTCCATAGCTAGCACATTTAATAAAGTTATCACTGAATGTGTTTCGTCCTTGCGAATGCAGTACTTGTGGGTAACATTACTTACAACCATCTTTGCATATTAGTGATGATTTAGGTCTTCCAGGTTTTCCTCCACAATGGTTAATTGTGCAAGGAAAGCAGTTCCCGATCCACATTTCACTTCTATATATAACATCGTTTTACGTCAACTCCTCACAAATCTTTGCTTCTTCATACCCTGTGCATCTGTTATTGTCTGTCTCCTGTCAGAAAACTCTTCATAGTTAAGTAAAAAATTGAGTAATAAGCATCAGCATTCGAGTGTAATTGCTAGGAAATTCAAAGTAACTACATTGGTCTGTGAAAAAAATTTATATATTCCTCCATTGTTAATGCTTTGCAAAGTCACCCATGACTGATCGGAGCTCTCTCTTCCCTAAAAAGTATCCTTGGATTTCAAAATGCAAAAATATTCAGCCTAAGACTCAACTTCCGCCTGTTAAGTGTCAATCCCAGAAACCCAATATTGGCTACTAAGTATACTCTCTTTGAAGGTTTAGTTGGGGGTCCAGGTTATACCTACTGTGAAAGTTAAAAATGATATATTTACCGTTACACATATTAGGGATTGGGAAAATTATGTTGTTATCAAAACGTATTTGAAAGAAAAAAATTATCCCGCGGGAGAGCCTCAACAGTGTTCCACCCAACTGTTTCGAACTCAATGCCTTGACCCACAACACCATGATGAAGGATGACTGGGAAACTGTAAAGTCATAAACATAATCCACTTTAAAATTGCCTTCTAAATACACCCAAAATTGTGCTAATGCATGGGTGCGTGGCCATAAAATTCTAATTTGGAGCTTTTGTTCATGTACCTTTTCCTCCTAGTACTTGCGTGGGGACAATCTATCGCATAAACACTCCTTGTTGCTATGCAAGTATTTAAGCAGAACAAAATTCTAGAATTACGAATTTCTGGTAAACCTGGGCCTGTATGAGAAAAAGCAGTGATACTTTTTCTACATCCTTCCAGTTTCAGAAAAAATTGTGTCTTAGGCATCCTCAACATAGGTCTTGCAATGTCTCCTAATTCATCACAAAGCTTGATTCAGAACTTTTGGCCATTACTTTATGTACTGGGCTCATTTCACACTTCACTGTGCATACATTTTGCTATCGCACACGTCCTATTGCATTATTGATGTCATCTTTCCTCATGGAACTGCTATGAAGATTTAGAATGTGAACTTTTTGATATGGTTACACATGGGCCTTACATTGCTATGGATGTTGCAATACTGCAACAGAAATTATTTGCAAACAATGAATATATTCATTTATTGGGTAAATCCCAGTAAGTACTTAATGGAGTGATTTAACATCTTGTATTTCAGCCTGTGTACAATTGTCACAGCTCATTGTAGGTACTCCATCATTGCAAGAGTGTCGACTTCAGGCAGATTATCTGACTTGGCACGAACATATCAATTTCCCATGCTGATGAAACAGAAAATCTGATGACACCTTGCTGCCCCTCAATCGTCGAATTTTGCAATGTGAACACCATGATGTCCTCATATGCACTGCCTCGTCAATTGGACGGAACACACAAGTGCCTGCATCATGTGCGGGCACCCGCGCATGCACACATCCACACTGGACACTACATTTGCATCCCTAGATGTCTCACTAAGTTTTCCCAAATCTGCGTATTCAAATTTCCACCGGTTTGGTAGTCATGATGTTTCATACCTTTTCATTTGAACACCCCTCATAGAAGTAGTCTTGAGAAAATAAACAATGGACTAGAATTTGGTGCTTAGATATTAATAGACTCATAATCCATGTAAAGTTAGAAGTTGACTTAGGAGAAATTTGATGATGAGCTTGATTAAGATTTCTAGGAGTATTAAGGGAGATTCAGAAATGAAAAACTTAACTGATTGCTGGAAATAGTTTATGTGAAGCCTTAATCAAATATTGTTGTACTGAAATTGTGTCCAGATTGGCTGTAACGGTTTTAACTGAAAACATTATTACCAGATCTAGACCAGAAAGAGTCTGAAATATTTATGAAATGCTATTTACAAAGGAAAATAAACTAAATGTGGCTATCGGTGGTTTGAACTGGGAAAGGGGTTGAGAATGAGGATTTAGAAAACAATTACACTTGAAATGGGCTTCCCGTATCTGAACTAGAGTACCCAACTCTGCATGTAGCTGAATGGACTGTTACTGCTGGTCTACATTGATACGCAAAAAGTGGAAGCAAAATTGTTAAGAGGTATCATGATCTTATCAGTATCTTGTGCCAGTGATTTTTGTTTAGAAGAACATTTATTCATTGGCTTCACCCTAGATGGTTTTATTATTAGTTCTATTCAGATGGTATTTGACCCCAATTTTTACTCATTATTCAGAAAATGCCTGGGTCTATTTTTATGAAACAGATAGTGACATTTTAGAGATTTCAATCAGACCTCGGTGATTACAAACAAGTTTTTTTTCAACTCAATTGAAAGTTTGTTTTTTGGATGTTAAGGAATCAATAGTCAATTTTTTGACCTTAGAGAAGCGGTGTCCAACTTGCATAAACTTGCAAACGTATCTAATACAAACTATGCCAGTATTGTTGGGGTTGGTGTTACTGTGCATTTCTCTGTTATTTACTTATTCTGGTGTTTCTTGTGTGTGTGTACATTGATACTTGAATTTCTCTTGTTCATTTGATAATGTAATAGGCTTGATAGCAGACAACAAATGGTATTTTTCTGGAGATAATTTTGTTTGTATTAGTATTGTGTATAACTCTTCGGAAACTTGGAAGTGTCTCATGTAACTGAATATTTGTGTGCAAATATTTCTGAGTCTTGTGTGCAGTAATGTGCTGGTTGAAATGGTGTGAAAATTAAAACATTAATTGTTCAGAATGAAAAATTTTTATCAACTGATTGAATGATTGTCATTGCCTATAAATTAATTAATAATTCTTTTTGTACACTTGGATCTTATTTTCTCATAAGGAGTTCTTTGTCATCTGGTGAAAGGTATTTACTTGGGAACTGTAACAGCCATGTGTGAAATATATTTAATGATGGTGCATGCTTTATTGTGCAATATCCCATGAAGTACATTTTTGTGTATGCCTCAATGCTTTGTGTGATTTGTCTAAAATTGGGTAGTTGTCTGTGTATTTTAATGTTGGTTTACTGGTGTTGGGATTCATGTATGTAAGCTGAACAATTAGTTAGAATTAAATTTCTAGCTAATGCCAGTTCATATTTCCTAGTAATGAAGTGGTATTGGAAACAATACAACTATTGCTTAGTGAGGTTGCTTTTTATCATTATTTCTAATTTAAAGGATCTCTAAAATCTTTCATGCCATTGAACTGGTTTAAAAAAAAATTATTTTGGTAGCATTTCATCATTAATTACATTATGGAATTAATTATTAATATTTGGATAACCTAAATTATTCGATTAATACATATTTTGATGCAGAAGCCTTCCACAATGTCTGCTGGGAATCCACCGTGTTCATCCCTTTGCTTAGATGTGAGCCATGTCCTAGGATCAACCATTAAGGTAATCGAAAAATATGTCTTGTAAATAGCACTCCCTGGGGTATCTCATTTACTATCTGGTGAAGGCTTTAGCCTATTACATTGCATTGGTGAGCAATTAGATGGGTCAGGAGAATAAAGGCACGTTATTAAATATACTGTTGTATTCAAGGAATGATTTTTGTAGAGTTATATGCCAGCTGGTTTAGCCAGGTGGATACTGTGCACGCCTGCTAGACAACAAAGCCTACTTCATGCAGGGTGTTTTTCATTGCAATCTCTGGTGAGTCACTATATCTAAGGAACATGACGCTGAGGGTGACTTATGGAGACCAGGGTAGGCCAGAGTACCTGAAGTACTATTGTTTTCTCTTGCTGAGATTTTGTGTGTGAGGTACACTGGTATTGTTGAAATCATGATTGAAAACCAATCAGGGATGGAAATTCACTTAACCTTGACTAGTAAATATTTACTTCTGAATAAGTCTGGTTAATATGAAGTTTCTAATTGAGTAATGTTTGGGATGTGTGCCTGCTCATTGGTTTCATAGCTCCAGAAAAGTGATTAGTGTGGTTTAAAATCTCCATTAATATATATATATAGATTACAATAAAGTTCTCCTCTTATCCTTGTAGCCTGAGCATAGAAACTGGATTTTAGATGTACAAAAGTAGTTTTTAGAAAGGATATTTAGAAGAAGAAGTGGTTTGTGATTGTGTTTTGTCATTTTAGTCCTAATTTTTGGGGTCGTTTCTTCTGAGATTTCTTATGTTGATATGGAATAATTGACTTAAAACTGTTGTGGAAAGTGTGCAATGCATTTATCTATGTTCAGGTTATACAGTACTCACTTCATTTTTCTCTCCCAAATTCTTTTTAAAACATTTCTAATGTTTCTTGAAATTTTTTAAAAAGAATTAACTTTCTTCTTGTACATCTCCAGAGAGGTCTTATTGCTAGGGAAATTGAGTAGAGTGGTGGCTATTGCCTATGCCCCAAGTACCATTCTAATTCCTGCCTCAGCCTAATTGGCCAAATTATTGGCCCTGAATCAGTATGCAGCAATGCTTTTCATCAATAACATGGGTTAGAAGTAGTTGGCAAGCATTGGAGTCAGACAGTGCAGGAGTTTGAGAAATCTAAACCCTTTTCTGCATCATATTATTAAATTGCGTAGGAATATATTATGTACCTTGTTTTATCATTAATTATAATCAGAATTAGTTCATTATAACAAGCCCAATTACGTGTATGTGCTTGTACATGTATAGAATATGCTGATTTGCATGTAGAAAAAACCTGAAAGTGATGCCGGATTAGGTATGGATTCACTTTACTATGGTATTCTTTATTGAAATGGTCTTTGAAATAGAGTAACTTTGTGAAGCGTGGGTTAATTTGATATTATTAGTTTCGTCTAATTGTTGCCCATTAACATAAGTTTCAATTAATAAAAGTAGAAATGAACCATTTGTTGTGGCTGGTAAGCTTTCAGTTTATTAAATTTTTAATAAATTTACTTCCAACATGACTGCTTTCATATGAAGTGGAATTAATAGCAGTATGCTTTCATAAGTGAAACATGTATTGAACAATGAATTACGCATCAACTACCTCAAGTTATGTCATGAATTACCTGTGAATTTTATGTAAATATGCCCTAAAGAATAGTGATTTTCTTCCCTTTTTAGCTTCCGATTTTCATGTCTGAATATTTTAATTCCATAGTGAACATTTTCTCTTGCTGATGTGCTCCTTTTGCTGCAAGCATTGCAAGAAATCAAATTTGCATTAGCTAATTTATTCTGCTGATCGCCATCCAGTACAAGCCCTCCTTAATACTTTTATTACTTGAGAAGCAAATGTTGCATTTATCAGCTTTTTTGTGCAGCATATACTAATTTGTATTCTAATTATCACTTATACTTGCGTAAAGTGGGACTCTTCAAGACGAAATTTGTGGCAATAGAAATGAGTTGGTTGAACTATACTCTAGTTAAACTTAACAACTTATATCTTAGCATGAAAAAAGTATGGCAAATCTTCCCCAGGCCACAGGCCCTCACCATAGTGCAATACACTAATCTCGGAATTCAACAAAAACCATATGTAGAACTAAAGAAGAGCGAACGTGTAATCTGGCATAGTTTCAAGGGCTACTACACAATTGAGTTTTATATTTTTCAATTGATGCAAATAGCTTTTAATCAAAGATTTACATGTAATTTGGGCATATTTCATGAATTTTGCAGTGGATTTATATGATTCAGTGTAAGTGGCTGTCTGGTGAAGATATTCAGCACTGAGGTACATGTCAAAAGAGGAGATCGTTTTTCCTGGTATGCTTAAGTCTTCATGTTTTTGTAGTGCTGATTGCTAGTCAGACGACTGTTGATAAAAATGTAAAGAAATTGCTGAACAAATCTCGTATATGAAATGTCATGTGTAATATAATGAATATCAAAAATCATGAATTTCAGTGTTCACTACCGGTGCTCGTTAGGCAAGGGTTAGTTGAAAAGTGGGAATCAAGACTGAAGCCGTAGTATTTTAAGGAAAATAGTATACCAGCATTATCAGTTTACAAACACAGGAACTACTAATAAATGATATATCAGGTTAATACCTCTAATATGCTTGTTTAAGCTTGAATTTCGACAGCCACAACTTGCTCATGTATTTTTATATCAGTCTTACACAGTAGACCTCCGCTTTACAATATTAATCTGTTCCATGGGACCATTTGTAAAGTGAATTCTGTCTCAAAGTGAACCAGAATTTTACCCCCTCGGGATCAGTTATCATGTAGCAATAAATATTTTTATGTTGCTATCATAAAAAAATGAAGTCCATTTACAGGTAAGGGTTGAAATATTTGATTAAATATGGGTGTAAAATATCGATGAAATTTGAAATTTGTGTACAATAGCATGCACATCGTAAAGTGAATCCATCATAAAGTGGGGGTCTGCGGAAATTAAAAAGGAATACCTAAAAACTTTTTTTCTCTAGATAATGCTGGTGGCCAAAATAAAATTTACAGTTATTTATTAGTTTAAATAATACAGAGTAATGTGGGAAACTCCATTGCATGTCCCGCCTACATGAAAGTTCTGGAACGCCCTCCCTAATTTCTTTTTTTCCATTGCCTGTCACAGGCCACCATACCTCAGTAATTCTTCCTGAACTGAGATTATGTCTGCCCATTGATTGGCTCTTCTGTCCCTCTATCATTGCTTATTTATGCTAAAAATGGTCACTTCCGTTAAACATAAATTGTCCTGTACTTTTCCTGTCATATCCCTGCCAACATGCAATGCCTTATGCAACAGTCACCTCTTACACCTTCCTAAGTTTTGGCTTTCTCTCCTCCAGTGATCCCTTTCCTACTGACTTCTTGAATTGTTAAATGCCATTTCATCTGCTCACCCTTCCCTTAATCTCTCCACTCCCTTTGGACCATACAGCAACCACCTCAAAAATATTTTCCTGATAATTCCCCCCGGTTTTCCCTCATGTTTTCTTTAGTTAATTAATGCTGGTATTTTATGTTTGTGTTTTTCATCAAATAATGTTGTTTTCTATCCATATTTTTTATTTTATTTTTGTTATTTTGCTAATTTTGTTTCACATTTTCACTGTGAAGGCCAATGCTAGCTGTTTGTGAGCATGTTTTTTAATGCAGTAGAACCTGGCTAGGACGTTCCTTCTTTGTACCTTCTCCTTCTTAGTCTATTGATTTCTTATGGCCTTGATACAATTGGGACAAAATGCAGGTAACATTATTTTGTTACGTCGTTTTAAATACTGGCACTTTCCTTGTTAGTATGCTCAATTACTTGCTGAAAAGTAACCTAGAGATCTTTTTCTAATGTATGATAAGTTGTGTAAGTAACTGAGTTAATTTATGGAAAATCAACCCTTGGCATTTTAATGCTTAGTTGTAAGCATTTTCCTAATACTGTGACGTGAAGTAAAACAGTACATAGTCGATTTGTAGGATTGTAGATCTTGAGCAGGCAGTCATATTCCCTCATCCTTTTTAAACACAATTCTCAGTTATTGTTAAAAAAATTTAGTGATCATTGTAAGGTGCTGCACTTGACTCCAAAAATGGGCATTGAAAATTTCCATATCTCCTATGTGTGGATAGGTTGTCTTAAAGAGGAGCATAGATAAGTTCATAGGTGTGGCCGTGGTGAAGTGGCAAGTGACAGTCAGTTAACCTTGATGTCATAGAAACCTGGAAGAAAGCATGCTTGCCTGACGATGTTTGAAATGGTGATGAAACATTTATTTTTTAACTTACTACCAGATCAAACAGGCAATTAAAGGATAAAAGTGCCATGGAGGAAAACTAAGGAGAGGCTTACGGCTCTCTTGTGCTGCAATACGAGTAGAACTGACTAGCTGATATCATTTGTAATAGGAGAATGTAAACACTTGGAGTGTCTTACGAAAATTCAAATGTCTATATGCAGCTAACCCTGCCACATGGGTAACTACATGAATTTTTGAAACCTTTCTGGTTGGGTTTGATGCCAAATTGGATGGTGAAAATAGAAAAGAATTACTTTTTGTCAACAGCTGTGCTGCTCATCTCATCGGTACAAGTTATCTATGAAACATCAAGGTTAAATTCCTCCCAGGAAATGCGACAAGTCACCTTCAGCCTCTTGAGAAAGGCATCATCAGATGCTTCAAACTAAATTATAGAAGACTTCTTGTGCAAAAGGAGCAGGCCACCTTATGAACAGCTGAGCAGAAAATAGACATTATGCATTTTGTCAAATATGCATGGAATTTCTTGAACAAAGAAAATTTCACCAGTAGCTTTAAAACAGCTGGATTTACTCATATGGTGCCTGGCATTATGGTTGATGTAACACAAAAGGCAGAACTGACTCCTTTTGCTCTGAGAAATGGCATCAGTTTGCTGGAAGCACTGTTTTCCGGCTAGGGGCCAGTGGAATGGATGTGTGCTGACTTTTCATTTCCGTCTCATTAATATGGGAGGGATCTTGGCAGGAAAACATACAATTGTAATGATAGCAAACTGATTGCCATAGATGGGCCATGTTCACCAGAAATTCAAGGATTAGTTCTTGTCAGTTCAGTTAGAGCATCAAAACCTATGACCAATGGGGTACCACTTGGAAAGGCCTTTCTGTCAGGCAGACATGATGCAGTTGAAACTCCATCATGGATAAGTAGCAGCTAGTGTGACTTTCAATGAGTTTTTCGAACATTTCCTGTGTTAAACATCTATTTTTACATGATAGAACATTTTTATTTTGAGAATTATTTCTATTTCACCTTTACTGTTGGAAATGATTCACCACGACAATGTCACGAAGTGAATGAATCTATGAATAACAGTGGTCACTTGAATGAGATTGATGCTAAGAGCTATGTTGTCTAGTCTTGCCTGTTAATTGTACATCTAGAATTACATTCACAATGTAATCACAAACCATATTGCAAGCCATGTTTTTGGTCAAAATGTGTCTGCTAGTTTTAATTCTGTGCCTTATCATTTTTCTTGGTTTGGAATTTAATTATTCTTCATAAGTGTTTATGTGAAGTATATCGCAAAATCATTCGGAAGTGAGAAATTGTCTTTACCAAGCAGTTATGACCATGTTGGAATACTTTGCAGTTCCCTTAAGTTTAAGTAGATGACAGTTGTGAGGAAAGCAATGACCTCTAGTGGGGTATGTAAATTTGTGTGAGAAAAACTTAACTATGATTTACTGTGAAATCTTCTTGAGGAAAACTTAGGCATCACTTGAATAACACAAACTTATTGTATATTCTGAAATGTAATATAATCATGTGACAAATTTGCTTTCTTTCTTTTGAATGAAGTACCAGACTTAATAACTGCCATCAAAATTGTAGTTTACAATGAAGGAATGTGCCACTGCAGTCACTGGGTAATGTTGTAGTGAGATACATTACAAAGGTGGAGATAAAATGAATGTAAATTATGTATTAAGTGTCTTATTTTAAACTGCATTAAAGTTTTATTGTTGCTAATTGTTTCGAATGCTTATGTAAATTATAAATACCTACCTTGTTTAGATCAAAGGAGTCTAAATAGATGTTTACGTTTGAATCACGTTCAACCACAGCTCATGATCTTATTACTGGATAGATATCAGCCACAATATAGCTACAAACTAAGTCATTTTTCATTATGACGGAGATATTCCCAAATGAAATGAATACGAAAATACGTTTATGATTTTACAGCTTAAATAAATTGCCTGGAGAATGTTAAAATTGGTGAGAACTTCATGGACCACAAGAATATTTCCACTAATGAAGCTGAAGTAGAGGTATTTTTATTGTTATCGCAAACCCAGACAAAGCTACATTGCGTAACATTTTTTCCAGATATCGTGTCATTAGAAATCAAATTATGCTGGGCCACTTCCGTTGTGGTGGACTTAGTAATAAGTTCTACAAAAATATATGTCATTCCAAAAATAATTTCTTGCGAATTGGTGGTTGGTAGGAAACTCTTTCGCACGATACCTCTTAACTACTTGTTCTCAAGGTGCTGATCATGAAAGCTAAACTGGAAAGCATAACACTGATGCTATTCTCTGCCCATATAGTGCCTATAATATCTTGGCATGGAATGTATTTATCCTTTGTATTAGTCGACTGCGTTCGATTTTTTGTATACTTTTAGCTTTGGCCTTTTAGGGATGAGCTTCTTAAGGAATTGAATGCCTCTGTTTTCAATTTAGAGTTTGTTAAAATTAATGATAATTGGTGCATTTTAATGAATCTTTATGGCTGGAAAAGATGTGCTAATAAAAAAATGGTGCCCATTTGCCATACTCTGAGTTCTTTTCGCAGTGAGTAGACTAGATGTTTTGGGCACCTCTTGCATTTCATTATTGCATTGATCATCTGTAATCCACAAGTCCGAATGGTTATTTGTAGTGAAACATGGTCCACTGTGATGCCTAGCTAGTTGCTATCAGTGCCCTTGGCCTCTTTTCATCAGACCATGTTCACAATTAGTATTGGAGAAGATGAAATTGTATGCATTTGTGATATCCATTATTATGCTCATTTGTAATTATTGAGGACTATTGAAGAAAAAGAACAAGCATTTGCACCCAGCAAATTATGACGATGTTGGAAACTACTTGGGATGCGTAATGGACATGATCTGTAGGTATTCGGTTTAAGTTGACATCGGATCAGCCGATATTTAAGGCATTCCTGACGTACGTCATTACAACCATTTTTGATAAGCGGAGACAAATATAAGCTTTGGAGCTGTCATTGAGTTTCCTAAACAATACTTGAATGTAGTGTTCGTGTGAAATGGGAGGTTATCTGTAAGTATTAGGTTTCCAATGGCATCGAAGCAGATGAAGTTGTAGGCATATGCTATTTTCCCTATTACTACGAACTGTCGTGAATTGATGAATGAAAGCAAGCATCATTTTAACGTACAAAGATTAATATTAATTTATATATATATTTCACATGTGATATTAGCTCCTGGATCCCATATTCGATTAAAATTGTACTGCTAAAATATGCGGAATTAAAGGGAAGATGGCAATGTTTTCATAGTCAGAACATGGCTAAATGCGCAAGGCTGGTGGCTTCATCTTTCTCGCATAAGGTTACCCCTGTGGGCAGACTGGTTATATCCTGGCCCAACTGGAGTGTGGGGTAAGCCCAGGTATGATGAAGCACCAAACGTGCTGCATTCATTTAGGAGCTCGGAAAAGTGTGGTTGTTCTATTCTTATGCAATGATGCTTAATAAAGCTGCTTTTGATGGAAAATTTTTACTATCAGCCAATGCATTAAATGATAATGCTTAGAATGAAAGTTCTTGCCTTAATTTTACATTTAAGTGGCTTAAATTGCTTATTTGGTTTTTGTTTGGTTTTTTCATGCTTGAAAATCAGGTAAACTAATTTTGTTCAAACAGCAGAGAATGTGGAGAAGTCATTAAAAGCAGTGAATGTAGCTGTGAAAAGATAAAAGTAATCTTACTCTGCCTAAAATACTGGTGTAGAATGCTATGAATATTTAAATTAATGCTAATGGTCAAAGCAAAAAATATTAGTTTGTGAAGATGCCATTTAGACAATGTAGATGGGTTTTCATGCAAAATATACTTTGAAATGCTTATCAGTGTCCCAAGGACCTAGTTCAGTGATTCATAATTCAGAATCTTAACCAAGAATGCTTGCCTATGAAAAGAATAAAATGGGTGAGAAATGGGAGAATAAAATTAGGTGACCGACTGATTGGTGATGCTTAATGCTGAATTCTATTGAAGAATAAAATGGATGTAGTAGAACTAGTATGTACTATGGATGTAGTAGGAGATCAGTAATTATATAGCTGCCATAGCACCTTAAAAGTTTTTTCCCATATTTTTAGATAATGATCTTACTGGTTCATCCTAACTGATTGTACATCCTCTTTTTACCATTGTCACATCAGGTGGCAAAGTTGTGGCTTATCTCACCCCCAAAAGTAAGATGTTACAGTATGCTTTTTCCCCTTGATTCTTATTATCTTGGCCATGATCTAATATATGTTTACTCTGAAATGCCAAATCATAGGGCTTGGGGATGAAGTTCCACCTCAATGAATGGTACTTAATGAACTTAAGGCTGATTATTTCTGGGAATCCTCACTCAGGGTATTTAAGTTATTGTTTGTTATTTGAGAAGCAATAGCAGTACAATGGCAAGTATTATCAGTAAATGCAGTTATTACATCAATGAAATGATGCCAAAAAACTCCAAACTGTACATAGTTATTCTGAAATACCATTAATAATTACATTTTATTATGGCCGAAAAGTTCTTGGGTGATTAAAATGTTTGATATTTGCCCTTACAAAATGCCTTCATTGTTGCATGAGGCATCATTTAGTCTACTTGGATTTTGCATTATAAATTTATGGAGTCAGAGCATTGCAATTTGTGAAGGTGAATAATGCTGGCTTTACATAACATGTATGTGACATGATAGGTTGAAGTTCCCTCTATTTTATCCTTATGTGACATTAACAAATTCAGAGGTACATTAGTTCTAAATTCAACAGTTAACTAACACCTTCAGCTTTTACTTGACTGTAGAAAATTGAGGCATGACAAACTTAATGGGGTGACCCATGTAGCTTTTGATTGAACAAAATTGGAGACAGATGAAGTATTTTTTCCCCTACTAGTGATGGTCAGCTCTATCATTGACATTATTGTGACCACCTGCATTTTGTTTATTTTCTCTGGCGAGAATGTTTTGGAATTTCTATCCACAAGTGATGCCTATCCTTTGAAATTTTCTGATGGATTATTGTCTTTAAGGGTCTACTGATGATAAAAATTTATAGGCTTCAAATTCTCCTCATTTAGAATTTTCTGAGAGTAAGACTTTTAGATAAACAGTGAGTGAGAGACTGATAGCAAGCTTCCTTTTCAAGCATCTGAAGTATTTATTTGACTCGGAGTCTCTTGCACTTATTTTTTGGAGGGTGTGATTAATAGCATGGTTGTTGCACTTGATTTTATAGAGTGGACTCGTTTTAAATCTCTCTCTGGTTAACAGTCCACCAGAACTTTATATTTGCCCACTAATCCAATGAAATTAACAATAGCTTACACTGTCTGTCATTCTTTGACTTATTTCTCAGCTTATTTTAACCCATTCAGTATATTGACGTTCTAGGTTTTTGAAGGAAATATCTGTGGTTGCTAGCTGGCATTAGACACCTCTTTAGTATGCTTGGCTTTATACTTTGAATATTTAAATAGCTCTAGACTATTGATAATATTTATTAGTTGACAGTTATGCAGGAGAAAAGTTTTCTACATTTTACCTGAGCTCGAATCTATCCTCTTAGAAGGCTGTATTTTAATATCTACCAGTGAAATACACAGGAACTGATGTGGATAGAAGAAATTCCCATACAGGCTGCTATTTAGGATGGATATTAAACCACTTGGTTATGTTTATGTGACAGAAAATTGCTAACCACTTTCTATTTTTTTTGAAATCATATACCATGCACTTATGCTGGTGGGGTTGGGACAGGGTTGTCCTTGAGATAAAGAGGCCTCTAGTGCAAGTATGGAGTGGGGCCCCGGTAAATGAACATTTTAATTTACAGGTAAAATCTTTTTGAAATGTTCAATCAAAGAAAAAAACAGTTACCAGAATTATTATTTTCTTAGCAGTTATAATTTGAGAAGTTTTTGTTATTTTCAAGAGAATGGGTGTTGCCAGGATATTTATTAGAGGGGGGGCTGGGCACTGACCTTAAACTAAAACTCTTTGGAAATTTTAGTCAATTTACAGGTTGATGAACTTAAACTAAGAGCTAAATAAAGCTCTGCCACTGTGGAATGTGCTGCCATACAAGTGAACAATTATGAATAGAGTTAATTTTCCCTGTGTACATATTTTTACTTTACGTCAAGTACTTTCATTTATTCATTTGATTTAGGGGGAAATGGGCATAGCCACTTACCCCCTCCTGGCAATGCCCATGTTGAAGAGTGAATGGAGCAAATCCTGGTGTGAGACCTTCTCTAGTATGCGAGCCCAGCCATTCACCTAGTTATAAGATCTTGGGGGCACTACTTGTATAGGAAGAGACATAAGAGGACATAGATTGGACTTGGTAGAATAGGATGTGGTAACTGTGAGGGCATATCATTATCATCAAAATACATGTGTAGGAAATACAATTTTTATCTTTGTAGATAAGACTAGATTTTTTCAAATTGATGTAATCGGTTTTTATATTATGTGCAAATTACTCCTCTTAAGGAGATAGTTAATGCCAACACGGAGGTGAAATTTTTTGTCACTGATACAAATTGTGTTGTGAACATCTTTGTTTAATTCTAGAGAGGTTTGATGTAAGCTGCCCTTCTTATTAAATTTTGACCCACACCATGCATTCTATTTGCAGTAAGAGTTATAAATTTAATGTCCTTCACATGGGGAAGCCGTAACTGTAAGACACACACACGTATCACTTTGTTGTCTTTTTAATGTTCTTAATTCCTGCTGCGCTGGTCTTTTTTGAAATAGTAGCTATGAAATTATGTGTTGTTGAAATATTTTTTTATTTAACTTACATATTCATATTCTTATGAACAATTTAACAGCAATGGTGGGGATCAGTTGGAGTGCACATAAGTGGCTGAGGGTTAGTAATGGATGCTATATCAACAAAAGAGAGTAAAATTATTTTGGTTGTAGAAATTGACTTGATGAGTTGGAAAGAGTGCTCTAACCTCAAAGGTTGCTGTGTAACAAATATGATTGGAGTTATCATGAATTGTAAATTTATGTCAATTTATTCCTGGTATGTCTTGGTACATTTATCTTGTTAGTGACATGATTCCTTGAGCATTCATATTCCACCTGTTCATTGGCTAGTGCCAGTTTATAATTTCGTAAGCATGATGTTAATGCATGTTTTGCTAGAAAAATCATATTTAATATATGCCTGCCTCTTGATGAATATCTGCATGAGCTATTTTAATGATTGTCTTGATGTGTCTTAGCAGAGAGTAGTCTCAATGAAATTCAATGAAGTTATTTTATTATTATAGATGTAAGGTAGTTCCATACAGTAAGTTATTTATCGTCATTTCTGAAATGTTTGACAAAAAAATATACTAATTTTTTTATAATGAATAATTGTGTTTGATAGGGTGTTGTGGACCCATTGGTAGGTAGCTACTGAAGCAGTGATAATTATGAGTGGAAAAAATACCTTTGCCTGTGAAAGTTTTTTTTTCACCTGGAAAACATAATGGTTGTGAGGTTGAATGTGGAACTCAATTTTAGTACTCCTTGTGTTTAGGGTCATTCACGGAAAAGTACTTTTCATGTGAAGGACATGTGTAATGATGTAAAATTTTGTGTGAACTCATAAAACAAACAATTAAGAGTAAGTTTTCAGATAGAAAAAAATTGTGTGAATCAATTATTAATGAATTTATTTACCTAAGATCAAACACATCAGGTTTTTACATGAAGATACCATGAGACAAGGTCTGACCTTGCATGGTTCCCTAGGTACAAAGGTAAAGGAAAATTTTCTGTTTCTATGGCTTTTAGAGGGGAGGAAAAAATATTAGCCTCAACAGGGGTTAATTCACTATTACCGCTCTGTTTCCTCGAAATCTTAGATGCTTAAATGAACACTCTTTGTGATAGGAAGGACAGAGAACTCAATAGTCTATGGCCCCATAGAACTTAGCATGCTTTTATCATGGAAGAAATTACAGTGGCTAAAAGTGCAAAGGAGGAAGACTGTATAAGGGTCGAAAGTAATACTTCTCTTCCAATGGCAGTCAATCTCCTTCATGTCCCATCATGCTTAAATCTGGCCCTCGAGGGGCACATTCTACTTTGGCAATTTGCACTCTACTTTCCATAATGGGTTATTTTAAAAAAATAATTTAGTGGCGTTCTTACCTGTTCCTCTGGATTTCTTCATTTTAGATGGCAAAACTACTGACCAAATGTTGATTTACAAGTAGTATTTTTTTGTTGGTACTTCAAAAGAACCAAGTTCATTAACAGGAATCAATGCTTTCCCAACGTATCAGTTGATCAAACTGTTGACTGTGTGAGGGAACCCATTCTGGCCAGAGGCGATCCGCTCATCTGGTGAAATATCCTAGAACCTTTCGGGCCAGTTAATTGTAATAAAATTTGTGACCCTCCAAGTTTGTGAATCAATGAAAAACCAAGTGTTCTTCGTTTTTTTATAGATTTTAATAAAGTCCCATTTTTCTATGCTTAGCTGATGAAGAAGTGATTCTGTTGCTGTAGTCTTCAATGCTAGCATAAGCCTGAAACACCGCCTGCTACCTCGACACTCTGACAGAGAATTCAGACTGCCAGAAACTGAATGAGTAGTGTCCGAGTTTTGCAGTGGGTCAAATCAGGATTGTCTAAATGAGATGCAAGTCATGGGAAATGAGGTCAAAGACACTAGTGTTGTGACACAGCTCTTAGAGTTGCCTAAATTGAGACACTCGATGTCTCACATCAACATGACAGACATTTTACTCTTCCATTAAGACGCAGCTTTAATTTTATGTAATTCTAGTGGATATCATTTGAATCACATGACTTATATTGAATAGTCATTTCCTTCATCATTCTTGACTGCTCTATTATCTCATTGGGTGGTTTTAACCATGGATAACCATGGTTTTCTTGTGTTTTTACTGTTGGGAATTGTTAATGCCTTCTTGTAGTTAGTGTGTTATCAAAATTTCAGAAAACTGGTGATGCGAACTATCCACAGGTGAATAAAGTGAATCATCATGATAAACTTTGTCCCAGCTTCGATTGTTTATTAACTGATTCAAGTAATACAATCTGCCTATCAGAGATTAATCTATATTTGTTAAATCTGAGACTATATCCTTTCACGTAATGATAAGTTAGATTTACATCATATGCTGTTGCAATGGTTTTTGCAGGATCATAATTAGTAATGAAATTGTCTTTGGTGTTTTTGATGACCAAGTCACTCTAGTTCATTCCGCAATTATACAACATAGCCCATACGAATCTGAAACATTGCTAATTTCAAAAATTTGAAGTTGAACTGGACAAAAAGTCACTGTTGATATCCTGTTAATGGTATCACTTGGAGTTGACAGAAAATGCTGCTGCAGGAACACCTTGTGTTTGGGTAAAATGTAGCATTTTTTAGACTAGATTGCAATGTCTGGCTCTGACGGAAGCAGTAGTAGGAGGAGTTAGAGGGAGAGCAGGCGAGGGATTTCTGTGGAACCAATCATTGGATAATTTGTTGGTCAGTTAATAGAGCATCAGATACTTAGTGTGTTACTGTGTTCCCTTTCTGGTACCTAGGAAATCAGTGATTTATCAATTGGAGACACCTACTCATGATAAAATTCTGGGGCCCCAGGAGTAAATACTTCATAACCTTGATGACACAATAGACTCACAGATCCAAGTGCTATGATGTCCAGACTAGGGATCTCGTAAATTTAAATCTATCTTTGTTTGACCGTGAGTAACTTAAGATTTTGCTTGCCAAAGGGTAACAAGCCTAATATTAACATAATCAAGACCTCAAGGTTCATGGTCTTGCAAATAAAGATAAAACTTCTCTATTGTATGAAGTGGAATTATATTTGTGTCAGGAAGGTCCTGAAAACTTGGAATGGGCTTTGATTTTAGGAAATATTTAATTTCACTTTGAAAATGAATGAGTGTGCATTGTCGTCCTGCTAAGGATAAATTAGTTTCCCTCTGTGGGAGATGGAGAAAGAATTTTACAGCCCCTTGACCTGAGGCATTATGAGACCTATGCAGCTGGTATTCTACTTAATTGGGTGCATCAATCTGATGTGTGAATTTAAATTTCAGAGTTAAGATTTCAGTCAGAGTAATTAGATCAGGTGTTGGTTTGGGAATCTGGTGTTTTCAGGAAGTTTCATTGTATCACCCTCAGTATTATTTTTCTCTGTGAATGCTTGATTCTTTTGATCTGAAAATTACCTTATGCATTGAAGCTCTACTGCTCTTTTTTACCATCTTCTCTTAGCACATTGTACATATCTTCTTTTAGTTCTTGTATGATAATGGTGACGTGTAACTTAGTGATTCCACATATATTTTTCCTGGGTTGTTTCAAATAAAGATATGTAAAAGCACAAAGTTACCAGTTATTATTGTTAACAAATTCCATTTAGTTACCTAAAACCACCAATTCTACTTGTATGATTTCCTTTATTTAAGTTCTTGTTTGATTTTGTTAAGATAAACAGTATTGAGGTTATAATTAGTGCTAACTTTTAATTTGTTTATATTTATAGATATCTCTCTCTTAAGCTTTTTGTAAGTCAACTAATAGGGAAAGCATGAGACAAAGTGACTGGAATTCTATCAATATAACAGTCTTAAATAAATGAAGGAAACCAGTCTTATATGAAATCAGCTAATTTCATCTCTTTTTCTATTTGTTCTCATTTTGATGTCGAATTAATTGACAAGAGTATGATCTCAATGTATACTTGCCAGAAATCCTCACTAAAATTAAACTCAATAATTTGAAACAGAGAAAATAGCTCATCTTTATTTGATTCTCATTTTTATACTAAATGTGGTTATTATGAGGAAAAAAGTGTGTTCATTTAATAGTTCTTTAAAGTGTAGCTAAACTATAACTGCTTCATGGAGTGATTTTACAGCAATTCACACCTCACTGTCCTCAGTGCTGTGACAGTTGGAAAGAACAGAAAAAGTCTGTCATGGTTGCTTTATAACTAGCATATTTTCATACACTTAACTGTAACGCTTATGCCTACCTTGTGGAAATAAGCTAGTTGGTTTGATGTTGTGTTTTGATGAAATTTATAGAATGAATATTCTAGTGTTCAAGCTGCTTTGGTTTTCCATTATTATTTAAGCTTTCCTTTGTCTTATTTTACTTAGGAGAAGACAAAAGTGTGGCATGCTGTGTAGAGCTTTATATGAAATTGAATTCTTTCTTTTCTTGTAGGGTTTGGAAGTGGCTATAAAAAACCCCAAAAAAAAATACCAGGACAAAGTAAGCGCCCTTTTGGCAGGATGGGAAAGACTTGCCTCACTCTCCAATGCTTCTCCAGGTTCAGTCAACAGCCTGACCGAGTGCTTGTACAGGTGATTAATCCATTTAACAGTTAAATCATTTATACTTTTTATAAATGGAAAATGCTGTGCTAGATCAGTAAGTAATGCATGAATTTTATTTTAGTTTCTCTTGCAGAAAATTAGTAGTTGGCATGGGGTAAAGATACTGTGCAATTTTGAACATATCAGCAAACTTGAATTGTGATGGAGTAATGAGTGCGGAAGAAATATCCAGTAACTTGCTCATGGGTAGCAAGCTGTATAGTAGAAATTCTAAATACTAAGTTATAATAATGTGAAGCAAAACTATCTGCCCTGACTAAATCCGTAGCTAAATTCATGACTCTATTTGGAAATACTAAGTTTCAAAAAACAAAGTTTATTAAATTACAACCCTAGGCCCAGTCTCCAGGAAATATTTAAATTACAGTTGACCTCGGCCCAATGATGGGCCAACACTTTTCAATTGATTTACTTAACAACTGGCATGTGAGATTATTTGGATCAAGTCAGGTGATATTTTGTGAAAAAGTGACTTGATAAAATACAACTTAAACGATATATTTTTCATACTTCATTTTGAATACCAAACCCTACTGGTTTTGACTCTCTCGTGTCATTCTCAAGGGTACTCTGACATTCTCCCAGTGGTGAGCCCATATATATATTCACAAAGAGGGAGGGAGGGTACTGCAGGAGTGGTTGGGGTAGGGGCTTAGAGGGTGTGATTAAATAGGAATAGGGAACGTGTTGAAGGTCAGGATGATAGAGGAGTGCTTTTTAAAGGCAGGACAGGTACATGATAAAGTGGAGACAGATTAAACTGTACAATTTCAATTAACAAATTTGGTCCCAAAGCCTTAGATGCTGATATGATCTCAAAGTTTTCTAAAGAAATCCAGCTTTGCACCTTTGTCATGAACATTTAAAATCTCTACTCTAAAATCCGACATGAGATTAAAACCAGATAAATGAGATGCCAAAATTGATTTATGTTTTTTTAGAAAACTTTGAGATCACAAAGTGTCTCTCTCATAATTCAGAAATTTTTGACCTACAACTCCCTATACCAGTTTGACCTCAATTGATTGGAGAAAAGGTAACTTACGCAACTTTTTCTCTTATTGTGCAGTTTTTTTTGTTTTGATAGTTAGCAGCATTTCCATGATGTAAACATTTGTCTTTAAAGGTTTAACCCTAGAACTGTGGATGGGACATTTACGTCACAATGCAAATTTTAATGAGATATATCTCTCTTAATATTTTTTGTAAAAATTTGGGAGTTTGTGACTTTTATTCATTTATGGAGTTCTTGACTATGTAAAATAATTGTCATACTCAACTGCGTAGTTTCCGAGAAAGAACTAGAAGTATGTAAAACTGTGGATGAAACATTTTTGTCTCGGAGAGGATATTAGCTCAGTTTGTCATGTTAAATATTTACTGGCCTTGGAATTATTTTATAAATCTTTCAGAAAAATGTTTTATCGCCTTTTAGATTAAATTAACACTATGTTTGCCCATTTTTTTTAAACTAATGAGTATATTCTGAATTACAAAGTCACAAAAATTCGATTATATAAAATTTGTTTTTTCGAGGTTATAATGAGATTCATGGGAGTTCAAACTCCAATTCTTTTAATGGTATTACTTTTGACGAACTAGAATTCTTATTTTACAATTTTTTTACAACCGAAAACAATTCAATCTAATATTGCTTTCAATTAACTAAAAACAACATAAAACTCAACTGCTAGACATACAGATGTGATAATGCAGATGCAATAAAAAATATGGCATTTTACCATGGTATGACCCACCATTAGGTCATGGCTTGGCTATCCCCCGGGGCGGCATGACCCACTGGTGGTCACGCCTGCCATAAGGAGAAGTGGATCTTCTATCCCTGTGCGCCCATGAGGGAGGAATACAACTTCTGTTTTTGCCCATGAAGATGTTTTATTGATGTAATGGTGATGTTTTTATGTGAAGAAAGTTAGTAAGTAAAACAATGGGCTGTTGATGAATACATTCAGTTTATTGTGAGTTTTAGCTGAATTTCTACGTAAAATATTACACTAACTTCTATTTTCTATCTTAGGATGCAAAATTCACCAAAAATCTGGAATGAACTATAATGACGAACTTTTAGAAATACATAATCCGTGTAATGCAAATTGCATATTCTTAATTCACAGGGGCCTGAAACATTTTTTGCCATGTGTTTCGCATTAGCTGGTCCTAAAATTATTTGTCCCGTCAGTATTTTGATAAATTTCATCAAACAAGAAAAGTTTTTCTAGAAAATAAACACTTCGATATTGAATTTTTTCCCGAGAAACATGTAGGTGACCATTTTAGCTATAGCCATTGTTGTCTATGATGTGGAAATCACACGAAGCGATATTTTTAAATGTTTTCTATTCAGTTAGTAATAAGCATATTATAATGTATACTCCTGTCCAAAAAAAACTTAACCACTTCAGAGCCGAAAAATTTCTATGTCCTGAGTTGACGTCGATGTGATAATGCTGAACCACGCCCCCTTGCGCGGGAGAGCAATAAACTCTCAGGAAGGAAGAGAAACCTTCTTCCGAACATACTTGACGAGAAGGAACACCCTTCAGCGAAAAATTTTGACCTGTGAGGGATTATTTCTGGGGTGGGGTGAGGGTGGGTTGGGTCTATTGTGCCAGTCCCACGGTCCTATCCCGTCGGTGTTGGGGTGGGGAGGCGTGGAGAGAAAGGTCGGTCGGGAGAGGAAGTCGCAAAATCATCCTTGTTTTCGGAGGATACAGGAATGAAAAACAGGACTCAAATATCCATTTTATGTCTTCATTGAAACCTTCGCTGAAATTGATGGGTCTTCCTTGTATTAGGTCGCAGAAAGTCTATTACAGTCACGGTAAGAGGTTGAATCGGGTCAAATCGAACGTAGAAATCATTTTTTACGCTTACACTTCTGATAGCAACAAGTCGTTGTTTAACAAACGATAGAGGTTCCATTGCATAGGCATTAATTGCAGATTGTCATCGCTTGGAGGGTTTGAATTGTGTTGAATTAGATACATAATCATTCTATTACACTTAAAAGAGTTTTGTCTGAGTTTAATATTCTATACAACAAATCGTTGACGTCTGAGACGATAAAAACATGTTAACCACAGTGTGGCCCTCAAGGAAATCATTTGACAGTATTTCTTTGTCGTACTGGACAAAGTTTTTGTAAACTGGGATAAAGTAGCTTAAAATAGATACAATTATGAATTCACATTAATTTATTTATCATTCAAGTTCTAATCAGCAATTTAACTTGTCTTGCCGAGTCCCCTGAATTGCTTCATGCCTGCTGATACGCTTGGAGCAGGGAATTGAGAGGATATTGGTAGTATCCTCCAAGTCATATTCAATATTTTATTCCCTCTCGCTGAATTTCAACGGGTACCCTCTGATGATTAAACAAAATGAACATCCACAACCACCGGTGGTGGAAAGCCCATGCTGGTTGTAATCCTACATTCACCAACTTAACCGAGTGAACTGTAAACACACCAAAACAAAAGAAAGCCTCTTCGCCACCTTCGCTCGTCTTCCTAGTGAGGCCTGCATAAGAATTGCAAGGGAAGGAGGCAGCGACATTGTTTTCAGATTGGAGTGGGGGAGAAGGAGCGGTCTAGTGGTCGGTCGGGCTCTTTCACCCAAGGTTCATGAAGGCGAGGGTTCCCTCGGGGGACTTAGGTTGTGGGATCTCAGTATTGTCTCTGGCATACCGAAGTGGAATTCTTAGATAAGCAGAGATGGGGAAATATGCTATACACCCCCATATTTGTCTTATACGTTCATCATTACCATCTGCATTGCATAGAGCCTTTGTCGCGTCCTTACCATTTTGCGAGGGAAACATGACACTTCGAATTTAGTGTTGACATATTATTAGTCACGGTAAAGTCCTAATTAGATGACTTTTGTGGAGATACACTTTAAAAAATACAATATAAAGTTTCCAGCTTTTTCTTTGGGGTTTCCTGCATCAATGGCAAGGTAACAAAGGGCGGCATTAGCACAGTCTACTGAAGTTCCCAGCAGAGAATGGGAAACGTTGGGGCCGAGTAATTTTTATAATAGTGTTCCCTAAAAACTCAAGCAGCACTGTATAAATGAACCATGAGAGTCTTATTCATTTGAAAAATTGGACTCGATAAGGATTACGCCAATGCTCAACTTGTAGGAATCCTCAGTGAAAAGGTTTTCCACCTTTCCGCTGTGATCCTGTCAGAGATACTGATAAAACATATGATAAACATTATCCATAATCAGAGCGCTTTTGTTGGTCCTTTTGGTGGTGTGACGGAGATCTTTCAGGTATCTAAATAAAATGCAATACGTATTACATTAGCTCATAAATACATGATAACGTTTAAGAATACGATGATAAAATTATCACAGAAAGACGATGGACACCAGAGGTAGCCAACATGGAGCAGTATTCTATCACTTTGAATGGACATATCCTCTCATCGCCTTCAAGCTGTTGTGAATGAAGCATCTTAAGACGTGGGTCATTTTGAATTTGTCAAGGGAGAATCTAATTGATAAAACGATGTTGAAATATAACTAACTATATATACTAACTGTATATAGAAATATATATAGAAATATAACTATAAATACTAACAGAAAACGTCAATGATACTGGCATATCGGAGTAGAGTCCGCGGCTAACCAAGTTCTTAGTCAGCACGCAGAGATGTTTTGTATTCTTGAATTTGTCGATTGCTGCTTCACCAAGAGCAATATGGATCCATTGACATTGTCTAACTTAGCAGATCTGCCCCCTTTCTCCTTCACTATTAAGGAAACAAGTCCAAAACAACCCGAATGATTGAAAACAGCTCTAAAACAACACTTCTCTGACATTCCCACTCCCAGCTGAGAAAGAAACCGCAGCCCTGTTTAGGTCACTTTTAGAAGAGTGGAGCATTTCCACAATCCAGGGTTGTGGGAAGGGTTTTCTTTTGTGCAGAATGTTTATTGCTCTCCCAGAAATGTATATATATATATGTATGTATGACAGGATGTAAATGTATATATAAATAATACATAAATAATATAAGATAAATGTATATATGACAGGATGTTGCCTCAACACAATTGATTTTGGAAGATATTATTTATGGCACTTCATGGTCAAATAAGTAACATCCAGTTATTGTTAACCATAGGGATTTTAATGTAAAGGCTATGTATTTAGTCGATTTCAAAGGTTTTCGTGAGAAATGACATGGAGACATCATAATATCATTACAAACAAAGTTAAGCAACAAGAAATCACTTGTTATCGGAAAGGTATGACGATTGAATCAATATGACTTATTTAAATAAAACCAGTAATTATTGAGGTATGTCTAGCCAACCATTTCCATTGGGAAATATATCCCGTTAATAATTACTTTGAATATGAATGTTCTGTTTTGATAAGAAGCCGAAGTACTTCGTTTTCTTTGCTATACCCTTTTTATGAAGATTACAAAATGAATGTTACCGATATTCAAAGCTGACCGCCATATACTCCAACGTCAGCAGCTATTTCAGTTTTACTCATAATCATCTAGACGATAACAGTGTCATTGAATTTAAGGAGGATGTCCATAGAATAATCAAGCTCTTCCGGTGTTGTTGTAGAGTTCTGTAAGGTGAATAAAATGCAAAGAATCAGCGAATTTGGGAGCAGGGAAAATTTACAAATGTATTTACCCTGACATAATCACATCTTCCTAGAATGGCCTTGGCAGATAATGTGCCATGTGAAACCCAGTGGCCGATGCTCCATTTTCCAAATCCGATGTAAACAAGATGCCCAACCCAAAGACTGTGATAAGTTAAGGATTTGATATTTGAAAGCTGCCCTGGGATATCATTTTGATTGAGTTCCTCCCGCTCGACTATAAGTTTTTTAAATTATGAAGTAGACGGTTGGAGCGTAACATACGCCAATGAGACGAAGTTGGACCAAGTTAACATTGTGTGACGAAAAGATGTCTCAGTCCGGCAAGCAGCTTATTTAATCCCAAGTAACTTCTAATGGGAAACGAAAATTGAGTGATTGCTGAATTCTATGGTTGAGTGGATGGAAGTTGGTTAAAAAGCATTCTAACAGTATAATAATTGGGAATAGAGTTATTTAAATTCAACTTGGAAGTAAATTATGTTTTTAAGAGGGAGGTGTAAAGCTATTTGTGGGAAAAATATCACGTTAAAATTCAAAGATGCTTAGTCCCAATGTTCCAAATGCGGCGGAAGAAACATTTATGATAGCGGCTACAATAAAAAATGTATTCTTTTACACAAAAATCGAGTGATAGTCCAGGCAATCAAGTTTTCTCTTTGAGAATATAGTCAATTCGAGTAGTTATCATCTTCAGATTCCATTTACGCGTGTGGCTGTGCAGCATGCGTGTTTAAATAAACACGTAAGTGAACTTCCATTATACATGGCGATGATAAAGATTGGGCTTTCCACATCTTCTAGCAGTTGTCGTCAACGAGAGGTCTCTTTGAGGTGAACAAAAGCCTGGGCCCTCCTCCCACCATTAAGAATTTCCTTTCGCAGGTCAAAATTTACCCGTCGAGTATATTCTCCCTCATTCTCCCTCTCCAACTGCGGCGAGGAAGGTCTTTTTCTCCGTTCCATATGTTTGTTGCTTTCCCAGGCAGGGGGCGTGGTTCAGCATTATTACATCGACGCCAACTCAGGACTTAGAAATTTGTTGGCTCCGAGGTGGTAAGTTTTTTTTGGACAGGAGTATACATAAAGTGTGCACTAGTTTCCACAATAGCAATGCAGAATGTCTCACTGTTGACTTTCCCCTAATTTCATACAAACATAAGAAATGGCATTGGTTTTCAAAACAAATACATACCTCAATGGGAGCACACGGGTAGGAATTTCCCCTCCATGTATAAAGTACTACCCTAGTCATATACCATTTGCTACCAAACAGTTTCTATATCCAATGCCTAATATTTTCATATTTGTCTAGGTGATGTAGGAACCTTTTCTTCTTCGAAGGTGGAGCACCATCACTAGTGGCCTCTCTGCCATCTAAATCGTCCTTGAAATGGCCATCAATGAACTTTTCCCCCTTTTTCAATTTTTTTAAATGAATATCTTGTGGGTTTTCTATCCAATTTGATTGAAGTGTGCCACAAAAATACAAGCCAACACTGGTGTAAAAATTATATATGCAAAATGTCCTGCCTGCATTTAAAAGTCCTTCGGTCAACTGCAGCACAACTTGGTGACTGTATCCAACATTCTCCCTCAGTGCAGGCGTTTCACTTTTACCTGCGTAAACCTGGAGATTATGTGTATAGGACCCAGGAGTGCGCAGCTTACAACACTTGATTCTGTATTTATCAGCCTTCCTCATTCGGTACTGCCTAAAATGTAGTCAACCTCTCCAAGGTACCACGTATTCATCTATCACAACATTTTCTCCTGGAGTGAGAGGAGAATGAAATATCCTGCTGACCAGGTCAAGGAGGGGCCGCACTTTGGCTCACCTATCTGTGCTGGCAGTCAAATCAGCATTGTTACTGACAAAAAAATCATTTCAATAGCTCGAACCTGTCCCTCATCAACTCATTACATTCTGGATGAAATAATTCTGGTATAGTGGTTTCTGTGACCAATATAGCCGCATTTTGGGTAAGTGGCTTATACCCATCACAATCAGGATGTCAATGGTATTGCGTATTTCGAACTTAGAACTGTCTTTCCACTTCTGCATCCTGGATTGTCGGTTAATAACTTCCAGTTGCGTAACCTGCCTTACGTATTTTTTAGACTTCAACTATTAGATTTTGCTCTTCATTGTTCAGGAAATGTAAATACGAACCGGATCTGAAAGGTCCAATTGTACACCTAATCCAGCACCATCATAAAAGGTAAATTTTCAGGCAGAATTTTTGCAATCTCCCCATGCACTCAAACTTAATGAAGATGTAACACGCTCTTCCTCTTCCAATGACGAATCTTCCCCGCTTTCCTCTTCTGAATACGGAGAGTCACTGTCATCTTCAATATTGGACGGGATATATGAATCATCAGAGTCAGAGAAGCTAAAGAGTGATCGATCTGAATCTCCCATGAATTCTAATGATATTCTGCCACTTCAATGAAAAAAATCCCTTTCCAAGAAGAAAAAAAACTCATTGTGAAAAACCCTAAAACATGTGTCCGTAAGTTGGAGGTGACCCAAAGAAAACGTCATTTTTACGCTTTATTTTACCACGCAAATATTATACTGTAGGAATTTTAGGCAGCTGAAAGAAATCCTTTTATTTCAAATATCACTTCTGAATAATTAAAAATAAATTGGAAATAATAAAATAAAGTTATGCATTTACTCACATATATTTGAAATTCTCGAAGCATTTACACATTTTAATATGTGTACATGCAAATACATAGCTCACTTAGGCATAAAGAAATCATTGATTTTGGTTTGTATATTTATTTTTCGACAAATTCTTTTTCAAAATTTAACTGTGCATCAATAGGCTACTTAATGCCTCGCTGTTGCCTTTTGAAATGCAAATTTTTTTTAACAGTTCAATTTAATGCAACAAACCGGCATACGATATCACAAGCATCTCTTCCACTCAGGCTCAGGCTCACTGTCATCACTTTCACTGATTTCGTCGTCTCCTTCATCAAGAGTACTTTTAATAATTTCTTCCATGTCAACCTCGTGGTCCATGGTCAACAAATTAGAATCAATGCTCACATATTCAGGACTTTTGCCAGCATCATTTAACAAAATGTCTAACTGCAAGCCATCTGTAACGTCTTCCACCTCTGGTGATAATTCAATTTTACAAAACCCTGATTTAACAAAACAACTACACATGTTTAAACTTTGTTTTCGATCACTTTTTTAATGTTTTCATTATGATTTTCTGTCCACAACTTCATGATGGTCTCCTTCTGCTTCAGAATGTCAGCGATTTGAGTCTTACACCAAAATGAACCAGTAATTTACGACACCACTCTTTTCTTTATCTGCATGTTCCAACACCTGCACTTTCTCTCGTAAGGAAAGACTTTTACCCTTCGGCATCGCGTAATAAAATCGAGATGCCCCCTAGCACCGAAAACAGTATGAACTGTCACGGCGCACAAGTGACGGCAAGGTGGCACAGTTGGAGAGGTTTTAAAGGTACTGAAAGTGCATGATCTGTCGAAAGCCCTTAAAGAGTTCTACATCCAACAGTAGAAGACCGCAGGTAATTGGCTGCGTATGAATCATAGGCAGCCAATTGCTCGAGGGCAGCGGTCACCCTACGCTCGTCTTACCGAGGCCTCCTTCGTGGCCGTGTCCCGCAACCCTCGGGGCCGAGGCCTCCGTGAGGTGCTCCTTCGTTTGGGATTAGCATATCCAAGAATGCATTCCAGGACACCCTTCCATTTATTCCTCTATATGCGCATTCTTATACCTTCACAGGTTTGACCATTTTTGCTGTTCTCTTTCCCCCAGCTATTCATAAATGCTATTTTTAGAGGAAAAAACTTTCCATTTTTGAGATTTGGGTCAGAAAACCCATGGTGATGGTAGAGAAAAATTTAGCTCAACATGGTGTCCATGTCCACAAGACTAGGGAGTGTCCGTATACTAGAGGTTCGATCCTTATATAAATGCATATCTTTCTGTCGGGGAATTGAATACAGTCCCAAGTCAGAGGTGTCCGTAAGTCAGAGGTGTCCATGAATAGAGGTTTCACTGTATCTGTATGCATTGCGAAAATAGAGCATTGACCAATGTGGTTTTCATTACATGTTTTCTGCCTTTATTTTTCATTTAGTCACTCTGGGAAGATGTGATTAAGGCAAGGTCAATTCCAGCCATGGCCAGGGAGGTAGAGTGGGGAGAGAGAGAGGTGAATGTTGCCATGTTTACTCGCAAGAATTTGTATGGGAATGGAAATGAAAGACCGACTCTTTGTAACACTCTGCAAGCCACCATGCAATCAATTGGGAAGGGCAGGAGGGTCGGCTGACAACTGTCGAAGGGATCAACCCCTTTTCGTCCCTCTCTTTCCCCACTTTGACTCCTCATCTTGACCATTCTCTAGGGTCGTAGCAAGGATAGTACATGATTGCTTGGTCATTGACTCAGAAATGGACTAACTAAAACAATAGTCATAACTTTCATTTGTAAAGTTACTATAAAAAAGAAATGTTAAACTCATTTTCTGTGAATCAAGCCAATAAAAGAGAGTCCAAACACACAGTAATTTAATTGATTTCTGAATATTTCTGTGACTGAATGAAGATTTTAAAAAAGTTTTTGATATGCTCTTTGGCTAAAATACGATGGAATTTATGCTATTTGGTCTCAAATCAATCAGGAACTACTAATGTAGATGTTATAATTAAAATTATGCCTGATGAAAGTTAAAGAAAATATATTGACCAGAAATAATTCCACTTATGTGCAAGAAAGATAGTGGGGTGATGGAGAAAAGAAGGAAAGGTATTGTGATATTGACATTGAGTCACTCTCTCTCTGTGAGAAAAATAATGGATCAGGAGGAGGCTGCATTGATTGCTGCAGAGATAGCAGTAGTGGGAATTATGATCGGGGCCGCAGAGCTCATAGAAAGGTGTAACCACAGGAGAATAGCCAGAAGAGCACTTTGGATGCGGGAGTGGATCCGTAAGCGAGAGGAGGGAACGGGCATTCTTAATATGGTCCAACAGGAGCCAGCTGTTGAAGACAGGAATGGCTGCCACAATTTTATGTGGATGACAGAGGAACAATTTAACGAGCTATAAAATATCTATCCTAATAAATAACAATATAAGTAACTGCAAATATCCTCCCACACAAAGATTAACTGTAAGCACCCATCGCTCGGGTTATCGAACCTTTTCGTCAGTCAAATTCCCGTGAACTTGGATGTCGTTAATTCTGCGACCACTAGATGGAGTGCTATTCGTACAAATTGCAAGAATGTGACCACAGAATTAGAGCAGGGGCTATTCTGACGTCTCGCATTCATGCATTCGTGCATGCGTTCTTGAATTTCGCCGCTTTACACGGTAAATTTTGAAATTCACGATTGCACATACAGTAGCTTGTGCAATTACATGTCCTGTGTAAAACGGCCTTATTCACTTTACAGAACTCAACAACGACACCGGAAGAACTTCATTATTCTATGGACATCCTCCGTAAATTCAATGACACTGTTATAGTCTAGATGATTATGAGTAAAAATGAAATAGCTGCTGATGTAGGAATATATGGCGGTCAGCTTTTAATAACGGTAACATTCCTTGCACAACTCTACGCAAGGAATCCCGAGGCTATGTTACTCGGAAAATTTTACCTCATTTTTTTAAAATCTTCCGAAAGTCAGGTGGAGATGTAGCTGGAGCTCACTAGCTTATAGTATATACATGCTTGCAGCTCTAGAAGTATGAGACAATGATTAGAAAATTTAGAAAATTTAAAGCTGTTGTAGAAAATTTAATTCAGCAGAAAAAAAAATATTCTAATAATAGGTGATCTTTTTGTGATTGGTCAGGGAAATTGGTAAAACCATCAGGGAAAAGTCAGGAAAAAATCAGGGAATTTATAAATTGGATATCAGGAGACACCCTGATATAATTTTTTCAGATTTTTCAGTTTTTTTAAACGAAAGTTGGGAATGTTGAAAACAGTAAACAGTCGCAGTACTATAAGTAGTACAGTCCGATATCACCAAAAGGTTCTGAGGAAGGGCTTCCTGTCATTCTACCGGATGATAGTAACAAGCAAACGGGTGTACTGTAGCTTTCCTGTTGCTTCAATGCACTCCTTGCACACACTCCTGAAGCATCAGGATATTAAATTATTCCCTCCACCATGTCCTTCTTTATTCAACAGTGATTAGTTATACATGACTCTAATACATTGCAGTTCATCTTTCATTTGTTATTCAAATGAAAGTCAGTTCACAAGTTTGTTGAGGTTGGTAACTTGGTTTTCAGGCAAACTTCACGACGACACAGCAGTCAAGAGAAAATAATTAAATATCCTGATGTTTCACAATCTTTAATTTATTAGTGATAAACAACTACATTTATAAATCCATCTCTATTATGTAATATAATCATTAATTACTGGAAATATGAGTTGTAAATTCTGATAAATATTCTCATCGTCAACATGCAGTATATTACCATGAGGTTTTGTCATAGCCGTTAAATGTGGTTCAATGAAGGTAAAACCATCTGAACATGTAAGATTTATAAATAACTATCATTTAGAGCTCATCCTTCAAGAAATAAGGCAAAATAAATGATTGTATCTTATGATGTTGGGTTTACCCAAAAATTCCCATTCGCTTGAGATCTTTTAAAGTTAGTTACGACATTAAAATATTTTTCAGGACATATTCAATCATTGGTATTTACCCAAAAACATTGCACCATCTTCTGAATTGGGAATATTGCTAGATACACACACTTAATAATTCATAATCATCAAAATACAAGTTATGTATGATGTTGATTAGGTCGGCCATTTTTTTGGACAAGTACAAGTCTTCAGGTTGAGTATATCAGTATATCTGAGTAACACATCCGCCTTGTTAAAAGAGTCACGTGACTTGTTACTTGTTGACTTGTAGCTCTGAGAAACAGCCCCCAGATTTACTTGTTAAAACAGGTATATGATTGTTTTAAATTGTTTTTCACCTTAGGAAATTAAATAAAAGGCTTCCATGTTTTGAGTTGGCTCTTTGACTTGTCACTATTATACTAGAATATTTTGGAAGGTCTTGGAAAAAATACACGACCATGACTTATATAGTGTCAAGAGACAAATGGTTGGTGTATGGCACCCACCAGTATTTTCACAAGAAAATGATGTTGCAAATAATCTGCACCCACTTTCACCCCATTTCCCCACACATGATGAAAATATTTAATTTGGATGTGCTATGAAATTGTATATTCATTAGCATGCTGGTGATCTCTTGCAATGGGAAAGAAACTGAAAGAAGTTCTGTACATATATAGTTTAGTCTTAAGTTTTTATGACTTAATATTGTTTTAAACTGTTCAACTGAACTTTATAAAGTAAGGAATTAGTCCAAATTCCATGTACAATTTTTGAAGACATAGTGCTGGAAAGAAACGTTCATAGCTTCTCCGGTAATTAGCACCCTAAGTGTATATAAATCACTGGCTACATAAAAGACAATGTCTACCTTACAGACCTCTCTAAGAATTTCAGTCGTGAAGAATGTTTTTTGTCACTTCGTTGTGTACATTATTGTTGGTTATGGCAAGGGAATATTTTCTTTGTGATACTGCTGATATTATGATTGTGAAAACTGTTGGTCTTTATTTGCAGGGACACATTAACCCTGGTTCTGAAGGGTCATTGGCCAAAATTATCTCCTGCTACAAAGACCCATCTAAGTGTTACTTTACAGCGATGTGTTGGATCTCTTATTAATCAAAGTGCTCTGAAGAAGTGTAGGGACTTAATAGGATTAGTCAACAATCCTTGGGGTCATCCTACACTGACGGGAATACTTAACAGCCGGGAAGGTATCAGTGAGAGAGATGGTAAGTTGACTTTTTTGTTACGATAAAATGTAAATTCAATTTTTTTCTAAGAGAAATTCATGAATCATGGTCAATTTTTTCAGTTCTTGAGTTCTGCCTATCTGAGAAGGAGTCTATGATATTCATGAGGCTGGAGACTTTATGTGACTCTAAGTGTGAGGATATTGCCCTAAAATTGGCTCGTGCTTGTGTGCAGTGTCTCCGGGCTACTGATACACGCTTTCATGATGCATGTACCCAAGATGAACGCTACTACATTTTGGACTTGTACATTTTTCTTTTGTACAAGTTTAAAAATGTTCAGGAAATCATCAATGAGGTCATTATGCTTGAAGAATTAATCTCTTACCTGGTTTATATAATGGACTCTATTTAGTTTTGTATCCATATAAGTAGTAGTGTGTTTCCAGAATTTGTGACAATTTTGCTCTTTATTTCTAGCTAAAGCATTTGGATCTGAAAGAGGGACTGGCATTGATCCGAAGATACTGTGCGACAAAAAACGTTAACAACCTTCCAAGAGTGTATAAAAATAGTCATAAAGTTGCTGAGCTTGCCGCTCAGTATTTTTTGGCAGTTGCCATGGTGAAGTCAGTTGCTGAAACTGTAGGGCTTCTGAAAGATCTCATGACCGAGTGGGTCATTCTTCATTGCAGAGATGAAGCCATTTCGGAAAACCTTGCTAATATGATCCGCAAATTGATACAACCTGCTGAGTCTGCCTTACATGTTTACATATTTATTGAGGTTCTTGTTGACAAGGTAATTGCTTCTTTTTAATGTTGACTTAGATTAAGCATGTTGTAATTTTTAACCTATAAACTGATGGTAATTTAAAGGTCATTGTAGAGATTAGATCCAAGGGATAATATATTTATCTTCAATGAAGAGACCAGATGAGTTAATAATATTACTAAAACTTTCAGCTGAATTGTACTTGATTGCCTGGCCCAATAACTAACTCTGATTTTCGGTGTCCATATTCAGATGGAAAAAATTGAATTCAATTTCCATTAATATTAACAATTTATAGGAAAAAGTGGAATTGCTACCCTCTGAAAATAGTAACTATATTGAAGTCATTCATCATCAAATCCAAGAAACGAATGATTGAGAGCTCTAATTTAGTTTTCTGGCACGCAACTTTATGGTGAAAGTAGAGAGATTGGCCAATTCAACTGCAATGCAAAAATGGAAGAATGAGAACGTAGCTCCACTTTGGCTCATTAGATGCAAGTTAAGTTTGCAATCCATTTTTGAGGAAACAGAAATGTCTAGTGGGCTGTTACTTTTATAACTCAAATGAGATGCTCCAATAGCTTACATGTCATACATGTCCTTAAATTTTGTGACATACCATCTTTGTTCCAGTAATTGATTGTTTGATTTTCCTTAAGGCCCAGGATTTCTTCCCTGTCATAGCTTTGTTAGATTTATTGTGATATGGAGAGTAATGACAGATGTAGAGTTGATGAAGGACAAGCAAGGTTTAGCTGTGGATTGATTTTCTGTTGGCGTTGAAACTAAGAGAAAATATTTTTATTTAAAATGAATATCATTTAATAATTTGATTATAATTTTAATGCTTTTATGTGTACGACAGTCTGAGAGTTTTTCCCATATCCACTCACTTAACAATAGTATGCAGAAAAGATAACTGCACCCAGGCAAAGATGTCCTGTGAGCAGATATATTATGCTAAATTCACAAGATGTAACCTGCAAATTGTCATGCTGAGCTAAATCATGTTAAGTGAATGTATTTCAGACCTAAGAAACTTGGTAATTAATTTGTAATGATAATGGCAAATAATATATTTGGACAATGTCAATCATAGCTAAGTAGCTGAACTCTAAAACCTAAAATCTTGGTGAATGTTTTAGACACCAGAACCAGTCATTTTGACCTGAGGACACACAGACAGTTCCTGACTCCCATATTTAGACTTGCAGCAATCCCGACTTGTATAGCACATCCTTATGGAAAATCTGTTTGCAGTGCGCTCACCTTATGTTCCGAGACATTAGTACAGAACAAGTCATGTAGTGTACATACTCGTGTGTTGTCTGACTTTCGGAACAAAAGTTTTGGATTCTAAGTTGGATTGTACACAAGTCAGTATTCTGATGTCTTAAATCTTGACTAAAATATATGAGGTTAAGCTTTCCCTGGCCAATGAGTATCACCACTGTGCAATGTACCATTCTCTGAATCTTCCAAAATCAAATGCGATGCAATGAGTTCTCTTATCCATCATCTTCAGTTTATGTTTGTAAGTTTAATGTAATGATTTATTAGTAATGTCAGCCTTTATTGCATTTTTCAATGTTATCAATTTGGCACTCATCTTGTGATGATCTTTAGAAATGAGGTTCATAATCTAAGGCTGGATTGAGTATGGAGTTGCATGAGTTGAGTGTCTGTAGGTATTTATTATTTATGGCATTTTTAAGTATGCAGAAATGCAGTATTGAGCTCCTGGAGCTGCTAAATCGAAATTAAGGAAGCTATCCTCTTCATTTCAATTTTAGTTATCCTATTTCTATTTCTTCTCCATGCTAATAAAATAAAATACCTTTCACTTTTCTAATAAATAAAATAAAATGAGTTGGTGGCACAATAGGTACCATTATGGAACTCTTTTATTAAATAATGGATTAGCTTTTCACCACTGCACCACCTCAATATATAAGCTGCTGGACCTATAATGTTTAATTTTTGCCATGTAGTAAGAAGGGGATAAACCTGAGTTAATACCTTCAAGCTTCAAACATTAGAAAAGTATGGCCACTGTAAATGGCGTGTGTTCACTGTTGACATGTTACATATGCAATTCTTAATAGTGTGGCCATACCTCAATTAACACATGAGATGGTCCTGCAAGTAGTTGCTCTATGTATTCATATTTGCACACTAGGAGAGAATTTTAAGGTTGTGGAGTTAAGGATTCATTCCACGTGTCATAAATATCTAGTGGTGAATGTTAATAAGTAAATGTATTCCAAAATAAGAGCTGTGACAATAGCTTTTATGTAGGGATGAGTCGATTCCACTTTGTTTCGATTCTAATTTGATTCTTTCAAATTGATTCCTGATTCTTGATTCCGATTCCATCAATTCTTATTCCTAATAACAGGTAGGATATTGATATACACCAGTAGCGTACGACTGTTATTTAAAGTCAAGTGTTGGCTGAAATAAAATAACAAAGACAACTAAGTCTCTGAACAAGTATATTTATTAACAAATAGCAAATATATCCTCAGCTTATTTAGGTAGATAAAAAGTACAAATGTATAGCCTACACCCAAAATTACTGAGACATACATGATGTGGTAAAAGAAATTTGATTTGAGTATTTATCTATCTGGAATCGATGGAATTGGAATCGACTTCAGGCGATTGATTCTCGATACCAATTCTAATGCTGAGAATCAGTGGAATTGAGAATCAGCATTTGGATTTGACTCATCCATACTTTTGTGCAATCAATTCATTGTTGCTATCAACTTCAAGAGCAGTGCAAATGCAAATGTTATCAAAGGCAATAGTTCCTTTATCAAATTCTTAAAAATCTTCTCTTGGAATTCTATTTACTTTATTCCTGCCTGATGGTAGTTGCGATCAGAGAGACATTTATTGGTAGTGTCAGCACTAGTTTCTTATGGACTCACCCAGCAAATGAATGAATATTTTGTAATAGTGAAAAGTTCCAAAACGTTAGTGACAAAAAAATGAAAACATGGAGCTGTTAAAGAAATGTCCAATTTTATTTATTTATTTGACGAAGTCCCAAAAACGGCACAAAGGCTTTTAACATTGGATCACTACCAAACAAATGAATTACAAGCCTTAATAAAATATAAAATAATAATAGACATAACAAAATGGAATAGATAAAGGGCCAGCTAAAGGTTTTTGGCACCCTAGGCGAAAACAAATTCTGCACCCTAATTAAAGAGCCTTCTGGGGGGGGGGGTCTGGGAGGTATGGAATTTTGGAAAAATGTTTTTGTTAATAGTTGGTATTACAAACAATTTTATTTTTACAACCTTTGATTAATAACTGAAGTGCGGGGTTGCCCCCGCACCACAACCATACACTTTGCGCTCCACCACGCATAGTGAGGTTGCCAAACTGAGTAGTGTTACTTTCCTATTTTGTAATGACAACTTCAATAAAATAAAATACCCTTCACCTTTCATTTACCTAGTAATTCCTCTGCCTAATCAAGTAGGGCGCAGAATTACTAAATTTTGATTTAGTTTATGTTTTTAAATCCCCAAATAAATAAATAAAATCCTCAATTTTCCACCCCCCTAAAATTTTGTGCCAAAGGCGGCCGCCTAGGTTGCTTGTATGGACAAGCCGGCCCTGGATACAGAAGAACATAAGAATGTGGATGGGGACTAAGCGATAAGTTAACAGGGTAGAGGGACTAATTTGCCGACCTGGTTAGTAAGGAAGGATTTGAAAGTGGAGGGTGGTGAGAAGAGGTCAAGGTAGGGTGAATGCGAAGGCAGGGAGTCAAAAGTTTTTGGAATACGGTAGAATAGGGAACGCTGGGATATTGAAAGACGAAATTTAGGGATGTTAATGAGACAGCTATTGCGTGTGGTATGGGGAGGAACATGAAGTGGAAAGAGAGGAACATGAAGTGGAAAGAGAGGAAGATGGATATTGGTGCGGAGAGAGCACCTCCAGATGCCATGAAGGAACTTCATGTCCGAGAGCATATGACTGAGAGAGAGGTGGGGGATTCCAAGTGAAGACATGATAAATTCTTGTGTACAATGCCTGAAGGAAGGAATCAGATGACAGGCACTGGTAAGAAGGAAGCTAATAGATCGATTAAATAGTTTTAAGGTTGTTGGGCAGGCAGTTGACCAAACTGGGGCATGGTATTCTAAAATGGGGAGGACACAGCCAAAGAATACCATCCGGAGAGCAAGCAGATCATGAATGTTGGTGTGGCCATAAAGAAGGCCAACAGCTGACATTGCCTTCCTTGTAATGTTATTAATATGCTCGTGAAAGTAAAGTTTTTGAGTCAAACATTATACCTAGATCACAGTGGGAACTGACATGGGTCATTGGGTTCTGTGATATAATATATAGTGTAAGAATATGATAGAATTTTTCATTTCAAGAAGGTTTGATTTTGAGGGGTTAGTACAAAGCTGTCAAAGGGAGCACCAGGTGTGAATGGAAGAGAGGGTAGATTGAAGGGCATTGGAATTGGAGGGCAGGGCCTGATTTAGACTCGATAAGGCCCTAAGCTATTCGAGATATGGGGCCCTTTATAAGTCCAGATATTCTTTGTCAGTGCCAAATATGATTTTCGGATACCTAGAGAGTTAAACTGAAATACAGTAAAGAATAGGTATATAATAAAATAAAGTATAGGTATATAGAGAGATAATAAATCTTTAACTTAAAGTCATTTTATTTATAACAAACTTAAAAATGCAAACTCTGGTAACAAGAAACAAAAGTTCTTATAAAAGGTACAATTTACAAAGGCTTATTATCTAATCTCTTGAAACATGTTATAAGGATTAAGGAATTATATTAAACTAAAATATTGTCTTTCTTGCCTTTGCCAGAGCAAAGTCACTGATGACATCATCAAATAATAAACTGCGTAGATTGTCACTTTCTATGCACATTAGACCGAGGTATATTTAAGTATATATGACAATTGCTCACTCGGAAAATCTTTTTTGGGAGCCTTCAAGAAAGTGGGGGCCCTAAGCTATAGCTTGTGTAGCTTATATGTAAATCCTGCTCTGTCGGAGGGGCTATCAACCTGCCTGAAACTTCTGCAGTCATCTGCATACAGTTAAATATCACATCCCAAAGGGAGGACACAGTCAACGATATCATCAATATAAAGTCTGAACAGAAGGGGGCCAAGGACGCTAACTTGAGGAACCCCTGAAGAGACAGGAAGGTGATTAGTGGACATGCCATCAATTAAAATACGCTGAAACTGAGAGTTGAGGAAACTATGGATTAAGGATAAGAAAGTACCATGGATGTTGTGTCTGAGCTTAAATTTATGTATCAACAGGTTGTGGTTAACTGAGTCAAAGGCCTTAGGGAAGTAAATGTAACAAACATCAAGTTGTGAATTATATTGAAAAGCATGTATGATACGGTGGTGCAAAACAGTGGGATTGGTAAGATAAGATCCACCTGGGAGAAAGCCATGCTGATTGGGAGAGACGAAGGGTAGGGTGAAGTGAAGAAGACGATCATGGATGATGCATTCGTGCAAGGGTAGTATAGAGATAGGTCGGTAGTTCTCAACTAAGCCTTACGTGCCAGATTTCAAAATTGGAGTGACATTAGAGTATTTCCATTTGTGAAGGGAAGTAACCACTCAAGAACAAACTGTTAAACAGGATAGAATATGTATAATACAGTGAATACAGTGATGTAGCAGTGCGGTTGAGGAAGAGAGACCCCACATTATCCAACCCAATAGATTTTAATCAGGGTAGCATGCTTAAGTACTTAAAAACTTACGGAGGGCTGGTTGAAATTGAGGAGAGAGAATGTGAGCATACAGATTGAATCAGAGGGAGAGGAAAGGTAGGAGGGGCATAGTTGAAGTTGGAGCAAAAATAGTCATTTAAGGCAGAGGAGCTGTCATCACCAAGGATATTCACAGTATAATATGAGAGGGAGGTAGGGACTCGGGACCTCCTCCTGGCATTAATGAGAGACCTAAATCTTTTAGAGTTCACCCAAATTTCCTCGGTAATTCCATGAATATAGTTTTTGTAGTCCCGCCAAAGGAGAAAGATGGTGCCGTAGATCCACAAACAAGGCATGGGTGTGCAGGTTGGGATGACACTTCCATAGATTACGTGACATGAGTTTGTTTTTAAGAGTGTGAGTTGTCTCAGGAGAATGCCAGAGAGGCCTCTTCTTGGAAACATGCCTCGAAGGGACAAAATCCACAATGACACTATTGAGATAATCATACAAGACCTCCAGGCCATCCTCTGGGGTGCCGCACTCCAGGAGGGACCAGGGAATGAGAGAAAGGGTGCAGTTTATTGCAGGCCAGTCCGCTTTGTTCCAGGCTCTCAGGGTCCTCCTTGTAGGGGGTGGCGAAGCCTGGGGTGACTGCGGAAGAGGAGGAATGGAAAGGATGAGGGAGCACTTGAGTGAGTCGTGGTCAGATGGGAAAATGTTCTTACCGACGGTGACTAGTGGAAGACGGAGAGAGGATAGAGCCAAATCAAGCGTTGCCAAATTTATTGTAGGATGTGGGTTGCACTGCTCCAGCCCCAGCCCATTAATAAAGTGCTCAAGAAAGTACTTGTTGCTGGGGGTAACAGTATGGCCCTCAGTTCAGGTGGTCCATTGAATGTAAGATTGAAATCACCAAGTATGAGTACATCACCAAAAGAACAGAATCAAATAACATTTTTTTGTGAATTTCTCACACGAAATGTAGACAGAATACCAGCATTTTCCCAGGGAGATCCCAGGGGAAGGCCGGGAGGGTGGCGGATGAGGGAGAGTAGGGAAACAGCTCAGAGTAGTGAAACACAAAACTTCTACTTGAACGCAGAAACAGCACTTAATGGTGGAAATTGATGATGGTGGAGAAGCAACGGGACTTAGTAGTATACTTGACACGTAAACTCACTGAAAAATGAAGATGCACCAGTAAAAGCCACATAAGAGACAGACTAGCAAACACACGTTTGCCAGAGGTGGTGGCCATCTTGATTTTTACTATTGCACTTTAATGTTCTTGTGATTAAAGGCACTTTTATGGATGTAGATGACTCTTGTTTTGTTCAAATTTGATTGCTGTATTTTTGATTGAACTCACTCTGTGGATTATGATAATTTCAGTTCTACATACACATTGGGATTTTTTTATATTTGTGGGTTATTAGAATGTTCATCTACAAGTTGTTATGCTTTCGTTGTTCCATTCATGTGCGATTTGGGTGGTATCAGTTGATTTTTAACAGAAGTGCAAAATATTTATCCTAGTGTAAGTATATCCCTCTGGAGCCCCAATTAAAGACAAAGAGAGATTAAAATACTTGAATTTGATTTCAAGTATGTATCAGTGAAGGTTGGAGGGATTACAGATGGTTAACACTATCATCACTATTCATGACACTGCGGAAAGAATTCAGTAGAATCCTGATATAACTTTTTCGAGGGGAACACAATTTTAAACTCTAACTTGGACAAACAATAAATGAGGACCTAGCATTTTTTTGAGGTTTTAGAGTCAGTTTAGAGTAGAGTGGAATGAGATAGGACAGCTTTTCATGAATAAAAATGATAATTTCAGGTCACTAAAGGGTGTAACAGACAATAATAAAAATGTGCGAAATTCGCATTGCGGGTGACTTCGTAAACTCTGTGGCTAGTCCCGGATAGCTTAATATCTGAATAATAAAAATTATCATCAATTTAATGTGCTCTTCCTAAAATAGGTTGAGAAACACTCTCCAGGAAACAAATATAGAAATGAAATTAAAATAAAATATAATAAACAATTTGTGGATAATATTTTAAGAAATATATTTTATTTATTAAATTATAAACCTTACAGAATTAGGAGCTGGTCCAGAGCAACTGTACAAATTGAATATGATAGATATGGATAATTTGGTGATATCCTGAGCTTTCATGGAAATTTTCAAAAGTTATTCATTCAGTAACAAAGAAAAGCAACCAAAAACAAAAAATGATCAGGCCCAAAGAAAAAATGCAATGCATTATCCAACTGCCTACTCATGAACTCAAAATTAATTTTAACTCTCGTGGCTGAGACTAATATTGCTGGACAGTTACTTCTTTTTATAAAAATTAAGAGATTTTTCATTGCTTATTATTTTTGCTGTAACATAGAAGCAGCTAATTTTCAAGTTTCAAAATCATCAATAAAGTGGATTCATTGCTCTCAACAGATGAAAAGTACGATCTCAGTTTCTCTAGTCCAGCCACAGCCTCCAAAAAGGTGGCCACCACAGACACTTCATAACCCTCCTCCTTGCTGCAGTTGGTACTGGTCTGTACTTTCATCATCACATTCAACAAAATCTTTTGAATGACATTTCTGATCTCAAAGTTTGCCTCTCAGCATCATCCACTGAATTTCTAAATCACTCTCTATTTCAGTGATAATCAGGAACCCCTCTTGGGCAAAACAATTTTTAATGGTTGTTCTATTCACACTTTCCCATGGACTTGAAACAATATGGATGGCCAGTAGCAAATTTATTTTAGCTTGTCATTGCTTGAAATTTATCACTACAATATCTTTTATTACCAATGCTGTTCGGTGCAATTGCTTGAAAACTGAAAGAATTCCACCTTCACATTTCTCAGGTAAATGTGCAGCACATCAGTTGCAAACAGAATAATTTTTCTGTAGGTTGACCCCATTTTGGCATCAAGGGATTTCAAAAAGTTCTGAAATAAATCTGTGATAATCCCTGCCTTTTTGTTGTTAAATGCCTGCGTGGTAATGATCATACATGACTGGTGAAGGAACCACTTGATTGGCGAATGAATTTTCCATAAAGCGCATTTTATGTGGGGAAAAAATTTTTTCTTAGCATCAATAAAATTTTTAGCCACGGTAAAGGGAATATGTTTATTATCATATTTTGTTTTTATATTTCAATTTAAAACCATCAATTTTTGTAAAATATCGTCATTAATAATAATAATTATTATTATTATACAGTAGAACCTCAATGTATCGTTTTTCAAGGGGATGGGCCAAAAAAATTATGGATGAGGGAAAATGAACAATGCAGGAAAACATTTCCTGGGAGCCAAAACTAGATGAAAATGCGAGAATTTTATGGTAACTTTTCACAGTAGAGGGGAATCGTAAAGGAATTTCTCTTAAAAGCAAGAGAATTTTTAAATTTAATGAAAATTCTTAGTGTATCTCAAATTTTTTGTTTGACTACTAACTGTTTAAAATATTGTATTAGTATTACATATCCCAATGGTGTCTTGGATGATAAAAGTAAATAAACAAGGTCCTTTATCATGTTATTTGATGATCCTCAAGCCCGCGCACCGACCTATCCATGCATAGAAATTTATTCGTTTCAAATATCCTTGAGGGTGAGAAGCATGCCTAAAAACTGTTGGGGAGGATGTAATCTTTTTTCGTGCTTTCCATTGTGCTCCGCTGATGGAGGAGTGCCACCCGTTAAAGATGGAGCGAGCTTGACGCTACCAAGTGTACTCTTGTTTATCTGGAGCAATTGCGTAACCCACGAGGTATAGAGCAAGAGAGGCGTAGCAGGTTATCTCCATCTGGTTCAGACAGGCAAAAAAGTTAGCGGGCAATCGAGTCGAAATGAGGAATTCCAATATCGGCGGTTGGAGTTCGGCTTGGCATTACTAAATGAACACCAATTTCAAAAGAATACATGTTTGATGGGCCACGGTGCCTAAAAAACAAAAAAAAACCATTTCTGGCAATGCAAGCCCATGTCAGACAACGAGCGAGAAAGAACTTAGCCCATGCTCGCAGAACTTCCTCTACGACAAACTAATGGTAGAAACATCTGCGTTACTTTCAGTCGTCTTAAAACACCTATTTTGAACAGTTTTGGCTTTAGGCTCAGAAATTAATACTTCAGGAAAATGAATAGACATAAATACCTACTTAACTGGCTAAACATGGAAAAATAGAAAAGGGAAAGAGCACAGAGCACGTAGGGTTTGGCCGCACTTACTAGGGGCCCGCAAAGTGACCATGACGAAGGTCATGGCAGGGAGTGACTGAATTGCTGAGGTTACAAGCCCGCTGCCCTCTAGTTGGTTTTGCGAGAGTCACATGACGAGAAACCCCACCTCCCCCCCTTCCCTCAGCCACTCCCCCACTTAAGCCCATGTGGCCCACGTCATTTGAAATAATGCACTGGTCACGTACAAGAATTGGGTGAGACAGGTAATTGGAGGACCCTGTTTTCCGCCGGGAGGGACAGGGCAGGTTGAAGACCTTTGACCCTCCCAACTCTTTCCGCAGAAAGGGCCCCACCCACTGAGGGGTGCATTAGTGGAACGTCAGTCAATTTTGCTTAAGTTTTAAATCTGCATACATCTACAGAACAAGTATTATATGAAGTTTGTCCGTTATTTTCTGTTACATTTGATAATAAACTTCAAGGAAATCCATTGATATTTACCTACATGGGTTATATCAGATCTTGATATGGTGCCGAGAGGGAGCGTATGACAACTACTGGTAAGAGAGCATTGAGAGGATAATAGGAAGAAAGGTTAGAAGCTCATGGCGAAGGAATGCGGCTGCTAAAGAGCGATGTAGGGACTCGTTTGGGTAGGAAAGGAGGAATGCCAATTGTCCTCTAGGAAGGAGTTTTGGGCCATAAAGATAAGAAGGGACTCTGACGGCAAGGGCTACCCGACCATCCTGCATGGCACGTCACCTAACTCCCTCCCCCTCATCCTTTCCCGCTGCGGAGCGCCGCAAAAATCCCAAAATCATACTTCGGTGTAAATTTATGGTTTTGTCTTTCTCAAACACTGAATGCGGGAATTGCGATGTTAGGACGGTGATTTGGAAATGATCGAAGCGGGAAAACGATACTTCGGGGAATGATGAATGCGGGAATTATTAATGTTATCAGCATGTAATTACATTTGGGACCAAAGACGGCGAACGATAGAAGCGGGGAAACGATCAATGCTAGAACGATAGATCGAGGTTCTACTGTAATGATTTATTTGTCCAATGATCACATTTTCACATGATATAAGACACGTCAAGATGATGTATGTACAATCAAAATACAATAACAAAAACATGAAGCAAATGGCAAGAATGTCATGTTAAGTACAATGAGCACAATACAGATAATCATTCACATTTACATATTAAAAAGTCAGGTTGATTTGTCATGTAAATATTCATTTACAGAGTATAACAAATTCTCCTGAAGGAAACTTTGAACATTATGTTTACGAGCACACAATGATTTTATGTTTTTTATCGTATTGGGCAGTTTATTAAATAGTTTGATGCCTGTTTCTTTCGGGCCAGAGCTGGATGCACTAGTCCTATCACTACCTTGATGGAAATCGTTTGATCTTCGAGTCTCATGGCAATGGAATTCTGCATTTATAGAGAATTTGAACAGATTTTGTTGAACATATATCACAGAGTACAAGATATATACACTAGGGAAAGGAAGTGTTTAAGTTTGCAAAGATGGGTCTGGATGGGGAGCAATATGGCTTTTTAGAAATAATCCTGACTAATCTTTTCTGTAATTTGAAAATTTTCACTGCATGCGTGGATGAACCCCAATGTATTATGTTATATGTCATGCGAGAGAAAAAGATACCATAATAGAGGATTAATAAGACATCTTAACTAACTGATTTACGTAAAGTTCTCACAAGATAACACACCGAGCTAAGTTTTTTCATGAGAGTGTCAATATGAAGTTGCCAAGAGAGGTTGTCACTGAGGTACACACCAAGAAATTTTGTTGAGTTAACCTGCTCAATAGTATTATTGTTGAACTTAACAATAAAGTTATTTTCAATTTTTTTATGAGAAAATATTATTAACTGAGATTTTTGGGTGTTAAGGCAGAGGTGATTTTCTTTACACCAGGTATAAATTTATTTGAAATAGCATTGGCATTATCAATCAATGAGAGAAGAAAGTTAGTGTCATCAGCATAAAGAAGTAAATTTGAACTAGTTGTGTCAGTGATATGATGAGCCAAATCATTTATATAGATTAAGAACAAAATAGGACCAAGTATTGAACCTTGAGGAACCCCTAGTGAAATGTAAGCTACATTTGAGTGGTAGTATGCACCATTGGCAAAGAGAGAGACAAAATGTTGGACTAAGGTGGTAAGATTCTAGCCATTTGAAAGGTATACCTCTAATACCCAGGGTGTAAATTTTTTTGAGGAGGCGATGTTGATTAACCAAATCAAAAGCCTTAGATAAGTCAAAAAAGATACCCAAGGTTTTCTGCTTGTTTTCAAGTGAGGTGAGGATGAAGTCTATAGCTTCATAAATTGCTGTGGTTGTAGATCTACCCTTCCTAAAACCATGCTGGTTTGGAATGAGAAGTGAATTTTTTTCCAAGAAGGAAACAAGCCTAGTAGCGAAAACCATTTCAAACACCTTAGCCAGTGTATTCTGCAATGTAATGGGTCGATAATTATTAATGTTATTAGGAATTCCTTTATTTTTATCAATAGGTACTATTTTAGAGTGCTTCAGAGCAGAGGGGAAAACACCTTGGGATAATGACTCATTAAATAAATATAGCAAAGGTTTCTTTACAAGTTCATAAACTGAGAATTACGAAACCAGGCAAGTCATCACGACCAGTACAAAGTTTTTTACCAAGTTTTGAAATGATCTTGTTCAATTCATGGTCAGTGCATGGTTGAACAAAAAACGACACTGTAGAGGATGTAGCAGTTACTGGGAAAGTATCTGTGTGTGTTAGTGGAGAGGGTTCAATTATAAAAAGTTGGTTAAAGATTACTTACTTCATCTACTGGTTACTTAATTCATCATAATTTCTTATTGACTTATTTACTAATTTTGTTACATCTGGTAGAATGTGCTTTGAAGATTTCTTGGCATGAGTGTTTACAATTTCCCTGGAGGTTTTGGATTTATTGCTGGAAGAGGCAATTTTATTGTCATTTTATGTTAATTGCCTGAGTTAGACTCTTTTTGTAATATTTTTTAAATATTTTGTATTCCTCAATGGCTTCAACAGAGTTGGAGAATCTGCTAGCTATTCCAAGGGCTTTGAGATAGGAAGACATGTCTAATTTCCTTAGTAATCCATGGTTTTCTTTCATGTTTACGTTTATCCTCGGTAATAACTAGGGGGAACGCAATATTAAACCAGTGCAAAAGGTGATCATGGAAGATTTGAAAATTTTTATCAATGGTAATCGGTTGATGAACAATGCCAATCAATGGAAGCAATCTTATTTTTAAAATAACACACAGTGTAGTCACAAAAATCTTGTTTGTAAACAATACTAATATTAGGAGAGGAGTGGAATTGAAATTTTGACAATAGGGGCAAATGATCAGATATATCACAATCAAAGACAGCAGTGTCAAAATACATTACATCAACATTAGATATGACATTATCTATCAAAGATCTGGTATTACTTGTAATACGAGTAGGTTCAGAACAGACCCCAAGATGGAGGTTATAAGAGTTTAGTAAACACATAAAAGCTTTTTTGTCTGCACTGTCTTTTAGAAGGTCACAGTTAAAATCACCTGTAATTACTAAAAAGGGATCATTTTTGTTTTTGTGCAATTTGTCCATCAGTTGATCAAATTTATCCAAAAGAAACACCAACATTACCAAGTGGTGACCTATAAAATGATAATACATGCAAGTTGAGACCAACACTTTGGGATATACAGCAGACTCTGCATTCAAAAGTTCGTTCTTCAATCAATTCTTGATAAGAAACAGTCTCGGAACTGAGGTCAATAGATTCACTCACATAAATCAAAACTCCACCATTTTTAAAAGATGTGCGACAGAAAGTGTCCACTATACAATACCCTAGAAGGCAAGTTAAGTTTAATTCTGATGGCTTTTGCCAATGCTCATTTACGCAAATCACGTCCGGTCGATGAGCGTTCGTGAGAGCTTCAAGTTCGATTAGTTTATTTTGAATGCCCTGAATATTGAGATGAAGCACAGTTAATTGACGTCATAATAACTTACCATCACTGTTAGTAGCTTTGTTAGCACTACTGACGTGTACAGTTTTTTTAGGCATGATAAATCTGTTCACAATGACGTCCTTAGGCCATAAAGAGGAAGCTTTCAGCTTCATGAATTCATTATTGTCAACACAGACTTTGAAAGAGCCAAAGGAACTTTTGTTGTTTTCAATTTTATCACACGATATGCAGTTTACATTGAAATTATCCTTAATGTGTTTGGTCACCTCCTCCTTGCTAGTCGTCTTGTCTAGGTGGCCTATGTACACAAACACATCTTTTCGCCGCTCGAAGACCAAGCGCTGCGTCTTTGCCGCTTCCAATGATGAAGTTGGGGCACTTATTCTTCTTGGAGTGCTTTGTCTTCCCGGATTTGACGATGAAACCATCATCATCCGCAGGATCATGCACAGGATGCTGGTCCACATGAATCAGTTCACTCTGTTCTATTCCTTTATGAGACGTTCGTGGTTTCACAGCTTCCTTGGGCGGACAGATAGTTGTCACATTTTCGTTGCTCACGTCAATGTTCTCTCTGGTGTTAGATTTTGGGTTTTGGCTAAGACTTTTTTCAGTAGTGGTAATTGTGTGCAGCACTTCAGAAAATGAAACTTTTTTTTTCGCACTGGCACCAATCTTTGCTTTGATTTGCTTAAGCTCAGATTTCAAATTCTCAATGTCCATAGTTCAAATTGGCAATGTTAGTCCCGCTGGACCTACACAAGAGACACTTCCAATATAGATCGCGGCAGTCAGACAAGGCTTTCAGTGAGATATTATTTAAGTTCGTACATTTGTAGTGATATGCACAGTAACAAATATCACATGTGATAGATTTATCTCGCATTTCAAGACGTATTTTGCAGGAGCCACACGCAAGCGCGGCCATTTTAGAACCGACCGGCAGTATTCGTTATGAATGAAAACAATTTTTTTCTAAAATTCAGTTTTGGTGTGATAGTCAGTGAAACATGTAGTTAGGCAGAGAGCCACCTCACAATCTGGGCAGCTGTATCTTTCTTCCTCACTCTGTCCTACTTTGAAGCACTATACACATCTTTTTGTGGGGAAAGCTTTTTTTTTTTGAGAGGGTGGATTCGAGTTTACAGTGCCTCTCAGTCAGCCTAGTAAGGTAAGGAGAGTGGTTGGAGCAATTTTTCCTACCCGAGGTTGACTGTACATAGAGATGAAATGTTATGCCAAATTGATAATAAATCTTATACATTTCCGCTGGCTATTGGTTCTTTTTTGCGAGTTTTACTAAGCATAGTGTCCTTCCCAGAGTAAACTTTACAAATCCACTCAACCTGTTAAGCACTCATGCAAAAGAAAAGAATTTGATCCCAAACCAGCTGCATTTGGTAGGAATGAATTACTTGCATGATAGGTGGCCCTTCCACTGGAGTAGAGGCTCATCCACTACTATTGCTGCTTCAGGGACGTGGAGGGCAGAGAACTTCTTTTTCATGTGCTCCGAGACTGGTGTGATTTTGAAAAGTTTTTTGTTGGTGTAATCTTCACTAAATCTTTCATTGACCACAAAATTGAGAAGTTTCAGCAGCAGATTAAATCTTATTCCTGTAAAGACTTTTTGATAGTATGGAGACAGGACGCTCTCCCTTTTCAAAAAATGGTCGTGATAGTCGGGTTTCTGTTCAACTCCCATCATATTAAACCTCCAATCAATATATTATTTCAGCAGGACTTGACTAACTCCTCTCGTGCGGTTTTTTTATCAGGATTACTGTCCAGAAACTGCTTGGACGTTTGTCGGCTCAGATATCAAGCCACACAGTTCATCCTTGTAGTTTAGGAATATCTCTAAAATATCCTCATTATTCCCTAACTGTATCATTATGCCATTGGTGCCTTCAAAATCTGATCGACTTTGCACCGCTTCGTGTGAGGTCCATGACAGCGGATCGGATGGTGTTCACTCCACTGCCTCTTCCTCTGATTCCTAAGTTACTTCTGATTCAGAGGAGCAAACACCATTGTGTAATAAATGTTGTCCCTCTCCACACTGCCATCACTTTCATAGCTTTCTTTCAAAAGTTCATGAATGGCATCCACGGAGGGGAAGCGTGCCTTCCTCTTTTACTATTTGATGCCATTGCTGATGGAACACTCCAAATCAATTCGGGGTTGTGTTTTCCCCAGCAATGGGAAAGATCCAATACAAGTTTGCACCAATCTCATCAGTTTTGCATACTCGCTTATTACCCTCTACCCGTAGAAAGCTGACAGTTCACACTGACTGTACCCCTAAAATTTGAACAATATGCACCCTTTCCAAATGGATGGAACGGTTATCCTTTCCCTGTGGGAATTAGGGAAGGCTATCTGGAATTATGCGATTTAATGTGGGACAGTCACACGAGCCTCCCACAAGCAATCAGCGTTGTTGTTCTATATCTCATACCCCTTGCTACGACACAGCAACTCTTCCTTCGAGCAAGGCTTCTCAGAGAATCTTTACCCCCTTTTTACAGCCCCTACACTGCCCTTCTCTGTCTCAAATACGATGGGAACTGGGGATCACACGGCAGGGGCCAATTCCTTACAGGCTGCAAACAACCGAGGCAAACGGAAGTTGATGGATGTTCTAATTCACACAATTGGAGGAGAACACGACGTATGCAGAGTAGGAGTACTTTCAGGCTATACTCAATGCATTAGGTGATTCCCTTGAAAATTCCTACCATGGGCAGGTGTTTAGATATGGCTTCCAAACTCTTACTTTCTTGAAAAATGTCAAAGTGGTGATTTAAGAAAGTGAAGAAAGATGCTATTACAACCACTAATTCTATTTGCTGCAGACACTACATAAAACTCTAAGTATGACTGCTTTGGTTTTAGAATATATCAGCTAACTGCTAACTCGAGGTGTGAAATGGCATGATATTACAAAATAACAATGGAAACCACTTTATAATTAATAAAAGAGGAGGAAATGCATGTGGCCAGTTAAGGAGGAAGGAATCAATGATTGCCTTTGATTCTATAATGGTAAAAATGTTTTTTTTTTGGCTCTGCTGGGAGTTCGTATTTCTGATGAAATATTCTCTGAAGCTGACATCTGCTGGCCAGAGAGCATGCTTGAAGGACGAATGAAGGTACATAAGAACTCCCAGAGAGATATCTTGTCACGCCCAAATGGGAGAACGTAAATTCTAGCATGACGAGATATCTCGTCATCCCTACGTAGAAGGTTACTTCTCCATGACGAGGTATCTTGTCATCTCCAGGCAAGTGGTTTAAGCATTGTGACTTTGCAAATTTTCCAGTCTCCAGTGGTTGCAGTTTCTCACTTCCCTTACTATTACAACAAAAAATAACCGTCTATTGCACTTAGCTTAGTTTAGCGCTATGGCGCTTTTCACCTTTAAAAGCTCGAGTGTTGTTGGGTAGTGGGGAATCAAAACGTCCAGTTTCATCCACAATGAAAATGTTTGTGTTCAAAAACTTCAATTAATTTCCCTAGACCACTTTTCCACGATTTCTCTGTCTCATCATTCACACAGGTGCTTTCACCCCATACACTTTTGAACACCAGTCTATGCCTAACTTTGCATCTATTAAGCTATCCACTGGATCCAGTAAAATCATCTATTCTAAGTCTCATAGCTACTTCATGGGCTTTTTTCTTTAGTATAACACTATCTGTGGGCAAATTACTGGCTCGGACTTTCTGGAACCAAGTGGATAAGTGGTTGTCTAGTTCCTCAAATGGGGACTTTTTTGAGTCCTTACTGTGCTTAGATAAAACACCCAATGTTGCTACCTCCCTTAAAATTGCTTCCATTTTCATCGCGATGCTGTTCAGGATTTTTACTGGCATGAGCAGCTTCTTCACCAAGTCAACTCCCTTCAAGTGAGAATTTTTATCCATGTCCTCTTATAATTTTTCTCTTCTCCTCAATACTAAGAGATTTCCTTTTTGAAGCCTACCCAAAATCAAAACCAGCTACCTCTGCTCTCTTTAAACCACTGGCACCAAGGAGACTAGTAACTTGCGTTGATCAGCGGCCTTTGTTTTTTTTCTTGTATTCTTTTGAGTTACAGTTGCCTCCACACTGCTGCTGCAAACATGAAAATATGATTTACAGCCCCGAAGAGGTCACCTACTCTCTTTTTTGTAACACTTCTCACTGTTTGGCTTTGAAGGTGGCCATATATATACGTTGAATTTTTTAAAATCTCTTGCACAACTAAATTAGCCTCTACTGCCGACCAATTTGGGGAACATTGTAATTCAACCCCTCCCCCCCCTGCATTTTTTATGCAGCCATAACTTTAGATTTTCTCCCCCCTCCTATGGATAGACTTCTATATTTCAAAATATTTGCAGCTCGTGAACTTAGGTATCAAGTCCATTTCTGAAATATTAAATAATACTCGATTTGGAGTGCATTTCAGTTATGAATGGGCTAAAATGATTTCCATTTCCAAAAACATTTTTCGTATTTATGCATCCAAATGCTCAGATGCTTGCGTATTGCTGACAACTATTTCGCTTCGGATGCATAAAATTTTTGATTTTTTTCTTGATGAGATCATCATTTTTAGTTGTAGCGCAGTGTGACTTATAAAAGATTATGATGGCATCTATTTAGCCTCAGCGTTTTTTGCGTTTAAGGTTAAATTTTGCTGACGTTGACTCTGCGTACCATCCTTTTAGTAGATAATGGACATACTTCCTTATCTCTGTCTACACCATTATTTCCATTGGGCTATTAATATCAATAAAATTAATTTTCAGCATTTCTCAGTGGTCTCTTTGCATTTATACATAAATTTTCTTTTGTAAAAATTAGCTATTTTTGGTTATTTTGTACTATGAAAATAATTTTTCATAATTTACCTGCAAGACAAAAAAAATATTTCATATGTTGTGAAATGGTGATACTTTCCGAATTTGTGAATATTACTGATAGTATGAAATTATTAGAATGAGTCATTTGGCAATCAATTTGGATCTGCAGTTATGGGAAAATAAACAACAGGTACACCCATGATTTTCCATATGCTGCAAAGTTCAACATTCATTTTTTATCCATATACTGCACCACTCTCTTGGGACAATGTGTGGTGTTGTCTTTTTTAATTACTTCTGAAAATTTTCTATCCAGATCTCATTGAATTCATTGATGTCAATTAATTGATGGGCTTGCAGCTGACTAACTTGATGAAAACTTAACAATTGTGACTCTGGACTAGTGTATCCAGTCATTTTGCTGATCCCAATGTTTTCATGTTCTTCCAATCAATTTCATTCACTGTACTTAATTATCTTAATGCTGGCTTAAGTGCAGTGTTTTTATTTAATGATTTTGTTTGAATTATCCAAATTAATTGAGAATTGTATTTTTTTTCAGTTTGGTTACCGCTTGAAATCTCTGTGCATAGAACTGTATATTCGCGGGCTAGCTATGGATATGAATGAGCTAGAGCACCAGAAAGTGGTTGGAGATGAAGAAAAAGTGAAAGAGATAGAAGTTCGACTTTCGTACGGGTTTCTAAAGCTGGCTGATCTTCTCAAGGATAATATTGGTGTATCTCGTGAGTGTTTATTGACAGCATTTTCACTGTACCCCACTGATAAGACTTACCAGCAATTAAGAGAGATGGCTATTGCAAGTGGCAAATTGAGCAGCTCACCAGTGTTCACGAGGAAGCGAAAGACTAAATTTACTCCTTCAAGGTTCAGGGAACAGAGAACATGTAAATCAATATACAGGAAAAAACTGAAGGTGGTGGAATGTGATTCTAATGGAAGTTCCGTGTCATCAAGTATGCCTCCCAAGAAATCCCACTCTGATGCTTGTGGTGGTGATGTGCCAAAGTTTCCCCGGGCAATTAGTCAGTCACCTTTTAGAACAACTGCCTTTGCTAATAAGGTGTCAGACTTTGCAAATTATCAGAAGCAAGGTGCACAAGCAATTAACGGTAATGGGGACTGTCAAATCAACCCTGCTAGGCGAGATGTGGGCAAAAGTTACTTTGAGGTTTCCCGGTCACCCAGTCTAAAGGATGCATCTGTACATGCTGCATGTAATGATAGCATCAGCAGGTCTGAAACTGATCGTGTTCCAAATGCTGGGTCTACTGCTTGTCAAAGGGATTTGTCTAGAGATGGTAACAGTGGTCTTCGAAGTAGGTCAGGTAGCTTTTCAGACTCAGATACACACCCTAACACATTTTCTTCTGTTGATGCTGGTTCAGGTAAACGCTCTAGGTCTAGGGGGGTTGTTGATGGATCCATTCCAAGGAAAATCTTACCAAAACGACTTAAATGTAGGTCTATATACCGATCTGTTGATGATACCTCATTACCATCTGAATTGCATACAACAGTTACCCCACTTAGAAGGTGTTCTTCAAGACATAGGTTGCCTATTAGTAAGTGTTTTTGTATAGGCTGTGGTGAGAATAAAGGGATGCAGAGTACTCTTATGAGGAGTAAGTCTGCAGTAAATTTATATGAAACATTACATAGGAGGATGAATGAAACCTCTCCACCGGTGCCAAGCAATAACCCTAGAGCCACTTCCTCGGAATTTTTGGAGAGGCATAAAGAAGAGTCCAGTCTTTCATCCACCAAGCAGCTGGATCCTCAGCCCCCTTCCATTGCCCCTCCAAAATGTAGTTCACTTGAAGATTCTGAATATTCCATGGCTGTTCCACCATCAAGACTCCGTTCAAGGCATGGTAGTGCTTCATCAGATGATAATTTTTTTAAAGAGGCTAGAGCAAGGCTTTCTAGAACATGCAGCAGCACAGATGATGCATCAGTTGTGACAGGTGGTGTAGAAGTTGGTAAATATAAGTCTTTGGTCTCGTTAGATATAGCTGTTGATACTGGCTCTAGTGAATCTACTAATAAAACCCATCATGATAGATGCAAGGCCTCTCATACAAGTGACTGTCATCCTGATGAAGTTCCAACGGCAGTTGATGAAAATCTTCAGATCTGTAGTTTCAATTCCACTGTTGATTATGAGTCCTCTTGTAAAGTTTGTAGTCATCCTCATGAGGGTGCAAACAAGAAAAAAATCAATCAAAACTCTTCCATGTGTGTGCACACACAAAATTTTACATGCTTGGATACGGTAGAGCGTCCCAGTCAATTAAATGATAGTAATAAATCTTTAAATTTTGATGTTCTATCAGCTCCAAATGAGGTACTTGATGCAGATAAATTGGGCCTTACTAGTCAGTTATGTGATGATTTGGCTGTTGTGCTTAGTGGCCCCCGATGGCATATGCTGAGCTGGGTGCATGATTGGAGCAACTTGAGCTCTATTTGTGAAAGGTACTTGAAAGAAAGAGAAGGTATGCGGAACTTTACGAAAGAATTGAAGTATCTCAATATTGACTACAACCAGTTCAAAGATAGACCCAGTGCAATAGAAAGCAAGGATGAATATAGTGGAATTGAGAAAGGCTATGAACAGTGGGCTGATGCAGGAAGTGAGCAGTCAGACTCTGAGTACACCTACTCACCTAGCCGCAAGAAGTCTAATGTGATGCAGAGTCATGGAGAAAGTGATTCTGACTCCTCAAGCATTTCGCATATTCCTAAAACCAATTTTAGTAGCCCTAATTCATCCCAGTCAGAGTCAGAAATTAAAGAAAGGAGTAGGAGAAAGCAAATATTTAGGACTCTTTCTATGTCTGATTCTGATACTGGAACTCAAGATAGCAGAGCAGAAAGTCTAGGGAGTGATGGCTGTTATAAAGAACAACCAAAACGGAAAGTACCTGAATGCCGAAGAAAAAAAATACCCTTAGTCAAGAGGATAGCTGAGAAAAGACTGAAAGATCAATCCAAATTAACGCTTATTGTCAATGAAGACAATAGTAAAAACAGCCATGACCCTAGAGATATTTCCTCTGATAGCACTGAGGTTATGACTATCTTCTCAGAATTGGAGGAAAATTCAAACGAGCGATGGGAGAAAAACAAAACAAAAACAAAAACAAATTCAAAAATTTGTAAGAATAGTTCATTATTAACATCTACTGTTAATTTACTTAATACTCCGGAGCAGAGAGAAAAGGATTCAAAGACTCTAAAAAGTTTAAGAATGTTTAGGCCAAACCATTTAAAAGATATTCAAGATAGGCTTTGCTTTACTTCTGCTAATGAGGCGAGTAAGCTGAAGGATAAATCTCATGATGAAAGCATAAAATTTGCACCGATGTTAAGTACCTTAAATCTCAACCCACGAATATTGCTGACTCGTGCTGATGTCAGTAGCCATTATATTAAATCAAAAAACTTCAATCCGGTAATGCAAGTTAAAAATGCAACATTAAATGCTCAGCGTACTTCAGCGGAAAACAGAATCTCACTTGGTAGCCAGTGCTTAGGAGAAAAAAAGTGCATATTTTCCTCAAGCAGGAAAAAGAGCTTCTCCAAAAATCAGAGGGTGCTGAAGAAACTGGATGGCCTGAGACCTGACTTTGAATTGATAACACAAGTGATGGAGAGTCAGTTGCTGGCTAGAAGCGTCCCTGGACTAAACTCTTTGGACATGATGGTACCTCCACCTTCAGAGCCCACGGTACAGGTGATTCAGCTTCCTCACAATCCTCCAACAACAACTGGTGGCAACCATAATTCAAGCTCGATTTCAAATTCGCAAAAAGTAACTACTACACAAGGTGTTCAGACATCACCTACAGCACTCCCTCAAAAAATCACTGCAACACAAGCAGTCCAGACTACATCACTTAGTGCTCCATTGGAGAAATCTACTTTCACTCAGGGAATTCAAATATCTCCCCGAACACTGGGTTCTCTTGCTGGAGAACCTGGCCCATCATCTATCATACATCATGGAGATGAGCGTTGGCAACCAACTCGACATAATGTTACCACTACTGAAAATATCTCGTCACACAATGCTCCTACATTTACTAGCGCCTCAACTCATGGTGAGCAAGCATTTTCGGGAGTGGTAATGGAAACGCGGTATTTTACACCCACTAATGTTTCCAGCAGTGTAAGCAGTGGCACTCCAGTGACTGCTCATATTCAGAGAGTCGGTCAGCCCCCAGTTGGACTCGATGGAGATAGTGTTTTGGCTACACCTATTAGAAGATTGCACCAATGCCCTCCTCAGGTGTTAAGTAATACACATATTCCTATTGTTAAAGGTGTTAATCTTGATATTGTTGCTAGTTTAAGAGCTGAAGCTCTGAGGAGTTCTGATCTGGGAGACTCATTCTCATCAAATCTTGGAATGCAACGTGGCCTTCAGGTTGGAGGATCTCTTGATGCACAGAAGGTCCATATATTGACTAAAAAGGATGGAAAAGCTTACAATATGACTCCTCTGTCTAGTACTCGAACCAGTCCAGAAGAAAAGCTTAAAAATACTAGAGTTCAGAAGGTCGATGAAGATTCCCAGACAGACAATGTTGTTCATAGTACAGGTGTGTGCAGTACGGATGAAGAATCAGGTGTTCTCGTGATGGAAGATGGTGTTCCCAAATTTATGGGTGGGGGCCGAAAGCAGCAGTTTCTTAAAGTCATGAAATCATCTGCAAGTCAAGTAGCTTCTTTGCCTAAATTCCAGCAGGCATTTGGAAAAACTATATACTCATCAAATACATCTGGCACTGTTGATTCCACTGTTGCTACTCCTAATGCTAGTATCCAAGATGGCCCTGGTTGTATCCACCAGGGTGCAGCAGTAGCTGCAGAAAAATTGGATGCAACAGCTGTGTCTGGAACAGTATTATCTAAGGGTGTGCAGACAAGTAATTTGAAAAGTTCATCGCCATCAAAAAATTGTGTGAGTGGAGCATCTGCATCAGCTCCACCCATGCCTGATGCCGTGAAACCTGGATCCACAGAAGTCTCACAGCAAGTGCCAGTATTATGTGCTATTCAAACTGTATCATCAGTGGCAACTCAGTCAGATCTTCCAGTTGGTTCTGGCCCTGCAGTATCTAAATTTTCTCCTGCAGCTCCTGCCCAAGTCGTTTGTCCAACCTCTGCTCTGAATGCAGAATCTTCTCCAAATACTCAGAAAATTCCCCTTGTGACAGCTGCTCAGGCTGTTGCAGCATTATGTGAAGCTCGTCAAACAAGCCAGCAGCAAATAGCTATACCTATGAAACTCAGTATGGTGTCATTGGCAGCCAGTATAAATGAGAAAGAGCTTTTGTTGAGAAATAAAATGACTGAACTACTAAGCCGTGCATTGGCTAGAAATATTGGTACTGCAAACTGCCCTGCCAAGGAATCAGCATCCTCTGACTTATCAAGTGTAATCAAGGAAAAAAATCAGGAAGGCTATGTTTCAAGTAGCTCAGAAGATAGTGGCAGTGAGTCCAATGAGTCTTCTAATGATCAAGAAGATTCTAGAATAAGCAACTCAGATGATGTAAGATGTTCACTTCACTCTCCACGAGTAACAAGGCCTGTTGTTGAAATTCCTGTGGAAGAAAATGCTGTGTCCTCTGTTGGACCACATGCTGTTTCTCTTCAAAGTACTTTGAGGTCTCAGCAATCTGTTTCTGGGCATGTACCTTCCGTTTTATGTGGTGCTTCTAATAACTCTGTTGTGACTTCCCATGTGTCACCAACTGTCGATGCTGGTAATAACCTTATTTCCCATAATACTATTCATCCAACTGTTAGTTCTACTACTTTAGAGCAGCTAAGAGAGTTTGAATCAGTTTTAGAGCAGGTCACTAATACTTCACAGATGAAGGAACGTAAATCTGTTCTGCCCCAATCAGAGAATGAAACAACTAATGACCTCACCCAGACACTTTTGCTATCACAAACCTCCACGCCAACAAATTCTACAGATTTTGAAAGCTCAAACACTCCCTCAACATCATTTTCAAGGGAATCTTTTCCCTCCTCCCCACCTACCACTTCGCCTAAAGGAAACAGTGCAAACTTTGGTAGCCAGGCATCAGGAATACAAGGTAATATTTCCACCTCCCGAATATCATCAACAACACCAGTAGTAGTTGTAACAACATATTCCCAGCCTGTTGCATCTCCTGCCCTAAGCATTACTTCACAAAGTTCATCCAGTCCTAATGTTACTCCTGCTTCTACTCCGGGAAAAACTCCTCCAAAGTCATCACCAAAAAGTTCCAAGTCTAAATCTATGAAAACTACTCCTACGACTACCTCCAAGACAACACCAGTCACCAAACCTCAGCAAAAACCCCAGGAAGATGAAGAAACCGCACAACGGATATATGCCATATTAGATCAATATGCAGAGCAGTTGAAAAATTCCCCTGATTTGATTAATAAGCCAGCCCCTAGGAGGAGATCAAATCCTCCAATCAATCCTATTGGTTCCTCAAAACGTAAAAAGTCTACTCCAACTAAGTTGAGGCTCTCTGGACATCCTCCAGTTTTAACAGAATCAAGTCCTGGTGGCGAAGATCCTAGAACAGCTGGCAGTGAAGACAGCTCTAGTGGGATTACCCAGTTACCTCAAGTTCATGATTCTCCCACCACAATTCCTTCCAATTCTGAGGATACATCTGCCCTTGATAGTCCCCAAACATTTCAGCTGAGAAGAGGGATTAATTCTGAATCAAGTGAATCAAGAGAAGTGAACAGAGCCTCTAGAGGGACGGAGACTAGCAGTACTATTAATGCAGTTACCACAGCTTCAGATACTTCTAATCCAGAGTCAGGTGGTGTAGTAGCAGCATCAGTTAGTAATACAACACCGTCATCTACTGGAGCTGTTGTCGCTGGAAAATCCTTGGTTGTTGGAAGTGCTACTGCATTGCCGTTATATGTACCTGGTAGTGTGCGCCAAGTTCTCTTCCCGGTCGCATCAGGATTGACAGCATCAATGCAAGGACGTCCTGTAGTGGTTACCAAGGGATCAAAAGTCATTAGGGTACATCAAGTAACAGTGGCTGGAGGGTCCCCTATGCTAGCTGGTGCAGTTACTGGTGCCAAACCTCTTCAGGTTAGTACAGGTGCAGCAGCTGTACAGGGGGCCTTGGTGGTTAGACAAATGTGTGTCAATAAAGCTGTGGTATCTACTCCCTCTGTGTCTGCTCCCCAAATGAGTCCACTAACTATGGTTGGTGCAACCAGTACTGTTAAGCAGTTGAAGCTGCCTGTCATGCAAGCTGTGACTGGTGGAATTTCGTCTCAAACTTTAGCCGGGGTAACTGCTCAACCACCAGTGGTTCTGCCCCCAGGAAGCCATACTCTCACAACTGCTTCATTCCTACCCCCCAACTTAAAAACTGTTCAAGGAACCCAAGTATCAGAGAGCAGCAAAGAAAGTGTTGGGACATCCACGGCTGAGGATGCAACTAGTTCTGGTGATATTAAAGTAGGTTCAAACCAAGACCCTGGCTTAGAAGCTCCCAAGGTGGGTTCTGAAGAATTGATTACTGGCTCGTTAGTCTTGGGTAATACTGAGAATTCTGGTGAGAGACATGGGTTATTGGCTAGGGATTCCATTTCTCCTGTTGAATCAGCAGTGAAGAAAAAATCCTCAGTAGGATGTGAAACAGAGCCTCAAGATGACACTGGCCAGTCAAATGTTACCAGTTTAAAGTCTGTACCTTTATGTAGCTCAGCAATTGATAAAATTAGTGTTGATTCTAAAGCAACTTCGACTGTAGATATCAAGCCTAAAAGTAGTTTTGAGGATAAAATGCATCCCAGTTCATCTTCAGAGAAATCATCCCAAAAAATCCTTGAAGAAACAGCTGCCATTAGTACGGCCCCTTCAACTGTGCTTGTTCCTCATTTCCATGAGACTGTGTTAGTAGATGCCTTATCAGGTAAAGTGCCACAAAGGAGTTCTAAGGATGATTCCTTGGGTGTGCTTCAATGCATTGACAGCTTGTCTCCTGGGAAATCTGGAATGATAGGTGTTGTTAGTAAAACCTACATTGAATCAAATAAAGATGGTAACTCTCGATCAAAACCAGAGCAGAAGGTCATCGTTGGGTCACCCATTTTGTGCAAAGACAACTCAGCAGAGGTGGAAAGAACACCAGAACTCAGCAGTAATATTCAGCCAACCTGCAGTACAAGTGTGGGAAGCACAACTGACAGTAAAAGAGGGCCTAGTTGCAGTCAAGGAGCCATAACAGCATCTGCAGGTGAGAACTACCTTACTGATGAATAATGTTGTGTTTGACATCAGACATTTTAACAGTTACTGCTTATTTTTAAAGGTATTACAAATGCAGGCTACATACCATTGTACATTTTTTCTATAATTTTTAAAGTGTTAGTCCCTTATTTTTCCATTCTGGAGCTAAAAGGCTGTAGTTATTCAGCTACATATTTGCATAAATTTATTATGACATTCTGCTGAAAGTGTACATACACTTAGAGTGGCACCTTGGGAGTACTTGGTTATTTGATTTCTTCTACTGTCTGATCATGACATACATGGGTAATTAAAAATTTTGTTTTGTTGGTAAATCATTTGAATATTTATTCTATACGCCAGTAAATATTATGATGATTTATTATTTGCTCAATAGTCATGGTAGGTAATTCAACATATGCTACTTCTCTTTCATAGTCTCTTCTCAAGTAATCTACGTCTCCACAGTTTACTGTTCGTAGGGGAATGTGCCAATGAATGTTAGATTACCAGGCATTTTTTATAAGCTGTGTGTGCCTAAGCATGCATTTCAGTGAAGTGGCAGTAGTTATGACAGCGGTGAAACAGTAGTCTACCCTATATTTACTTTAATTTCCAGACAGGTCTTCTTGTTAAATTATGACATTTATCACGGTTACTTCAGGCAGGAGGTCAAGGTCACCATCCAGTATAGCAGTAGCATGATGTGGACAGGAGATATGACCTGAGAGGTGGCTAGGTTGTTGTACCTCTAAGATCAGCTATGTTGACTTAGATTGTGATGCTGCTATGCATGCTTAGTTGCTGATTTTCCTTCACTTCCTTCAGCAGTTGTGGTATCTGACTTCGAGAATAGGGTAGTTTCCTACCAAAAAACTGTGTTCATTAATTGCAATGTGTGGCTCACCTTAAATGTATTTATTATTTGCAAATGATTTGGATGAAGAAATCCCAGTTAATTTGAATGTCATGTGTTAACGTAATGTTCATTTGAAAATCCCAAAAAAGTGGGAATGCAACTGCCATGTTAATGACATCACAGGTATGTAGTTTGCATTGCAAAGTATTGGGAATTTTCAGCATGTATCAACTAACAGTCGTATTTCAGAGTCTCTAAGCTCTGGTAAACATCTGGTAAACCTTTAAACTCCTGATGTAAATGTCCAAGAGTGTCCTTTCATTCTCAGAATTTAATTTGGCTCTTAAGTTTTTCCTGCTTCTATGGCTCTAAACTTCAATATCTCAACAGCTATAATGGCTTAATTGTTCAAATAAAAAGCTTTACTTGGCTTAAGATTAGATACATATCTGTATAATTTTGTTGCCAAGTTCAAGTGAAAAGGCCTTATAAAAATGCTTCCTTTTGAGAGCCATTCAATAGAAAATCAATTTTTGATTTGTGGAGGCAATGATTTATAATTGCTGTGGATTTACAGGACATTTTATTTTATTGGTGTTTAAAATAATTTGCAATCAATTTTACATTATTAAACATGTTTGTGTGGCACTCCTCAAAGCGTTTATAGGTGCATATCCCTTGTGTGTTCTCTTTGCATTACATAATGCTATGGGTGAATAAACTTTCTCAGAACACAATCTCCATCCTAGGCTATCACCCTACCCTAGTCATTGCTTATTGCCTTTTTCCTCCAAGCCCCACAGTTGTCCCCTATCCCTGCAACTGGTCCTCCTCTTTGGTAAACTCTTCCTCTTCAGAAAGGGCGGGGCTGTAGGGCCACCTTTCTTTACAACTTCCTTTGCATCTTGTTCTATTGCATAACTTTATTGTACTGGGGGTAGGTGGCCATGCAGCCAGCAGCCAAGAGAGTGTGTGTTGGTTCAGATTTTCTCAGATTATTTACCACTCACTAGGGGCGTCGGTTTTGGCCTTTGAGGACCCTAATCTTCTTCCCAATAGCTGCTCATGCAAAGCATCCAGACACTTCAACAGCATTTTTGCCTCTGTCAGGAGGTGTTATCTTGGAATGAAAATAGATGAAGCAGGAAGGGGACATACCTTGATGTATCACTGTGATCTTACTGTATACATAATTCTTACTCCAAAAGCAAGAGATAAATAATTGTTAGGTCACTACCTATGAACATTGTTAGTGGTAATGGAATAAATGGTTGAAATACTCCAGGGAAATGATGGATATTGGTTGCAGCCAAAGTTAACATATCACACAGTTGGCCGTGAAACTTTTTAGTATTGCACGCAATCATTTACTACTCAAAATAATTAAAACAAGGGTAATTTTAAAAAATCATAAGTAGTGCCTATACATTAGAAAGGCACTGATCCAGAGTTGTAGTAAATTTCGCATCCATAAATGGAAAAACATTGGAGTTAGAACTGTCCAAAGTTAAAATGCCTGTATGAGTGCTTTTGGCAACAAGTAGTTTTTTTTCCATGCCTGTGTCAGCACTTGCAGCATTAAAAGTGTAATAATCATGTCGAGCATGGTTTTAATTGTAGTTATTTTAACCTACTATGCTCTCTGCTAGTATTCTGCTACCACACAACCTGGCAAAATTTCATACCATGTGTAGTACAATGGATAAAGAAGTCTTGTGTACCTGCACCTGTGGCTTTGTGGTCTGGCTAATTTAAACTTCTTTGCCTTCATTTTGCTCACTCACACTTTTACAAAAATTTCATTCATCTATAATTTGTTTAATTCTTCATTCCTGTCATTCATGCCTAGAATATTCCATCTTCAAAGTGGCTCATCTTAGTTCATTTCATGCAAACTTTGATTTCTTAAATTGAAGCCTTGTAGCTGTTAGTTTTGGATACTTTTAAATATGATTGTAATTTTCATACTCCATTACAAAATTGTAACTATTTCATTTGAATAGTGTTCCTCTGGTAATTGCTGGTTGGCTAATTGTTCCTACTGCAATTTATGCGTGTATAAGGAGTGTGTCATCTTAAGTGTATCAGCATCACCAAGCAATTTGGAGATGAAAGTGGGCCTTCATGGCATCGCATATAGATTTTATCGGCATGGAATTGAGTGCCATTGGGTTATCGTGCTGTTGAAATTTTTGACATTTTAATTGATGAAGAAAATTAATGAATGTCTTTTTTAAATTGAATGGCTCCAAGCAAGTGGTCCAAGGGTTATTAGCCTTTCATTAAGGCAATTAAAACGGTAGAAAACTACGCTATTGTGAGTCTGTTAATTTTGGGTATTATAAATGATATATTACTATACAAAACTTGCCTGTCTTGACCTTTTAATGGCATATTTGAATGATAGCAAGATAATCAAATTTGCCATCTATCAACGTGAAACCTGTGGAATCGTAAGTTGAAGTATCTGTCATTCCAATGATTACTTATTGTGCCAAATATTTCAATGACCACATGAATATAAGCAGTGTTATGTTTATAACCAGTTACTGTTGGGAAGTCAATGTACCGCACAGGACCTGGAATCTAGAATCCCAAAATTTGGAAAAGCCAAAATCCTGGACATTGATGATTTAACTATTCTTCTTATGAAAATACCAATGAATAGTCTCTTGACGTCATCTACATCTACATAATACCCCGCGAGCCGCTGCATGGGCGTGTGACAAGGGGTGTTAGGTCACCAGCCATGTAAAGGTATACGTTTTTTGGAGATAAAATGGTGACATGTATTATAGGAGTGCATTTAGATGAGCACAATTTTTATTGTGGTCGCGTATTGTTTGCGGAAAGAATGAGTCTTTGTACCTATGCGTTCTGCAGTGTATCTCCCTTATTTTATCGCATCTGTCAGACCTAGAAACGTAGCGAGGAGTCATGATAATATTCTCTATGTCGCTCTGAAAAATATCAGTTCTGAATTTATCAAGCAAGCTAAGCCTAGCGTGTAGCCTCCGAGTCTGTAGGGGCTCCCACCTTAATCCCTCTAAAAGTTGCGAGATACTGTACGTATGCTTGTAGCAGTTTTTACAAAGCGTGCTGCTTTCCTTTGTATTTTATTAATTTTTTTGGTTAAATCTATTTGACCAGGGTCCCAGATGCTTGCGGCATATTCGAGGTGTGGCCTAACCTGAGCGAAGTGGCATCTCTTTATGACTTTTTCATCTGAGGACCTTCCTATTTTACATTTATCAAAACCTAGTTTCTTTAATGCTGCACCACATATGTTTTGTATGTGTAATCCCCACGATATATCAGATGTTAAGGTAATTCCAAGGTATTTTACTGTATCTGAAGATATTATGTTTATTCCTCCCACGGTATAGGCATGGCATTTTTGTGATGACTTTCGCAGGAAGTGAACTTTGGTGCATTTACTAATATTTAGTTCTAAACCCCACTCCTGGCACCCCGAATGAATGTTGTTAAGGTCCAATGACAGAGCTTCTAAGTCTGCAACTTCGTTCATTTCAAGGTATATAACTGTATCGTCTGCAAATAATCTTAATTTACTGCTAACTCTAGAACTTAGGTCATTAATATAGATAATGAATAAAAGAGGGCCGATTACACTTACCTGAGGAACACCGGATGTGACTTCGACCGTATTAGAGCTAAAACCCACAATAATTAAGGTAAGGGCACCAGTAGTCAGCACATAAAGGAGCATTATTGATTGGATTGGATTAAGCATTATTGACCCAAATTTTTTTTCTTTTGCATTCTTTCTCAAACAGAACACATCTTAAGAGTTTCCTCTCTTGACTGGTAATGTTTTTAAGGCAGTCACTTGAATGGTTTAGTTTCAGTTAAATGTTTAGTGACCATCTGCAAGGGAACCTATAGTCGGCACCCCTGATTGAGATGAGTACCAGTGCTCAGCACCCCACGGAACCAGTAGTCAGCATCCTAGGAAGTCAGCAATATGTGGGAAATAAAATACTCTGAAGGAATCCCTTGAATTTGAATAAATGAAAAGTTGGAATAAATGGAAACTACAGCATAAGATTTAATTCCTTTCTAATAATAATTTTTAACAATGAAATAAACCATTAATTATTAACTTCTAAACATACAACTAATACAGGTCAACTTTCATCGTCAAAATATGATACAATAGGAAATACATTGAAAAAGGTAACAAAATAAATACAGGACTTCTTTGATATTGGAAAGATCTTAAATAGTAGCACATCTTTGAGATAAAAATGAAATTAAGTAACAGCAATTACTACAGCAAAATAATTTTTGAAATGGTACATTTCAATCATCATCGCATTAAAGAAATTTAAAACATTTTATACCCTAAATTTTATTAATTTCTACATTAAGAGATTTCACACCATTTCAAGGCATATTTAGACCTTTAGGAAATTTGTAAAATACCTTTTCACCCTTTATTATTATTTTAGGGGCATCAACACAAGAAATGGTCTGCTTCCATTGGATTTCAGAAATGTCCTTTTCAATCGGAGTGAATTCTTGCTTCTTGCCATCTACATCTTTAAATGCCATAGCTATTATGGCACTGGTCAAAATTTCTTGTACATTGCACAAGAATATTTGCTCTGCTTTCTTCCCAGTAAATTTAGCCAAGACAAAATCTCCTTGCTCTAAGTTGCTAGAATGCTTTGCCTTCCTCTTCATCTTGCATTTCAGTTTCCATGCTCTCAGGGTCTTCTGAGTCTTCATATGAAAATGAATCAGAACTCTCTTCCTCGGAAGATCAGAGCTCTCTTCTTCTTGCTTGTAATTTCCTTCCCTAATTCTGTAGCCTTTTCTTGATTCTTTCCACTGCTGCTTCCTCAGCCCTCCTTTTCTTTTCTTCTCGGAGTTATTTCCTTTCTATCTTTTGTAATTCCTGCTGAAGTCTTTTTTCTTCTTTTTTCTTATAATATATTATCATTTCTTGAGCTGTGACAACTGCTGGAAGCTTCTCTTTTCGCTTTTTTGGGTAGTTCTGTAGGACTTGGCCGGAGTAATGCTCTCATGAAAGTTGATGGTAGAAGAGCTTTATTTGGTGCTTTTTCTACTCTGGATGTTGAAGCAGATGGTTTACTAGGCTTATTTGGAGTGTTGATTCCAAGTGGCATATCTTCTATGGGAGGATTTTTTTTTAGCCAACTGGTTATCAGCTGAAGCAATTGATGGATATTGAGTCACATTTGGTTGCAATGATGCGTCAGTTCCCTCATTTTGCGGCACTGCCTTAATATCCTTAAAAATAAACATTTGTATCATTTATTAGATGGTTTTCATTTTCCATCATTGCCCTTACTTAATTATACAAGGAAGAGATAATATCAACATTTAAAAAACAAAGTTAAACTTACTTACACTGGAATGGCTCTCATTCTCGAGTTCCATTTCTTCCACAGGTCATAAAGGTGTGCGTCCTTCATATCTCCAGCCCAACAACCTTCATTCTCCAGGAAAGATTCAAGTTTTTGCTTCCCTATCTCTCTCTCTCTCTAAAATTTCGAGAAAAAAAAACAAATCTACCTCTTTATTGATTGATTTTTCACTGCCTGTTTTTTCATCTAAACCTCTGTTTACCGTTACAGCATTAGGATTCAATGGCAGAAGCCTACATGTCTTAAAACCATTTGGAATGGTATTTGGCAAAATCCTATCTAGGGTATTTCTCAAAAGAGGAGGAAATTCCTGTTGCAGGACCTGCTCACCATTATTAGCCATTCTCCATTCTTGAACTGTCTCTTGCCAGTAAGTTTTTAAGGAGTGGAATACTGCTACATCCATGGGTTGCATAATATGCGTAGAGTTGGGGTGGAGTGCCACTAATTCAATCCTATTATCTTTGCACATAGTACTTAAAGGCAATGAAAGGTGGGAACTGTGACCATCCATGAAAAATATAATTGGAGTTACTTCTCCTTTTCCCTTAACCAAGGCAAGAAAATATTTGCCGTGTATTCATAAAATAATTTATGGGTCATTCACCCCCTAATGCTCCTCCCCATTCCCCAGCCCTCTGGCATCCTCTCTGTAATGGCTTAGGGTGTGCGAGCATGTCTATACACACACATTGGTGTAGCTATATCTCCTTTAGCATTGGCTGTTATCAGGGCTGTTATATTTAATTTCTCATTTTTTTACAGCAACAGCATATACATTCTTTGAACCTTTGGGAGCTAGAACCTTTCCTAGTTTGGAGTTAAGGAAAAAAGCTGTTTCATCAGCATTGAATATGCAACTGGGTTCTTTTAAAACTTCCTCCAAATTGTTTTCCCTTAAATATTTCCCAACTTCTTCAAACCATTCAATTATATTTTCTTGTATATCATTTTTTCTTTGAGTGGTCAAGTTTTGACTGACACGGAATGCCAAATCAGGATGTCTTCCATGAAACAAACGAAACCATTTTTTGCTAGGCAAGCCATTTTTACCTGGAAAGGATTTCTTCAGTTTGGAAACATTTTGTAGGAACAAGTCCTTGGTAAACGTGAATCCTGCTGTGGCCATTTTTTACGTAATGAGCAAGAATGTTCTCTTCCTCTGACGATAGAATCCCTTCTGGACCCATCTTTCTTTTAATCTGTTGTTTGCCCTTAATTTTGTCAGACAAGGTGGCCCGGGGAACACTGTGTTTTTTGGCTGCTGCCTTTACCGAAAATCCTCGATTTATGTCAGCTATTGCAGCTAGCATACTATCTTCCGGATATGGGAGAATTTTTCTTGTCCTGACTCCATATCTGCAAATACGAATGCCATTAAAAATGTGTTGTGAGTACCGAAATTTATTGTCAGCCAAGTAACTTGCCAGCAGCAATTGAGCACTCCGGGTGTATTTGCTATATGTCCAATGATTTCTACTTACCTACTTTTATTTTGCCCTGGAAGAATGAAAAGCCCACAGTATGCCTCACGCTTTCGGATAGTTTGTATCAGCAAGATTGTGCGAGTCTGATGTCCGATACAAGGGGCTTCGTCCTCTAGAATCTGATGATACTTATGTTTTTGTAACCTAACAGAAATTCTCGATCATATGAAATGTCCATTTAAAATTTATTTTTAATGCCTATTAGAGTAATATGTCCCCCTGTCGTGGTAATTTCGCTAAGAGTCAACAGTCGCATGTCGTCATTCCCACCGATCTGGCATGAATGCATCGCAAGGTTTTCATGAAAAATTGAAAGATATAGTTTATGAGAATAATAATAATTTATGGTTTACCTCCAAAAATTGTGTGTGTCAATGGAAATGAGAAATATCACTGAATATTTCCCAATTGATGCTTTAGACGGCATTAAACGGACGTGCCTGCTGATTGAACTAGTGGTCGACACGGTAAAACCCCAGTAGTTGGCACCCCTGTGACAACTATTGGTTCTGGTAGATTAATGATAAAAATTAAAACATCAGACACAAAAGCATTAACACATTCAGCGCTCAAGGACGTTCTGGAACGTCCTGTGGGTGCTATCGGGTGGCGCAGGACGTTCTAGAACGTCCACGTTCAAGCCATTCTTTACGGCCGGCCAGCGGACTTAAGTCACTTGTCAGGCGATTGCAATTTCGCTGGAGTCATAGCTTGGGCTTCAACCTTTTCTATGGTTTGATGCATTTTGGAATGCGATGTTTAGTTACATATAGGCTATGTTTTAAACTTTTTCAATGTTTGTGGTTTGATACATTAGATTGCAAGTGTATCTTGGTTGTTTTTATCATTTTTCTTTCGTTTTTGTTCATCTGATTAGATTTAACAATATCGATTTGACATATACGGGATCCAGATTAATAAAATATTGGCTTTAACATACACACCGTGTATTCGAATCCCGTTGCGAGTGTATATATTGTAGCTGTAATGTTACCCATATGTGACATCGGTCGATGTAACCTATATCGTGGGTGCATATAAATCAATCAATAAAATAAATTAAGATTTTTGAATCTGCAGCTAAATCTACAGCATTCTACAATAATTGGATATATCATTTCTAATACACTCGAAGCCACTGTTCAGGTTTATGGTAGGGGGTGCTATAGCGTCTGCTCATGTATGTATTTTTCTACGTCCAAAATTTTTATTCAGTCTATTCACACATATATGCCTTATTAACGGAATCTATACGGTAAGGTAGAAAAGCAAATAGTCTCAATATAGTGAATGATATAATGTATTATTAATAATAGCAAATAATAAAATGTAAAAAAAATCTTTCTTTTGATGGTTGATGGTCAGTTGCTCCCCAATTTCCAATGTATTACAACGTCAGGTTAGTAGTGCCATTTATAATTTTTTAGTTTCTCAGGTAGTGATTTTGTTTTGTATTTATAATGTGGATATTACTGTTAAATTTTATTAAATTTTTAACATTATGTCTTCGACATAATGTATTTTCTTCGTTTTTGCAATTGTAAAGCCCGTTTTCACCGTGGTCTCGTAGCAGATTGGCCATTCATTTGTCAGTGTATACAAACTTTTTGATATAGAGGATCGAGTTTGAACTATTCGCTAGTACATTTATTGGGGATTTCATTATTCTTCTAAAATATTGATCTTTCGATTTAATGAACTTCTTAGTGGTGCACCTCCAATTTCATAACCACTATAAATGCTGCACATGCTAAATTAGCTGTTGTAAATTAAAATTTAAACGTATAAGAATTAACCGTCATGGAGGAGTGAAAAAGTCTTTGTGGAACAAAAAAATTAAAGCACAAGGTACTATAATCATTTCATTTTAAGTTACTCATATGTCAAATACAGGGAAAACCATTCCCTGTGAAAATGAATATAGTCAACTCCATTTACTCTGTTGTATTTTTTAAAATTTTCATTTTATTGTAGAACTGCCATTGTAGATAACTTGAAAACATGTCATCCTTCAGATAGTTCCATAGTGTACATTGACAGTTGTTTATCAAAAAATTGGGGCGCACTTTGATGAGAAACTTCAAACTTCCCTTTTTTACTCATGAATGCATTTCTGTGTTCAACATTTCTCTTATCAGTAGTACTGTTGATACTCTACAACAGCTGATAAGGACAGTTCATGAATCATTCCGAATGCAAATCTAAGAATGAATGAAACAGTTGTCTGTTACTTAAATAGTTTATTTCATTTCATATTAGCATAATGAGCAGAAGCTACCAGTGTAAACATGCCTGAATTATGAGCATGCTCCAGGGTGGAGCTAGCAGAGACGGGTGTAAGAAAAATTAATATGTTTGAATATTTTTTTATAAATTGAGTAATGAATTGCCATGGAATGTTTTTTGGAATATATATTTAAATATCCATGATCATGAAAAAAAGTTTTCACCAATTCTTAGGTGGAATATTAGGGAAACATTTTCTCACAACTATTTAAACAAAATGAAACAAAAATAGGAAATTCAAGATAATTTTAAATAATATTATGGTTTTGCAAAAAGACTTTTGAAGTAAGGTAACCTCAATTTTGAATCAAAAACCAATTATAAAAATATTTAAACATTAACTTTGAAATAGAAAGGTTTTTTATTCACATTCTTCACATACAACATTCATATGAGAATTGCACACGTGATTGTAGCATTTCGAACACTGTGTCTTTGTTTTTTGTCCTTGTTTCTTGGACAAATGTGACACCTTTTATAGACAGTTGATTAGGTCCAGAAACTGCAGCAGGCTCCTCATTTTCCGCATGCCGCTTTAATCGTTTCTGCAGTGGTTGTGGTAGCGTGTGTATACTGGCTCGTGTTGTTAGCTGAGGTTTCACCAAATCCAACGCCAACTGCTTCAAAAATACCTTTTGCGATATGTCAGGGTCCACTTTAATCCTATATATATCATAGGAGTTTATACCACTCACATTGAACTGATGGAAAAATATCACCATCATCCGTCTTTTTGTGCGGTGTCCCACATTATATGCTGCACACATCCGATCATTTGTATCAACGCCACCTTTCGTCTTGTTGTAGAAATGGATTATTACTGGCTTTCTTTTCTCTCCCTCAATATTATCATCATGATGCAAGCTTGATATAAGTAGAACAGCTTTACTTTTCTTTGGTACATATGAGCACAAAGTCATATCTGTCTGAAAACCGAATAAACTTGAAGTGACTTCACGATTTCTTGGAGGTTTGAATTCCCTTGGTGTTTCTGGTTTATTTTTACACATAGTGCCAACGATGGTCAGCTTATGGTCTTCTAAGTATCATTTGGCAAGTGGAACACTATTGAACCAATTGTCCATCGTGACATTTCTCCCAGTTCCGGAAATAGGCTCAATCATTCGCTTTACAAGATTTGGTGTATCAGTGGGTAGTTGAAAAGGTCCGTCGGGTTGTTTGCCTATGTACACCTTCAATTTTTGTAAGTAGTAAATTGCAGAGTCAACAAGAGCGATATGTTTGATTCCTTTTTTTTTTTTTTTGGTTTACTGGGCATGTACACTATGCCACAGAATTTGCCTCGAAATCCAGGTAATTGTTCATCAATAGTCACATTTTCAGACAAACTAACATTTTTGATAATTATCATTCAACAAATCACAAAATTCTCTGACAGGTGCTAACTTGTCTAATGATTGTCTCTCCTCTCGTGTTATCCGGCTATCAAACCGTAAAGATCTTAGAATGAATAAGAATCTTTTACAGCTCATAGTATTCGCGAAAATTTTGATTCCAGTACCGTCAGTAGCCCATAAATCTTGGTAATTCAAATGGGATGATCGAAGAACTCCGGACATAAAAAGCAGGCCAAAAAATGCGAGTAGCTCTTCATAAACCATAACTTTGCAATCACGTTCTCGTTGAAATTTATCTTGAATAGATTCTATGTATTCAGTTGTGTACTTGAGAATCAGTTTTATGACGTAGCGTGAAAACACACTGAGAAACGCTTCGCTCATTGTGGTTACATTTTGAGCGGGTCCTCTTGGTCCAGCAGCCTCAGTCACAATATCAGCGGCCCTAGTTCTTACCCTGGAATAGGGTAGTTGTTTGTACCATTTAGTATGGTTATCTCTTCCGAGATAAAATATGTCATTACGGCTCTCAAGCTCATGCCTTTGTGTTTGTAGATCTTGTTATGGCACTTCATCGTCACTGTTCCACTGGCTGTCTGATTCGTTTGCACTTCCTTCTGATTCACTGTTATGAACACTATTGATGACTTTGTGACCTTCTTCAACTTCAGAACAACTATCTTCTATAATAGCCTCTTCCTCTTCCAATAGCTTTTCAATTTCCGGATCGTCCAGTGTGCGTGGTATTGTGAAGACATCCTAAAAATATTTAATATATAAGCTTCCAAATATCAAAACCGTAGTGTAGTGAGACACTACAGTAATCGTAGTAAGCTACATTCTCTCAAATACAATCTAAAATAATAACAAAAAAAATTGTTAAAAAAATTACCCGAAATTATAAAGTTGCAAACAGTCGCGTGGGGTGTTGCGCACCCCAAACGTGCTCTCAATGCACAACCACACACAACCGAGCGCTGCTTGCAATTGGCGTTGACAGATCAATCACATTTATGAAGCTAAGCTAATGGTTCAGGTTCAGAGAGCTAATAAAAGGTTCAGAGGAAAGTGACAACTCATGAAAAATCATACACCAAAGACTGGGTGCTAAAGAAAAACATAACGGAATAAGAAAACGTCTCCCTCTGCACGTGCAAATTTTATGGCACCACCTCCTCCGAAGTGGGTTAGGGATTAGGTTAGAGCGCGGTTGGGGCACGTTGGCAGGCAGACCCTTTTCCCGACCCTCTGGGTTTCCCAAAATTCATATTCTTGCTATTCCGTCCCATCTGTAGTAATATGCTTCATTCTTCATATTTTGATGGAAAAGATAAACAAGATGACTGACACAAAGTTTTTTTTACCAATAGGAGGCATACAAAATTGTTAGGCCTTCAAAATGTATTGGCCAAAAATGGCACTTTCGGCAGTGAGAAGCACCATATGGCGGGCCAATATTGGCACATGGCCCACCAGTGGGTCACTGTCCTTCTTGATTCCTACTACTCTCACAATACTCCACGCAAGTTAGTAGTTAGTTCAAGTAGATAGTTCAATGAATTTAACGGCAGTGTCGCTTGTTGGATTTGCGTGACCCACCAGTTCGCCACGCCACAGTGAATGTGTTAAACTGTGGTAATACTTTGTGCATTTAAGGAAATAAGTAAGTAGTGAGATTGATTCTGAGTTTTTAACTGTAGAAGGTATCGTGGTGAATCTGCCCTTCCACATAACAAACTTCATTTTAGTTTAAATAAGTATTGGGAGAAATGGATTCTAGTGTTGCATTAATGCTTTATTAGCTGATAATAGTTACCTCAAAGCAAATATTAACTGCTATATCCTTTGAAGTTAGGGATGCTTTTTGCCCTCCATTGGTATATTTTTGTTTGCACGTGAGGGGAATGACTAGCTTTTGAGGAAAATCAGGGTGCGAGATGTCTTTTGGAACTGTATTGATAGGTATGTGTTGGTAATATTTGTGATGAAATAGGTCAGTAACCAAGATTCACCTTTTTTCTTTGCGTTTGTAATATATCCTGCTAGACAATTACTAAGGTGCCAGATGATCTAAGGCTTACATCAACTTTATTCTAAGGCAATATATGGTTATGTCAATGAGTGCATTCCATCTCATGATTATTATTTGAAATATGGAGCAATTTGGTTGAAAGATTATTATTACATCTGACGAGGTAAAATTTGTTGGAGCCAGTATGGTGGTGTCAGAGTTTTCCTTAAGGCTATTCACACTAAATAATATACACTTTCATGTGCAGATTTACCTTCCTTGCCCTCCTCTCAATAGCTTACCGGCTTGATATCAAGGGAACTATTATACATTCAAACATAGACATATTCATGTGGTAGTGAGATTTCGAGAATTTCTGTCTTCTGAGTGATAATTATATAGGCCTCAGAAAACTTGTCTTGTGAAAAAAAATCAAATTACAATATAGGAGAGGTAATGTGAGCAATGATGGTAAGACTAGGAGATACATTATGACCAATGACAGGGCTTGCATGATGGATCAAAATTATGTCGTAAATGTGATGTTAGAAGTACAATTAACGCATGACAAGACAAGCAAAATCTTTGTATCAATTTTATGCTATATAGGTGTACACCGAATCATACGTTGTCGTGGGTGGTGAATGATAACTTATAATTGAAATGGCTCTGGGAAACATAAATCACTCTGGATTATGCAGTGGAGTTTCTAAATGTTTAATCTTGTTTTCATTGATATTTAACTCTAAATTTTATCTAATCAAACGACATTACTATAATTGAAAATCGTTGCGTCTGCTTCCCATCCATGATAGCATCACAATATTTGTAATATTTGCTGCACGGGAAGGCCTTTGAAAGCTGGTACTCCATTAATCGTAGGTATAAATGCTCAACTGCACTGTTATTACAGACAGTTTATAATGTATTTGGCATTTTACCGCTCGTATTAGTGGGCTCGGGGTCTGGACGTCTAGTTGGATCACCTATGGGAATCTCTGATGCTGCCTTTCTTTCTGTGGCGAGTAGTTTTCGCGTGTCATCTGTACGAGGAGGCCTCCCCGAGTCGAGACCTTCAATTGACTGCGGGAATGTGGTGAGTCACTTGGAATTACGTGTTGTGACAATGGCCTCGTGCATAGGCGATAAATTTATGGAGGGATAGTGTTTGCGTGGTATAGTTATGGGAAAGCAAAGCAGAATTTTGAAGATTAGAAATCTAGATCGCCTGCATACAGTTATCCTCCGTGTAAAAATTGTGTGATTAACGTCTTGAGGTCAATGCAACGATAAAATGCTAGATCCTAGAGCCATATTAGAAAAATGTACGAAGATGAAATCATATATTCATCTGTAAGGCAGTGTGACCATTGTCTCATGTTTTTAATTTAAGCTTCAATTATGTGCACTGAAGTTGTAAGTCTGACGCGATTTCATATTTCTCCTCAAAATAGTGTGGGCTGCCTATAATATGGGTGTGCTTCTGTCTCCCAGGACTGTTTAACTGGAATTTATTGTAGTTCCTCATTTTGCTGACTTCAATGCTTTTTATTGTTTTTTTCAATTTAAAATTTTTTTGAGGTTTACCATATAAATTATTTGCCTAAGGAAACGTGATGCTGTTTGAAAAAGGTCACCAAGAAACATAGTGTGTTTAACTTTTCTTCATGCCTCTCAGCTTACTAATAGAAAAAAATCTGGAAAATCTCAAGATATTCAGCCGCATTTTATTTTGTTCTGGATGATGTCATTTCGCTCTTGGAATTATGTACCTGACTATAAGTTGTTCAAATGTAATGGTGTCACTTCTCCTATTTTTTTTAGGTAAGGGGAATTATAAGGTTGACCCCTCTTAATTTATGTTATCAAATATGTGTATGTGTCTCATGTAGTTTAAAGGCTTACAGAAAACATAGAGGTGGGAAGGTTATCACTAAGAGTGACCATTCCAATTTAATGTCCATGTCATAGTTTGGATTGTAAAACATCATTTTCTTTATTTCTGACAGCTACACAGACATTATTTCTTTTTGGCTGTGGTAAGTATACTGTGTTGAAATTATGATTGCGTGTGCTTAGATGTTTTGAAGCATGTGGATTGAATGTTGGGTGTAAAATTTTACATTTCTATGACGTATTGTTATTTTTAGGTTATTTTATGTAAGTTGTTTCACAAACATTAATTGGGGGTGAATCTGTGATTAATTTGATGCTTGTTAATACTCTAGATTTATTATAAATGGTGGTGTGACTGAAAAAATTTTCTCTTCTCAGTAATGACAAAGAGGTTAACATTATCGGATTGGGCAACTCATAATTTTTATGGGACTTTCAGCTATTTTTCAAGTATTAATTTGGTGTGCTTCATTGTTTTCATCCATGAAAAGTGAGCTAGGTTATTTGTTATTCACGCGAACTCGACAGTTTTTACCGTAACTATTTTCAGCTGATGAGAATTCTTGAGATACACCTGTAAGTGCTGCAGCAACTGATTTATTTCCAACCTGAATGAGGCCAGAAAGCTACTTAGCTCTTATTTGAAGGTACCAAAGCACCATTCATGTTAAATTTCATGGTTTAAATACAGTAAATTCCAATTGAAAGCTAAGTATTTGATGCCTTTTTTCTTGAAAATATTGTATGATGTTAAGGTCTCAAAAGTAATTTCGTTTTCTCTTTTAGGTGGAGGACTTAAAAATATGTAGGCTATTTGTAGTGATGTAGTCAGGATTCGAGAATTTGATTGAATCTCAACAAATCCTTCCTCAAAAGATAGGAATTTATTTCATTCTGGTTGTGTAGACTGCATATGCACTACATTGCTGTTAACTGTACATCGTCTGTCATAAAATCGACATACAATTCCATTAGGCTTTAAATGGTAGCAACCAGTTTTGACAGCTTTGGTATCATTCTCAAGACAAACAGTTCACTTTCATCTTAAGAAATAATTTGATATCTCACTTAGGGATTTACCTTTTTGATGCTGTTTGGGGCTTCCACTGACTCTTTTTTCTCTTTTTTACTCACTTATTCGAAAACCAGGTCACTTTTCTCACTATTTTGAAAAAAAATGCTCACTTTTTTACTAAATTCTTAAAGAGTTCCCCTGTCAGAAAGGCAAAGATATTGAAAAGCTCCTTGCATCCCAGTGCTATCGAGCTATTGCTAATGCCCTTAAGGATAAAACCTTCCCTGTAGAGATAGCCGTTGTCCTGTATAGAGCTAAAGTGTTTGTAAGATTTTCAAAACTTTTCCAACATGATCAGCTTATGATCTATGTATTGTATGAAGAGGTTGAGAGTCTATATTTGCTATTGCTAAGTAGGTTCTGTGAGCCAGAGCTGCTCCCAAGCAAGCAAGAATGCATGAAAGAAGCCTTCTTTCTCAATACCAACAATATTAAGGAACTGAGCCAAATGTATGTGGGTAAGGATGCAGGTAGGCTTCTTGTTGAACAGGAATGCTTGCCTCTTCAGAGTTTGAAGTTTCATCAAGAAGCTTTAAAACATTATCAGGCGGCTGTGAACCACCTTATCCAGAAATCAGTTGTGGCGAAGGGAAGAGAGGTTCGTCACCTGAAATGTTTGAAGCCTCAACACATCAAGGAAAGCTCCTCGCAGAACAATGTATCTGTTTTCAAGATACTGCAGACACCAATGGAAGTGGATGAAGATGACCTTCGAGACGAGTGAAGATTGTTGCAGCCGGAAACCTTTCTGCCGTATGAACCTGGAACTAAGATTGACAATTACAGTACCCAGATATTTAACAGGACAGATGTTGCCAGTGATCCCAAGTATCCTCTTGTTAGCTAAGTGGTGATAGGTGCCCTCTGTTTGGCCCATGGCAGTTTTGATGTCGAGCAAGAATTTTCTCTTTCCAGAAATCAGCTCCCTACTGGCAGGTCGGCTGTGCTGGAGTGTACTCATAATGCCAGGCTCAACATCAGGGCTAGCCCTCCAGAATGAAATGGTTGCCCTGAACATGTGCCCATAATGTCGCAGCAGCTCAAGCATGCACCAGCAGCATGCAGAAAGTATGAAGAATACCTGGAGGCTCAGGTGAAACTAAAATAAGATGAACTGAAGAGGTTGCAAGGAAAGGAGAATGCTCGCCTGGAGAGGAAGAGGCAAGAGGCCACCCAGTTAAAGGAACGACAGGCATTGGACAAGCTGCAGAATGACCTGCATGCGACCGGTGTAAGAAGGAGATTGAGGAGCGCAAGGCTTCTGATTAACTAGTTAACGAGGTGAAAAAGAAGCTGGAGGAGGCTGTTGCCAAAGAAGATATGACGAAAGTCAAGATTACCAAAGGTATGTTGGAGGGGGCACAAACACTGCAGTCATGGGCAGATGATTTGCTGAAGAAAATGGAGCCTTAGCAAGAGAAAGTTGAGAAGAGAAAATCATCTTGGCTAGAGCAGCTTTTTAAGAATCACAAAAAGCGTCGGGATAATAATCCTGAGGCAGAGCAACACAGAGAATATTATCATGACACCCCACTACATCTCTAGGTCTGACAAAAGTGATTAAACAGGGGAGATACGTTTCCAATCAGATAGGTACCAAAACTTAAATTTTCTGCAGATAACAGGTGACCACAATACAAACTGAGCTCAACTAAACACACTCCCATAATATACGGCTCCACTTCTCCTCCTAAAACCGTATTCCTTACATCTTTACATGGCTGGAGTCCTAACACCCCCTGCCACATGCCCATGCAGCGGCTCGTGGGGTAGTACGAAGATGTCGAGTTACCACATTCTTATCTATTTTGTACCATTCATCTTTTGTCAAGATTTTATTTTTGTTTATTCGTTATGCTTTCTAGAGTCTGAAATACATGTTTTCATTGTCCAATTCTTTGTAATGTAATTTTTATCCCTGTTGTTACTGCTTTAAAAAAAGTTCCACCTTAAAATATTGGAAAATGTAGGGTTTTAGTGGTTACCAGAAGTCTAGCATGGGGTAAAAGTCACCAAATTTCTCATTATTTTCTCATTTTTTCCCTCACTTTTTCCACATTTTCCCCTCACTATTTTGGCAAAAATTGCTCACTTTCTCACTTTTCTGTATCAAAAAGCGAGTGGAAGCCCTGATGCTGTTGTACTTCTACAGTATGGCTATTTGGGCGAACTTACATTACATTATAAAATACGTATATCAGCAGAGCTTTTATGGCCATTAGTCCGGTCAAGCTCCATTAAAAAATTGCTACGCAGTGCATGTGCAACTCTGCCTTCATTACTTCCTGGAGCATCTTGTTTGCTGATGTACCTGCTGTAGATAGTTATGCATTTTAGGCTCCAGAAAAATATTTTATTACGTTCCAAAATTCTCACTAAACTGTTTTTGTTGCTCCTTAGTGCTACCATTGAGCATTGCAAATATAAGAAAAATTTAGCCTCATTGTTTATAAGGATTGGTGAAGGAGTTATTAGGTTCTACTCACTTATTAAATAAAAAAATACATTAAAATTGAACTGTGCCAAGATGTGGGAATATATGTTTATGAGACCAAAAGTTAAATGAGAAGAGAGGTAGTTTAAGAAGAGGTTAATATACTCTGAATATAACCATTAGGTTTACATTATCTGGAGTCACATTTTGAAACTTAGCTGTACCGATTTGCTTTAAATTTTGATAATATATCCTGTGTTTGAGTATCCAAAGCCACTGTAATGCAGTGTGGAAACATGTATAAAAATTCCATTATCAGCCGGAGAAATAGCAAAAGCCTACAATTGAGCCAAAAAACTACATTTACTGGTTTTGAAACACCTCATTACAGCACAGCTAAGAATGCACAAGAGTACCGTATTTACTCGCATATAGGACGAGGTTTTTTTCACTTTTATCCGCTTAAAAAATCGGGGTCATCCTATGTGCGCGAGCGAAGGCTTCTTTGCTGTTCTTTTGTGTTAGTGTCAAGATCGAAATCAAAGTCACCTTTGTTGGATGGTGCAATAATAACCTTGTATGATGGGTGACCTGTCGCTATTTTTGAATCTGTGGTGGCAGACGACGCCATGCTACATGTGCTTTGGAAGCGAACGTATAGATGAGCCCGGTGCAGCGGCGGTATCATCTGATATCAAGGTGCAAATCCCGCCGGCGAGAACAGGGGCAGCTACTTCAGCTGGAGGGCGCCAAGGATGAGCAGAGGAGTCTAGAGCGGAGAGTCTTTCTCGGGCGACAGCGAAGCTTAGCGTGTCGGCTCCGGGTATCCTTTTGAGTGACAAATACATTGTCCCGAGCAAAACGTAGTTTCTGTTCTTCCCGCGTCACGACAACTCATTCCAAAAACTGGTTTAGTGACAGATCACCCGTCGTTACCACCGTACTGTTTACGTGTGCATTGCTATACCATGGGAATAGAAAATGGAGAAAGTGCAGAGAACACAGTACACTGCTTCTTTCAAGAGAAAAGTTGTTTTGCACACGGAAAAGAGCAACAACTGTGCCACAGGACGTGAGTACGGTGTATCAGAAGTGTACGGAAGTGGCGTAATCAGCAAGATTTGCTGTTAAAGTGCAAAAGTACAAGAAAATCATTTCGTGGACCGAAGACAGGTGAACATCCTAAGATGGGAGAAGAGCTACAAAACTTTGTGAGACACATGTGCAACATGTGCATGCCTGTGATAGTGGAAGTTCTTCAAGCGAAAGCCAGAGATCTTGTGAGAGAATGCGGAATTCCACGACAAGAATTCAAAGCCAGTCGTGGCTGGGCATGCTGCTTCATGAATAGAGCAGGATTCTCCATAAGAAGACGGACCTCCATTGTTCAGATGTTACCAGCTGACTATGGAGCCAAGCTGATTCGATTTCAAGGGCATGTCATCGATCTAAGAAAGCAGACAATTCTTCGTAGGACAAATTGGGAACGCAGATGAGACGCCAATTTACTTCGATATGCCAGGCAATACGACTGTTCACCCGAAAGGAGAAAAGCAAGTATTGATATGGTCAGGTGGCAATGAAAAGCAGCGAATCACAGTGATGTTGGCATGTACAGCAGACGGTCACCACCATATAACATACTGAAACGGAAGTCAATCCCAAAGATTGAAATCTTCCCAAGAGACGTTGTTATTAGATGCAATGAAAAAGGCTGGATGAACAATGATTTTATGATTGACTGGCTGAAAACAGTATGGCTTTGCCACCCAGGGGCATTTCTAAGGCTACCGTCGATTTTAGTGATGGACGCGTTCAGGGGACACCTCACAGAGGACGTTAAAACCTTGTTACAGGAGAATACAAGCACTCTCATAACCATTCCTGGGGGAATGACCTCACAATTGCAACCACAGGACGTGTGCATCAACAAGCCATTTAGAGATCGAGTGAGGAAACTGTACACGGAATGGCTTACTGCCGAAGATTGAGAAATGACTGCAACTGGCCGCATCAAACGGGCCAGTGCTTCACAGCTTGCTTCATGGGTGTCAGTTACTTAGAAGAGCATTCCTCAAAAGATAATATCGAAGTCCTTCAAGAAATGATGCATTTCCAATTCACTTGACGGATCGGAAGACCAAGCTTCATGGAGCGATAGCGACAAAAACAAGAGTTCGGGCGAATGTTCAGAAGGAGAGTTAGAATAGGCAGAAGCAGAAAGTGCACGGAAGGAATAAATGTCGCACGACCCGACTTTCATGATAAAATCCTGAATAAACGAGATAGGAAGTCCAGTTTTTTATTTTTTTCTCTAAAATCCTACCTCGTCCTATATGCGAGTAAATACGGTATGTAAAAATTAATCACTTTCACTTGTGTTCTCTTTACTTTCTTTTTATTTTTAGCTGAGGAAGCAATAATATTATTGTGAAAGAAATTTCTTTTGTTTTTTCAAAGCTAAGTAATTAACTTTTAGATAATGGAAAAACTGTGAACTACTGATGGGTTTCAAATTTACAAGAAAATATTACCGTGGGTTAGACTTAGTTTTGAAATATTTTTATTTATTAATGTATTGGTAATAATAGGGAACTGAGATTCACATTTTGGTGAAAGCAGGATTCTGATGTGAGATTTAGTGAAAAAGATTCATGTTTAGGATTTGCATTCAATAAATCTTGGATTCAACTCATTATTAGTTATTCTCTGTGGATTTATTAGATTGTGTTCAATTTGCCCATATCTTATCGGTTTGTGGAAGCCTTGATTAATGTAGTGGTATCAGACTTCCATGATGATATAGCTTACCATGTAGTTTGTAATCAACTGTTAAACTCTTCAGGTGAACAATGTCTGCCTTAATGGGCCCTATAGTCTGCTATTAAGTAAATGTGCTTAAAGTGAGTTATTTGTCAGATAAAAATAACTATTCATAGTTTTCATTGCCTTTAATCATTCACATAATAAGTTATGGTGTGCAGGAATGGTGGAAGTGAAATTGAATTTTGGGTTTAGTTATCTTTTTCTGATTTCCTGATATCCTCAGCAGGAATTGCTTACATCCTCAAAACTGAGAGTTAACAGAAAAATTGTACTTGTTATGCATATAATTACTCATTATTGTTTTTTGTGCATTATCCATGGTAAAAGTATGAGGGAGAGATTTTGGCTGTGGCAACTTGGTACTGTCATAGCATTGGTAAAAAAAACTTTGTTTCTCAGTCCCAGAACACCGAAATTTTCTGTAGAAACAAGTTTTATCCAAGTCATCTCTGTAACATGTCTGCCAAAATATAGCTCGAAGAAATTGTAAAGTTTTAATAATCAGCTAAGCCTTCCATGTGCTGCTAAATGATAAGCTAATCTAAGTATAAACTTATGCAGTAAAGTGACTTTATATCTAAATTATCCTTAAATTCCTGTCTATGCTATATTAAGTAATAAGAAATATTTGTCCTTATTTTATTAGGCCCGCTTCATACTATTGGAGGCATAGTGAATCAATTAATAGTTTTTCAGTACTTGAACTACACATCTTGAACACTTCCTGGTCATTCAAGACCATTCAATATGGCCATTCAAGAGTAGTTGTTCAACAGTTCAAAATTGACTTGTATGGCCTTTCACACTGCTAAACAAAGCTGGAATGTACTTTGACAGCGATTGTCAAAGTGAATTGAGTGACTAATAGAAAGTGCCTTAGGAAGAGGGGTCTGTGCTTGCTTGGTATGCAAGTCATATCTTAAAATTTGACTAAGTTCAGTCTGTCATTGAATAACAGAATGAATATTGAGGACGGCAATGTAGCTATAGTGGCCTGTAGCGTAGGACTGGCAGTGGTAGCTAGGCATGTTGAGGCTCGGAAAAGAAATAGTGAAATGATATGCGCTTGGGAATAGCTGCAACAAAGGCATACTGCTGGGACTATGAGCTTGCTTTACTGTGAATTGGAAACTAGAATCGTTCGCCAACTTCCAGAGGATGAAGAGCCAAGATTTTGGAAAGTTGCTGTGGCTAGTCTTCCCCATAATATGAGAGAAAATACCATCCTGTGACAGTGCATTTCCACGAAAAACAAGTAGGTCGTTACTTCTCAGGTTTTTAGGCACTGGGGAAATTTATCACATGCTGCAGACAAGGGATCCCAATGTCTATTCTTATAGGCGCCGGGAAAATATTTGCCCACAAAAAAGTCTGAAACTAGTGGTAGAAATAATTTTTTGGCAAGATTTGTCATCTCTATTAATAGAAATATTTCCTATCCAGAGTTAAAGAAATAATTAGAACTATAAAACATCAGGGAAAGAACTCCTGTCTGGCAGGATTGAACTGGGAATATCAACAGTGTCAGGCAAAGAGGCTTGCTACCAGGTCTCAGGAGAATGGAATTTGAGGGAGGAAATACATGTGGTGTTTCTAATTTTTAAAATGACTTCTGCAAGCTTCTGTGCTTGTCACTCATTCCAAACATTTTTTATGAAAAATTTTCTTTTTATTTCTTCTGAGGGTCTAATTTGAACTCCAATGCAATTATTATTTATGTGTGTCTTGTCAGGCCCCATATTTTGGTGTGAGACTAGTACAGGAATGGTAAATTATCATCAATACTCATGGTGTCTCTATATTGCCTGTGCTTGTCGCTGGTTCCAGTCATTTCAATGAGATACATATTCTTTATATTTCCTCTGAGGGTCTTATTTGAACACAAACACAATTATTATGTACACATGTCTAGTCAGGCTTTGTACTATGTGGGAATCTGGCACAGAAATGGTAAATTGTCATAAGTACCCTGTGTCCCATTTTCATGTGAAGAGTCTGTGAGCAATATTTGTCCATTACATTTTGATTGTGCCTACAATTGATGAGTCATAAATATTTTCACAGTAGCAATGATTTTTTATAAATTCACAGATGATAATAATACACCAAAATACACTAATTAAAATTATCCCGAAATTTTAGGTGAGTGTGTGTCCTTGTTTTTCTATCATAACTAGAAATATTTTGTATGTTAACGTACACCAAAATACACCTCATACAGCTTACGTATACCGTTGACAATTGAAAGCACAATGACATTGGTGTTTAGAAGTATACTCTGTAGTGGAAGATATGTTAATTTAATGGTTATTTTATTATTAAATTATAGTAAAACATACAAGGTGCTTCACAGTAGAACTTACTATCCCTGTCAGCCATCTGACGCTCAGCAGACTGAAACCCATCCCCATTGATTGATATGGTTCAAGACCATTCATGATTCAAGAGAATTTAGAGGCAATCAAAACAAGGTGAATTAGGTGGCAACAAGGCTATCAAGACCATTTAAGACTAGATGTCCGCCATCATGATGTTCCAACTGATGTCATGTCCATTCGAGAAAGCTTGATCAATGAATCTTGAATGGAATTTGACATGAATTTGATAGTGTGAAACGGGCTGTTCTTAAGTAGGAGCAACTAAGTATTCATGATAGGATTCATTTAATGTATTTCCATGTTCACATTTAGTTTTGCATGAGTTGTACCTTACTCAGAATGCTATTTTTGGGATGTTGAGATTGAGATGTTTAGTTTTTATCCAGTTAAGTTTCTGTAGAGGGCTGAAATTTATTGAGTAGTTCACTATTGTGTTACTTGCTTCTCCTGGTTCTTGTGATGAAGGAATGATTTGTGGAAAATTAAAGATGAGACATGTTTTGGATGTTACTGTGAAGATTATTGTTTTTTTCAGAATTACTGGAAGTTTTTTGTCACTTTAGTTTCTTTTGGCCTATGCCACAAACTTTTCCTTCCATGTGTATTTGTTACATCAATAACTGCTGCATAATTTTTTAAAATTTAGTGTGATTGGTGTTTTAGGAAACTTAACTGTCTCTTTATTTCTTGTGTTAAAGTAATTTCTTTTTGAACTTTCAGGTCCACAAGGCACCTCTTTTATGACAAAAGACAGTCAGGAGAGGATTCATATTCATCATAATCCTGGAAATCCTTCATCCTTCAACAGGGAATTGAAGAAACCAGACTTTCCTATTGAAGGACAATTGCTTCATGAGACTCTACCATCTGATAAGGTTGATGTTACTACTGAGAAAGATAAACTACCTCCAAGCCAGTCTAAACCGATTGATGAATCAAGTTCTTTGGAGAGTTCAATGGATGTGGGAAAGAATTTAGGTATGGATGTTAGTGCCTCCACCGGAATCCCCAAGGAATTGGTTCCTGGTGGTGATACAAGGAAGGCAATTTCTACCGAGAACAAGTCATTTGAAGAACGGAGCTCAGAGGATGAACTGGAAAGGAAGTTATCGAGAACTCTTTCAGCTCCGAACAGTGCAGAATATTGCTTTCCAGTGAAACGAGCTCAAGCAGATGGTAAGGCAAGCGATTCACCATGGAGGTATGTGCCTGTGGTGAAACGCGTAAGTGTTTGCCAAGGTAAAGCTGTGCCAGTGGATTCGGCACTGTTACGGTCTCATGTGGAATCTGAAGCTTGCCTCAATTTACCTCGTATGACTGATACCCTACCTGATGAGCTAAAGGAGGGAGAGAGTGATGATAGCTGTCGACCCAACTTCACCCCATCTATTGAAGGTTCTCATTCAGCAGTGAAGAGGCGACTTTTTAGCGATGATGTCTTGGAATATAGCTCCTACCCTGCTGCAAAGAAACCTGAAAAAATGAAGCAGCGTGTGGAGAAAATAAATAGGGTTCCTGATGCCATTGAAAGGGAGTTTAGGCAAACAAGACTAGAGTTAGAGAAAGAGTTAAGGTTGCAAAAGAGTTTATCTGAGGAGTGTGAAGATTTAGGTGTTGATGAACCTAGTACAAGTGATCTTTTCCCTGAGGCAGACCTTCTGCTTGACCCCAATCCATCACCAACCTATGATCAAACAATGCCAGACACATCATGTGCTCAAAATGTTGACTCCTCTGAGCCATTTTCTAGTTCAGACTTTCGTTCTGTAGACTCTTCTTCAAGTGCAGAGGGGGTTCACGAGAGTGCGGGATGCTCCAAAACTATGAATTTACCTGGGAACAAAAGTGTTCTTCGTAAGGATAAGCCTAGCCCTTTGAGGCCGAGAAAGTATTTGTTGAGGCATAGAGGAGATAAGAAAAAGTGGATGTCCGTGAGAAATCATCATGGCTCGCTAGAATATCGGAAAGTGACCAAAGAGGACGAAAAGAGAAAGCCAATTTTACAGCGGGCTCCTATGGGGAATGCAGGTGATGGGGCGACAGGATCATTAAATGGCTCCAAGACACTTTCTCAGGCAAATGTAAATATTGTAACATTTTCTAGTTCATCTGGGGAAGATAGTTTGTCACAACATCCTGCTGAAGCAGTTGCTCACACTACTACTCCCACATTCTCCTCAGATATGACTTATTCTTCCCCCCAAGATGACACTGCAGCATCCCCTAATTCACCCAGTTCACAAACCCATGAAATTCCACCAGCTCCAACTGCAGCCCAAAAATTTAATATTACATATGGGAAGAAGTGTCATACATACGGTAAAGATTATTGCCGCAGAGGATCTAAGCGCTCAAGAGTTTGCCGATTTATAAATTACCTTTGTGATCAAGGAGACTCGCGTGATACTTGTGACAGTTGGGAATCATCCAATTCTGTTGAAAAAGAAAGTACCAGTGAAAGTTCCAAGTGTGGTAGGACATACGGAATGATGAAGGAAACCCATAGTCCATCAACTAGCCCAGAAGAGGATGATGATGGGAAATCCATCCCAGATTTTCAGGAGACAACAGCGAATCATAGTTTTAGCAATTTGTTACCACTAAGTGCAACATCAAAGCTGCCTAAAGATAATGTAGATGAGCCAGTTATAGAAGGAATCGAAGATGATAATGCAATACTTCCTCCAGTAAATGGTATTGAAAGTGATGAGGAGAAGAATTCCCAGAAAAGGAACTCATTAGGAAAATCATTAAGAAAACATGTTATGGAGAAAAATGCGAAGAAGATTCTTGATAAGATTGATTTGTACCCCAGAGTTTGTCTGAAGAAATGGAAAGGTAATGAATCAATTACATGTTCTAGGTATTCACTGGAGTTGGGAAATGTCACTTCTGTCCCCACTGGAAGCAAACATTTCACGTGTGTTGATAGGCCACTGTTGGAAAGTGAGTCATCAGTGTCCTCTGAACCCTCCAGTGAAAATTCTTCTAAAACTAGTATTGAGCAGAATATTTCTGTAGGACATTTAGGATTGCCAAAATCTCTTGTGCTAGGTAAAGATGGAGAGCTTAATCTTCAGTCAGATTGTCCAAATGCATCGGGTTTAATGAAGTCATCATTGCGCAGGTCTTCCCTTAGGGGTCATGTTAAAAAGGGCTGCCCTTGCTGCAATGGGTCACCAGAGCCTAAGAAAGCACGTGTTTTTAAGGGAGAAAAATTAAGTAAAAAAGGGCATCCTGGGAAACCATGTTCCAAACTGCACATCACTAAGAAAAGATAGTGGGGATCGACATTGTTAAGAATAGTGTGCTTTGTAAGTGTACTTTAAAAATGTGATCATCCTTCTATGTTGTGCACTGCGCAGTATATGCTGCTCTAAACTGCCAAATTAAGCCACAAATTTGCTTTGGTAAAAGTTTTTTTGCCACTTGTATGTGGATTTGGTTGGGAAAAGCAGATTTCAAATTGGACTCGAGAAGCTGTTTAAGCACTAAAAAATAAATTTCTTTGTTTGAAATGGGTTATATTTATTGTGTTACATATTTATGATTGCTTGCCATTCCTGTTTTCTTAATTATGTTATGGTACAAAATATTTTTTTCTCATGTTTCTCTTGGATTGGTAATGAGACACTTGAGTCCTGAAAAGCAGATAAAGAAAGAGTGTGTCAGAAAAGAGACTTTTCCCAGCTGAAGACATTATTTCATTGCAATCGAAATTTACTAATGCAGTTTTAACTCTCATCAAAAATGGTTCGAGTCTTAAAAATATGCAAATATTTATGAAATTTTGCATGTATGTAAGATAGTGACTGAAGCAATTATTATCTTACCACTCACGTTCTGATTGTGACCTGAAATGGTATAATTAGAATTTTTATTGTCTGCAGCACAACTGGCTGATTTGTATTAAGTTATTTTGGATCTATGTGATGGTATGTTATTTTCATTCTATTTGCAAGGTATACTTGTAAATATCATGCTGATATTTTGTCAGCTTTACCTCTTTAAATCATAAATTGTTTTAATATATTGTTTTGTATTTAGCTGGATTTTCTGTTTTCATTCAATGGCCTGACAAATAATTTGTTAATGAAGAAGTGTTCAAATGCCTTTTACAACTTTGAAATGTGTATGTAATCATCATAATCAAGTTAGAGATTGATGAGTTGTATAATAATTAAAAATGGTCTCTTAGCTTTATATTGCATTCAGTCTGTAAATATAGGATGATTAAATGACTGGTGTAACAATATTTGTTATGGTTAATTGTGCATTTTGGGGCTCAACTAATTGGTGCCAAATTGAACATGTAACAGACATTTCTGCAATAGATGGCAAATCTGGGACAAAGCCTGTTCACACAGTTCCATTTTTGTGATATAGCACATGGGCATTTGCCTCCAAGCCATGTCGTAGGGATATGGGTCTAATGAGCATCTAAACCAAGTAATGAAGTTTTTCCAATTTTTTTTATTTTGTTAATGTATTTTTGCATAACTGAATTCTTGGTTCCTTTTTAAGATGGTCTGCTACAGTTGGAATGACAGAGTTTTATTAATCAATTTACCTATGAACTTTGTCATAATTTTGTGAAGAGTGAAATTGTTATAAAAACTAATAGAACTTTGTGTTACCTCAGTTGACATCTAGTCAGTGGCTAAATGCTGTCATTTTACCAGAGGTATCACCATTCAAGCTGCACTTTAGTACAAATAACTAGTGTGGATCACCATGCTTTTTTAAGTCTTTCATTATTGCATTTGAATAACTGTGGATGTGAAATACAGCATGTTTATATGCAATTGACTGTAAATGCCATTGGTTTGTGGAGTTAGTATTGTTTGGTGTGGTAGATAATAAAATGATGATGGCCAGGCTTCACTTCATTTAATATATGCAAGAATAAATGTATGTAATGTTAAACAGGCCCACTCAACCACATTAATAAAATCCACTCTGAAGAAGTGCATAGTTTTCAGTCTATTTTTTGTGATTCGGAGTGCTGAGCGATTGTAAATGTTTAATGTGTATTGAATATTCAAGATGGCACAACCTTTTCTTCCATCTAAGTCATAATAATCATAGAAGATGCTATTTGGTGACAGTGCTGTAGGAATTTACTTCTGGTGTTTTCACACTTAGGGGTTAAAGTATCATCAGTCTTTTTTAATAAACGCCTGCTACTCCGGAGATTCATTATTGTTTTTCAGAGGTTTGCGGAGGGCTCCTGCGTATTTTTTGTGTTTACTTTACATTGAATTTCATTGAAATTCTGTGAATTCTGTTTACAAAGATAATTGCTGTATCCTTAATTTTTAATTTGTTATATAATATTTCTGTGGTGAGGTAAATGTGGAGTGTTCACTTCATTGTACAGGTGCCTAAAGGCACAGATTGTTTCTTACTCATTGATATTTTGTACATTTTGTATCAAACTGTGGACCTATTATACATTTCTTCTGTAAAAACAAAGGTATGTTTACTCAAGTAAAATTTTGATACATAAAATTGCCCCATCATTTCATAATGAGGTTTTTTCTAGCTCTTCAGCAATTACTCTTTTACATAATGAAGAAAGAGCGCAGCGTATCAGTGCAAAATTTTGAGGCTGATTTTCTTATGAAATGGCACATTTCATGCATTTTATTTCACATGAAGTTTGTAGTACCCCAAGGATTGTGTAGGAAACTATGCTGTCGTTAATTTGTGTATTAGTTTACCCCTAAATGAAATACTTTTGCTTTAAATTCATGTACTACATTTGAATGGTAGGGCTGGTTAGAATATGGAAGTGGATTCATATTTTCTTGACCATTATCCTGAGTGCAATTTTTTCCCTATTATTTGGAATAAAAACTTATGAGGCCTTTTAGTCCTTGGTTGGGTCTGGTTTTCAGAAATAGAATATTTTCATGATTTAGAAATCTATTCTATCCATTTTGTGGTTTCTAACATTTTACTATAAGTACCTAAGGTTTTATTATTACATTAAAGTCTCAGGGATGAATAAACCTTGAAATACTAGTCCAGTGAGAGTTGTTAACCTCTTCATTAGCTGTGGTCTCTTGTAAATAACCCAGACATTTTGGAAGAATGATGTTTTATGTAAATTTCAAGATCTTTGTTCTAAAATGTTCTAATGTCTAGTCTATAAATTACTGACAATAAAAGCCAAAGAGATGACTGAACCAATGGCATTAGTGATTTTGATGCTAATCAAAATATTCTAGTCAATGTGTGTGTGTAGGCATCGTTTTGGCATAAGAATCATGAGAACGTGCAGGTTAAAATTAAATTGAATACTGGAATGACATAAATATTTCGTTGTTTGTAGTACCATCTTCACCTTTTTCTTTTATGTATACTCTTCCAGTAAATTCTCATTCTCTGCTCCCAGTGGTGTGTAAGAGGCATGGTTCCTTGTGATGTATGCCACTGTCTTCATAGCCTTACGAGTTTTCATTGCATATTATTAATTCAATGACATAGACTTTGAATGTTTTTACTTAGCAGCAATTTAATTGGAACTTATAAGGAAATTGCAAAGGGTAAATTCATGACTTAAATATTCTCCAGTTTAGATGCAGTCTCTGTGGACATAAAAGGAATTTGTAAAATAAAAATGTCATTGCTTAATGGCCATCATCTATTTTTATTTTCTGAAAGGTAAGTATTAGTTATTGTAATCCACTCAACTTCTCAAGGGAAAAGCTGAGCCATGTTGTCTAAACTCTAATTGCTCTGCATTGCATTAAAAGATCTGTGCCTCCTGAAGCCCATTTTACTGTAGAATAATGAAAAATGTATGTTGTTGGTTTCTGAACTAGCAGTAGCTAATGAAGGGGTTACAACATCCTGATGTCAAGCCCTCCATGCTGGAACTAATGAATCTTTAGTGATGGGAATATTTCTTTGCTGGAGTGTGAGCACTCCTTGTTATTGTTGTAATATATCAAAAGTTATTTTATCCATAAAATCAAAGGCAAATACCTCTTCTGGGTCCAAAATTTTTGTGGTGGCTGCAGTGCTGCTCAGTGTTAAATGTTCTCAATAAGAGAGCCACTGTCACCATCTTAGGGCAAGCATCCATTACTTTTTTCTTGCTGTCCTCATTTCATTTTGAATTTTATGCCTTGGGGATCATATAACTTGTTTGGTGTAGATGAACTGAATCATTGTTTAAGTCATAAATGTAACCATGCCATGGAGAGGAGTAGCTAGAAATGAAATTTCTTAGAGGCAAGTTGTGGTGACATGCTATCACAGGAGGTGTATAAGATCATTATTTGAGGGGTTTGATCAATTGAGAAATTATTGGAGGATTTGTCTGTTATTTCTTTTTGGTTTAGCTATTTAGATCTGTTACAAAAGGGATGAAACATCCATTTTTAATTCAATTATCTTTGAAAGTGCTCAGTCTTCTGATTTTGTTGTAAAGATATCCTTACTTGTTTATAAATTGTTAAATAATTTAATGTACCTATTAGCCTAAATCAATCTGTGAATTAAATGGGACGACTCCAAAATTGGACATTTAGGCCCATCAATAAACTTATTAGTGTCTGAAATTGTGTTGTGAACTGTATTAAAATGCTGGGGGATTAGGCTTGATATGTAGAGCATTGATAAGAGGATTTATCCTAGGACCACAGGAGAGGGGTTGGAGAGGACACATTTATAGATGGCTCTCTTGCATCAGAAAGTGGCGGAGAAAAATAATGCAAAATTCATTGCTGTCTGAATGCGGTGTACATGGGAACTAATCAGAAATGCTTTTCCTTTGACAACCCTGGGACGGCAAATTGCTTTGTATGTATGGAAATTGATTGTAAGCATTACTGATGGGGTCCATGTTCGTGAGATAGCGTTGGAGTTATAAACGTGACAAGTTTGCTTTTCCCCACAACCAGTTCAAGATGTTCCGAAGCTATATTTTGCAATAATACTTTCCATAATTTTTTAAAATTTTAAAGCCTTTAAAAACATTTTTCTCGATTGAAACTTAAGAATCTATGCAATTAAAGAATTATTTCTTGATTTACAAAATGCTTTTATCCTTCCGATCACATCCACCAGCAAAAATGTTTTTCCATGTGTAGGAAATAGCTGTGATTGAACGCCATGTTAATACGTGTCATTCAAGAAACGTTACATAATGCAATTAACATTTGGGTGTAATATCCATTGAATGCCACGTTAAATTACTGGAAACTGTTGCACAATAGCTGGCACAGAACTGGCCGTTGACCTAATTTTGAAGTAAAAATGACTTTGGGAAAAGTGTTCAGTAAAATTTTAATTGACAGAGTGAGGAATAATACTTTTGACAGAATGTGGGGCACGCAGTGTGGGTTTACGCCTGAGAGAGAATGTAGTGACCAGCTTTTCGTGCTTCACCAAGTGATAGAAAAATGTACTGTGCATTTTTTGATGTAGAGAAGGCAAATGAAAGGGTAAATAGAAGTTGTGGAAGGTTTTGAAGGACTTTGGAGTGATTGAGCAGTTATTGCATGTTATGATGGCGATGTATGATAATAGTAAGGCAAGTGTGAGAGTTAACTGGGTCCTGAGTGATTTTTTTGCAATAAAACTGGGTGAAGCAAGGATGTGTAATGTCACCATGGCTGTTTAATGTATTTATGGATGAATAGGTTAGAGATGCTTGTGGAAATGTAAACATGTGGGGTCTACTATATGCAGATGATGCTGTTTTGATCTCAGAGAGCCTACAGGTATTACAGAAGCTCATAGATAAGTTTAGTGAACTAACAGAAAGAATGGAATTGGTGGTAAATGCGTGCAAGACTAAAGTAGGAGGTTTTGATAGGGGGAATGGGGAGAATAACTGTATGATGAGGGCGAATAGTGAAGTAATTGTGGATGAAATGGATGATTTTGTGTACTAAATGTTTGATGTTTACAAAAGATGATCAGATAGATGAGGAGATAAAGAGATGTGCGAATGCTGGAAGGAAAGTGGTAGGTAGCATATGGAGGCATGAGTGCCTGAGTAGTGAAGCGTGGGTATGTCAGGATAGACAAGAGTAGACTAAACGCCGTGGGTATGAGTTATCTGAGGAGTGTTAGTGGCAAAAGTAAGATGGATAGGGTCGGGAATGAGTGGGTAATAAATGAGAGTGGGTTATATGCTCCAGTAATTGATATATATGAAAGTAGTGTGCTTCGTTGGTTTGGCCATGTAGAGAGAATGGACGAGAGTCGAATAACGAAACAGATATATAAGGTTGAAATGAATGGTGCGAGAGATAGGCCGAGAAAGTATTGGTTGAGGAAATTCTTAGGAGGAATATCAGGAGTCTTAGAAATAGGAGGGCGTGTATGAAGCAGCGTATGGGGGTAAATGAGGCAAAAGAGGTTTGCAAGGATATGTCAGTATGGAGGAAATTATGGAAGCAGAGTTAGGTTTACAAAATGTGTGAGTGAAATTCTGAGACTGTGCCTAACCCAGAAGGGAACGGCAGGGAATGTTGCAGGCGCTGAGGATGAGCCTTGCGAGGTAGTATGCGATAATGTGATCATGGAAAAGGAGATCAGTGAGGAGGTCATTACGGTTGTGAGAGTATTGAAAAATGGGAAGGCTGCAGGCGTAGATGGGATATCCAGTGAAATGTTGAAGTGTGGGTGTAATTGTCTCGTGTCGGTTGTGCGAACTATATAATTCATGCTTACAGGCTTCTGTTGTTGCAGTGGATTGGAAGAATGCCATCATTGTTCCATTGTACAAAGGGAAGGGAGGAAAGACGGAATGTGATAATTATAGGTCCATTACCCTGCTGTCACATAATCGGCCGTAGATACCAATTTGATGTCAAGATTACGCCCCATCATATAAACGTGCATCGGCGCTCATGTAAATTTTACGTAAACGCGACATCAACGCAAGGTTAAAAACGTCATCAGATGCGAGCAATATTGTATAAATCGTGCTGTTTACATCAAGGTCCTTATATCCAGGTATGACACGCACTTGTCTAATGAAATCCACCATCTTGGATCCAATTTTTGGCGGGGTACAAATTTTGCTTGCAGATGAATGGGTGTTATCGGTACAAAGATCCACGAATATTTCCTTGAATAATTTAGCCTATGCTATGAAACTCTTTGAGTTAATAAACATTGCTAAGAGGCTTTATAATTCTGGCCTGAAACCTTCCGTTCGACTCCAGGAAAGTCTTAAACATTGCTTCCGACTCCGCAATTGAACACTGGTTATGGGCACAAAGATCCACGAATATCTCCCTGAATAATTTAACCTATGCTACAAAACTTTTTGAGTTAATAAGCAATGGTAAGCGGGTTTAGAACTTGTTTGGATTTTTGTCCTAAAATCTTCCGTGAAACTCCATGAAAGTGGTAAACATTGGTTCCGACTCCATAATTCAAACGTGGTCATAGGGACAAAGATCCACGTATATTTTCCAGAATAATTTTGATAATGTCATGAAAATGTTTGAGCTGGCAGGCAATACCAAGCGGCTTTAGAATTCATTTGGACTTTTGGTCTGACGCCTCCCTTTCGACTTCAGGAAAGTGGTAAACAATGGTTCCGACTCCATAATTCAAACATGGTAATAGGGAAAAAGATCCACGTATAATTACCTGAATAATCTAGGCTGTCCTAAGAAATTGTCCAAGTTAACAGAAACTACCTTTAACTCTAAGTAGCTTGAGAATTCGTTTGGACTTTTGGCCTGACACATCCCGTTCGACCCCAGGAAAATGGTAAACAATGCTTAAGACTTCATAATTCAAACTTGGGCATAGGCAACTTGATCCACAATGATTTCCACTTATAAATGAGATGCCATGCATCGTTTGCCGATAATGGGCAAAACAAAGGTGTTTCAGAATTTGGTTAAACTGCCGGCCTGGGGCCTCCCGTTTGACTTCAGTTAAGTTGCAATTATTACATTCGATGGAATAATTCAAGCATGGACTAAGCATGCTCAAACTCTTTCAATTGATTTATGAATCTAAAATATTAATTTTCATGAGTCTTATGTAGAAATCAGAAAAAAAAACTGGTAGGATGAAGAATTTAAGCAGCGAAAAATGAATGCCACGCATGGGATCCGACCTAGCGATCATTCCGATTACTAGAGTTAACGCTAACCACTACGCCACGGTGAATATGTTGTTCAACCGGAAATTACGTATATAATTTCAAAATATGGCTCCGGTGGGCTTCCAAGTTGCTGTTGTTGCCCATTTTTTGGTGGTAAAATATCTATATATTCCTTCCGATGGTGTCATTTGTACACAACAGCACTTAATGTTTGTATGTATCCATTTTGGTTTCATATATCGGGAGGAAACTAGCTCAAGATTCGTAAATTACCTTAAATACTAAAGGACGGTGTCCCCTTCTTGCCTGGTAAGTTTTTGAGTAAAATGTATCCGTTGAGTTCTTATTTTGCCAAAAATTGACGTTTATTAATTATAATGAAGCACCATATTAGTGATTAATCAGCGTGCATACATAATTACTCTGCGCCAAAATACGCTGAGGAAGGTTATCCTAAAATACGAGGTGAGTAATAATTCTTGTTTTGGCGTGAAGAATATTTTATATTTGGTGAACACAAAATATACCTTATAGACCTTACCTAGTCCCTTTATAATTTAAAGATCAAATTTAATTTCATGTTTAAAAGAGAATTTGTGACATTGATCAAGGCTAAACACTTTTCGTTACTCAACGAAGAGTTACAGTGCTACGGAACATCGAGCCCGATGCAAAATGAAGAAATCAGAGTGCATTTTGGTATCTTGTCATGACCTGGTATAAGTAAATTGGTTTATACACAGTCTTTGTTTAGACTGTGCCTATAGTAGCGCGCGCGGCAGAACGTTGTAGTACCACCTAAGCCATCTATTGGCAAAATTGGCAATTAACTATATGTAATATCCGCCTGCCCCCTCCCCCTACTTTGGCGCAATATTTAAATGAGTTCCTTTGAACTACCCTCTTAATTCCTCAAACCAAGGCAAGACGACCCGCGAGGAATATTATACAAGAACGATAACCAATAAATGCACCATTCTTACTAGTAAGTTATGTAGAATGTGCAGGACTGTCCACTGTCTGCATTCAAACTCGAGACGCGATACTAACCTTTTATTTACAGAAGGAATGGACTGATTTACTGAAAGTAAAGGTACAAGTCATCATGGCGGATAAAGAATAGGGTATCCAGAGCTAAATTCGAACCTGTGAAGTAATGGTAAATGCTGAGTGGTGCAACCTGAACCTTACAATGTTTCAAGGCAGTGGAGGAGACTGACGTAGCCAGGTCTTCAAGGGCAAGACTACATCAAAGATAACTGAAAAAAATTCATGTGACATTGCTTAAGCTAACCTATCTTACCTCAATTGACCTCAATGTTACCGGTACTTTAAATAAACAAAGGTAATTCTGGGGGAAAGTGTGTATTCCGATCCCAGCCTAATTACAGCAGAAAATCAAATTGAAAGCCTGACAATATCACTGGAACGGAACTTCCTCTTGGGGACCATTTGCTAACAATGTACAAAATCAAATAGAAAAGGTGATATGATGAATATTTCAGTTTACTAAAAACATTTATTTCTTTTTAAAATTCATGTGTGCTGTTCAACAGACTGTATTGTCCATCAACCCAATCATGTTCCGTATGCACAACAGCAACAGGCGTTCATTCCCCATCAACTGCAGCAGTTGTGTCTTCGGCAGCAGCATCACGTCTAGCTTTTCCATTAACCCTCTGTCGCGAAACACGGAACCACTCCCCCATACGTCTTTTTACGGAAATTATGTCCATGCGCTGGCCGAAAGCACCTTTAATTCTTACTGCATCTGAGACAAATCAAGTTTATTGAAGGTTAATTACTTATCCATTTAGTTGGAACAGGTAACATAATTCATTTAAGTCCGAATCTGATGAAGTGAAGCCATCGGTGCTTAAATTCAAATCCTCCTCTCTAAGGCTGCAATCACTATCCTGTAAATCTGAGGCCTCATCATCAATTCTCTCAAAACTCTCGTTCGAAATTTCAAAATCATTTGGCACATCATCGCCCTAAGTTCGTCAGCCTGGTGTCTTGAAGAAGGTAGGAGTCTTTTATGCCTTCCTGAACATTCACTGAACGGCTTATACCTTCGATTAGGCATTGTTGCAATGAGAAAGCATTGAGAATCAGTGGAACACAGGAGAGAGATCAAATAATGCAACCACCTCCTCCAATGGCGACGAATCTGCCGATGCAACAAAATTCTAATTGAAACTTGAGCACTTTTACCAAGAGTACCAGCTTGTGCACTAGAGGTGAGTTTCAATCACTGTCTTTACCAAGTCATGATTAAAAAACTGAGATAACACAAACTTACCTTCGATTGCAGCTGTAGCTTCGGCAACACGACAGACGAAACGGTTGATATGATCCGAAGTGTCTTCTCCTATAAATCGCAAATCACACGCGATGGAAATTTATTCCAAATATAACTTCGGATTCAAATGCGAAAGGCCTCGATGTTACCGCAACTATCTGATCAAAGATCCAAAAGGACAGGATCAAAGTGATCTAATGCGCGGCGTGGTCCGGCGTGGGTAGTCGCTCTCGTGGTTTTCGCAATTCTCGCGGTATCCGTCTTCCGTTTCGTTTCCTCCGAAGAATGGAACGCCGGGGATCATCCCTCCTTAATTATCCTTAAGTAGCTGTTTCGCTCGCAAGTGGTCATGTGATACGTGTGTAAGAAATAAGTAAGCGACTTGCATGTAAGCTGCTTACCTATTTCTTCTTTCAAACTTACCTCCATGACTTACAATGTGCCAGCTGGGTACGAATTTCACGTGGTTTAAATCAATGGTTGGCGAATTCACTTTGTGGAAATTACGATTCATGTTAAGAATGAAAACAACTTACCGTTGATAAAAGATCGTAGGCTTTCCCGGAGAATACTATAGATAAATAGTTCTCGGGTTTGGCACCGGGTAAGGCTGTTTAAGTCCCAAGGTTTAAGGCCTTAAACAGCCTTACCCGGTGCCAAACCCGAGAACTATTTATCTATAACTTACCGTTGTTAAGAACTAAACCGGTTGATTTGTGGTTTAAATATATTGCTGGAAAAAACTAAGTTGGTTTCATTCTTAACATCACGTGGTTTAGTCCAAAATGTAAAAATAATGTAATACATACATCTCTCGAGTGAACCCTTCCGTCATACATGAAGAGCAGCCAATAATAAATGAATGCAATTGAGTAATTTTCAACAGTTGGCCAATTTACGAATTAATTAATAAACGTTTTCTGTTTGTAAGAAAATGATGAACTTGTTTATTAATCAAAATATTAGCTCGAATCCAGCCCCGTGACAGCCGCCGTTGTGAAGATGCATAAAGAAGTCATTCCCGTGGCTCACCGAATTTTTAAGCGGACTTTTCTTCCGCAGCGAACAAAGCACTGGATATCAATTCCTATTACGGCAAAAAATGAAGCAATCATCACCGAAAGAAGTCGTTTTTTATCGCGGGGTAGTTGGCTTAACTCATAAATAACTCCACATAGCAACCTCATAAACACATTTCAAACGTAATTTATCACTAGGAAACAAATGAAAAGCAAGAAACAAAGCGAGAAGGTTATTCCGTGAGAGGGCGAAGAAGCTCAATATGTCGATCCAAAAGTGCCCATGAAAGCCAATATACGAGCAATGCGCCGAATAATATTAATAAAAAGCTTAAATGAAACATGATTAAGGTTTATTATGCCCGTCCGACACAAATAGCTAATATAATCACACGTTTCATGGGTTGTCTATTAGTGTTCTTCCCGCGAGTCGTTCAGCGAATTTGATTTATGTAATATCGATACCCGCCATGATCAGTATTCTCATAGATTAATATTCTGCACTACTCAGGTAATAAAATCTGCCAGTAAAAACCGACAAGCACACCCATTTTGAACCAATATTTCTTGATGAAGCGATGACACGGAACGGCTATGAGGGTCGCTCAACGATGGGTCAACCATTGACGTAAAATTGAGCTCAACGTCGGATCAACGGCCTTGCATCAACCGTTTCTCCACAATTGACCTAACGATTATGTAAACGGATCCGACTGTTCCAGCAGGGTAGGTTAAATAGGTTGGTTGCCAAAAGGAAAAATATTTTTCTTTTAAAGAAATTTCTGATGCCTTAATACTTAAAGTTTCGGCTCTCGCAAGTTTGAGGAGGCCTCAAGTACTTAAATTTCTTAATTCCTAGGGTACGTTCCAGCGAACGCTCCGGAGCGTTCGGGGCGAGCTCCCGAGAGGTCCACAAAGTGCTCCAGGACGCTCCGGTATAAGTAAAGACGTCACACACGGCGTCATCACTTTCTTTCCCGCCACGCTCCCCTGAAAATGGGTCTGCTAGGGCGAAATTGCGTAGTTTCCTACCGACACCTTTCGGTATCGGGCGCCACCGTGCTGGCTCAAAACTGGCCGTTTATTCGATTTTGATGTAAAAATTACATAAACTGTAAACGGCTTCAGGGGTTGACGTCAATTTTATGTAAACGCGGCGTCAACGCAAGATCTAAATTGGCGTAAAATACGACCAATATTTACATCAACAGACGATTTACATCAACAGACAGCGGAGTCACCAAGTTATTATAGGAAATAATGACTAGGAACCCCATCGAATCCTACCTCGGTAGGCTAACGAACTATAATATAATGTGCTGGACTAGTAAATGGTACGAAACATTCAATTTAGAATCTTTTATTTAAGAGAAAATGGCAATTTCGAAAAAGAACATAAACTTGCATTAGAATTACTTAAATGAAATTTACATGGCGAAAAAAAGGATGCAAAGAGAATGCACAGGTGAGGTTGAACGTTTGATTTTACCAGAAAACAGAATGAAGTACGGTATGGGGTGGCAATGACAACAAAATTATGCCTTTTCCTCGGCAATATTCATTTGCTGACAAAGTACAATGTGATATATGGTTGTCATGTTGTAACAATTTCTTCTTTTCGAGAGATGAATTCACATACTTTGTGAAGTGTTGCAACCAGGTCATAAACAACTCTGAATTTTTGAACCTGAATTAGATACCATTCCCAAAGTGTCTGGTGGTGTTCTATCACAAAATTATGGTTTGAATCTCCTCGTGGAAAGATGAGAGCATGTGGAACATGGTAACCCGCAGCGCTATTCTCCTTCCTCTAGGGTAGAAAAGAAATTCCACCGTGGCTAACTGAGGGACGGACGGTTCTAATACTTAAGAAGGGAGAATTGTCCGATCCTAAGAACTACCGCCCTATAACCTGCCTCAACACTGTATACAGGCAATGGGTAGACGAGGAGTATTGAGAGAAGGGATGTACCCACGCTTTGACCAGAATTTGTCCGAATTGACCCTCCATGGGTCCGGTGGTCCCCGACTTGATGACGTACTCCGGCAGACCGCACGGCGTCCACCCGGAAAGGGAGACACCTAATCCCAAATCTTTGGGCAACGGGCTCTTCCCGCTCTCAAAGATGTGCTGTAGGTTTTCGCGAAAGCGAGACTGGCGGCTACTCGTCTCACGTTGTTTGGGTAACCAAACTAATATGAGTACTTCGGGGAGGCGGAGGCCCAATTGAGATCATTTTGACCTCAATCCGCCTCATTGGTGTCGGCCTCGAAGGGGTTGTGGCTCGCTAACTTTCCCTTCCCTTCCCTTCCCTACCCTTTCCTTTTTCCCACCACCACCCAGGCTCGGATATAAGCGAAAGCTTCCTGCCGAGCCGGAGGTAGTTACCCTGCGGGAGTAGATACCCGAATCCTCTGTATACAAGGCGTTCACCTCCATCTTGAGCGACCTTATCCTCCACCACGTCCAGCCGGGTTGGGAGGTGTACAAGGTGAGGGGCTCAAAGCGTGGAATCGTGGGATGTAAGGACAAATTGGTCATTGATAGGTGCATATGCCAGGATGCTATCCAGCGTAAGCTTAACCTATCAATGTCCTGGGTGGACTACAAGAAGGTATTTGGCACCACTTCACATGAGCTCATTATAGCCATGTTGAAGTTGATGAAAGTCAACCCAAAAGTTGTGTCCTGCAACCAACGCCTGATACCACTCTGGATAACGCGCTTGGTCCTGACCGCAGCCAAGCGGTCGGTTTCGACAGAGTTGGTAACATACCACCGTGGCGTTTTCCAAGGCGATAGTTTGAGCCCCTTGCTGTTCTTTATTTCCCTCCAACCTCTCTCGCTAAGGCTGCGAAAAGGGAAAGGATACATGTGCGGCGTGCCAGGTGACAGGAAGCATAAGGTCACCGATTTATTTTATATGGATGAAGAAGAAAAGAAGATGAAGAGCTGAAGCTCTACGCTTCGAATGCAAAAGACCTTCGCGTGGCCCTGGACACCGTACTGGTGTACAGTGAGGCTATAGGGATGGAGTTTGGATTTTGCAAGTGTGCATCCATCCTGCTAGCGAGAGGAAGATTTTCGGAGAACAAGGAAGACGTGCACCTCGTTGAAAAGAGTGTCATTCGCCACCTCGAGGGCGATGACTGCAACGAATACCTCGGCGTCCCCCAAAGCCGAATGCAGGAGGTTGCAGCAGTGAAGGAAAGAGTCACCGCCAAGTACAGACAGACTCTCAGGAAAATCTTTAGTTCAGAGCTGTATGGCAAGAACAAGGTACTGTACACCTTCGAATGTATGAAATGGAACGTCAACGAGTTGCAGTACCTCGATAGGGGAACGAGGAAGATGATGACCATCTGCAGAAGTCTTCATCCGAAATCTTCCGTCGCCAGACTGCATCTCCCTCGCAGTGTAGGTGGTAGAGGTCTGTTGAACCTGGAGTGTCTCCATAACAGAATGGTCCTGGGCACAGCATGCCGAGTGCTCAAAAGCATAGACCCCCTGCTCAGTCACGTAAGAGAACACGAAAGTGTCGGAGTCTGGGCGTTTCTCTTCAAGGCAGCCAAGAGGGCAGCGGACGAAACCGGTGTGGACTTTGACCTGACATCAGACGGTAGCGACGACGACATGGCTGCCATTACGCCAGGATTATAGATAGTAGAGAAACTTCTTCTCTGATCTGAAAGGAAACGTTTGAATTTATCGTCAGCAAATTTTCTTTCCCTATCGCTCTGCACCTTAAGGGGAAGTCTCCCGCCTTTCAAGATACATATTTCGAAAAGCGCGAATCACGACGTCTGCCGATTTACTCTTTATAGGCTCAGCCCATGCATATTTCAAGAATACATCCACCTCAGTGAGAAGGTATTCATATCCTGCGTTATCCTCTATCAAGATTTGAACATTTTTGAGATCATACTGTCATGTATGCATTCCCCGCCAACACCCCTGTGGTGGCTAGTGGTAATAAGTAGATGTAGATGTAGGATTAGAATCACAATCGGACTCTCAGTTTATTTTAAGACAGTCAATTAATAATATCAGCACTTTTTTCGGTCATCCAAACTATTCATAAAACCCCGAAAAATTACGGTCAACTAAGTCAGTCCTGGATGATTAGGGAATAAGAATACAGTTATGATTGATTAAAAGTGCAATGATTTATTGACTATGATAACTTTTACCGACCACAGAAAATTTCAAACTTTACCACGACCCGAGTATCGATGGCTAAGCATCATCATCAGGTGATTGAAAAAAGTATCGCATCTCCTCATTTATTACCAGTAGAAGAATGGGGAGTGGGGATAAGTGGGAGCAGTAGTGAATCCGAATCCCCTTTCACTGCGGCTTCATAATCAAGCCGAACAAAGCCCTGGAGTTTCCCTGATTTTTGTATCATAACAATGACGGAAATATTGGAGTGATGTGATCCTCTCGTGAACAATCGCTGATCTCTTTGTTGTAACACTCTTACATCAAGTCGTCGTTCACGTAAAGACTTGGATCATGTTCGGATTCTTGAAATCTGGGACTCTATTTTGAAACCCGACACATATTAATGGAGTCACTCATTTAAAATATTAAAGTCGTGGCCATCTAAGCAACTATAATATTTCACATATTTTTCAGATTAAACGCGTTTCTCTTGCTAAGGTTAGTGAGACATATATTGTTAAATCACGTAAAATGTTCAATGAAAACATATCCGCGAGTTCCATTCTCTTCTTTTCTAAAGCTACGTCGTAACGGGATACTTGTTTCCCGACATTTGTGTCGCGACACCGGACACTAGCGTTTCAACGGAGGCGCTCTCGCGGTAACCGACACTCGTTTTCGAGTGTGGGAAACCGACACTGGAAACACCTCGGAAACCTCATCTCATCAACTTAATTTAGACAGAAAAATGTCAGTGGACTATCTCGCCAAACTATGTGGGTTGATTTTCTTCAAATAATGTTTTTTTTTATCTTAGTTATGCATAGTTTTCTTGATTTCACGAGTGAAGGTCAAAATCTATTCCTCCTGGTGAGGGTCAAAGTTTGATAGAACTGATCTATCGCCACTGTCATGGTCTTTTAATGCACGTGGAAAAAATAACACTAAATCTATCGGTTCTGCAGCCTATTTCCTTAATATGATGCCCGTTATCGTTTCTTCTATAATAGTTTGGCTCTAGCAAAATATGTTGAATGTTCTGCAAAAAATATTCTGCATCAAACTTTCGTAAAAGATTTAATCTATATATTCCCCTTAGATCGGATAGAAGTTTCCAACCTAATTCTCTAAACAATTCTGTAACACTGCTATGTTTATCATAACAATTTTAAACAAATCTTGCTGCTTTCCGCATCTTTCGAGCTACATCTGAAACTGGTCCAGCTTCGTAATGGTCCATTATACCACAGGCGTCTTTCAAATGAGGTCTCACGAAAGAAAAATAACATCGATCCTTTACTTTCTCGTCACATTTTCCCAGTTTTCCATTCATAAATCCGAATTAAAAATTTTATTGTCTGCAAATTTCCGGTATGTGCTTCCCCCAGGACAAGTCCTGAGTAAAAGTCACGCCTAAGTACTTAACAGACTCTACGTTTGATTGTTCCGTTTGATTAATTGTGTACGTTTTGTTGGGCGAGTTTCCTTTTTCCAAAAGTTCGTAACAACACACTTTTAAAAATTAAATTCAAACTTTCATATATTGCACATTTTGTTATTAGCAGCTAGGTCTTTCTTCAACGCAATTCTGTCGGACTCGAAGCTAATATCCCTGTACAATACTGCGGTACACGCGAAAGGAGAATTTTGCTCGTAACGATGGCGTTGATATCATTAATATACAAAAGGAATAATTACGGATCTTCCGGCGAAGCCCTCAACGTCGACGTTATCGGAGCGATACCGAAAGTATGAGAAACTTTATTGCATACTCTTTCCACCTGACCTATCCCTTGTTCGAATCTTTCTATCCAATCCGGAGGAGAGAAGTTAGTCACGTGACTGGGCTTCGGAAGCAGAAGCAAAGGAAGGAGAAAGGAAGTCTAGCTGAGGAAGAATATACTAATACATTATTTTAAATAAATTGTGGTATTTAACTTTCTGACTGAAAGTATGTCGATGAAATTGGGTGTGGAAAAACAGCGATGCACGATCAGAGTGTAGGAATGAGGAAAAGGGCGGGCAGATGATTACTTCGAGCTGTTTCCCAACGGAATCAATCAATTAAACTTTAATTAGGCATAATAAGTTATTATTATTTCCAACCTACCATAGCAACTGATGTTAAACATAAAATACAATCATGAGAATGTTTATTAATGTATCAATGCTCTTGAAGATCTTGGGAATATAGATACATGCTTAGGTGTAAACGTGAGCATAATGTTGTCGAAAGGCTGGTAGGAACAGAGGGTATATCTTGAATGAAGTCATCATGAAGTGCAACATTTTTCCAGACAACACGATCTCAATTAACTGAAAAGCGTTCCCGGTAAATCCCTAAAGGCTATGACATTGCTACAAACATGGCATCTACTGAAATTATGCTGCTTGCTCAACGAACGAATTTTGACAGATTGGAGCTGTTAAAATTACTTACCGTTTTTTTTACCAATGGTAATATTATATGAAAATAACAATAACTCCTGTTGAAAAATATTGCAAGGAAATTGTTTATTTTTGTATATTATGGAAAATATTTTTTTTGTTTGTGTATATTGTAGAAAAATTATTAGAGAAATACTGAAGACTCGTTCTACTTAGAAATATTTATTGCGACTCGCGTACACCACATTTAACAACATAAATCGAATATACACTCATAACGAAGAACCCATATAGCCGTCATTACTTCTTCACCTATTTCAACGATTGAAATTCATCTCAAACGAGTGGTAAAAATAGTACAATGCCGTAACACTACAGAATTAAAGGTCTGCGTGAAATTCTAGCGCTACCTAAGTTCCCTCAGATTTTTACCATATTGCCTTTTCAGAAAACACTTACTTACTCCTAGGGCCATATATATCCAAGTTGATATTAAGCCGCACCAACATATCCCCTCCATATCTGTCGGTCCATTGTATCCTCCTCCGCAGCTCCAACCCTCTCTGTTCGCGCGCTGTCCTTTTTTTTATATTCCCGCCTATCCCGCTTTCCTCACCCTCCTCACCAACCCGGGCTGACGGGAAACGGGTTCCTGACCGGGGCAGTATGGGATATGGGCCGGGGTGAAGTTTTCCTCGGAGTGTTAGCAGCAGTGTCGGACCAGTAGGTCTCCCGTCGCCGGCCAGGAGCCTTGTCACCGCTACAGCCCGGAGAGAATGGTGAGTTCTCTCCCCTAAATTCCTGATCACAGCTCTCCCACGTAAAGGCCAGTGGGTAAAACGTAAGGCCAGACGAGTAATCGTCATCACGGCCCAGTTTTCTCGCGACACTCTCCAAATCTATCTTTACTTGGTTCCAGCATTTCTGTCGTGGTCTTCCCCGGGGTCGTCTTCCTTCTAGATTTCCGCTCAAAACCTCATTTATCACACACCCGTCCTCTTTTCTAAACTAGTGTCCTGCCCATCTCATTCCTCTGCATTTAATCTCACTTATGATGTTGGTATCATTGTAAAGGTCCTTTATTTCCTTATTGTACTTTTTTCTCCACCTTCCTTGTTCTGTTGTAAGCCCGTGGATCTTTCTTAACATCTTGTTTTTTAATACTATCATTTTTTCTCTTCTTCAGTTTCCATGTCTTGAATCCATAGAGCAATACGGGGAAGATTATTGTTTTGTGCAATCTAATTTTTATTTTAAGCGACAAATTATAGCTCCCATATGTTTCATTTGTTAAATAATTTAAAGTATCACTATTCCCTAACTAGAGAATTATTTTTTTTCAGCCTGATAGAAAATTCTGTAGACTTCCTTAAAAATATTAAAACGCCATTTTACAGAATTCCCTAGAACATTCTGCAGAATTGGTTGGGATGCTCCGCAGAATCCTTAAGGACGTTCTGTAGATACCTGAAACGTTCTGCAGAATTCTCTAGGGCGTTCTGCAGAATTCTCTAGGGCGTTCTGCAGAATTCTCTAGGGCGTTCTGCAGAATTTCCTAAGGCGTTCTGTTGAATTCGTTGGGCGCAGCATAGGATTTCCTAAGCCGTTCCGTCCCTTGTACGTTCTGCAGGATACTGTCAGTTGCGCAGGACTTCAGAAGGCCATGAGAATACCTGATCCTAAATAAAAATTGTAGTTCGGGCATTTAGATTTATATCTAACAGTGTTCATGTGAAACACATGACATTTTAAGGACCGAATTATATAAAAATACATACTTTTATGTAAAGCTTTAAGAATTACCCAATCAATCCTCATCCAAAGATTCTCTACCATACCGCCGCCGGCATTGTCCAATGGCTTGCCGCTTAATGCTACGGCCATTTATGATTACTGCTTGGCAACAGCCGAGCAGCTCGTAGAAACATATCCATGGTTTTTCATAGCACCCACAGCTCATAAGGTGCTAATTTATGGGGCCTACATACCTAAAGAGGCAATACTTCAGCAGAGGCATCAATCGGAAGAGGCATTTGAAGCTACCTTCCTTGTTCGGGACGATCTGGTAAACCTCTGGAACCAGGAGATATGGTAAACATTTCACGAGGAAAATCTCCAGAGTGGCCACTGATGAGGATCTTTTCCAAGGACTTCTTCCTACGGCAGATCCCTTAATGTCAAGTTTTAAAGTAGGATTACGGTAGGAACAAATGAAGATGCCGAGGGAAGGGAGGGGCCTTCTTGTTGCAGATGACAAGAAGAAAGAAGTAGCATATTACACCAGTATGAGGAGGATTTCAGTGACTGCTCAGTGTATAGGCAATTGTCAGAAAAAAGCAAGTTACATCACAATAGCGTTCAAGAGAAAATGATTTTTTAATCATCGAAGGTTCCTTAATTGAAGAAAGGCCTTTATATTTTAATATAAAGGTTTTAAGCCCTACGAAAAATGTCCAGCACCCAATCAGATGAAAATGTATGCGGTCATGGTATTTGTCTCAGATGAGTAATAAAAAAATACTATATGATTCCATATTCCAACAAATAAAATCAAAATCTGGTTAATAAAAGCCAAGTAACTCAGTTTACACGTAGGAAATGAAAAGTTTTTGTATTGAGTAGAGCATGCAACCATGATTTTAAGTATTAACTTAAGGTCCAACTAACCCACTAGTACAAGCTTGAAGCTACTCATAAGCGTAAAGAGGCTGGAGATTTCCCGTAATATATGGGTAACAGCAGAAGTGATTTTTTAATAGATTTAAAATTCCAAGTCGCCAATTTAACCACTACAGATCAGAAGTGTATCAACTGACTAGTCGCGTCACTGCGGTGCTACCGGCGGGCACAGCCGACTCGGTCGAAAATTGTATTTGGTTTGCGGGTGCGTAGACAGACACCAAAAGTCTCTTCGGATTCTTATTCTGAAAGCTTTAAAAATATCGTGTGTGAAGAACTCGGTGTATGGCTAAACTGTGCTAACTGTTACTGCTTTAACTTAAAAAAAACGAGTTAAATACAGTGTCCGCCGTTTTGTTTTATAGATAATTCAAATACAATGCAAATGGCATATAATTCACAATTTCTTAAAGAAAATGTTCTATGGTAGTTTAAAAGCGGAAATATTCAGATAAAATGGAAGACGAGCGTATTTCACTATATTTGTTGAATTTTGAGCCGCTGTTAATTGTTAACAAATGAAAACTATGGAAAATGAAGTGACACATGCAACAATCCATTGGGAGAGACCATGCAAAGCTTCAACTTCCGGACTGAAGAAAGGGCAGTTTTTAATTTTGGCCACATTTTTTTCGATTTCAGCCCACTGTGCGACGTTGCCGCGTTGATGCCTCTCCTCTCGCGAGTACAGCGAGTGATTCGCGCCGGGATGTTGAACAAAACTAAAATCATGGTTCCGGATGGGTTCAAAGTGAGTTTGGGTGGTTGTCCGGGTTCGGGAAGTTTCAGTTCGTGGAACCGATCCGGAAGGGGAACGAATGTCTCGGAACGAAATTGGAACGATAATATTTCGGACGGAAGCTCTAGGGATCAAAAAAGGAACTGTTCCGATTTCGGTTAGAGGTAGCAAAAGTTACGTTCTCACCATCCCCCGATGGTTCCGTAATTCATTCCGAGGGCTTTAAAAGGTCGCATCAATTTACCAATGAGCCCTATTGCACCGAATACCACTGAGGGTATTTGGGGTGTCAACGCAGCTGTTTCAGCATGTTTGGTAAAGATAGTGGGCGACGGCGAGAAACTAGTATTTTTCATGTAATGAATGGGAAGAAATTATAGCCATAAGATAAATTGTAGGTTGAGTTGTGTGTTGTTCATGGAGCTGTACTCTCTCATCGGAATGAGGGAATTTGGATTGGTGCCGATCTAAGGAAACGTTAGCGACTAACCTTCGCGGCAAGCAGAAGGCAAAAACCAGAGGCTGCGTCGCTTCTGCATGGACATCGGGGCCTTCTTCGTTGACCTTCGGACGGATATTCGATCGTGTCTGAACCCTTCTGTTCTGAACGTTCTGATTGACGTTATACGGCCGTGGCAGCTAGGTGTGTAGCGAGTAGCATATTCCAGCACTGCAGGCCTTCTTAGAGTAGAGATTAGGACGGTGGAAATATCTTATAGTGGTTTGTTAAATAAAGGGGTTGCCGTGAATAATAGTAGCAATGGGAGCTTTTTTGGAAATCAGAATAGCTTATCATCCAAAGAAAATAGAAACTGCGGCTCAGGTACATTAGAAACGACTTCCATAAATGACCTAAGCTACTCAAAACATGTGAACTGTAAGTCATATTCAAGAGACTCAATTTCCACAGCGGTCGTTCAGGTAGTCTGAGCGAGATAGTTCCCTAGTCATAATAGAGACCATATTCGAATTATACGTTTTAATTACACCAGCTGTAGGACACATCAATTAAATATTGAATTATTAATGGTGCAATTAAATAGTTTTATATGACAGAAATTGTAAGTAATTAAATGAAAATATCGAAATAAGTCTTTAACTTGACTCATTTTTTTCACGCAGTGCGTTGGAAACTCCTTCAAAATGGAAGGTTTTTTGTGATACCCAAGAATCTACTGCGGTGACAATATGATTGTTGTGTATGAATGTGAATATGATCAAATATAGTTGAAAAAACATACAAAGTACACACTGTTAGTTTTTTTACATCTAAGTGTTATAAATACCTCATTTTGTAAATAATGTCTCTCTAGAGTGCATGCACGTACCGTTTACCATGTAAAAGGGCTGGTATTTTTTGGCAAATATCTCCAAAAGTAATGTGGAAAAGGGTAAAATTTTTGGTTTCATCGCATAGATGAGATACTTGTCTTTAAAATGAGACCAAATTCATTGATTTCTAAGTAAAATGACATTTCGCTCGGACTGCCTTAATTGCCGTAGTATAAAAAATAAAGTCGCCGATTTTCGCCGTCTCATTGTAGGTACAAATGCTGATGTTGTGATAGGAACAGGAGGTTGGTTGCCGAGTGAACTAGAGTCGGAACTTGAGCCGAGTTTAAACTATCAAAAGGTATTTATTGCCATAGTTTTCTAGTGCCAAAATAACTCTCAATAGGAACATGCTAACAATATGCCATATAATATTGTTGGATAAATGCTCTCTGCATAAAATATAGCATTGGATTTTTCGTTTTCGGTCCCAGGTAGAAGGGACTCATATCTCCCGACGGCAAGCATTTAATCTATTAGTGAACCCAGACCCAGTAGCACCCGCTGTTTGTTTTACTTTTCAGAACCTCATCTAAAAAGCGGTCGCCATCAATTATGGTAGCAATGGGAGATCTTTTATAAATCAGAATAGCTTAGTATCCGAACGAAATAGAAGTGGCTCAGCTTCATCAATAACTGCTTCCATTAATGTATTAAAACACACTAAACAAGGACCCTGTGAGTTATATTCAAAGGAATCAATTTCCATAGTGGTCGTCAACTGCCGTAGCGTAAAAAACAAGGTGTCCTTTTAAATGAGATAGAGTCCTTAAGATGAGATGGTGGAAAAAAATCACCGTGTCATCTTAAGCACGGACGGTGGTGTAGTGATAGGTTGTCTGGTTGTCGAGTGAAATTTCGGATGACGAGATCTTTCCAAAATCATATGCAATGTATAGAAAAGACCGATTAGGGAGAACAGTAGGTGTGTTTATAGGTGAAAAATATGAGATCCAGATTAGTAGGGCCAAAATATTTCCAGAAAATGACGTAGAAAGTGTGTGGTGTTCCATCAAGTAGTCGTGAAAATGAATTTTTATATGCGCATATTACAGGTCACCCAATTCAAGTATAAACACATTTTTGCAGTGAAAAAGAAAGGTAAAGAATTTGATGCATCAAAATAACGATATTTATCCGTAAGTGCCATTTGGGAAACAACAGATTAGCTCGATAGGTCCATGCATTGCATGAGTTTGGCCTTAGTGTCGAATACTGCTCCGGTCAAAAGAACATCGTATCCGATTGGTTGAGCCGCTGGCCTCGACAGGAGGCATGGTCGAGCGTTCCTCGGAACATTATATCAAGTGCGTCTTGGACCAAAAGTCAGTGACTTTCCAGAAGAGGATGTGCATAACATAGTTAATCACCAGAAAAATGACATAGAAAAAAAATATTTATTATTTCTTAAAAAAAAGTGGCCTCCAACTAACCCCGATTACGAACGTGTTAGTAGAGTGGCTCTTTCACGTGAGATTTTTAAAGATGTGTTTCTACGCCATACTGATAAGGAGCAAAATTCCTGGAGGGTTTGGCTACCAGCTATTTTACAAAAAAAGCACTTGGTCATTACACACAGGGTATGGACATTTTGGTGTGTTAAAAATCATAGCTATAGCCCAAGAACGTTATTATTGGAAGGATATGCGTCGGCGTGTCCGCGCATTACTATCCAGTTGTGACATTAGTCATGGAACAAAGCATCCTAATCGCGGGAATGCGGGAAAGGTAAGAAATATCCCCAAGGAGCCTCGGGACCTATATGCCCTCGACATTTACGGCTCCTACCAAAGGCGATATACGGTAATAAATTTATCTTGGTCTTGAGACTTCGAATTTATCCTGGACTTGAGAAGTGTTGAGGCTTCCTGGCTATAATGAGCTCATGCGAAGTGGTGTCAAATGCCTTTTTGTAGTCCACCCAGGCCATTGATAGGTTACGTATACGCTGGATAGTAATGGCATATACACCTATCAATGAGCAGGTAGTCCTTACATCCCGCGATTCAACGCTTTGAGCCCCTCTGCTCGTACACCTCCCAAACCGGCTGGACGTTGAGGAGGATAAGGTCGCTCAAGATGGAGGTGAACGCTTTGTATACAGTATTGAGACCGGTTATAGGGCGGTAGTTCTTAGAAGGTATCACCAACATAGATATATTTTCAAAGTTTGTTCAAGCTCAAGTATATCCCATTAATAAAGCCAACACCGACACCTGCCTAAATGTCCTCGTAGGTAAATATTTTGTGCTGTGCGGGAAACCCAAGCGGGTGCTTTGTGATCATGGTACGCAATTTACGAGTGCTCGGTGGAAGGACGAGTGGTAACAGGCGTTAGATGCAGGACACCACCTCTGGGTGGACTTTCATCAACATCAACATGGCTATAATGAGCTCAAGTGAAGTGGTGTCAAATGCCTTCTTGTAGTCCACCCAGGCCACTGATAGGTTACGCATGCGCTGGATAGCATCCTGGCATATGCACCTATCAATGAGCAGGTTTTCCTTACATCCTGCGATTCCACGCTTTGATCCCCTCTGCTCGTATACCTCCTCCCAAACCGGCTGGACGTGTTACAGGATAAGGTCGCTCAAGATGGAGGTGAACGACTTGTATACAGTGTTGAGGCAGGTTATAGGGTGGTAGTTCTTAGGATCGGAATACTCTCCCTTCTTAGGTATTAGGACCGTGCGTCCCTCAGTCAGCCACGGTGGAATTTCTTCTCTCCCCGAGAGGAAAGACGTGAAGATTCTGGCGAGGTGTTGGTCGGTGGAAGTGAACTTCTTCCACCAGAAGTTATTCACGGCATCCATTTCTGGAGCCCAGAAATTCTTCTTGCCAGAGAAGACCTTCTTCACGTCACTCTCTGTGACAGAAAGAGGTCCTTCCACATCAAGTAGGTGGTGGGCACCAAACATTTTCAAGAGGCCTATGGCCGGAGTGTCTCCTTTGAATGGCTTCGACGTTTCATAGATCCTTCCAGAAACGTTCCACCTGTTGGAAGGGAGGCGGAGATTCGACGACAGACTGAGGTGGTCCAAAGAAACGGTACGGGTGAAGGAAGAAGGTTGAGTTCTCCCTCACCTCCTTACTCCTCTTGAGGAGCTTTTTTCAGGCAGTGGTAAGTGCCCGAATTCTACCAACCGCGTGCTGCTTAATGGTAAGCAGAACGTTTTTATTCATTGTGTGATGGTGAAATCTGAGGCTGCGTGCTATGCGCCGGACTTTGGGTGTGAAGGCCCGCACAAATGTGAATTTTCCATTGCACACGGAATCCTCGAAGCCTGCTGTCGCGCCAGCGTGATCTTGGCCTCCAACTTTTCTAGCCGTTTTACCGCTTTGTCCTCCCAAGGGGTGGGCTTTTGGGAGTGAGCCATTATTTTGGCAGCAGCTTAGACCACGCAGTTGACCGTCCAGAGGTCCGACGTCTCCGTAAGGATTTCGTCGATAAATAATGTGTCCGATTAAGTGTAGGTGTCGTCAACCGTGCGAAAGTATGCTTCAACGGACCTGCGGATTTACGAATGAAAGTAAACTTGAGCTCTCGTATTGGATTTCACCACAAACGTGAGTTGCACAATTAATGGAAACGTATACATTTTACATATCTCTTAACTAATCCTCATAAATTATGCAATAAATACAATATTGCAGGAGATGTGAATTCTGTTCGAATTGCCCTCCTTCCTTGAATATAGAATAGATGTGAATGCCATTTTCGAACTGCGGCATAAAGCAGCTCGATTCGTTGCAATACCTTTGCATCCGACTGTACAGACTTTAGCATGCATAGAAACTTTCTACATGGTTTTCATATAAGGTGAAATAATTTCATTGTTAAACCTCTTGTAGTTCTCAAGGTATTCAAAATTAGTGTAGTAAAACCGTGAAAATAATGATTTTTGGGAAATGGCATTTAAATTTTATATATATAATAACCAGTCTTCTTCTTTACATAATGCTCCTCCTTCGTTGCTCAGAATCCAATAAAATTCCACACATACTCATAAGAATATGTACTATTAGTAAATGTCCAAATTGGAAAGAATCAAAAAATTTCAAAGATGTCATTTTGAAGAAGGCAAATCCCCTTAAACAAATAGTTTGCTTGCGTGAGATGATGTACTTGATGTTTCCCGTCGATGAGGTATGTCTGTAGCAGAGTGATGACCCTTCTTTATCCAATCAGCTGCAAACCGTCTTGCTGGAAAATCTTCTAGAGCAGGTCCATTTACGGATATAAACATTAGAGATGATAGTGTCTCAATATGCATCCTGTTCCTTAGTTTGGTCAGTGTGTTGTTCATTATATTGAACCCTCTTTCACACTCTGCTGAAGACACAGGCACTACTTTAATTCTGTTTAATAGCTCCTTTATTGAATTACCTAAAAATTCCTGGTTTTTTAGTTTCTTAAACAAACGAAATTCTTTAATGATTTTTGACACAATGGAATCTTCATCACTTCTGTCATAAATGTTTACCGAATCGCAAAGTGATTTAATTCTATCATCACCAAACAGAAGAAATTCGCTGCAACTTTTAGACCACCACGCTTGGTTTAATACTTCACAGTCTTTAAAGAAGTGATTAGCACTGGAAAACCTTGCACTCAGATTATCAACTAATCCTTGTAAGAACTGTCATCTAAAGCTGTCAAAAGTCTCCTTGTTTTTATTTGATGGTTGTTTTATATCTTGACCTTGATACTTCCCGGTTTTAAAATATTCCGCATTTGCTACTTTAAGGTAAATCCCTTCAGCCTCCTTCATAGCCTGTAAGGAATTGATGCACACACTTACCTCAGATGAAACAGAGATTGCATCTGAATTCTGTGATTGAAAATACAGTGATAATTGTTTTAAAATTTATAAAGTGTCTCTGTAAAATGCCAACTCAACAACAAAAGACCATGTTATCAACTTTTCTAATAATCCTTGATATTTTGCTTTATTTTTTGGATTTAAGTACCCTTCACGTATATTATTTTTTAGAAATTGCACAAGTGATGGGTAGCTTGTCATTACAGCTTTTACTTTGCTACAAGATGATGCCACCCACCGAATGTCAAACATTTTTCCACTTTTTATGAACTCACATCCCAAAGTAGTAGCAACTTCTTCTATCTCTCTTTGTTTTTTGGACGGGTTGAGAAAATTCCATATAAAGAGTCTATGAATGATTAAAAATGAAGTGGAACTGACATTGAATTAATAACATCATGCACAGCCAGTTCAAGCTTGTGGTTTAAGCAGTGAATAACAATCAGCTCTTGGTTATACCTACTCTTCAAGAATGTAACCACTCCTCGGTATGCTCCTTGTAAATTGGCTGCACCATCTGATGCAAATCCAATTAACTGTTTGCATACAATTTCATCTGTTACGCCATGTTTATTAAAACAAATGGAAATGATTTCAGCAATAGCCTCGCCAGTCAGAGAAGTTAATTCTATAATATCAAAAAAATATTTGCACGGCTCACCATCAAACATACATCGAACGTACAAATCAAACTTGATTTATTCGAAATAGTAGTGCTTTCATCAATAAGCATACTAAATACACAGCCTGATTCAATTAAATGTTGTGCTAATGCCTTTGACATTTTATTGCTAATAACGCCATCGAGAACTACCCTCTGTTCGCGGTTACTTTAGAAATCTTCAATCCAGCATATTTTATCGTAATGTATTCCATAGGCTTTTAGCTTAACAATTCATTTTAAATGCGGAACTTTATCAAAAGCTATTTTGAAATCTAAAATGATCGCCTGGGTGATCTGGGAAAAAAATCTACCCGGGTGAGCCTTTCTCCTGAGGAAAGAACGTCGTGAATAAAAAGGGCTAACTGGGTTTTACAGGGCCTGCCTTTTCGTAATTCATGCTGGTTTTGAATTAACAAGTTCTTACTATCTACATGCCTCATAATTGTGCTGGCGATTATATGCTCTAATACTTCGAATGAGATGGACGTGAGGTAGATAGGTCTATAGTTACTGGGATCTTTCTCATCGCCGCTTTTAAAGTTAAGAGTAAAGTTCGCGATTTTCCAGTCGTAAGGGACACGATGTTCTGCTAGAAATTTTTCATATTTTATTTTCAAGTAGGTATGATGCTATTTCTGACACTAATTTTTTATAAACTCGGGCAGGAATTTCATGGGGTCCAGATAATTTCTTGATGTGGAAGATTGCATGTCCGGGGCTGAGAGAGTTGAAGAAGCTCTTTTAGTGCAAATGGTGTCCCTGAAGGATTCAGAGAAGCAAAACTGCCACAGCAGCTCAACGATGTTCACATTAAAACTCTTGGTATTTTGTGGCACCCTGCTTCTGCTAGGTTCTTACTTTGGAGAACACTCTTAGAAATGAAATCATTAAGTCGAGTCGAGAAGTCAACATTGGCCTCAACCTTTCATGCCCAGGTACGGAAGGAGACAGCTCCGATCAACTGGGAGCAGTCGAGGGGTAGGATTGCTTGGGAAGAGAGGGGAAGGTAGGAGAGGGGTGGTAGGCATGACCGGGCTCCGCCAATCACCTTTATTCTTTGCCTTACCATAAGTGCATACATTGCATACATAGATCAGTTTCGAATAGTAACTGGAATGAAACCCAGAGAAATGAGCGCAAGCAACGAAACCTTTACGAAGAGAAGAATTCTAGCCACCATAGCATCTATCTTTGACCCCTTAAGACTAATTAGCCCAGTTGCAAGATTTTCCTACACCAGTTGTGGCAAGAAAAAATCAGTTGGGGTCAAGAACTGACTACAGAAATTCTTAAATCTTGGCAGCTCTTGTTTAATCAGTAACCATTAATAAATGGCATAAGAATAGCTAGATCAGTTCTCGCAAGAGGAACACCAGGTGAAATACAAATCTACGGATTTTCAGATGCTTCAGAGCATGCATATGGGGCCTGCATCTTCATACATCTACATCTAACTACTACCCCGCGAGCCGCCGCTTGGGCGTGTGGCAGGGGGTGGTAGGTCACCAGCCGTGTAAAGATGTAAAAATTTTGGAGGTGAAATGGTGACATGTCCTATGAGAGTGTTTTTGGAGGAGCTCAGTTTCTATTGTGATCGTTTATTGTGCGCGGAAAGAACGAGTTTTTGTTCCTATCTGTTCGGCAGAGTATCTCTCTTATTTTATCGCATCTGTCAGACCTAGAAATGTACTGAGACATCATGATAATATTCCTGTGTCGCACTGAAATATATCAGCTCTGAATTTATCAAGCAGCCTAAGCCTAGCGTGCAGCCTCCGAGTCTCTAAGGGCTCTCACCTTAATCCCTCTAGCAGATGTGTAACACTATATGTTCGTTCGTAGCAGTTTTTAACGAACCTTTTTTAACGCTTTTCTTTATACTTTGTTTATTTTTTTGGTTAAATCTTTATGACCAGGGTCACAAATGCTCGCGGCGTATTCGAGGTGTGGCCTAACCAGAGCGAAGTAGTATCTCTCTTTTGCTTTTTCATCCGAGGGCCTTCCTATTACACGCTTAACAAAACCTAGTTTCTTTAATGCTGTGCCGCATATTATTTGTATGTGAAATCCCCATGATATATTTGAAGTTAAGGTAATTCCAAGGTATATAACTGTAACTGAAGATTTTATGTTTACACCACCCACGGTGTAGGTATGGAATTTTTGTGATGACTTTCGCAGGACGTGGACTGTGGTGCATTTACTAATATTTAGTTCTAAACCCCACTCCTGGCACTACGAATGAACGTTGTTAAGGTCAGATGAAAGAATTTTAAAGTCCGCATCTTCGCTTATTTCACGGTAGATTACTGTATCGTCTGCAAGTAATCTTAATTTACTACTAATTCGAGAACTTAGGTTATTAATATAAATAATGAATGAAAGAGGGCCAATCACGCTTCGTAAAGGAACACCGGATGTGACTTCGGCCGTATCAGAGCTAAAACCATCAATAACTACTTTTTGTTTTCGATCACTGAGAAAGTCTCTTATCCAGTTCACTATTTTTTAACATGTATGTACACAATTTACAAATGAGTTTTTTGTGAGGAACCTTGTCGAATGCCTTCATAAAATCAAGGAATATCGCGTCGATTTGCTTCATCCATTCACCTGATTTTAGGATATCATGAAGGAAGAGCGCAAGCTGTGTTTCACAGGACCTGCCCTTACGGAAGCCATGCTGACTGCTGTGTAAGAGGTTAAGATTATCCAGGGATGCCATAATATTGCTAACGACAATGTGTTTGAGGATCTTGCATGAAAGCGGTGTTAACGATATGGGTCTATAATTTCCTGGGTCACCCCTATTTTCTTTTTTAAATATCAGGTTGACATTGGCTATTTTCCAGTCTTGGGGAACCTTGCCTTCGGATAATGATTTGCTAAATATAATTTCTAAGAATGGTGCAATCTGTGGTGCTAACTCCTTAAGCACACGTTCAGGTATTCCTTCTGGACTTGGGGACTTGTTACTTTTAATCGAACGCAGTTGTTTAATTATTCCATCACGCTGAATTGTTTGGTCCGCCATCGGCTCGTTAACGTCCGGAATGTCTAAATGGTGTATTTTGTCATCCTTTTTGAATACACTTTCGAAGTAGTGGTTTAATAAGTTGGCTTTATCGATGCTGTTGGTGACCATTTTTTCGTTTGTATCCAATAAGGACTGCTGCCGAAGATTCACCCTGCAGCTCTCTCGCGTAAGACTAGAATGACTTGGGGTTTTCATATAGTAATTCACCTAGGAATTTTTTCTTGAAGTTTCGTAAACTAGTGCGCATGTTTTTCTTCGTTTTTGACCGTTGGGAAAAGTAAATTTCTCTCCCCGCAAGCTCCACTGTTTTGTTACAAGACTTGATAGAATTATTATATAGGTTGTGTAATTGCCTTTGTCTCCTGAGCTCTCACCGTACTTCGTGGTTATACCAACGAGGTGCTTTACTATCTCGTTTGAATTTATGAGGAATATATTTATCGATTCCTTTACGTATTATTTCCAAAAAATATCTCCATGATACTTCGGTGCTCTTGTCCTTCATTATGGCTACGAATTTCATGTATGAGGCTTATAACATCTCTCTAAATTTTATGTAATCGCATTTTTCAAATAAGTAGACTTTCCGTTTCTATTTTACAGTGGACTCTACAGTTGTTTTCAAAGTCGTAAAAATTACTTTACAATCACTTACGCCTTCGAGGATATCGACGTGTTTAATAATAGTAGGGTGACTTACAGCTAAAGGATCTAATGTTTTATTACCTTTCGTAGGTTCGTTTACAACTTGGGTAAGAGAGTGGTGTAAAAGTATATTAATTAAAGCCTCACTTATATCACGCTTCCTTGAACATGTTTCAACTCTATTGGTTTTCCAATTTATTGCCGGGAGGTTGAAATCTCCATCGATGATTATTACGCTTTTGTTATCTCTCGAGGTAAATGATGATAACTGAGTTTCTAATTTGTACATAACGTCTATTTTGGAATCTGGTGTCTGAAAAATGATCATATATGTATATTTCTATTGCTTTGTTGCTTAATAGTACACCATGCGCTCTCTATTTCACTGTCATCTAATTTATGTTCGGAACTACTCAAATGCGATTTAACTGCTAAAAATACTCCCACCGCCAGCCCTATCTGGTCTACCCCGTCTAAAGATTTTATAATCCGTCGGAAAAACTTCGCTATCGCTAATATCCTCTGAAAGCCAGCTTTCTGTTCCAATTACTATACCTGCGCTTTCAAATATATGCTCAACTTCGGCCGTTTGTTCTTAACGCTACGGAAATTGACTATTACTAAACTTGTGTCGCATTTAGCTTGATGATTGTCGGTACGCTGTTTTCTGTGATTCTGTGTATTTACTTTTTGATGTTCTCTGAATCCACTGAGAAGCGAGTTTTTCTTTGAAGTTTCGCAGTTATCTAGAGGGTGCGTGTTGGAATTATTTTCGCTATGGGAGTAACTTTTATTCATTTGTGTATCTCTTAGGTTTTTTCGGCAAGGAAGGTTAACGTTACTCGGAGGCTGTTGTCGGGTGTATACTTTTGAATCCCACTGAATGACCTAATCTCTAGCCTAAAAAATACCTACAATGGTCGTGGGATTTGGCAAAAACGGGTACATACGATCGACGAACCATTTTGGAGAGGTCAATATTAAGTTATTATGTTCTAAATCAAAGGTGTCACCATTGAAAAGGTTATCTTTACAACGTCTTGAGTTATGCAGCGCACTCTTACTTGCTAGACTGTTTAGTAAAATTAATAACCTCTTTAAGAATAAATCCACCTGCAATTTCCTGTGGACTGACTCTACAATGGTGTTGGCATGGCTCTCATCAGCACCTATTAAGTAGAAGACATTCATAGCCAACCGTGTAGCAGAAATCCAAGATCTTACCTCAACAGCTGAATGGCGACGTGTAGCATCCCAGGACAATCCAACTGACTTAATATCAAGAGGAGCTTTTCCGAGTGACTTATTGCACAACTCATTGTGGTGGAATTGACCAGCATGGTTCCTGAGTTCACCAAGTTCATGGCCCATCACGCAAAGTCCTCAAGTGTCACTCAACTTCAAATCGAGGAGGCTTGAGCTCTACGGCCTCGTACAATAAACAAATAAATAATAAATCTCCAATGTCCGTAATATATTACGGCCATTGGAGATTTATTATTTACTTGTTTGTCACACAACTTGCCAGAACAATGACAGGCTGTGATCAACTTATCAGTGACAGTTTCTCAAGATGAGATTATCTCTAGGTTTTCTACTTTTTCTAGATTACAAAGAGTTGTATCGTATTGTCTCCGTTTTGCATCTAATTGCAAGTCACCTCGAAATGGTCTGTCTTCTGAAAAGGAGTTACAGAATTCACTCTACGCATGTATTCGCATTGCTCAACAGGCAGCATATTCCACAGAGGTACAACAACTCAAGAGATCTCAACCCTTGTAGAACAAGAGTAAAGTCAAGAACTTGAATCCTTTCATTTGTGACAATAATCTACTCCGAGTAGTTGGCCGCCTGCAGAATGCCGAGCTTCCCTACGATCAGAAACATCAGGTTATTTTACGCATCTCCCATGACGCTCTCAAGGTACTCTTCTTTTTTTCTGAGAGCATATCATAACATGTTTCATAAACAATAATGATTTAGTCAAAATTTTCGTTCATAGGCTTTTGTTATTGTTATTTTATGTCCCTTCTTTGGCCGAATGTATGTTAATTTTGCGTCATTTCTGGCACTCGGCCCTTTGGTTCAGTAGGTTTGTCCTAAAAATATCTTCCCAGCGGGTCGATGGATGCTGGAGATTTTTTATTTATCGAAGTTTCTCTCATATAAGAGAGTAATGCATTGAAACAGAATATAATTAAAAGCTTGCATTCATCTATGGCTGACCGCACCTTTTAGTATCTCGTAATTCTACACCTCTTCTTTTTCTGTCTTGCTTGTATTCGTTTGGAAGTTCTTACCATTGATCTTCTCAATGTAATAAGGAGAAATCAATTAGCCCATTATGGGTAGGCAACCGTCAAAGTATTCACTTTTCGGAAACTCCCCCCCCCCCGAAATAAGAGTCTGGCCACGCGCCTGGTCAGAAGCATTTACGGTAAAGTTATTATTCAATTGCGAAACTACTCCAGATTTGGTAAAAATTAATCTTCGTGTCATTTTTCTAAATTGAAGAAAATTATACATAGGAAAGGAAAATCTTCAATCCATAAGCGAAGCTTGTACCGAGGAGCAACCGTCGGCGATGTGTACCCTGTCTTCAACATTGTTTCACGTTAAGTGCAGACTGAATTATTTGGGCACAGCGATGAGATTCTCTTGTAACAGTATTATCATAGAATTTAGAAAGCAATGATTCATTCATGAATTAACGACAAAAAAACAAGTGTTTACCAAATGGAGCGAATGATTTCGCAATTCTTACTGTGTAGTCGACGTAATTAGTTCGTGAACTTGCTGAGCGCTGCGCCACGGTCGGCGTGTGGCGCGATATTTGAGCTATTCGAATTTCTCCCCTCGGTATAATTATTCGAGATCACGAATAATTTCCAGTATTCGAGGTATTCGAGTATTCGCGGATAGTATTCGCCTATCTCTACTCTAAATATCTCTTCATGCCTATCTAAATCATATTATTTATAAATTCCACTTTCGTTGAGTGAGGTAGAGTGAAAGAGTACCATATTATTTATACCTTGACCTCCTACCATTACCCTCCTCTTCATTGTCATGGGTCTTATGATTTTCCGGGTTCTGTAGACAGATGAGAGGGGTGGACCTTCAAATACTGCATGGCCTCTGTATCATGAAAAAGTGAGTTTACTCATTTTTACATCTTACTTATATTTTTCAACTGATACCTTATCTTGTTTTCCTGCACCGTGCGTGCCTTAGTTGCCGGAAAGGCCTCTCCTCTTTTTTTCATTCCTTAATGAAGAAAGTAACGCGAAGACATGAATTAAGAATAAACTGATGTATGCTGGAAAATCCAGAACTTTGTTGGGTAATGAATTGCACTCGCCAAGTTATCCAGTTGGCTGTGATCTATGTTAATGAGTATTTCCTGCTGGGTTGTTTAAGATATGGGCAGTATTCAAATAAAAACTGTTTAATCTTTCATATATTTTATTAGAACTTTGGTCTCACATATTTTTGAAAAACGTTTGGTACAGAAAAGTTAATTCTCTACGCATATCTGTGTTAGCTTCTTTATACTATTTAAGAATCTGATCCACTAACTGATGTGACAGTTTTTAAGTTAATAAAATTTGACCGGAAAATTTGTAATGAACAAAAGAAGGTGGTTTTCATAGACAGCATAATTTTTGAATTTTCGGAGAGAATTGTAAGAAAATATGGGATTGAAGAATCATACTTAAAAGAGATTTAATTTATTCTATCTGATTTCAAATCAGTTAATTTTTACCATTCTCAAACCTTGAAGTCAAATTTTGGCTGAGGTGTTGTCAGTAACCTTTCATTTTGTAAGAAAAATTGAAAGCAAGTTCACTAATGAAGTTACTTCATATTTTATTTAGGAGTCAATAAAATCAAAATACAGTTTGCATTCTAAGAAATTTTAAACCCTTACCCCTAAAAATGGCTCTTTCCATCATGAATGATTGATATTTTCTAAAAAAATGATGTCTAAGAATTCTTCCAAATTAATACGGCAAAATTTCAAAGTTGTGCCTGTGTCATAATAACTGATGGGTATTTAAAGATCACTATGGAATGGCTTATTTGGATATCCTCAGATTTACTGAGTCTAAATAGACTTGTGCATTAGTGAGAGCTCTCAACCCATGCAAAAATTATTTTCCTGGGCTGATGTTACAGTTCAAGTCGGTCCATCCATGAAAACTGGATTCTCTGAGACCATTTTTCCATAGCATACAATTTTTGCACGAATGTACCTTTTTTGTGGGTACATAAGTACATTTGTATTTCTCTTCAATTACTAAAGGGGTTGGCAATTGGAATTCCAAATTTCTGCCGATAAATACTAAGTGAAATGAGCAACACAATCATTCATAGTTAATCATGAAACTTTCTTATGTACCTCTAAAAATACTTCATTTGTTCAATACACTTGCATTCATTTAAGTCCAAATATATTTGGTATTCCAAGTGAATCCGCGGTCAATGTCCTTATAATGACTGGAATGATGTGCATGACTCCAAGTTCTCAGCACTCAGAGGAACAAAGAGTATTAACGAAACGCATCAAAGCAATCCAGACACAGTCAGTCACAGTTATATTCTATTGAATACTATCATGAAAAATTCAAAAATGTATAAAAATAAATAGAAAAGAAAAAATGATATTATAAACAGATGTGGCGCCCATTTCTGATGAATCATTCTGCAGGAATGCTTGCTCATTCAGACTGCTACTCCACACTCCAGTGCAGCTTTCTGTCATATTTTGTAGATTGATGATTTTCATGGGTGCTTTTACTTGGGTGACCTGCAATTATAACCAGTAATAGGTGAAAAATCAATATAAAACGTGTTCATTTTATTGATCGTTAATATCTGTGGAGGAACTTGGAAAAGCTACATAAAATACCTGGTATTCGAGGCAACTACCTCGGTAATCTAGGCCTTGCAGGGTGAGCCAAAATAAGATCTAACCGTAGAAAATATTGGTTTACAATATTATATGAACGATAGATATCGTAGGTGGGTATCATTTGTAATAATCAGACAACAAAATTATGGGCCATTATTATTACAAGAAATTTATTCTTATCAAGTTAAAGTGAATAGAAAAGGTATGCAGTAAAGCGCCAATTATCCACGTTAATGGAATTGATCCGTGCTAATAGAGTGTATCCGTGCTAATCCCAATCGGATAATCGAAAGCGACGGATAATACGATCACCTTCGATTGTCAGGTACGCTTGTTTCAAAGTCCCTGGCCCCTAAATGCGCGGAGAGGAGGGGAGTGGATGCGCTTGGGGAGCAGGGAGTTGTACGGGAGAGCCAACCTCTCCCATTGGTTGGTTCCCAGGCGAGGGAAGGAAGGTTGGCTGGGTGGCCAAAGGATTAGGTAGTGTCCACCCAGGGTAAGACGTGGAAGTGAAAGTAATTTTACAAGCATGAGGAAACAGCACAAGCAGTGAGGTTGGCAGCGAACGCAGGCGATATTGGGGAAGTCCCGATGGAGAATGGTCACTTTCATCCAAACCCCCTTGCAGGAGCCGTTCGCGTAATAGACTCGTCTAGGTCAGGTAAGGGTTTCTGCGCACTAGAGGAGGGTCCACGGAGTAGTAACATTCCCACTCCGTGGGTGGATCGTTTGCGAACGAACGGGTCCGAGTGAACAGGCCCATGGATTGAACGGAAGGACAGAGGACCGACTTCTGCGGAACGACCGCTCCTTCCGCTCCTTTCGTTCCTTTCGGTCCCTCGTTCCTTTCGGTCCCTCGTTCCTTTCGGTCCCCAAACGGGAAATGAAAGTTTAGGTATTTTTCCTCTGTATTCGAGAAAATCAATATTTAAAATGTCAATAGTTAAAGTTTGCACATGGATCCTGAATTTTAAAAAAATCTAAAAACAACAAAATTTTAAAGTATTATAAAAATGTAAATATATAAATTTGACGATCTATTTACATGCAAAAGCTTATTTTAGTTTCCAAGCCTATAAAAAACTAGTCATTATTTCAAATCACAATGTTTGTGTACACGCAGAAGGCCCAAAATTGTCTAGAAATCCTTTGATTTAATCATTTTTTTGTTTCGAAAATAATGTCAACATTTTGATTAAATGTAATTTAAAAGCAGTAAATTCAAAGCAATGGTAATTGCGTCATAACAACTGATGAACAAAAACGGAACGACTAGTTCATTTAGAGTCACTCTCTTCGTTGACTTTTGTATATCAACGAGATATCAAACCATAATGTCGTTATTTGAAGTTCGCCGCGCCGCCCAGTGGTCCTTGCAGATGATCTGGCTGGACAAACTTTTTCAAGTAAAACGCGTTGGTTGAAAATTAACCAAACTAACACAGGTTATAAAAACGGCTTTTCACAACATTGTAAACTGTTTTTCGACAGTTGTCACTTGGTGGAGCAGGAGGAAAAGGGGTCAAGTGGGAGGGGGAACCCCAAAAAATCATCCTGAATGCTTGCGGACTGATGAGTAGTACTTGGTTATCTTTATAGTTGCGCCAGTCGGTTCGCTTCATTCGGCCACGCTCGCAGCTGAGGCCAATTTAACCAACTGAAAAATTTAATGCACGCCTTGCCAGAGTAAGCTGACAATCTTGCTACGACCAGCTTTGGTTTAAGACTACATTCTCTTTCTCCTCAGTTGCACTCTGGCCTTGGTACTGTGAAGCTTGGGGAGAACTTACCCAAACTAGCCGTCGGCCGCACCGCGGTGTCATTTGGAACAAAAAGCTATGTAATTGCTACGCGCACGGTGCAAAATTGTGACAACACACACACAAACACCGGCTCAGTTTTATATCAACTTGCGGTGCTAATATTGCGATTTTTTATTTTGCATTCAATCCTTAAGCGCTGTATGAGGAGAGTACTATCTTTCGAGACCATATAAGTGTTAAGTTAAATTGTGTTTGGAGGTTTGTTTTGCTGAATTGTCGCCAAAAAGTGCTGATTATAAGGCAGTCGCGTCGATGTTGTTATACAATTGTCTATTATATGGAGCAAAAGAACTTTGAGGACATTTATTACCGCTGCATGAAGATGTACCTACTTCTGTGCTTCTTTGAAGAAGGCTTATGATCTATAGGTATCTTAATTAACGACTTGCAACGCCCATGTTAGGCCACAAATGTAAGTTTAAGTTTATGTGTCAAAGCGGAAATGACAAAATAGTGGAGATAAAGATAACGTAAATATTGCATTTACTTGAAATTAACATATCCTTCATGGTTGAGTGGATGAGAAGGGGGGGGTGAGTGTGACTCGAAGTGCAGTCACCGACGAGTGGTGAGTGTGGACTGTTTCAGCAATAAGTTATTGTTATAACAAGTAAAGAGCAGAACAAATAGATGTATGCTCAATGAATCGAGTCCGCTATGTAAAGTAGTCTTCAATGAAAGTTAAATATTTCTCAAGGTTTCAAAATAATCATATTTTAAAAACGGCAATTTTCCCTCTATTTTGCGAATGTTAGGCATAATACGAGAGCGTGGCAAGTTTTACTAGCGTTATCTCCTTATGTTTAGGGTATCAGGAACTCAAAGTGAAACATTTACGGACTATTGCGTAGTATATTGTGTGGTATCTTAATGAGTTCGTAACATTTAGTTTTTATTCGTATGTTTTCATCCTTTAGGCTCAATGTGCGAACTGAAGACATGAGCTGATGCTTGTAAAATTACCGTTCTTCAATTTAGAATAATACACAGCAAACTTTGAGCCTTAATAGAAGTCGATAGTTGAACATTATATGCTTAGGTCCACCATTGTGGATATCTATGGATTCTACTTTGACGTTAACTACATCCGCAATTATTTTCTCTCTTTTCATTTTTTCAATACATCTTTAAAAAATCTTTCAACATAGCTCATTCGAAATTACAAACAGCCAGTATAAATGATGGAATTCTAATTTTATACAGATGCCCAGTTTATCACCCTCTACTAGTACCTTGTGGTACCAATTCAAAAAAAGGAGGAGGATCGAGGAGAATTATTTTAATTGAGTATTAAGAGTATTGCAAAGCTGTGGTTAACATTACAGGAGGTTCGGTGAGGAACTTAAAACGACATCTGGCGACGAAGCATCCCACAGTGCCACTGGAGCGGACGAGTATCCCTTTGTCGAGTTCGTCATCTTCGATTCATGTAACTACACCCTTCCCCCCACGGTTTCAGATACAAGTTGGTTTTTTTAGTTCAAGTAGTCTGACGCGCAGTACGCCTGGGCAACCTACACCTGTAGGTTTAGAGCCCCTTTCTCAATCCTCTTTGACCAGTTTTGCTAATATCCGTTTAGCATAGAAGAGGACCACGAATTTAAAAAACTATAGAACTCCTTTTCCAAATTATCGGTTGACAAGTAGGAAAACTCTAACAAACAGCCTGCTTCCTCAGCTTTGTCTCGAGTTGCGAGACACCGTTAAGAAACGAGTAAACCAAATTACATCAGTTGCTTAAACAACTGACGGGTGTACCTCAATAAATAACCAGAGTTTTTTTCGCAATTACCGCCCATTATTTCAACGAGGAGACCAAGCTCTTTTAGAGTTTATTAGGCTGCCTGGAGCTTCCGACAGGGCACACCACCGAAAAGTTTGCCGAAATCTTAAAAAAAAGAAGCGCCCAATTGAGGTAGAGGTAATGAAAAATCCACAGTCGTAACAGAAAATGCCGAAAATATTGTTGCGGCTGTAAAAATCTGCAAATGCCCCAAATCTCATGCTAATCTCATAGGATAAACCTCATCGTAACTGTGGGAATAAGCCCAATTGAAAATTTAATTGAAAAAAAAGTTAAGTCATTTGTTCAATACTTTAAAAAGAGTTATTTCACTCTGAATACATCAAATGAAACCCAGGTCCAAATGAAATAACCACTTCTGAAACTGAAACAAGAGGTTCTCACTCGCTTTTTGATATGCTCGTGCGAGTATTTAAAAATAAACTCCCCAGTATTTCTGCCCTGGCAGTTCTGGAAACTGATGAGCATAAGTTGATATCAGAAGAATGGGAAGTCATAGAGCAATTAAATTGTTAGAAACTTTTTACAAGATAACAAAAGAAGCAAGCGTTGAACAATCGGTATAAATGCCAAAAACCGAGGTTTTTTACGCGGGCGTTATTAAAATTTCTTTTTAATTTTAATAGCATACAAATCTTGTCCCCAGTAATATATCACATATCTGAGGGGCTACTCAGAGCAGCTGAATAAAAATTGGTGAAAGGTTTATCAGATATCGTTGATAAAGCGATATTGATTTACCCACGATGTAAAGTAAAAAATCGGGTTCAAGCCAGGCAGTAAGAAATATTCGAGTGTGTATGAAAGAATGGTGAGTAAAGTGCAGCAATTTATATCAGAGGGAAAAGTGAAAGAACCAACTTCACTAACTTCTTCACCAGCAGGATCGTCTTATAGATGTTTTTCTACAAGCGCTAATTTGTTGGAAGATTTTGATAATGATGTAGCTAAAATTTCCAAAATTTGAGATTCCAGAACTATGGCCATACTTGAACCGATAAATGCAGTTCAGAAATATTTCTCCCAAGGGATTGGCACTCATTATTATGGTGGAAGCAGAGGAAATCAGGGTATCCTCATTTATATTCTTTTGCTCTAAAAAGATTATGCATACCGGTGCCTTGTGAAAGGATTTTTTTCCAAAGCAGGAGAGAATTTAACGGAAAAAAGAAAATGCCTTGGACCTTCTAAGCTTTCCCTGATGATTTTTATCGATGGTAATATTTTGAAAAGTTTGTACAAACCATGTGTAGCTACAAATCATAGCTTTAATAGCAAGTGTTATTGTAATTTTTTGAATCCCAAATTGGAAAGCAATTCCATTTAATTTAAGAAATATCTAGAATATCTTTCAAAGAAAAATCATGATTCGACTTTGTGCTATTTTTCTTCTTTTATATTATGTTTTCAAGTACTTTCTTGCCTTAAAATTACAGATAACTAAGAAAAGTTCATGGAGTTAATTTACCTAAACAGTTCCTCGTTTTATTCCCTGGTTCTTGGGTTTTTGCAAATGCACTCTTTTTATAAAATTATTCTTTTCTTATGTCACGAATATGTGCAAATAATAATTTTTGTAGCTGTCATAGAGCAACCGACAATCAAATGTTTGGGGGTAGTCCTTTGAAGGACTGTACTTCCTCTGGGGTAGGAAACAACGAAAGCAGTTGGGCTACTATTCACTCAAGTCGCATAAGGCATATTTTTTCTGTTTGAAAATTTCCTATGTTGCTTAGGTTTGGCAATCTACATTCTATATTATTTTTAATTTTTTCCCAATATCACCATGATCGATTTTTCACTTCATGCTTTTTTCTCCTCTGACCTCACGCTTCATAAATAAATTTTTTATGACTCATTAATAAGCCTTTTCATGAATTATTATTCAAAAGTTGCTGATTTGATATTTATCATTTATTCAAGATTGGAGAGCGCGGTTATTACAGAATGCAAATATTTCCAGTTTCTTATTTTGACTTTTTAAATGCTAATTACATATTGAAAATAAAAATACATGATAACTAGTAAAAAAGGAACGATGAACGAGTATAAAGGAACGGTCCATAGTGAACGAGGTTGCAGAAATGAACGAGCTTGCCCTTCTCTACTGCGCACGGGCCGCGAGCTTTCAATAGACCTGTGCGCCGCCTCGCCGGTTCCCCATGCCTGCGCGGCGCCGTCATATGTGGCCATTTATGAAGCTTTGCCTCGGGTGCACGGTTTCTGTATTGGTGTACACTACTTATTGTTGACTCCTCAACATTGTCTTTCACAACTTTGTCTAACATTACTCACCTCAGTTACACTGATATCCGTGCAGCAGGATGTATAGTATTCTCTTAATAGCGCCAGTTATCCGTGCGTTAACGGAGGGATACATCTTCAAAGACTTCGAGATAGCTTTTCAAGCTTATCCGCGACTTTGCATGCCAGGGCAGTATCCAGTGTATTTAAATAAAATAATCGCATTTCATGCTATTTTCAAGCATCATTTTATATCCTCTCTAACTGGAATTGTAAAATTTATTGGTCAAATCAAAATGTTTCTTATAGATGTAAAATAACTTTGTTCTACTCAATGTTTTAAAGTATAACGCCCCTTTAATTAAGCCAGAGTCGAGGCTTGAGCGTACCAAACGAAGGCGGGTGAACTCCACGGCTATGCTTCAGCATTGTTTGTGACTTTTAAAAGTAATTTCCTTAAACTATTTTAATGGTTAAGGGTAGGTTTGGTGAAATTCGGAGTATCTCCTCCTGGTTTTCTAAATATTCAGGGTCCTATCTACCTCTAGTACTACATTTTTCGCCTCAGCATACGGTTTACTATTCTCCATCCCGTCCATGAAACCAATTCTACTTCTTCCCCTTCCTTGCTTGCCCAACATTCTTCCCTCTGTCACACTCTTGTGCAACTTATCGCCCCTCGTTACTTCCACAAGACACCTACCCTGCCTATCTCAGATTTCATTCTGAAGTTTCCTTTCCTCACCCACCGTCTCAAGCACTTCCTCGTTGGTCTCCTTTTCCATCCACCTCATCTTCCCATACCCACATCTCAACTGCCTATTCTCGTCCTCCTGTCCGAGGGTCCACGTTTCTGTTCCATACAACGCTACGCTCCATATCAAGCTCTTCACCAGCCTCCTCTTCACATCCTCGCCAAAGTTCCCCGTCATCAGCTCCCTTCAATTACTAAACGTCTCCTTAGCTAACGCTATTCTCCTCCTTATGTTTTTGCTACTATGCCCATTTCGTTCAATTGTACTGCCCAAGTAATTAAAATGTTCTACTCGCTCGAGTTTGTAGCCTCCAACTTTAAAGACCAGCCTCGCTTTCTTTGTCCTAGAGAATCCCATTAATTTTGTTTTATTAAGATGCCTTCATTCAGCATTTCCGCTCTGAATTTCTAAAGCATCTACGAAATTTTGTAATCCCTTCGAAGATCGACTAATCAGCGCCTGGTCTTCCGCGATCTTAAATAACTGTAATAGCTGCCCTCCTACCTTGATTTTCACATCAATGTAATTCTTCTCATGCCTGTCTGATCACTTCCTCAGCATAAATGTTACAAAGCGAATGTGACAAAGTCTTTACCCCGCAACTGCCCTCGTTGCCCTCACTCTATCAAACACCTTCTCGAAATCCACAAAGCTAGAGAAAAAATCCTGGTTTTACTCTATGTTTCTTTCTAGAAGTGTTCTCATCACCGCAATTGCATCCCGAGTTGACCGTCCTTTCCAATTCCCAAACTAGACATCACCAAAGTGGAAATTGGCCTTAGGACCGTTTCACATGGATGCGGTCGATCCGCGCTCCTCACTACGCGCGCGGACCAAGTTCCATTGGCAGTAATGGGATCTTTCACCTGAACTCCATGCTCCTCGCAGCCTGACGCTTTCTTCTTTTTCGGGATTGGAGTCAGCATCTGACCATACTCCTCCCTCGTAGATCCATAAAATTAGTCTGGAAAAAGCTGCCTACGTTTTTTACCTGAATTATTTAGCAACTCCGAAGGTATATTATCTACTCCTACAACTGGTAATACGGTAAGGCACAGGTGTAATGATAGGTTTGGTTAAGCTCTTGAATACGTCATTTGACTAAACGCTTAAAATTGAGAGACATTTCTTGCATACGTATGACTTTCATAAAATATGTTTTTACAGGACATTATATAACTGAATGCCTTATTAATGAGAAAAAAATCAATGCTTTATGCAATATTACACTAATATGCTGCATTACTGGTGAACATATGAAGGCTGATAAAATACGCCGCCGCCTCATTTCAGGTCGGCGTCCGCCCCCGATAGTTTTTTTCCATCGGCGTACAGGTCTATTTCAAACAACCTTGTATTTGTGGCGTTGGTTTCAGCGCCTTATTTTCTCAAAGACTCTGGCGCATGTTGCGGCGAAATACTAGCATTCCTATAGCTAAATTTCGTTTATCAGGCAAGCGTTCTCTCCATTAATATCTCTGAACATTTCGCCGGCTAAAATTAATGTATATTAGTTTATGTACTTAAATGGTTACATGTTATAAATGTTATCCGTCAATTCGTGGAACATTCGGACCTTATTTTCAGACGCGTAATTCGTTCCGTTTTCACATTTCCATTATAATTATACCTACTTGTGATGATTGCCCATCATTAAGCATTTATATTCATTACCGCAGCGCATTAAGCGTATTTACACGCGGCATGTACCCGTGCAAGTAGATGACTGATCACATTTTATACATAACCGCATAGTGCCAACGCGCAAAATTGCGCAAATGCGTGAACGCGGGGCCCGCGCTCAAATTAGGAGCATATGCTCACGCATCTGTCGAGCAACGTTCTCGCGTGGGCACATGGATCGTGTAAACACGACTTTACGCTCATTGCGAGAAATATTATGAACATATAGATCGGAAAAATTTGTTTCATGTTCTTTTAGCGTCGGAGACTCATGTCAAGACAACTGACACTTCCACGACTCCTCAGAGCTCCTCGGAGTCGCATTCCTCCTCCCCAAACTAAAACTATCCCAGGCACATGTCTCTACGGTGGCAATTAGTGCCCCCCCCCCCCCCACAGGGGATCTATTGCACATGTCTTCGCGGTTTCTAATCCCTCTCTCGAGTAAACAAGTCAAAGTCACTGACCACTCCTAATCAGTGGCGGGCTTAAGGTGGTTTGAGCGAGATAGTTCCCTAGTCATAATGGAGACCATATTCGAATTATACGTTTTAATTTCACCTGCTGTAAAACACACGAATTAAATATTTCACCATTAATGGTGCAATAATATAGTTTTATATGACAGAAATTGTAAGTGATTAAATGAAAATATCTAAATTAGTCTTTAATTTGATTAATTTTTTTTCACGCGGTACATTTGAAACTTCTTCAAAACGGAAGGTTTTTTTGTGAATTAGAAGAACTTACTGCGGTCACAATATGATTAATTTTGAAAAATAGTTGAGAAAACCTACTAAATACGCACTGTTAATTTTTGGAGGAGATTTAGGTGTTAGAAATATCTCATTTTTAAAAAAGCTCTCTCTGGAGTGCACACACGTGCCATTTCCCACGTAAAAGGGCTGGAATGTTTTGGTAATATCTCTGAAAGTAGTGTGGTAAGGGGTTGAATTTTTTATGTCATTGGGAGGGTTAGATATTTTTCTTTAAAATGAGACCAAGTTCACTGATTTCTAGGTGAAATGATTTTTCGCTCTAACTACCTTAACTATGCGCCACTGAAATGGAAGATCTCCCTTGGATGTCCATTCAATTGTCTGGAACCTGTCAGAAAAATCTTACATGAAGCGCTTCCTCTTTCCGGAAGAATTAGATATTTCATATCAATTATATTGCAGAAGAAAATGTGAATACAAAATGATCGTGGAAGCTATATAAGCTTGCTCACAAGAATCATGCAATCACTGAGAAGTGATTAAGGAAACTTATAATAATGCAGTGATTTCATCTGCATATTTGAAAAGCCTGCTGCAGGAATTTGGAAAGTATGCGCAGGTTAAAAGTAGTAATTTTGTAGACTTGAACTGCTGGCTGGCTGGCTGCTTAAGTGAAAAAAAGCACTAGTAGGTGAGGAAGGAGGGAAAGGAGGGGGGCGGAAACATGGAAGGGTGGTCGCGGGATGAAAGAGGGATGGACTGACTTCATTGGACACCTGATAATTGATGCTCTACTGTGCATGAGAAATAAAGTATAAAGCAATTATGAGAAAGCCTCACAATAAATTTCAGTCTCTGATATCTATTTATTTCAGGTATCCCAGTTATTTTATATGACCTATCAGAGTCTGACCTTAAAAATACTTTGAATTCCTCTGACTTTCCTCATGTTTGTGGGCCCACAAATGAAATTTTATCTTACGTGGAGTCATTCTCCTTTATGGCAAATTTAAGGGATGAAAAAGAATAAACCTTTCTGTATGAAATATCATTGAGTATTTTCACTGGGGCTGTTCTACAAAGTGGTTCAAAATACCAAAATGTGTGTAAGACAAATCATCAATACTCACCAGCATTAATTCTGAGTTTGAGCCATTAAGTATATGATAGGATATATAATCTGCCATTAACAGATTTTCATTTAGCATCATTGGCTCCAGCTCAGTGCCTTTTGGCATATTTTGAAGGTATTGGCTCAGAGATACAGGTTGAGCTGTGGCATCAGCATTTTCCTCCTCCACTAAAAGTTGATCAAACATTTTTGGTCCTACATCAAGCATCACTCCAACATGTGGTGGGAGCTTGAGGTAACCTTTTCTCTCAGGCCTGTCTGTGGTCTTTGCTGTGATTCTTGATCTCGCAACAGTACTAGATGTGTCACTTGATATAGTGCTATAATGAAAGAATATTGTTATTTCCCAAAGTATGAAGAAATGAGTGATATATATTCAATGGTATTTAATAGCCAAGTTGTGAATGAAATGAAGAGTGAAAGATTCACTGAATATAAGCAAACCACCGCTATTTTAAATTGGGAAATATTATTAGTGTTGATATCTAAAATGAGCTGCATTACTTCCGTTATACATCAGTTTTAAAAAATACACTATGAAATATGCTCATTGATGTACATTGCCTAGGAGCATATCTCATTAACATCAGCAGAACTCAAACACCTCTGAATACACATTATTCCAAAGCTTAATCTAACTGAGGAGAATGCTTAGGAAACTTTAACTCTATTTATTAGAAGAAAATTGATGAAAAGTGTGGTATTTTCCATAATATTGCCAATATCCATTGGAATGAGCTCATTAATAAACATTCTTTAAGAAAAGAAAAACAATCAATTGAGTTTGAAGAAATTTCAAAAGCATGACACTTAGGGATCCCTAAAAAATCCAGAGGACAGAGTTCTGCCTAGGTTGGCTTTTTCCCCCCAAGGCTAGGTGTTTCTGACAAATTCTGTTAGTTTGGCACAAGGTAAACCTAATGACCAGCCAACCAGTTCTGTACTAATACATTATAAATAAAATTTGTATAAAATTTTACTGAAATTCTAAGATTTTTCCCTTTCCTGTTTCGACCAAAGGAATGCAAAAAATTAAATTCCAATTGAAAATTTAGTATTTTGATGGATTTCACAGGAAAAAGACATGGGTCTTAGTTGGAAACTCAGGCCTTCACATAAGGAGTGGATTCAAAAGTGATCCTCCCAATTTGTGGGTAAGAAACCTGCATGAAATACAATCACAAATAATACAATATCACATGTCTAACTGCTCTCCTGCAAGTAATATTGCATTTTTCAAGATGAGCACTTCAAGTCCACAATTCATAGTTTACCTCTTTGTTGCTTCTGTTGGATGAGTGGTGTCCATAGTCATCCCAGCATCTTTTGTCATGGCATCCTGATTCCTTGTCGTGGCCATAGACATGTTTGTAGACATTGTTGCCGGAACAGCAGACTCTTCCCTATACATTTAGAAGTTACTCTGTTATACCCACTGAATACATTGACAGGAGCAAGTGTGAACTTGAATTATTTTTAACCATTGTCACACACAATTTTAGAGAATAGTCTATACACTCATGGGCTTAGCCAGGATTCATGTTAGGGGAAGGGAGGGCACTCACCTGTAATCACTCTGCCTGGCAACATCAAGCTGATTTGGAATGATAGGTTACAATATAGTTGTTTTAAATTACTTTCTCTGACCCCAAATGCTACGAAAAATCTGCCAAAATCCATTGTAATTCAAAAATTAGGAAGTTGAATAAAAAATGAAAATCATAGAGTACCTCACATGACATTATGAGAATATTTGTGAAATTACAAATAATACACATTCTTCATCTTGTTCTCAATAATTTGAACTAAAGAAAGATATTTGGATGAAAAATTACAAAGATCATTCTATAAAAAACCTACACTAAAAATTTAAGGAGAGGTAGGGGAAGCTACAACCAGGCTTGACCCATGTATGCATTTAAAAATCTGAAAGTATATATGAGGACCCCAGAAGTCAAGGGGTCTAAGTAACAAAATCGTTGTTTTGAGAAAACTTAAGTCAAAGTTGAAAATGTTTGGTACAACCCACTTAGTAGTTAAGGGGCATTACCCTAGATAGTATCACCTGTCAAGAAAATCACTTGGATCCCTTTACCACCAAAAAGATTTATGTTTTCACATCCCATTCCTGTACCTAACTTATTTTTTTTTAATGTCACTTAGACCCATTGACTTCTAGGGTCCACATATATGCTAAGTATTGTCCTACTACTTGGATCAGCTAGATGGTAATTTTCATCTGGGCCAAACTTACAGCTCTGAACAATTCCAAAACTCTCTGAATGAATCAAATCCTACAACCCCTTGATTAACTCACAGATTATTTATGTACAAATATTACTCAGAACCCGCTGTATTCACCCCATCCATTTCAAACTGAGTGGGTCTTTTATTCCCAAGTGTGAGTGTGTGTCAGCTATTCTTTCCAGTGATTAATCAAATTAGATTCATGCATACAATGAAATAATATCCATCCTGCAAATTAGTTGCCCTGGACTACATTGCTGTGCATGACAGCAATCAAATGATATACCCAGAGGGATGAACAAAGGAAATTGAAACCACTACAAGACAGGCTCATCATGTGCTTAGTAAGATAAGCAACCCATGACGATACATACTTGTCTTGCGTAGCAAAATAATTTAAGTAACAGAGCAGCTATTACTTACTCCAAATCACGGTCTTCTTTCACCTCAATCAACTGATGGACTGCTTGTAAATTTTCTTCCAAGCCCATAATTTTCTTTAGGTGGATGGCTTGCAAAAATGACCTCCTTGATGGCCTGCTCATACAGGACATTAAACTGGAAGGTGGTGTAGTTAAGAGTTGTGCTACGCATACCTCATTGTGGTTCATCATCCCACCCTATGGTAAAGCAACATAAAAAATAGAAGAATAGAATATCAATGCTTTGGAGAAAGAGGAAGATGAATGGTTTGTAAAAAACTGGAGATTAAAATTGACAAAATCAAGATTTCTCCACAAGAGCATATTTTTATTAAAAGCAACAGAAAAAATGAGAGAAAACATGTAGTGGTTGCCCATCGTTAATCATGGAGAGGAAAGATGAGGACAGTTTATGGAAGGATGGAGAAAGATAAATGGCTAGGGCTACCAACCAGCCATCACATTCTGTAGGGAGGGGGGGGGACAATTTATAAAATTTACAATTTGTCCAAAATTTAGCTCTTAGAATTTTCAAATTTTATTATCCTTAGCATTGACAGCATTCAGCCTAGGGAGCTGCTACAGAGATACTCCAAAACCCCTTGGCTAAATGCTCATATTCAACAGCCATTTTAAAGAGTGGAGGGAATCATATCCATGAATATCTTTAACCCTTTCACTGCAGCAAATGTACTTGTACGTTTGCACAGCAGGCTGTGTGAACGTACTTTTATGCTCGGGCTCCGTGGAGCGCTTCATTCTTTTTTTTTTTTTTCATTCACTCACTAGCCCTTGATTGCTTTTAAATACACAGAAAATGTTTTAAATGTTTCTTAATCTTCGAGTAATTAAAAAACAGATAAAAATATGTACATCATGACTTGCTCCTATGGAATATATTACTCAAGGAAGAGTCATGCGTGGGCGATTCACTTTTCAGCTGCATGGTAAGCCTCATGATTGGGAGACCAGGCCGCAGAGAAAGGGTTAAAACCATTCATCGATATTAGGAATGAGGTGGTTTTTTGAAATATAATTTTTTCCCAACAATAGGTCCAAGATCTCACTTACAGCTGGAGTTAAGGGCAAATTAAATTTGTTATTTGTGGATTGGAGCAGATTGCTACTTTCCAGGGGAGAGGGAAGTATGGAATACCTTATGACCACCATTTTCCTATTTTACCATGCATTACTGGGGGTGCCCACCTCCTCTGTACTACCCCTCAATAAGCCACTGGTTGAAGCCCATGTATGTATGCTAAAGTGACTCTAGCTTGCAATACATCACTTATGCACTTTACAGCACTAGAAGAGAACTCAGATAAGGAAATTTTGTCACATTCAAACCTTTATGCACCTACGACAACCTCATATATTTACATTTTGAGCTGGAAGTTGAGGAGAATCTTTTGAGACAAATACGCACTTTGGCTTTTAAACGGCATATTCACAATTATGAAGCAATATCAATACAAAGCACAAACACATTTACTTAACACGTTACACAGAGGAGAACAAATACTCACATAGAAACCACCTAGTTGGAAAGCCCACAATAAATAATGCATAACTTACATAGGCCAATGTGTCTCTGTTCATAGTGTTGTAATGGCACTCAAGCACAACTGTGTCGCCAGCCATTATTGTCACATCACGTGGTAGCTTCCGATGCCTCTGTAGTTCATAGTTGAATCCCTCATCCTAAAATAAGTAAAACTTGAATACATGTTGATCTTTTATTTGTATAAGTATGTATCATAGCAAAGGAAACTATATAATGCACATACTGAAGATGCATGGGCGGGACTAATATTTGAAAATTTTCAGGTTTTGAAGAGGCAGAAAATTATTCTATTAAAATGAACAGATGAGCAGTTACAGTAAATATGTTACCTTAAAAATTGGCTTCATTTCTTGGCCTTCCCTGAAATGGCGTAGGACAACCTTCCTTCCTGCTTGGTTTGTCATAGGCATGATTGAGAAAATTTTCATTCCTTTTTCACTCATTATCTAAAAACAGAAATGAGCAATAATTATAACTAATGAATGTGTCAACTAGAGATAGCTTGATTTAAAAATTTAAATATTGCAAGTACTTTGTACACTGAGTTACTCAATTGTGAACATTGCAATGTATGTGAATATTACTCTGTTGAGGTATGACCCTGCTTTAAATTAAGGACAAAAAAGACATTTTATATAAACCTGTATCAGCCTAAAGGGAACTTCTGTTGCCACCAAGAAATATACGTCTTCTTTATGAGTAATGGGAAATTTATGGATGGTTTGGTATAATTATTTTAAATTTTAAAATAACTAACATTAAAACAAAAATTAAGATAAAAAATTAAACTTTTTAAAAATATTGCTGCACAGTATGACCTAAAGAGAGAATTGAAGATCCAGCTCATAAGGTTCCCAATCCTGTTTACATTGATATGAGGCATTCTGTGAGGATGTTCATAGAAATGGCATGCTTTAAATTCCATCAAAGCAATATGGGTGTCAGGGAATGTGTTCTACCTAAAAGATGCCTAATTTGATCTGTATCCTACTGTGTAACCTCATTGTAACATAAAGAACTTAATGTACTCAATCTAGTGTATCCAAAGGCATTGGAATTGCTATTTGTTTTTTTGTTTTTTCTCTTTTGTTTATTCTTGAATTTTTTGTTTATTCTCTTCTTTTTGCCACAAAACTCTTCAGCTATTCTAAGATGGCTACTTTGAATGTGAGCCAATTTGTGTTTACATTTTTGTCCTTTGCATCCATGTTTTTCAGAACCTGAAATCTGTTTTCAAGTTTGAGCTTGAATGCCTCAGCTACACTTTTGTTTGAGAGTTTAAAAAAAATTGATTCTTCTGTTGAATTTTCCCTCCTTCCTTTTCTGAATTGCTATTCTTTGAGTCATTTTCACTTTAGTGGTTTTTAGTAATACCCTTTCAGGATGTCCATGTATATTTGTGGATATCCCTTCTTGGGGATAAGTGCTCGATACTTTAAAATCATTTGCCATTGGAACTTTAGAATCATTTGCCATCGAATGACAGTGGAACCCAACTGGGTTCCACTGTCATTCGACTCCTGAGGTAGACTTTCATTCTCCACAGCCAGTTCCTACATTTCCTCTCGACGGAGCACTTGCTCATTTGCATATCCTAGAATAATTTTCATACCATAGCCTGAAAGATTTTCGATCTGTTCCCCAAGAAGTTCATAGAATTGGTATTATTCATCATCTTCTGCTTCATCAGTTGGTGTATAATAACTGACTATGGATATATTTTAAAATTTTCCTTTTATTCTACTATTGGACATTCTATTACTTTGAACTCAAATCGTATCACAGATTCAGCAATTCTCTTGCCCACTGCAAAACCGACTCCACCATAGTATCTGTTTTCTTCACAGCCACTGAAGTAAATTAATTATTTCTTGGTATTTATTCTCATTGTATGTGGCCATCTCGTCTCTTGAAGTGCCCCAGCGTCTATGTTGCATTTGTCCAGCTCCTCTGCTAATATGTCATTAGCTCCAGGTAGTGCCAGTGTCCTTGTGTTCCATGGAGTGAGTCGTAATCCTATTAAGCAACGCCAGGCCTTTATGCATTTTTCCTGTCCTGTGTCTGAGGCTCTCTTTAGGTGATTCTTAACATATTGGTTTTAGTGAGGCAGATTGTCAGCCCTGTTCAATCCCCAACCTGGAGGACCACAGTATCTCTTTTTGTCTGACTCCTACCTCCCAAAGACCTGTCCAGCATGGGAGGTTTCACCAGTAGCTAAGCTACTGCCTGCATAGCTCTTAAGGTTGCTGGATCACGCAAGCCCACCTGCCACATCAAGGGAGAGATACCGCTCAGTGGGCAGATGCTACACTAATCTCCTTAAAATGGAAATTGACAGGGATTGTCTGTGGAGAGATGGAAATAAAACATCAAGTCAATGTAATGACAAAACCGGAAATGTTTTGCTGGATTTCCCTTCCTCAAATTTCCCGGGAAAATACATGAACTGCATTCATAGTCATGCTTCCATTTGGATATCAAACAATAAAAAAACATTAAGCATCCACAAACAAACACCATTCTTCATGATAACTAATTCTCCTCATTCATGGAGAGACAACTATTTGTACCATGTTTTTATGTCATCCTCAGAAGTAAATTTGGTCCATATGAGACCATATAAGTACTAGAGAATTACACAGAAAGAAAAGCACTTTTGATAAATGATAAATATGAGGCCACCAAGCATGAATTAGAGGTACAATGGAAAATACATGGGAAGTTAGTAATTATTGATTGGAAGAGTAGTTTTTTACAGCTCAGGAGATGAATTCCAAGGAAGTAGGATGTAAGATTGTGAAGTGTCGGGAGAGGTTAATGGAGCTTAAGTTGGAGTTGAATTGGGCTATAGGAAAACATCAATTGGAATTGGAGAAAAGGAGACTGGCAGGGGATATAAGTATTATCATCTCAAAATTACCATTCACCTTCCATTGAAGGGATAACACAGCTTATATTGAAGGAATATTTAGGGTAAATAAGCACTGCTGTCACTCACAGTTAAATTTTTTTAGGCTCATGAGAGGTCAAAATTGTCATAAGCTCACCAAGAATTAATGTTGTCAGGGGACTTCACCAATTAAGACTTAGGGAGATCACTATTCCCATGCACCAAACATGGGGGTAATTTTCTCTCCCATACTGTCTTCCGATGATACTACGCTTTGTAGATACTGAAGAAAATGTAAAAAAAATGAATTCATTCATACCTCATCTTTTTCAAATGTGCACCAGCCTCTGACTACAAAATCAGTCTTCATTGGGGGCAATACCATGTAAGGATGTGTTCGATGACCAACAAGGATTGAACCAGCATCTGTGTAGCCTTTCCGGTCTGTGTAGAACATATCCAATCCTGAGCGGTCTGTTATAGCTGAAAAAGTCAAATTCCATCATCACTAAGACTTGATTAAATATGAGGCAGACATAAATATTTTTTTAACCCTTCAAATTTGTGTAGTAAAAATTAGCTGCAAAGGCAAAAATATAAATGAATACATTTTCTAAATTGCTCTAATAAGAATTGTTTTAGTAATTTTGCAATGAGGAAACTGCAGAATACTGTCCCAAGTAATGATCTCTATCCTCGAGTATTTGGTGTGATCAACTCTCCTCGTAATAAGACGAATAATCGTGGCCTATGCTGTATCACCTGGTCATTGTAGTAGTTTTAATCACAATGATGAACAGGCATTGTTATAGTGTTCCTCAGCCAGTTACTCAATGCTAGGAGAAGTATTCCATAGAGTTTATTTTACCTGAACTTGAAGGCACAATATCCATGACAGTCAACAGTCATGTGCCCTTTGCTAAAATAATTCATATCAATCAGCATATGCAAGCTTGAACTGGGATAAAATTCTAGTCTATTTCATCATGGTCCTTTAATTACCCATCTTGATCATCAATCATGCGAACTTTTTCCGACTGATTAACACAATGAACGCAGTCTTGCTACTTTAAACATTAAATAATGCGCTAACAATTTAAAATGAAATGCATTAAGAGACTACTGGGCAGATTCTGTGACGAGTGGCCTTGTTCTGGATTCGGAGTTGCTATTTCAAGATCGGGCTTTGCACGGCTCAGAATAGCCCGGATCGGTATTCTGGATGGAGGTGGGAAATATTTTCCCAGTTCTGAAGCCTTACTACGAATGGAGTAGCGACCGCACTATTCGCCAGAATTTCGATCTCAGTGGCTATTTCCAAGATTAATACGACCCGGTCGCCATTCGGTGTTCTGCATGCGTGTGAATAGCTGCTGGAAGTCACTATTCGATTCTGGGTCGCAATCATACATTACGATTACCAATCGATCTCAGGTCGATCTGAACTCGGCCCGATCTGAAAATTCCAGGCGAGCCGACTGAAATCGCCTGGTTAACCAACACAGACTGAAAATATCGATCTATCAGTTGAAGCACGATGGACGGCGGTGTGTAAACAAGTGCAGATTTGGACTTGGTCAGTCGCATTCTGATTGATAAAAATTTGCCCAATTGGAGGTAAAATTCCTACGTGCTACGATATCAATGTCACATCACTCCCCAGTAAACACAAAGTGTTGCAGAAACGTTGCACGCAGGTTGCAGAGGTTGCAGCATGTTGCAAGTCGCGCAGCAACGTTTTTGCAACGCCCCTATTACGTCGCTGTAATGCAGTCGCTCAGTCGGAAAATTTTCAAAGTAAAATATTTGAGCCAGAAAATACATTCGATTAAGACTCATTTGGTTTTCAGGGTACAACTTATAACCAGAGTACATCAATGGCGTTCGCCTTGAATTATAATGATATAATGACAACACGCCTTGAATTATAATGATTACATATTGTTTCCTAATTACAACCAAATGGATAAAGAGGAACGCCACAGACTCGCTGTTTCTAATCGATTTGAAATCTCAGACTGGCTGAGCAAGCTGGCCGAGTCAGATCGCGAGCCCACTTGCCCGTTGCGTTTACCATACCAAACGGATCCGGTCATGTCGATCTGAGATCAATTGATTGACATAATGATAGAGTTTTTATATGGGGAGAGCGAATTTTGGTTTCTGCGCATGTGTGTGCAAATATTGTTTCCTCTGACCAGGTGACTCTTGGCAAGAAGTCGTTTCCGCGCCATTGTTTTGTAAGGGCTATAGCGGTAGGTAATCATTTTATTTTTGGTGTAATTTTTTGCAATATTTCCAATAATTGAGCAAATTTTGAGGAATATATAGCGTAGGTTTAAAATAGCATACACCCTTAAAAGTTTGTGAAATTTGTGCCGGACGGCTACATTTTTCCGAGTTTACGTAATAATGCAGTCATGGTCGTTGGTTGTACTTAAAATTTTACGGAACGATTCAAGAAAGGAGAGGGAATTATATTCAATGGTGAATTTTCCCCGTTTTGCTATTCCTTTGAGTGATATCTTAAATTTTGTTGTGACTACTATACTGGAATTTAAGTAATGCTCACCGACTTTGTTTTCAATGGTAAAAATGCTGCCTATCGTGGCTTTGCGTTGTACTTCTGATGCAAAGATATGTAACGTTTTGTTTACAAAGCTAACCAATAAACGAATAGAAGAGGAAGATAGGGTCAGTAAGAAGACGTACGTAAAACTCTTTCTCGACTTGTTGTTTGTGGCTTTGCGTTGTATTTCTGATGCAATGATATGTAACGTTTTGTGTGCCTAGCTTGCCAATGAACGAATATGAGAGGGCTAATGAGAATACGTAAATAAATTTTTTTCTCCGCTTAGTACTCGAGACTATGCTCCGAGAATTATGAGGAAGATTTTTTGAGAAGGAAAAGTTCGGAGATCATTAGTTGAAGACTACTGCAATGCCAACAATTTTTCAATTTTCTCATCGCCTTTTCCCAAAGGAAGTGGAGAGAAAAATGCCAGTTAAAAGGAAAAGCAACCAGCAGAGGGTTCTTCTGATTCAGGTCAGTTATCATAATTCATATTCCGGGTAGTTAATGACTAAGTCTTTTTTAATTCATCATCTTGCACACATTTCCTCCTTTGCCGATGCTTACAATATCATTTTGAAAATTGATAGAATATTTTAACTCTGTTTACATATGTTTCTGCAGTGAAAGGAATCCGGGATGTAGGGCCAGAAAATGAAATATGCATCCACTAACAGAAATACTCCATTCAGATGTACGGGACATTTGTCCGCAAGTTCAGAAGAAATAAGTTTCCGTATACACCAGTAATTTTTTCAATAAAAGGATTTATTTCGCGCCTGATTAGCACAATAGCCCTCGGTGGTGGAAATGTATTAGAAACCATGAATCCCACGGAGAACGATTATCTAAAATAAAATGAATGTGGAGTGACGTGTGGAACATAAAAGTTTCCCTCTCAGTGAACATGGTTATCTTGAAGTAAACATTTCCGTGAATTATGAATTAGGATCCATTTCGACTTTTTTCTGATAGTTCTTGAGATATTTTCACATATTTATGTTAAAGGTGTGTACAATTTTACGTATATATCAGTTTAAAATTTTTTCTGATGCCATGTGTGGACATTCGCGATCACATATGGGATATTTTTTGGACTAACACATGAATTACTCCCGTAGAAGTACAAAACATGAATATTCAAATATGATATTTTATTTATCATTAACCAAAACTTCTTAAGAGCATTGAATGTAATGGTTCAATTTTACATTAAAGCAATTAAGAAACTTATACATCATGCAGTACCGGACTTCAGCCACAGTTGTTGGACCGATTTTTCTGCACTGCAGTCCTTTTTGTTTCCAGTGACGGAGTACCTGCCAATCACCTTATTCTAGCCAACAACCTTGCTCTGTGGGATGGTGAACTTTCAAGCTCCTCTTCAAGTCATGATTTATTCATCGAACATAGCCATTCAAGCATTTCTAAATCTACCCTAATGTACGAGTACAGTGAAGACGTGGGGGAGTTCATTATAGGGTTTGTGCAACGGAAACTGAAAAAGGAGAAATCAGGTGTGAGGCCTGCTTGAGAGAGATAAAGGGAGTTCCTGGGGAAGGGTAATTCAGAAAATAGGGAGGGGCTTCTAGTCCACTGATGGATATCATAAGTTATGCTAAGAAGCAGAGAACTCTTCAAGATGCCAGCAAGCATTTGGATTGGTAAGTAGTACATGATTTCCATTTTTGTCTCCAAATGAAGTATCACTCAAACTGAACTTTACATATCCTTATTGGAGTTCCCAGTATTTGTACTTCCTGAATGATGATGTACTAATTTTCAAATTTGAATTAAAATGATTCGGCAGTATCGTCCGGTAAAATGCTTAGGTCTGAATGTTTAACGAAAATTCAATTGGTAAAGGTAAAGACATTTTTATTAATGTATTCGTGGTTTCGTTTTGCTTTTATTGTAACAAGCAGATGTTTCTAGGATTAAAATTAAAGAACATTACGATTAAAATAAAATCATATTGTTAAATGCGTGCATTTCATGAGTAACAACAATGCCCTTGTCCGTTATCCGTCGGTTTAAGTTTCGCGTCGCTTTTCGCGTTCAAACGTACCGCGCTTCCAGCAGTTCGCGGGCTGGCTCGCGCGCTTGCTCAGCCGTTCTGAAATTTCAAGTCGATCTGAACCAGTGGGTCTGTGTCGCTTCTTGTTATTCTTTAGGTTATCATTGAGAAACAAAATATAATCGTTGTTATTCAAAGCTTGTGTTGTAACTAGTTATAACAGGAGTGAAGGAAATGTTAATAGTATTCCCAGCAAAAGGAAATTCTAGAGCGAGAATGAGACCTCTCGCCGTATTCAATTAATCAAAAAAGAGTGTGTAATAAATGGACAGGAAAAGGAAAAATAATAATTGTGATAATAGTGTATAAAAAGTGACTGATAAGACTATGCTCGCCGTGAGTTATAATTATTACTTCACGAAGCGTGATGCCCTCGCGAATGCGTGAAAGTGAGCATTCTATAGCGCGTTCCACATTTAGTTGACAGTACAGGCCTTATGGAGTACAATGTTGCCAAACCTACGCTCCGTCATCCGACATCCTGGTGGTTTAGGCCACCACGCATAACACCGCGCCAAAATGTCAAATTTAAAAAGAAATAATGGAGGCCCTCGATTCATGTCATTCCGATATATATTTGATTCTATATTATGCATCGTAAATAGCGGTTATTAAATTCTAAAATTCAATACCACAGCGCGCAATCATAATTTTTATATGTTTATACTGTAAACATGCATTAGTCCCATCATAAAAGACCATTTAAATATATTTTTTCTGAGTAAAGGAGTAAGAATGAACGTAAGAACTGGTAAATTACTAAATTTAAGTGGTCACGAATATCTTGTTCTGTTTTACGTTCATTGGATTTTCGTCGCACATCGTCAGCACGCATCTCCGACTCGGGAATCGGGTACGGAAAAATATTGATAGAAATGGAATTATGAAGAGAAAAGAAATACTATTTGTTAGAATATGAATGGAAAATTTTATTAGTTTTAATGGAAATTTTTATTGATGGAAGTATTTATTCAGAGAATGTCCCAGGAATTTGGGAAAATTCAATTCTGAAGTAGGAGAATTCATTGGTTAATCAATTTGGTCAAATCAAGGGATTTGTACATGAGAAACAACTAACCCAAAGGTGAAAAGTAGGGCCTACTCTTACCGTTTCACTGTAATTTTTGAACGGAACACTTCATGGGGTAGTGTCTTTGGGGCCTCGAGTAACGAATAATAAAAAATAGTGACAGTCGTTGTTTACAATATTTTGTGGATTATTTTCTAGCACCAGTCGAGGCAATCATTCTCCTCAATGAGCTTAATGATCCTGCATATTTTTTGCATGCAACAGATATTTCTATTTCCTTGACGCGCAGACGAACACTGAGGAGCATTTCTCATTTCTTTCTTACTCCAAGTCATGTCTGCAAATAGCCTAACATTGATCCATATCTCTTCTTTGAGCGCAAAATCTTTTTTCACGATAATTTTTAGCTCTCTACATTAATTGTATAGCAATTGTATAAAAATTGTCCCCTTTAATAAGAATGATTCGTTTCCCTCTGCAGTCGCATACGCAGAGCCGCCCAGAGGTAGGGCAAGGGGGGCAGTTTGCCCCAGGTCAGCGCCTTTTGAGCCTTGTAGTCGCTAAAATAAAAAAGAGCACTCAATATTTACCATATTCTGTGGAGTAATTTCTATTTTCCATTGAGACAATAAGCAGAAAATGCACAACACTCCTAAAACCTCGTTTCCCCTTACCTTACCACAATCGTAACAAACGAGCCATCCCCAATCTGGTTGCCGTATTTTCCTCCTTTCGAGGATTCGCGAGTCTACCGGATTCCCTTCCACTTGCGACCCTTCTTAAGCCACCTGCCCATTCCTGCACGTAAGTTGTCCCTAGAGTACCCAGGCCTGAGGTCTGACGTCCAGGTTCTTTTGTACATACATTTTTCTTTAGGCGGGTCCCTCCCACTCCTCGCGCAATGGAGCCCACAGGGCCCCACAGGCGGAAACCAAAGGGAAGGACACCGCGGGTGACTTGACACAGAAGCTATCCCTTTCGTCGAAACCCTATCCAGCTCCCAAGCATTTAATGCAGCCTATTGAAGGGGAAGACGCCAGGCGAAATCCTTGAAAGAACAGTAAATTGCCGCTGCTTTCTACTGCCCTTCTCCGGTATTCCAACGATTAATTTTGGAACAACAACGTCCGGCGTGAACATTTATCGCATATCCTCAATTACCTGTTCGAAATTTGCTTTTTTTTATATTTTACCAAAACACTTTCAACTTATGCTAGGAGATGAAAAACATCGCCTACAACTAAATGATAGTTTAAGTATACGTAATAATGTTAGCAAAATGATCCACTACCGCCCAAGAATTATTTTCCCCTTGTTTTAAGCAAGCTAAGGTATTTAGATTTACTTCTATTTTTTATATTTAAAATTCTAAGACCGATCAAGTGAGAACCTCTCTGGCAAAGTTTAAGGAAAATAATTTGACGCGATGCCAATACACGCATGCTCTAGGAATTATCCTTGAGTTTTTTTAAAGAGCGGTCCTCTTCATGAGTTGAACTTTTTCAATGAACTTTTGCAATGTGTCGCATATGATGAGTAATGATGATAAACTCTACGCTTTCAAGTCTCCATAAATAATTCTTGTCTAAAGCAGATTGTATAATAGCACTGTAATCAGCCGAAACATAAAAAAGATTAACTATTATCGAAACAAAATGCCTCCATACCTTCTTGTTCATGAGTCCGAGAGATATTCCACTCCCTCCATGTAGCGCGATGTGCTCGGCTGTGGCTGTGGCTCGTCCTCCGTTGAAGGAGATGTCGACTGAGAGGATGAAGACGATGTCAGACGAATAATTAACTCTTCGATGTCATCTTTCAAATTGTCTGCACGCCACATGTCTTCTTCCACCTTGTTCATGTGCTCGACATAGTTTTTCCAATTTTCGGAAGTGATGGCATCAAAGCTTTCTGCGATGAGTTTTTCTACCTCTTTCTTCTTAAAAGTAGTGTTCTTCATCCCAACGTAATGTTTTACTTGAGCCCAAACCATTTCGATTGGATTCAGTTTGCAATGATATGGTGGTAGTCTTAGCACTCTACAGCATTAGGTCTTCGCTAGTTCATCTATCTTAAATTTTTCATATTTTTCCCGTACTTGATTCACCACAAATAAAAGATCTCTTTTCAAGCTGTCCTCATCAAAGCTAATTCCTTTGCTAACCAACCACTCTTTAGTGGAATTTTTCCTCCAGCTTGTGGTAGGTAAGGATTCCAATTTCCTCGAATGGTATGATGCATTATCTACAACTATAATTGTGCCTTCGGGTATGTTTGAGAGAAGTGAGTGCTCAAACCAACTGTCATAACACTCGCCATCACTTCGTCATGCTCATCCATGGTGTTTTTCTTGCATAAAAAAACACATGCTGCTCCCTCTATGAACCCTTTCTCCGTCCCTGCATGTATGATTGCAAAGCGTCCACCTCGGGAGGTGGGGGCCTTCAGCCCGGTTGTAAGTCCAGAAAGAAAAGCCTGACGAGGAGTTTCTATTTTTTTGTCGCGCCAAGTCATGTTACCTATTTGTCCGACATTGATCCAAGTTTCGTCTGTGAAAACAATGACCCTTCGTTCACAACGATATTGTTTTAGCTGCCTTAAATAATTATGTCGCCAACGAATAATATCGTCCCTTTCAAGTAAAATGCTTCTTTTTCCCCTGCGTTCGTACACAAAACCTATGTCAACAAGAAGGCGATATAATGTAGTCCTCTTGAAATTTGGAAGATCTTTGTACATTTTGACTGAGCTTAAAATAGATTTTAAAGTCGGAGGAATATTTTTCATGAAAAATTCATGCACTTTCCTTCGAACTCTAGATCTCACAAAATCGTCGTAAATCAACGCTCTCGAATTCTTGTAAGTCTTTCTAACTTTTTTAATCTTTGAAGGTGTCACTAATGGACCACGGGACGCTTCCTTTCTCACTCTGTAGATAGTGGACTGTGAGCAGCCAGTTGCCTTCGAAGTTTCACGGCAGGCTTCAGTTATACTGAGGGATTTGTTGAAGTATGAGAAGACGTTGAACACTAGCTCTCTTTCACGGCTTCTCAGCTTCCCCGCTTTTCTCCTCCTCTTCGCATCGGACATGGTGATAGGGCACCTTACAGCAGATATTGATGAAAAATACTCCACAGCTCTGATAAACAAAGCAGACTACACACCACTTGGTCACTCACAAAAATCCTACAAGAAACTGAACGTCCTCGCTAATTCTTTTCCTAGCCCCTTCCGCTGGTGTTGCTTCCCGTGCAGATGTTTTATGGCACCCTATTAACGGAACTTCTGGAACAACCTACAGTGCCCTTTTCCTTAAGGGCTTACACCGACGAGGAATGTCCCTCGTGCGGATTATGGAATAATTTCTTTCATGTTTCCAACGGCAAGACTCGTAAAGGCGAAATTTGCGTCTTATTTCAAAGCCGTCAAAAGGTGCATGGGATAGGCTTTGTTAGGATGATGATAGGATGTCATTGTCGTGAAATATAAATATTTCTAATACAACGTATGAGTACTCTCCTTAAAAAACATCTAACGAAGAATTACATGCATTTTAGTATGCATTCATATAAATATATAAATCCCGTTTTCCACCGAATAATCTCCCGTCTGCGCTGTGGAAGTTAGCAAGATAGCAAGCAGCGGTACCGTGGCGCGCTGCTTGTTGTCTTGCGTAGCTCCGAAATAATTTTTCTTAAGATCAAAACGTTATAGCTTTCTTCACAATTGAGATAACTAAATGATTCTTTCACTAAAAACAAATTAATAGTTTTCTTCAAATTTTATACGCAGGATATACGGACCTAAAGCTTAAGGAACGTAAGTTAGCAGGCGATTACTTTTTACCTTACAAAAACCAAACTTTTTTGTCCTTAAGATATTTACATCAGTATAACAAAATTTCAGCTCAATTAAATTCTAACTAATGTACATCTTTATTGAAATAAAAAGAATACGGAACGTTTTGCATAAGTTTCAATCCAGTATGAAGAACTGTTTGCCCACACTTGAGTGAAGAAGACAAAGTCAAAAGAGCCGCGTTTGTTGCGTAAATTAATGAAAATATTTTTTATAACTTTTATTATAAATTTTATGAAAAAACTATTACAACCAGTAAATGTAGCGTGTCTCTTTGCATCAAAAGAGATGATGATAAATTGGATAGTGCAATATTAATTTTTCTGCTGCTGTTGGCAACAGCGCATCTCCAGCCTTATGGGGATTAACATGGGAAACGAATCTCCATAAGAGCCCATACTGTCAACTAAATGTGGAACGCACTTTACTAACTACACTTGACTCGATATTGCCCGAGATTAGCCTCCGGAATAGCCTAGAGATGACTCCAAAACATTGATAATATCATAGTACATCGCAACTCTACGTCCATTGGGAAATTTAGTTCACTCGGAATGCGACTGCAGATTATCAACCCTACAATTGATTACACACTGGGATCAATCGTGCTTCAACTGATAGATTCGAATGCTCAATATCGATATTTTCAGTCCGCACTGGTAAACCGGGCGATCTCAGTCGGCTCGCTTAAAATTTTCAGATCGGTCCGAGCTCAGATCGATCTGAGTTCAATTGGTAAACGTAGTGACTGACGTCCAGTAGTCATCCCATTACAAGCTTAAACAATATACAGTGAAACGGTCGAGACCTCCCAGCCCTTTACTGCCAACACAAAATATCATAACTGAGTAGAAAAACGTAGATTGCGATACTGGTAGTCCTCTATGGAAGAAAAATTGAGGAATTTGCAAGTAAAACAGTGTCTGTCGATAAGTACCTACGTTGACTCTTTGAAAGGTACTTAGCAAGGGACACTGCTTTCCCATAACGGGTACAGGAAAGAATCACTCCATATGTTATTTAATCACAAGGATAGCAGGCATAATTTGACATAAAGAACTTAAATAATAATGTCAATCTCTCGCCATCAGTGTGTTGAATCTATTTGATATTTTGCAATCTCATATTTTGTGATAAGTGTTGCGGCTATTAGCAGTCTATTGTCTGTTCTGGTTTTCGAGTGGCTTCTGTTCAGAGAGTTCATCTGTACAAGAATGTATTTAAGTTGTTCAGTAAATGATCGTGCCTATTTCATCCTGAGTAGAAGTCTTTTTTGTTCCACCGGACCCAACACAGTGGACTCACGCTTGCATTTTTACATTCACCGTTCCGTCATATTACTTTCGTCAGTCATTCATCAAAATGTATTGCCTCGTGCATGTGATACATAGTTTGCAGCTTAATACATAACAAGTATTATAATTACATATTTTTTATTTTTGAGTTGAAAGAAGTCCTAAATTGCAATCGGGAAATGATAAGATTTGCATTAACTTTTTCAAGTTATTTATACCAATAACGCCTACGATCCCTATGATAAAATAACCAATGGAGTGATCCTTTTCTGAATCAATTTTGAGAAAGCAGTGGCCCTTACTAAGTATCCTTCGAAGAGTCGACTTATATACTTTTTTACAGACACTGTTTTACTCGCAAGTTCCTCAGAATTCCATCAATAGTGAACTACAGTATTTAAACCTACGTTGCTCTACACATTGACGATGTTTTTTGTTTGACAGCAATGACCTGGTTGGTCTCACTACATGTTGTTTAAGCTTGCATCGAGATGACTACAGGACGTCAATAAGAGCGACAGGTGAGCATAGAAAGTTCTTATCCTCGACCACCTCAATGGAACACTATCGATATCACCCAAGTCCATTTAATTAGGGGCCCCAAGTCCACTCAAGTGGACCCTCACTTAATTGATGAGAGGGCGTCTACACGGTGCACTCAAGTGAGTGATTGGTGCAATTAAATGCTCGTTTAAGTGGTCAGTGGAGACGCGGCATTATATCCGATCCAATTTTTGCCGTTCAGAATACTAAATTGCGATCCAGAATAGAATAGTGACTTCCGGTGGCTATTTACACACATTTGGAATACGGAATGACAACTGGATCGCTATAATCTTGGAAATAGCCTCTTGGGTCAAAATTCTGGCGAATAGCTTGGTCGCTATTCCATTCAGAATAAGGCTGTAAGAGAAGTAATAAGAGCACATATCAAAGTTTTTTATCAGCCAAAAGGAGGCCATCTATTTTTATAATAAATATGTAAGACCAATTGTTTGGCCGGGATATGTTAGTTTTGGCCATATTTTTTGAAAATTTGTAAACTTTTTATACTTGTTTGCGTCACAAACTAGGAAAAAATTTACAGAAGAAAAACTAAAGATGCTGAAATCAAGAAACAAAAGAGTGGCGAAAAACTCACAGTGGCGTTTCGATGTCCTGATCAACAATTCGCGAAGAGTATTCTTCGTTACAAAACTAAGAAAATGTGAGTAATGTTCTGCAGAATATAAGTCAGGTGAAATGTGTTATTGTTGTACACTTTTGTGAGTTACATTTGATGGGTACCTACAAGTGACAGCGTGGTGTTTCTAAGAAAATCAATGGATATATTTCGTGATCAGAAACTTTAGCAAATGAGTTACGTTAAATATGATTCTGAAACTATCCTGCGCTAGAAAACTCAAATGGTTGTGGAAATCGCAGGAGAACTTCAAAAAAGGAATGCAGTGGTAAATTAGGAGAGAGAATTCAGACATGTGAAGAGCACTTTTGTCTTTCCGTTGGCAACGGTTGATTCGAGGAATCCAGTGAAGTCAATGCTGTTTCAATCCTTGTGAAAATGTATCTCATTGTCGTATTGCTATTGATTAGAATGGTCTGCATATGATTGATGTGATGTATCGTGCTCATTAGGAATGATATAAGCCTACCGAAAGTGATTCAGGGTATTGTGGACTATTGCACCCAACATGTTCCCCCTCAAGAATCCTAAGTAAGTAACACTGTGAATAACACAATCATCGCTTGTTTTGTTATCAGAACGTATCCTTTTGCTCTTCAACCGAGGGTACAAATGTAAAATTTGAGGCAGTATTGAATGATTTGTATTAAAGTGATAGCCCAAATACGAATTAGGAACGAGAACGAGCCAAACGAACTTGCCTCTTATCAGGAAAGGGAGAAAATATTTGATCTCCTGTGGTGGTAATTTGTAAATGATGTGTAAATTATAGAATTTTGATTTTAATGCTGTTTTTTGTCATGTATTGGACATCAGTCTTATTCTGTTAACAATTTAAAGTTTCGGGTTTCAGTTTAGCTTTTGGTTAGAAGTGAAAGACCTTCATATTTACCATCGATCATTTGCAAAGAAACTACTTTAATGGAATGCTCATCGTACAATAATAGAAACCACCTCGCCTTGCCACCAAAATAAGAAAGGGATAATTTTATTGAAATCTTCTCATAGTGCGATACTCTTCTTCCACATACAAGAGATCTTTTTCTAGTTAAATCAGGTAAAACAGGTACAAGGGGTATGCAACCCCTTGTACCACTTTGGAAGCATTTTGCAAGAAAAACAAAGGACTGTGCCGATCCGTCAGCCAGAAATGCAATAGCGGGAGGGCGGGTGAGGGGAAGGCCGCTATTTGAAATAACGCCAGTCATTGGCTGGTGTTTTTGTTGGTGCTATTCCAGCCCATATCCCAAATACCCAGCACAGGCGTTATTAGGATAACAACACCCTATGCACGCGATGTACGCAATCGCAGTCAAGTTGATGGTGGCGCCAATGGCGCCATATTCATGACGATGCAGGGTCATATCGTGAAGTAAATTGGGAATATTTTGATTCTTAGTTAGCAACTAAGGAATGAGTATAAGCACTAATGATTTTACGGTTTTTCCGATACTGCATTTATAACGTAATGGTTAAAAAGTTTGGTAATTCAGTGTGTATATTATTATAGTGCTCGCTAGTCTGTATCGCTCGCAAGGTCAGGTTATCCTATATGTCGGAGTGTAGAACAGTGTGTTCTGTCCTAACCGTGTGCTGATTCCTTAATTATTTCATGATGTTCCACTCCTCGATGTCAGCTTGAGTTATTTCTAATGGATATATTTGACTTGAAATTCTTCATTCCAACACTTTCGTTATAGTGCGCAGAGTGGAGAGGGATGTTCATAAGACCATATTAAATGCAGAATATTTTGCGTGGGAACAAGCTGAAGTGGAAATGTTTGGCTCCTCAAAGTACCCTTATTATTTAGGTGATGAGACTTGCTACGTACCAGGATATCCCGCAGGACGGTCATACTGCGTCTGTAGCAGGAAGTAAGTGGTTTCCCTATGTTTACCACCGATTGGGATTCCTCTTTTCTCTGGAAATATGGTACCTATCAAGAAAACGATACAAGTTTTAGTCAAAAATATTTGCATGATTACATATAATGACCTACGCCATTATTTAAGTACATGTATTAATCTAATATATATAGTCGGTGAAATACCTTCCGATCCTGGAGCCCACAGAAAACTAACTAGTGATTCACAATGGTTCCAGGCCTTGTGCATATCACCTAAGTAGCAATGGCCTCCTTTGTTTGTGGCCCTCTCCATTTCAGATGTGTCCTCGGAATCCACGCGGCACTCGTACAATATCATTCGACGGATGTACTCAATGTTCTGCAACTTCGGTTCAAACTGAAATACCCAAATTTATATTTTTACCGTTTTACCACCGTGAGTGCTACTATGATGTAGAAAGGTTAACTTTGAGAATTATGAAAATGATTTTTCACTCTACCATTTGATGTTATGACTGCCACATGAGTTCTGGTAAACGTCCGTTTTGATCTCACCAGCATAAAATGTTTTGAGAGAAACTCCCGTAACTGACTAAAAGGACATTAACAACGTAGTACAATTATTAGTTTAGAAAAAAGCAAGTTTAGAAAATGTTAGAAACTCACCCGTGACACGTGTGCTTTTTGAGATAATCGCGTTAGAAAATGACCAATTTCGCGACTTCTTTTCGCAACATTTCGACGCCATTTTTTTAGGTTTACCGAGATTCCGGTAGAGGGATCCTCACTAATATCTCCACTAAAGTTCTTTATTCCTAATACAGAACTTAAATCTCCACTAAAATATTCCTTTATCTCCCAAGCCGACAAGATTACGGACCTGTGGAATAATGCGAGGGTGCTGGGGTGGGACGGTGCGAAACGCGGCCCCAAAATGGTCATTTTCATCAGTGTATTGGATTTATGTGTTTTGAAAAACGCTATTTTGCAATTTTCTGAAAAATGAGAGAGATAAAATAGGGCGTTTATGAGTGTGTTTGAAGTTTCAAATTGCCTCCTTTTTGCGTGATTAGAAGGATGGAAGTGGAAGCTGCACATATAGAAAGACTGGGCATATAGAAAGGGTATATGTTTTCGAAAAAAAATCCATCGAGAAAACTGGTAATCGGCTGGGTAGTAGTTGCAACCATGGCCATGCAGAAACCGTTACATTTTTGGAATTTCTCAAGAATTATATTCCCGGAGAATATTGGTGATTGTAAGGGTAAAATTTGTTCCAGCGGACATGTGAAAACGATATTAAGTTTAGAAAAAAATCTCTCGAGTAATTTGACATATAGAAACAGTTCCTTTTATTATAAAATCCCTCAATAGTTTTTGTGATTTGAAGCGTAGAAGTTGTATCCACGGACATGTGGAAACGGTTCTTTTTTGAATAAAATCCCTCGAGAAAATTATAGGTAGCGAAACTTCCATTTCAAGCATATGTACCCTCCTTTTTTTCCGTCCAGTCTTTCTATATGTTTATATATGTGCAGCTTCCACTTCCATCCTTCTAATCAAACTAAGTTGTTGTGAGTGTAAAAGTTTTAACCGTGGTCTTGTAGAAACGGTATGTATTTTGAATTCAATCCCTCAAGAACATTGGTGTGTGGAAGGGTAAAATTTGTAGCCTTGGATATGTAGAAATGGTAAATATTTTAGAATAAAATCCCTCGAAAATATTGGCGTTGTAAGGGTAAAATTTGTTACAGCGGACATGGGGAAACGGTATTAATTTTAGAAAAAAATCCTCTCGAAAAAATTGGTAATTTAACATGTAAAAACAGTTAATTTTTTATTATAAAATTCCTAGATAATTTTTGTGATTTGAAGCGTAAAAGTTGTATCCACGGACATGTGGAAACGGTTCTTTTTCTAGAATAAAATTCCTCGAGAAAATTATAGGCAGTGAAACTTCCATTGCAAGAGGAATCGTCGTTCAACGCTGTTAGGAGTTAGATCCCAACGTTCTTCTCGGAGCTCATAATTTACATCGCAAAGGGTAATATTTTTGCTTAAAAAAATGTGCTTTCTCCCTAATTATATTGTGTAAAGTTCCTTAGAAGAAAGAATAAACGATTTAAAGAGCGGAAGATGGAGTGAAAGTGGCTTAAAAGTGCGGTGGAATGAGAGTAAGTGAAATTAAGCCAATTTTTGGAAACACATTATTGTGAGGAGAGATTTTATGTTGAAGGTGGGAAGAACTGTCCGGGATGGAGGCGATTAGTGTAAAGACGTAACTTCTCGATCTCTGCACCAATTACATGGCAGTACGTCAAGCGTTGTAATGGCGGAGAGGAAATATCGCACTTCACAGGTTTGACTGCTTCCTATTGCTAATAGAATTTAGTTATTGGTAGAGTTAAAATACAGCACAAATTCGCAAGGTTAGCACTATATGTGACGTGAATTTTGTGCGGATGTAATGATTGGAATTGAGTGAACAAAATTTCTTGCTGGTGAGAAGGATGCGGACTTTACCCAAGTTCTTTTAGCCTGAAGTGATTGCAGTCACAGAGAGATAATTCCCTATTTTCTATTTTTTTTATTGAGAACTTATTTTTTTTAGTTTAAATCGATGAGGCACGTTGATATTATCACAATTCCCTGAGAAATCAACACCCATTTATCAACATGAACTTGCTCTGACCCACCATGCTCTAAGTGAGTTTATAATTGCAGCACTCGTTGTTTATTCCTCCCGATGAATGGCTTCAATGAAAATCCTGTCTGTAGTTTCGCTCCACTTATTTGAGGAAAAAGAGCGTTCCTTAACCCTTTCTACAAAGCAATCTTTGCTATTCCAAATTAATTTTTTTCTTAATCACATATATTCAGGGTTCTCTCATCCACTATACACTTTAAGCACCGTGCTATAAAAAAATAAGGATCTAGGATATTAAAAAATAAGAAAGCAGAATTTTTGCGAATTAAACAATATCACTTTTGCTTCGTCAAGCATTAAATTCTATGTAGATTTTTTTTACACTCACGTGTTGCTTACCCCTATTATCCAATGTTTTCTGTCCAGCCTTGGAGTCCTGAATAGCTGGCACCAGTGAAGATTGTTGGCTTCATCATCGACTTTCACCTGTAATGGGGTTATGATTTAGATTTTATCAGAATTTGAATTAATTTTTTTAATTGCTGGATCAATATTAAGTAAATAGATGTAAATATTTTTGAGGTCCCAACAAACACCAGTCCAAGCCAAGCTTTACAGACTAGATAACATTTCCCTAAATATAACAAATGAAGAGGACATGTGCTCTTTGAATTGAAATCCTTTGTATTGCCATAGGTATAATATTTTAAGTGCTTCATTAAGCAAGTGAAGTTGTACATTATATGGAGAAAGTTAGGTTCTCCGCTTTATTCCAGAAATTTCATATTTCCTATGCTCCCATTATCGGAAAAAGCCGTCCGTTGTTGTTTATAAGAAAAACTTCTCTTTCAGGTTGCATTTACCAGTCATTTTTAGGGACATTTCCTTAAGTTGAAGATGTTTTTAATCGTGTAAATGCCTCTCTTATATAGTCGTATTAGCTGGAGTTAACTTTATTTTATGGGAAAAATCCAACTGACAGTCCCAATTTTGTTACTTTTTTTATATTATCCTTTTGAAGTTCCGAAAAAATATAAAAATATTGGCACGATTTTCATATATTGTACATCACAATCGTCATTTCATTTATCATTGAAATAAATATAATTTTTAATTTAAATTTCAGCTAAAAAATTTTTGTGCGCGAAACAACTTTATTATAATGCTACTCCGTGCTCAACTGGGGCCTTAGGAAGGGTGGCGCATTTAACCAAATTTGTCTACCTACTTGAGCAGAGTAGCATCTGTTTTCAGAGCATATTTATTGGCATTTCAACTCTTTTGTCCCTAAGTTGCCAATGTCACCGAGTCAACACCCAAAAATAAGGTCATGTAATGTATCTCTGATGAGAGAAATGATGTATCTCATTAAGACATTTATAACGCTTTCCTATGTTCATCATGGTCCTGTATGAAATTTCAACAATTGAAACCAAAAAAGTTTTTTCAATGGCAATTATGACTGTTGGTTATTTTTAGGCGGGGGCGAATGCTTTTGTGCCCTTTTCATTTTAGTCTGATATTCATATTATGCTGTCACAGTTTGAAACGGCTATTCCCAGATAGCATGTTCAAGCAGGAGAGGTTCAAACATATTCCACAAAATTTACCATTAGAAACTACCGGTTGAATATTTATCGATGCGACCAACATCCGCGGTAATTCAGTTCTTGGCACAGCTGAGCGTGAAGGAGAACCCGGAATCAGTATCTCATTTATCACATTAGGTACGAAAGATTCGAAGTTTTTAGGTTCCATCCAAAAGACCCTACACGTGGAGTGCTCTCCAAAAATCTCCGAAGTAGGGATTGGGATTCAACTGGAAAATCTATGAACTGCTGTGATTTGAAACCTTGTCCTCAAGATGTGAAGCTAGCACTCCAGCCACTCCTAGTACCGAATTCCTCTCATTGAAAGTAAAATTAAATTTCATATATTATAACGAGGCCTGAAACGGATGTAAAATCCCGCTTAACATTTCTCCTGAAGTCGGAGATAAAATCTTCCTTCTTAAAGCTTCCCATACAATTATTTTTATCCGTTCTGCTAAAACCCTCGTTTCAGGCCGGGACATAAAAGAGGGGCGCAATTCCACCAGAAAATTATTTTTGTATTTATAATCTCTGTCCTATGTTTTGAAGCATGGAGTTTGAAGAATCATTTGAGGATGAGGGATTTACGGCCCCTTGGGACCCTTCTTATATTCGAATCTTCCTAGTTCCAGGCTTGTGCATGTAAATGGCCTCCTTGAGGTCCACCTATCCCGTAGAATGAAGATGATAGCGTTTTACGTATTGTTTATTAGTAGTTAGTGAACAAACAATTTGTACGTGGAAGCGTTCTCATTTCGTTCTACAGACAAAATTTCAAGCAATTTATTGATTACTTTTACAACCATAGAGAAGTGTAATTCAGATACACAACCGTATCATTTGTAGGATGAAGTTAAGGAATTTCATGCACTCTTCCACGCCTTCCTCTGATTTTTCAGTTGGTATTAAAATTAGTATTTTTAATCACATGACTCAAAGAGCAAGTTAGATTCTTATGAAATCGGATGCATGAACATTAGGGTAAAATGCCTGTTGGGGTTTACTACCACAGTCAAGGAATAACTGACTTAATAAAATAATTTTCCGTCAACATAGATATACCAGACGTCACTTCTTAAATCTGATTTTGTGCTGTCTTAAAAAAAATATTTATCGTTTGTTTTTAAAAGTAGCTTAAATATCTAGCATAGAAGTATGACCATGGCTGTTAATGAAAATACAAAGTACACTTAAAACATAAATGATTTACCTGTCCAAGTCTCATTTCCCAGGTCTTATACCGCTCCTGTTTTGCTTTCTCTCGGGCCATCTCAGGTTGCCAAAACTGAATTTCAACTGATCCATTGATTGTTCCAGAACCTTGTTTTCCAAAAATTATTTGGTCTTTAGTCTGAACTACAATTGTCCAGTTCATCATTGCCGTGTCCACCTAAAAAGTAAAGTTTGAATTCAGTTAAATTTGCGTCAAATTGAATAAATGTGCCTTCTACTTTGAGGTTGATACTTCAGAGTAGATGCTTCCTTATATTCCACAGCATTAGTTTCATGAATCCCTGATAATAATAATGTATTATTAAAGGTGATCTACCGGTAAATGTAGTACTAATATTTTGCAGCCAAAGCTCCTTGTTTCCCAGCACGATATCATTCTTCAGCTCAGTGAGAGTCTCTTCATTCCATCCATGAGGCCTAGTCTCTTTCTTCTCCTCCCTCGCTTCCCCAACATATTTCCTCTATCACGGCCTTCAGTATACTCTCGCTACCTGCTCCAACAACCTCCTAGGACTTCTCCTAATGTCCTCTAGCATTCTATTTCCTCATTCTTTCCTTCCTCATCCAACATGCCAATTACTTCCTCCTTCCTTTCCGTTCATCACACATTCTTCTCCTCTACCTCAGAATCAGTTCAAACGCCTGCAGCACAGTCCCTCTTTCGTCGGAGTCCATGCTTCCGCACAACACAACTCTACGCTCTAAATCAGTCTTTGCCAATCTTTTTTTTCCGTCCTTACCCAGGGTCTCTTCATTAATGTTCTCCCATTTGTGAACACCAGTATTTTGACTAAACACTTGCCCTTACAGTATTATTACTGAGACGCCCATTTTCCTCCAACGCACTACCCAGTTAAGTATATTGCTCAACCTGTTCTATATTGTACCCTTATTCCATTATGGTCAACCTATCTTTCTATGTCGTGGCAAATGTTATAACTTCAGCTTTCTTATGATCAATTTTCATTTTAATTTTTCCCGTACGGACTTAGTAGTGCATCTACCAATTTTTGTAATTTTCAGGATGACTGACTGTTCAACATCTGGTCGCTAGTAGATCTAACTGAATTCATCAGCTGTCCTTCTACCGTTTGCCATCGACCTAGCCCTGCCCATGCCTCTTATAATTTTCTCGGTGTATAAGTGAAAACACAAATTCGGCAACTGATAATATTATGTTACTCAATGATCTATAACCTTATTCTTCGTAGCCCGCCCTCACCTGTGCCATCTTGGCCATGCATTATTTTCGAATGAGTCTCCATCTATCCAATCTTCTCCTATTTTTGCAAGTATCTTCGTGATTTTCTTCCTTTTACCTCTGTCAACCGCCTTTTCGAACTAAAAAATGAACCAAAATCGTATTGAGTATAATCTAGGTTCCTATTAACGAGGGCTTGCAACAATCGCGTCCTTGGTTTCCTTTCCTTTCCTAAACTCAAAATGCTCATCACCCGGGTACTCCTTTACTGCCATCTTCAACTTTCTATTATTATTTCTGGGCACAACCTTAAACGCGCGTAAAATTAAACATATCGATCTTTAGTCCTTGCATGTTGAAGCTTTCCTCCTTTTGGCGAAATTGATCAGAACTTTTCACGAAGTCCTCTGGCAATACTCCCTCCTCGTAGATCCGTGAATCACTTCGTGAAATTTTCTCTTTCCATCCTTTCCCAAACTATTCAGTAGCTCTGAAAAGATTTTACACACTCTATTTATGCTTAACAGCTGTCATTTTTTGAAGTGCCTTTCTAATTCACCCTCAAGTGCCCTTGACACGACGTTATCCCTTTCCATTGTGCTTTACTTTTCTGTATGTCAGTTCACAAGCCCCTGTCATATGGCTGTCATACGTAATCCTTTCACTTTTCTTGAATAATTTTCCATTCGGTAAGTATCCTCCCTGCCTTGTCCTTTATTTGCGGTATCGTATACCTTCTCTTACTACCCGACAGTATCTTTACCTTAGCGTGTTACGCACCTGTATTCCCATTTTTCTCTAGCTGCTCCATTTCGTCGCCTTGCCTTCTCTACCAATTTTCCTTCGCATTATTGTTTTCTCGCTGAAGTAGATAGTCTTGACTCCTTTTACACCTTCCTTACCTGATCGGTGTTGGAATTTTCCCACTTAATTTTCCTAATTTCCTAATAACTATTTTCTCTACCTTATTTGTTATTCCTGTTACTATGTTCTCCCTTGATCTCCTAATCTGCTTCCATTTCAATCTCATACTTCTGTGCACTAGCTCTTGGTATTCCTCCCTCCGTGCCTCATACAAAGCTTCCACATTCCATTACTTCACCCTCCTACCGTTTATAAGCCATTTAAATTTATCGTCATATTCATCTATTGTTTAATCTGCATCTGCACTTTATTTCTTCTTCAGAAGTTTAATTTATTCTATCCGCGATCGCTCCTACTCCTTAACACATGCTGCCCTCCGATTCTGTTGCCATCCCTACCTTACCCCACTACTACATTGCAATCCTCTGTCACTATTACATTTACATTTCCCTTTAGGTACTTCTCTAATTATGTTTTCTAGTTATTGGTACACGCCATCTACTTCTCTCAATCGAATATTTCTTGCTGGAATGAACATCGGACCTTAACGAAACTCGTCAGGTGAGCTCTCAATTCATCCTTCACTAACCGGTCATTGATCCGTTCTATTCCTAATGCCCTCCTACCCAGTTTTGTATTAATACCACATTGGTTATAATTCACTCAATAACTACTCCGCTTTCCTTTCATCTTATCATCCATTACACAAAGTGTCTGTATTTTCTCCAGCTATCTCCCCTTCATTGATTTCTAGCTTACCTCGACATCGTTGCACAAGTCTATGTTCCTATTTTTACCACTGATTACCTCATTTTCTTTTTTTTTCTGTCGTTATCTTTTTATCCGCAGTGGTTGTTGTTCAAGGATCGCGTGAGATGACGACTCTGGAAGCCTTTCCACCCCCATACCGGTTATTACGTCCTCCCTAGCCATCCAAGTCATGTAGTTGTCTGCAGTCAATTCTCCGCTATTGACCACCATTTTCCTCGGGGAAATAGTTTGGTGGCTTTTCCATTGCCGCTCCCATTGGTATTTTTTAGCGTGAAACAATAGTGTTGACTACATTACATATACTCTTTGTCTATCTGGCACGTGTGGCCCTATCGGAAGCGATTACTATTGCGCCCACCAGTCCAGCTTTGTGCGGGGCAGGGTTGCGGACGCGTAAGCCCTTCCACCGCATCAAGGCTGTGATCTATGGGAGAGGGAATGACTGATTAAACTTTAAACATAAATTTAAATATTACACAACATTTCATGGCAATGGGATTATCACGAGATCACAATCCATATGTTCCATGTAGGCAAATAACCAAGTGCTGTTTTAAGGTTTGAGATTGGAACCAGATTGTTAAAGGTTACATGGAGAAAAGCCAACCATGTAAGTAAGGAATATAAACCCAGGCAAATGTAACTTGTCAATTTATCGTTCATTTTTTGCAGGTTTTTATTGAGCATTAAAAAGGTAGTTGCATTGATTGTATCGGTTCATTGTCATCACGACCAAACTCAATCTTTGCTGAACGATATATCTGTTGCTTCCTTATATTACCCGCATACTGTCTGATGTAGATAATTTTTTTACTCAGGCATGGTCGCAGTTCGGCGCTCCCTAATTCGTCCTCTGGGGATAAATTGTCATTAGACTTTCTCATTGAACACATTAATGAATACCTTTTCCAAAAGGTTAATGTATTTTTTCAGTTGTAAATGAGTTTGGCAATAATGTTTTTCCTGTTAGATCTTAAATGTCGCCATCCCCGTAGATGACGCCTCGGGCGGTCGCCCGAAGATTTCGCCACCCCTGAATAAAAGTATAGGCACGATGATCCAAATTATATGCGCATCTTCCCCATCATATTACTCTGACCTCGGTGGATTACAAGCCCTGCATTCGCAGCTGGGAGCGAGCTGGTTTAACGTTCGTGCTCGGAGACCACCTGTGACTCTTCTTATCAGGATCGGTATTGCGTCCGGCGTTAATGCATGGTTACCTGCCGCCATGGTGTCTTTTTTAGGCGATCACCTCCAATTCGTCGCCGCTCTGCTCATACTGGGTTCCATATGACTGACGTCATCACGGGAAGGAATTCTTACCCCGAGGGGATAATCCTCTTCTTCGTCGCACGTTTTCCACGCCCGGGAGAAAATGAAAGAGAGATGTGTGGAGTTCTTTTGGCCCGTTTCCAGCGCCCAGTTGTCAAGTTTGTCTTCCTTTATCGTCCCGTTGACGTAAACAGCGTCCTGAAAATAAAATGAAGACATTAGGAACAGAAGTTTGGCGTGCAAGTTATTTCCAAGTGTAAGGTCACCTTTCTCGCAGTGCCAATGGGTAATTTTCGTGCTTATTTTGCTTGAGCTCTTTTACACAGACTGACGATACAAGTTTATTGCACCTTACTGAGAAAAAAGTGATCAGAATAAAGTATTAGTGGTATGCATCTGCATGAAGAATGGCTGTTTATTGAAGTTGTTTTCAACATAGTGGCTTCAATATTAAGTGCATGAAGGGAGTATCCTAGCTTTGGTGTAACTTTATGGAATCTTTGAGCAATTCCTTATTCATTTATTTGGAACCAAAAAGTTCCAAATAAAGATATAAGGAATCTCAAAGTCTCTAGTTATTACTCTGATTAGGGCATCCTAGATCTTGGGTCTAAAGAAACTAATACTTGCAATTGAGCCAAAAATCATAAATTCCATCCATCGATTCATTTTTTAGTTTATTAATCTCAGTGAAAGCTGTCTGGCTTTATGAAGTGCTTTTATTTGCTTCTGACAAGTGTTCTTCATTTTTTATCAGATGGAAATAATTTGACCTGATCCCCTTCGCAGGATTACCATGGTGCATTCTTAGAATCATCGGCATATTCCGGATATCATTGGAGAGACCAGTCTTTGAACACTCTACCAGTCATTGACTCAATCCGACCCAAACCTTAGTCAATCAAGTGTCAACCGTCAACGTCAACTGATAGAGTCAACCGTCAACTTCAACTGAACGTGTAAGTTAATCAAGCCGAACTTTCACAGTCAAGTTTAACAGTTGACGGCATGCGAAGTACCGTTTTTCATTTGCTCGCCGTGTTCCACTTCGCCTCACAACCATACAGATAATACCTCTAAGCTCTCAATAAACCTTCTGGCAATCCATTCGCTGTGCCAGTAGTAAGTTGCGTTAGTTATTATTAAGATTTGGTCCAGGAATTCCGTCTAAGTAATTTATAGCCACAATGCTGAGGTCACAGTCATCTCTCAACAGGCCGGAGGGACCATCTTGGCATCGTCGCATGCTGCGGTGGTTGGGGCCTACCTCTTCTCTGGGAAGTCATACGTAGCTTTGCGGTGTACCGTATTTTAAACGCGATAGTCATTTTATATGTCCGTAATAAATGGATTTAACGATAAAAAGGAAATACGCAGGCTGATTACATTGTTTATGAACACATCATTTACAACATTTACGAAAACAAAAGTCCTGAGAAATTAAAGCAACTCATAACTCAGCATGTCGAAGTATTCGGGTCTGGTTAGCGCTCAAAGAATGCAAGGAAAACCTTTAAGGAGGGTCCTCAGTGAAAAGAACAACGGCAGGTATTAAGATTGAAATATGTACTTTATTTTCATAATATTTTACAGCAACGTTTGTAATTTCCTTTTCTTCTAAGATGACACTTTTTCCACTGCCATTTCGTCATTTCTGAATTTCGAGTAATTATTGAAAAGAAAACGGTAAATACTGTTGATAATATATGTAAAAAAGATGTAACTGTCCACACCACACTCAAAGCACTGGCCCTCATAAATATTTTTAAGAGAATTATCCAGCACCATGGTTTTCTTCGTCAAATTCAGAAGAAATTGTTTTTTATTGTTCTTCCTCTATAAACTGCCCCATTTAGGTCATTAACCAGTTCTGCTACGACAAACCAAGATTAAGTTCCTGTTTTAATAACTAAGAAGCACACTTTTACGAATTCACTATAATTTCCATCATTAAAATAGTAATGAACTTCACCTTCATCAAAAATGAAAATACATCCATAAATATCACAATTTTACTCCTGCATGGCTTTGACTGCCACATACCCACTGATGAACTATAGCACTGTCAATTCCTCATCGGTGATATTCAAAGACTGATATGATTCCAGAAATTGTAAAATCATTCAATATGAGGTCTTCATCGGTTACAGACTTAACCTCATTCTCAGATGCTGTTTGCAGAATATCTGAGGAGAAAGCAACATTACCATACCTTGCGGCATGAAAACCTAAAACACTCCTGGCACGTAGTATATTTTCAGTTTCAATAATCTGGCACTATGATATATTATAGTACCCCCCAGGGAGTTGCCTTTAATTACTCACGCGATGCCCCAGGATGTCTGTTTGAAGTTAGCTGCTTAAAATATAAGGCATATTCAACTTTTCCAACGAATAGGAAGTGAATTTTATAATATTTGAAAAACTAGATGAGTTTCAGCAGACGAAGGGTATCCTTTGTGTCCCTATGAAGCCATTTGTCTTGCTCTCTTAAAAATTGCCTCAAAAATACCAGCCTGTTATCATCAATAGCCCTGAAACCCTTAATGGGATTTCTTCTGTTAACAATACCCCACCATTGTCGGGCAGTATTCATGAATCCCCAGTGCCATTTACCATCCCAGCACATGAAACATATACGGCGCACATTCTACAGCGATGAATAACTTTTTGATGCTCCAATCTGCAAGGGTAAGAGCAGATTTGTAGCTAAACTTTGGTGCTGTCTTGATGATCTTTCTTTTTTATACAAAGCAGAACTTTCTTTTTTATACAAAGTTACCAACATATAAAAATTTGCATATTTAACCTCATCTGAGTCATCTGGGGGAAAATTTGGGTAGATGAATGTTTTATCCTTTTCATTACACCCAAATCAATTGTTGTGAAACCAGTTTTTATACAAACCCCGAAAACCAAAAGTTAAGAATATTTTCTTACTAGGACTGTTTGAAAAAAAATTTCTTTCGAGTGGCCAGCCAGTCGAGAAAACAGTTTGGAATCAGCTATGTTATTGTCACTAACAAGTAATAACACAGCCAAACCTGCTACTTTTACATAGAGAACATGTTAAATTGTTATATTCTCACTCACATATAATACATGAAAACGAGTGTACACCTTGAGAGTCTTAGCGAGTAGTTAACTTCTTTCATTCTTGACAGGATTGTAAGAAGCAATGTCTTCACAAAGCCCAAGTAATGATGAAATAAAAAACGCTTGCACTGTTCTCGCTTCTGGTTATTTAAAGTTTTCCGCTACTCCAATTACCTTTCCCAATTTGAACTGTAGCCCTAGCTGAATGCAAATTTCATCTAATTACTAGGAGATAAATTTTTCTCTCTCCTTTTAACCCTCGGGTACTATTCCATTTTTTGTTGGACTGGTGTTATAAACATAAACATTCAGCTTTGAAGTTAACTGCCTGATTGTTTTGGATACGGCAAAATGAGAAAATTATTTTCTCTCTGAATACAATGACCGAGGTATGAATAATGCATAGTGAGGAATGATGCCATTATCATATTTTTAATACTTTTTTTTGACAAACTATTCAATTTAAGCTGTTCAAAAATAAACAAAAGGTGCCTATCACTTTCAATGTCTTCGCTAAGATTAAGGTTTTGAAACATCTCCAAAATATTTAAACGTTCTTTCCTAGATCGAAATCCCAGGTTAACGTCGCTATTGATGACATATCTCGTCATAATTGTGTTTTATTGAGGGCAGAAGTGAAGTTAACCATTAGTGATATCAGTACAAGAAAGATAGATTTTGTCAGTAAACACCCATTTAAACATACATGTAAGTTCATCTCAAAGTCCCAGTTAATGCCGCCTCTCAACTTTGGGATTTCACTGATGGACAAAGAATTAAAAACTAAATACCCCTCCTTTACAACGCACTCCACTCCCTCACCAATCACAGCTTTTTCGTTGAAATTATTAACTGAACAATCAAAGTTATCATCACTACACTTTTTCTCATGCTCTTTTGGCGTAATTTTCAAAGCGTTCTCTACAAGGAGGAGCTTTACGATAAACACCAGACCATAGTCTATTCAAACAATTAGACAAACTTTCGAACAACCGTAGCTCTGCTCCCGAGGATTATCCTGCTCCAGAGGTCGATTTTTTCTCAAGTGTTTACTTCTTTTTTATCTTTGATACTTTCCTGTCTCAATATGTCTTTCATTCCAAAGTGTTTAATGCACACAACAGAGGAAGAAGATGGAGTTCCTGGGTATGGCTGGTATCCACTTCTCCCGCTCCTCTAACTCTTTTGGAGTTTTGCATAGGGACGCATATTCCGAGACAGAGGTATAGTTGCTATTGCTGCTGGGTGCACAGCACGTCTTAGGCATCTAAAATTAACTAATGGCAAACGCATTAGATGCTTACTGACATAAATACCATATATATCATTCAAAAGCTCCCTGGCAAAATGAATCTCATTTACTAATGTTAATCATAATTACTTATCTCTGTCTGAATGCGAATCAACACTTTCATTGGAAATGATTCCACTCCCAATGAAACGTGCATCGGCAATTTCGTAAATAACGGATTCACACCAAAATTCATTGACCAAATCGTCTGGTACGATCACAACTCGCTTGTCTTGCTCGCATTCACATATACTGCCAAACAACGGTGGAACGCAGGCCCCAGGTTCAGCGTTTCCGAATTTCATCAGTCCGGTCTGTTGAGAGATGGCCGTGCTCAGGCCATCTCTTAGCTCAGCTCAGGCCAAACGGGCCTAACTCTAGTAGATTTCCTATGAGACAGGATGGCAGGGCTACCACCATAATGGGTTTAAATTGGAAACAGGGTTGCCACTCTACAAGAGTGATCACAGCAATTAAGAACTGACATTACTCGAACTCGTCATGACCCCGAATTCACAGAGGCCAGGACTCTGGCAACATCGCTTTACGTGACTTAAAGGGTCCTACTGCAGGGTCCGGGGAGGGCCTGCTCTTGTGCTGTCGTACCGGAGCGGGAACACAGGCGAGAGGATGTCGGCCGAAGCTTCCACTGCTCATGCATCAGAGCAATCATTTTATTTCACTTTGCGCTATTGCTCTACCTAGTCGAAACGCAGTTTTTAATACCTTTGAGTGTCACAGCAAGTAAATAAACAGGAAAAACTGCCTCGAAGAAAAACTGCGTCAATTCTGTCAAGGATTTCCGGCCGCTGACCCATCGTAATAGAGATATAATTATTTTAGCCTAAGAAAGTTTAAAGGTTGACTTACACAAGACCATCATTACTGAACAATGTGAGAAATCAAGTACTTGAAACCTGAGGTTACCTAAATAGGACTCGACCGCTTAATATCGCTCGACATCTACCGCTCGACATCGACCACTTAACTCCTCTTTAAAACCCGCGGCGCCTAGATAATAATAGCTACTGCTTACGTCCGCTGCCAAGACCGCAAATAATATTACTAGTGAATTACATTTGCTGACTTCGCGGAATACAAAAACTGTTTCCAAGGGACTTCTATGAGGCTCTCATGATTAATTTTCATGACTTTCCCTTGGATTATGATAATTTATAAACAAAGAAACTATGGCGATATGCTAGGATTGGACCAGAAAATAGATAAGACATGGGTCAACAAAATTCCATTAATTGTAACAATTTATGCACATGATATTTTCTAGCGTTGACCTTCATAAATGGGCACCATCAACCAATTGCTTTTTTAATGTGCATAAAAAATTCAAAGCTTCTTGGGAACACATATTCTCTCCAGAATTATCCATTCTTTCAAAAGATGTTCATTCCTCTATTCCATCAAAATATATGATAAAGTACCTAGAATGAAAGAGGAATATAAATGAGATTGAAATGAAGTTATTGAAAACCATTTTAAAATTTTATAGGTGTGCAGCATATGGTGGAATTATCCTTTACTCACTAGCACGGAGGTATGTAACTCTATATAAATATACATAGAGACGCTAAAACCGCTGAAATACTAAAATTGATGTTCTCATAATTCAGATTAAAGTAGATAAGCTCACATTTTCTCTCAAATCCTTCGGCCACAGTGAAATCAGCCAAAGAACTACCCTAAAAATAATATCTCAGCCGATACCCTATCTAACCTTAAACACATGCACTATTAATATATCTTAAGAAGATATTCTTTACATTTAGTTACATAACCATCTGCTCATATGAGTGAAAAGGAAAACAGACGGTAACTCAAACGTTTATTAGAAACCTGAAGACAACGAGTAAAACATTCATACGCAATGGTCCAAGAATACAAAAAATTGAGTAATCAATTACTAGAACAAAAAATGCATTTCTTACACTTAAAATACCCATTCAGTAAAAAGTTGAAGATGAGTCCTCATCGATCATATGTCATTGGAAGTTATCTCAAACAACTTCAGGAAATTAATTAATATAACTGCCATTCAAATGTATATCGATAATGATTTCCCACACGGAAAATAGATATCTATATCTTGTCTACACTGGTCTATGGCTTGATGTAGATCTAATAGATGCCTATTAGATGTCTATAGTTGGTCAGTAGCCTGTCTTGAAATACCCATCTGTATATGTACACCTAATAGATATCTAATAGATGTCTACGATAGAAATTATGAGGACTATGGGACTACAGCATTAGCACCACTCAGATTATAGATGTCTATTTTTGGTCTAGTCACATCTATGCCTAGATATAAATCTAATAGATGTCTTTCATTGGTCAATAACCTGTCCTCAAATACCCATCTGTATAAGAACACCTAATAGAGATCTAATAGATGTCTATGATAGTTATTATGAGGATAATGGGACTATAGCATTAGCACCACTCAGATGATAGTTGACTATTTGTGGTCTAGTGACATCTATGCCTAGATGTAGATCTAATAGATGCCCATTAGATGTCTATAATTGGTAGGAGTCATGTTCGTGGTGGAAAATTAAGGCATCACTCCTTCGAAGTCAGAGGTTTCTGCTCGAGGCTTAGGTATAGAGGCGTACGTGCTCAAACGACAAATCCCTTTGACTGCTGCTCATTACTCTTGTTAGCTTTTTCATAAATAAATAACCACTAATTTATACCTCTGGAGAATTATTCACTCAGATGAGAAACAAGCCGAAAATCCATCTCCCTCGGATTTCTCGCTGCACTTATTTCTTAGAAGTAAAATATCATTAGTATAATACAGATTTACATTGTTTACATAACATTTATCTTCAAATGGGTATTTCAGGACTGGTCAGAGACGTTTATTTTCCAGCAGCTACCTTGCAAATGTGCAGGCCTTGCCTCTCAAGCTTCTGAGAAATAACAGAAGCGCACCCGACCCTCAAACACCAACACCTAATAGACATCTAATGGATATCTTTTTGAGGTTCATCTTCATCTATTCATTTTTAGAAAACACATAGCCCTTTCCTTTCCGGTAGTCTTCAAGGGAATAAATGCATACCTTCTATTTCTTTGTGCCAACCCACACAGCACAAAAATCCGTGGGACGTCCCGTATGTCCCGAAGTCGTCCCGGGACTAAACTCGGACGTTCGGGACGCGTATGGGACGTCGCTTGCGAGTCATTTATACCGCGTGTCTAGTTTCCCAAATGCATACTCAATATCAATAATGAATTAATAATAGCATCCATATATGGATGCATCAATTTTTCGTTTTTCTGGGAAAATTGGTGCAATCTTATATCTTTCTCAATTCTACTTCGAAATAATGCATATTAGAACGCCAATATTAATGTGTCATAAAGAAAAGCCGTATAAGCGTCCCTGACGTCAGATATGAAGCTTTAACATCATCAGCCTTAGGCAATAAACGTCAGCTATGTTGAAATCGCGTACTTAGAGCAGAGAGCCATATCTAATGAAGCGACTACATTCTTTATAAAGCATAAAATACACGTTAACTATCATGATCCGAAATAGCGTAGTGGTAGAGTGTAGGATTTTCGAGCTAAAGGTCGTAGGTTTGATTCCCCTAGTCAGTAATACTTGTCGCCAATGTTCACCATTATAAGAAGGTATTCAAAAATAACTTACTAAAAAAAATTCAAAAATAAAATAACAAAAATAACAACAAAAGTAACAAAAATAACAAAGGTCCTTGAGAACACTATATTTTTTTATAAAAATTATTTTATTATGATAAATTCCCTAATCCCAAGATGCGTGCCGACGTATCTATAGAGAGATATCTATAAGACATCTATGAATAGATATCTATAGATAGATATTGGTACACAGATGTCTATGAGATATCTATGAATAGATGTCTACTAGACTAGATATCTATTGATAGATATCAATGAGATACCTTTAGATAGACATCTATTAGACTAGCTGTCATTTTGACACATCTAATAGATATCTGTGATAGATAACCTTCTAACCATCAATATCTAATGTACATCTATTAGATATTTTTTTCCATGTGGGTTTCTTTAATATATAATTGATGGTAAACTCTGAAAAAATGTCTTCATTCGTATTTCAACATTCTTTCATGTGGAATTTTTATGAAGACGAGAGCTTATCAGCATCCCATAACTGAAAAGTATGAATGTTCATCACTAAGATTAATTAAAGAACAGAAGACAGTATCAGCACCAATGGACTTACTTTTAGACCTTGGTTCAGTAGTCCTATAGAGGCTTAGTGATTCGGCAGAGAAATAACAATAATCACTATGGAAGTCACTGCAGAAATCCTCTCACAAACACAGGCCATTTAATGGGTGTTATTGGGACAAGACATAATTCTAACAGCACTCCATCACTAAAAGGTAGAATTATTTGTTAGCCAGCATTTTTAAAACATCACAAGACATTATCAGATCCCATGGCAGACTTACTTTTTAGTTAATGTTTACGGCATATCATTGGGATCATTTTAGACCAAATCTCAGTAGTCTACTACGATCCATGTGATTCAGTTTCGGAATATCAATAACAATCCTAAAAGTAATTGCGGTAATACCCTTACAAACACAAGTCATTTTCTGGGCGGTTGTTGGTAGAAGACAGTATCATAACAGCATTCGCACTAAATATCACAGTACTTATAAAAATGAAACTCATATTGGGATATAACACAACACAATATTGATCATCTTTTTAACTAAACTAAAAACGAAATTATTAAATGAATATCGTGTAGAACTAAGACAAGCAATGGGATAAATATTACTTCAACTACCTGAAACGTTCACGGCCATAATCTCGCAATGTATGAGGTATAGGTATATTTGAAGGAGTTGATTCATTGCTTGAAATACATCCAAAACAATTCATTGAGTAAAATAAAACCTATTGATAGATATAAGCTAGTCATCTTTCCTGGCTCAAGTATTGCAGAACAATTCACATACCCTTGCGGCGCTACTACATTGTTACATTGTTATTTTACTTATTTATTTATTTATTTATTTATCTTCACTATCCCGAATACAGCACAATGAGCCAATTTACGTCGGGTGGATAAAAGTAACAACGGACGAGACACAAACACCCATGTCCTGGGCAGACAATATTCTATCCAGTCGGGACTCGAACCCGCGACCCTCGGGTTAGCAGGCGAGGACTTTACCCCGCCGCCACCGGGGCCTTATTGAGAACAATATCTCCAGATTACAATTCATCCAAACAATATGAAGCATATTGATGGAAAAACGAGTAATATTTCTTTTATGACTCAATTATTGCAAACTAAACCATCTTCACTTACCCTACCACCGCATGGCCGAATTGAGAATCAAGAGTCCAGATTCCTATTTATTCAAATAACATGAAACACAAAAATCCTACCTACCCAAGAATGATTCACATAGAACGTGATACTAGAATCCCTTTAGCAACACACGCAATGATAAAAAGTATCGAACTCAGAAGTTTTCGACACCCACGACTGAAACCACACGCTGACCACCATGAAATCAGAACGACACGAGATGACCCCTGCATGGTGTAGCAAAATTTGCATGTCATCGCCTATAATGTAAGTCAGCCATATACTCGCACATTTTCTCGCTCATTTGTCAAGAGTAAACAAATTCACGGATTGTGGCACTTGTTAGATGGAGTTTTAAAAAGTTAAATGGAGTTCCGTGTGTGATAACGAGCGGAGGAATGCCTATCCGAGCGTTTACTGAAGTGTTTGTCAGCCTTGGACGTCTAATTGTTTAGAACTATTGATGCTTGTTCGTGCTACCTCAGCCTGCGATATCGCCACAGCAGACGCTGGCTCGGATTGACACGGGGAAGGTGTGATCAGGCGCTTTCGCAATATTCCGATGAATCTGCAAGCGTCCCTAAATGGCTGAGTTCTCTCTTCATTGTATTCGGCACTTAGAGAAATTGCCCTATTTCTAACACTCTCAGCCGATAGAAGTATCGGCTGCAACTGCATTCAACCGAAGATAAACGAAGATGACCAGAGGGATTTCCTATGCACATTCCAGTTGATGGCTAATTTTATACAGTGGTCGTGAACTTGAAACCAACTTAAGCCGGGTAATATAACCGTATATATCAGGCTAATGTGCAACGCCTCAATCGGAATCATAAAATTTATTAACTGGGTAGAAACAAAGTCTCGCCACCCAATTCAAGAATTACATTGTACTATAATCCTAACATTTGAGAGAATGAGACGATATGGCCGTTGTTTAATCCGTCAGGCAGTGTTATATCAGCATTTATGCGTGATCAGCTCCACTGTTCGAACATGCAATAAACAATAGCCACGACCTGAAAATCTCTTCCCCGTGATTGCGAAATCAAGAATGGATAACTAATATGTTGCCTTAATATTTGTTGAATGGCTGACTTCATCCAAATTCAGGTTAACGCTAGTAGTGCTGTAATATAACCTTAAGGAAGACTATTTTCGTCGGATACCAGAGCAAACTTTCTCAAATCACTATGAACGAAACTCTAAATCGATGAAATATAACGTAGAAATAACACGTACCTATCGATAAAAAGAAGCTTTTACGGAAAAATAAGGTCTCGCTAATCATCGTCGGGGGTTTCATTTTTTAAAGACAGCTAGTTTTCCCGCTACTAGGCCAACTTCCGCCGCAAGCCATCATGGTACTCATTTTCGGTTTGACGTCATGATTTCTAAAGGTATGTTCTCATTGGTGGAGTACCACTACTTCGGCCGCCTCCGCCGACCTATGAAGCCCCCCTCACGTTTACTATTGAAGTTGACGCCAACCGTAAACTAGGCTCAGTAGAGATTTCCTTCTATGTTATTTGTATACATGCTACGTCAACAAACTCTACTATACTATACTCTTATCAATAGTCTTTTCTCTGACGTCTTTCACAATTTTTCTGATTCATTGCATCCTTGGTCTTACTCGGCAATTCTTCACATTAATATTTTCCTTCCAATATTGTCTTTACATAGGATGCGGAGTCGAAAAATGTGCCCAATAAGTTTGTATATCTTTCTTCCCTGAATATTTTTTATGCTTCTTTTCTCTCCAACTCTTAGTTTGACTTCTTCAACGATGATTCTTTTCTTTCAATTGTTGAATTATTCTTCGATAACATCATTTTTCTATTAATTGACAGTCTTATTTTTCCCTTAACTGTCACCGTCCAGGTGCCATGTAAGGGCATGCTCCAAATATATTCTAATAAAGTTTTTACCTTTCTATAGCTTTAGAGGGTATTGGTAAAGTTCGTATTTCTGTGAAAGATCTGGTGCTGCCTATTTCTTTGCTGGTTGAGTCTTCTTCTGGTCGATGGCCCTCTTTGCTTGCACCACTCTGAGTGGACCACGGTAACATAAACTCATAAAAATTAAGTAAGGAGGCAGTACGATCTTATTCGTGGGGCATGTATGTGCTAATGAAGGGAATATATTGGAGGCTTTTGAGATGCGGAGAAGGATGGAAGTTGAGTGGTGGGGATAACAAATTAGTGTTTGATACTCAAGGAAAGGAATGGTAGCTAAGGGGAGGCATGTGGAGGATCTATCGTAGGAAGAAGAGGTTTTTTCGTATCAAAAGTGGTTGGAGGACGTAATAAGATGCAGTGACATGCTGAAGTGAGAATATGAGAGTTGACTAGATCTCAGACACAAAATACTAAAAAATCAATAGGTTTCCCCAAAACCTATGGTCATATATTCCGCAGTTCATGTCTTATGGTTAATTACCGCCGCCTATATATCTTCACGCTTGCTTACGAGGTATCTGGTAGTGGTAGCACATCTGGGGGTTTAACGTCGCCCTTCCTGTTTACTGGAGTCAAAACAGCCGTCTGTTAGGATTTTGGTGTTTAGAATTTGGCCCCAGGACATCAATCCCTGTTAGAGTGTTTTTGCCTACCATCGCCTTAACTATGTGTTGCCAATCGTATATATATTTCTCTCGTCAATGGATGGGCTGAGTTCTATTAACGGCTCTTTCATTGTTCTATTTCATCGTATTTATTTCAAATGTTACCGAATTACCTTTGCTGCCAATTTACTCTCTCCTGATCTCAATGTCAATTTATCGCGTCCGTAGATGTGGTTACATGTCCTGATGAATGAAAATTCATAAACTTTCTTTTTTCATCGATTCCATTCATGCGAAAAAGGTTGAGGCAGGCTAATTACAAGCCGAGTTATCTGTATGAACCATGCAGTTGTATGATCCATGATGCATTATAAGTTGTCAATGTTATTTATATATATATATATGCTGCGTTAACAATTGTTAACCAGCAAATTATATACACGAATTTGGTTCTATATTTTACGTAATTACGTAATTTCACTTTGCGAACTTCCTCATGTTTCTATTTCATTTTCCAATGTTCTTTTTCAATGGTCTTTTACTTTGGCTGTTAACTAACCAACTAACATGAACCTCTGACAATAAAATCTTGAGCGCTATATTAACAGTAGAGATGGGCAAACGCGTTCATTTTTGGGAACTCGTTCACTCTGGACCGGCCCATATTGGAACCCATTTCTTTTTACTCGTTCATCGTTCCTTTTTAATTGAGATCATTTATTTTTACTTTCAATTCGTACTCAGCATTTAAACAAATAACATCAGAAACTAGAAATGATATATATACTTACTGTAAAAACAGCGTTTTACAGTATATAAATAAATGAGTGAACAGTGGTGAGACTGCTTACGTTTCTGTTTCCTTTCCCTGAGGAAGTAAAGTCCTTCAAAGGACTATCTCCAAAAATTAGGATGTTGATTGCTCTTTAACAGTTACAAATGTAATTGTTTGCACTCGTGCCATAATACAAGAAGCATTCAATAAAAAGAGTGGATTTGCGAAAACCCAGGAACCAGGGAAGAAAACGAGGAACTGTTTAGGTATATAAACTCGTTTAGCTTATTTTAAATTTTAAGACAGGAAAGTAATTGAAAAACATGATAAAAAGGAGAAAAATTATACAAAGTCCAAACAAGTGTTTGCTCACAAATTATTATAAATATTCCTCAAATGATGTGGAACAGCGTTTCAATATGGAGTAAAAAAAGTTATATTGATACTTGCTATTAAAACCATGAATTTTTTCGCTCTGGCAAGGAGTGCAAAAAAGTTTCCAGTTGATTAAATTGGCCTCAGCTGCTAGCATGGCCGAATGGAGCCGACTGGCGCCACTATAAAAATAACTAAGTACAACTCATCATCCCACATGCATTCACAGATGAACTTTTGGGGTTTCCTCTTTCACCTGACCCCTTCTTCTCCTGCTCTACCAATTGACATCACTGTCGAAGAACGTGTTACAATGTTGTAAAAAGACGTTTTTATAATCCGCTTTCAGTTTGGTTTATTTTTAACCAATACATTTTAATTGAAAAAGTTTGTCCAGCCCGATCGGACCACTGGGCGGGCCGGCGAATCTAAAGTCACGACATGATGGCACGATATCTCGTCGATATACAAAAGTCGACGAAGAGAATGAAACTAAAGAAACTAGTCGTTACGTTTTTGTTCACAAGTAGTTGTAACGCATTTACCAGCGGATTGCGTTTTTTTTTTTCAAAATAATGACATTGTTTTCAAAAGTCAAAAACGATTAAACCAAAGGATTTCTGGAGAACTTTTGGTCTTATGCGCGTGCAAAAAATAGCGATATGAAATATTGACTAGTATTTTTTAGTGTTGGGAACTAAAATAAGTTGAATGGTTTTTTAACTTTGTAAAAATCATCCAATATGTTCAGGAATTAAGAAAACTTTGTAAGTTTCACGTAGTACATTTATTGGACTGTCCAATAAATATTTTACGTAAAACTTACAAAGCTTTTGTTAATTCCTGAACATTAATAAAATATGTGTTTGCACGCAAATAGATCGTCAAATTTTTATAATTAACATTTCAATAACATTTTTAAAAATTTGTTTTTTTTTCACATTTTTTTAACTTCAGGATCTATGTGCACACTTATGATATATATTGATATTTTAAAAATTAATCTTATCGAAATTAGAGGAAAAAGATGTCAACTTTTCTTTTCCCTCCGAGGTGCGAAAGGAACGATGGAACGAAAGGAACGATGGACCGAAGGGAACGAAAGGACCGAAGGGAACAAAAGCATAGAATTATTAAGAAACATTAAGCTTTTAATTACCTCAGATGTTTCACTTGAAAGCAGGAAACACAATGACTCGTCTTCAGAATAATCGTTCCGTCTCACGATCTCTTATGGAAATCAGTGTTCTTACGGTCACTCAATATGGCGGAAAAATTTCACCGTGGCTTCACCTGAAATTCGTCACGCCACCTCTGTTGAACTATATACTCTAAGAATAAAGGATCGAAGGTACGAAAGGATCGGTCGTTCCGTAGAAGCCGGTCCTCTCTCCTTCCGTTCAATCTATGGGCCCGTTCCCTCGGACCCGTTCGTTCGCGAACGACCCATCTCTTAATACTCAACAGTTTGTTTCCAGAAAGTGAAGAGGTTTCCCTCATACGAAATAATCACCAGTCCGCAAAGCAAGGTTGTGCCGAGTATATTTTGTGGACCACCCTAATATTAATTTTTTCTGTGACCTGCAAGGCCACCGAATTAAAGACAGTCCACTTAAAACATCAGCATGTGATACGCGAATGGTTCGAAGTCTCGTTGAGTTTAGGCGATAGCAACATCCCACGCCCCGTTGTTCATAACCGGGCGCAATGCCTCACGGATATTAAGAAGTGAACCAGTAAATTCTCATAGACGACAGAGGCAACCCAGGATAGCCAACGTTTTTCGAGCTTTGTCAGCCAACCTATAGGAACTGCTACCGTAATGTGTCGCCATGCTTTATGAAATGACTATACATGATAAAGCGTTACATCACGGATACTTCAAAGAGCTGCCTTTGTTCCCGTTGTTAATCTTGCACATCAGGTGGTTCGAGTTTCTCCGCGGGCTAAAAACCTACCTCCCAGTCTGAAGCTACGAGCTTATTACCGGGAATGGTAAGTAGTGGGAAGGAACGGAAAAAGGATGGGAAGGGTTAGCGAACACAGAGCCACTGTGAGGCCGACAACATGAGGCGGATTGCCGTCAAAAGGACGATAATCGGCCCCCACCTCCCCCTAGTCCTAGTAGCTGTTAGGTTCCCACAACAACGTTGGACGAGTCTCCGCCAGTCTCGCTTACGCGAAAACTTGCCACACATCTGTTGAGAACTGGCGAAGCCTATTGCCCAAATTCCTGGGATAGGGTGTCCGCCGGCTCCCTTTATGGGTAGACGTTGCGTGGTCTGCCGGAGTACGTCATCGGATCGGGGCCCCGCCGGACCAATGATGGTCAAATCGGACTAATTATGGTCAAAATGTGGGTCCCGTCACCTCAATATTCCCCGTCTACCCATATCTTGCACATCAGTAATATTAAATCTACATCTACGTAATACCCTGCGAGCCACCACGAGGGTGTGTGGCAGGGGGTGAAGATCACCAAACATGCACTATTGTCATGCAACTAGGATATTTAATGGAGATATGCTAGATAATAGGGTCACATGCAGCTAGATGGTTAGTATCTACATAATAAGAAAGGGATTATTGGTTGTTATTACATGCATCATTCACTACAGACTACTCTATATATACTCTATATAACTATATTTCACCTACCTATCCCTTTGCTACGCTGCCTATTGTTCTCTCTTATAGTACGCGGGAAAAATGACCCTTTTAAATCTATCGGTACGACAATCTATCTCTCTAATCTTGGTAATCTGATCAAACCTAGCTTAATACGCAGGGATTCTTAATATATATATTCTTAATGTATATCTTTATATATATATATATATATATATATATATATATATATATATATATATATATATATATATATATATATATATAAAATTGCACTTAGGATCACTTAAGAAACTTTGTGTGTTCATTTTTTGTTTCTCTGTGTTTATCGTCTGCCTTCCTCTGGCAAACTGTTTATATATATATATATATATATATATATATATATAAAGATATATATTTATTTATATATTAAGATATATATATATGTTCACGTCATCTGTGAACAAATCGGTTTCGAATTTACTTAAAAGGTTTAACCTAAATTTTAACCTGCGTTCTGATAGTAATTCACATCCTAGTTCTTCTATTAAACTCGTAACACTTACACAATTTGTGCGAATTTGTGCATTTGTGCGAAGGTAGATTAAACTTACATTCAGGAGTATCAAAAGAGATGATACATCATATAAGCCGAACAAGTGGTAACATCCTTAAGCCTAGCATTGCAGCGTAGTTTGTAATTTTCAACTGGTCTCGCGCCCATACGGCGTTACGCCGGTATGTGCCATTCCCTAAATATGGCATACGCCTGTATGCCGGTACGCGCCCATACGGCTTACGCCGATATGTGCCATTCCCTAAAATATGGTCCAATAGTAAATAAGTCTTTCCTAACCAATGGGAAAACAGCCCTTGCATCAAAATTATTTGAGGTACTTTATTAGGCTTCACTCAGTGAAAACTGCTAATATTCATTGGAGAAGAATAAAACCACTCTGTGATAATATTTTTACTCTACAATTTTAGTAGTGATGTTGAATTTCATTTAGACAGTGTAAAAATATCGTAAGCCTTTGCATATATAATTTCTGCGCGGCTATGTCGTTAAAACTTTGGAAAATATCGATTGTTTGCTTTCTGAAGCGGTGTAAATGAAGAACCATGCATCGATGCACACCCGAGGGTACGTAAGTGGCTGCGAGCGACTTGGCTGCGGAGACACGGGCGAGGAGCCGTTCCGATGACTCCTGTCCTCGCATCCTTCGCCTTTGTCAATGACAAGAGAGTGAACCTAAGGCACGCCATGTGCTCGCTGAACACGACGTCAATGGAAGGCCGTTGAAACTAGTCGCCCGTGGCGTGCTGCAGGGATAAGGCCCATGTCTGCTCAACCATGATTCATTCGATGTCTCTTGGCGGAGCGGAGTTTGGCGTGGCTATGAGGTCGTTTGAAATTCATGAGTGGCGCATTACGTATTCCCTCCACGATGCAGATTTTCCTGTTGCCTGAAATCCTGCAAGGCCTGGGGAGAACCTTTTTATTCAAATTGCATTAGCCACGGGAGAGAATGGATCGAAGAGCAATGCTTAAACGTGGATCGTTCCCTTTGAGAGAATTAAGTGGATTTTGACATATTAGATTCTCTTGAGTAATTTTGTCTTTTGTTCCACTGGGCCACGATTCGGATCACGAAGGTAATAAGTATTATGTCTCGAATCCATAGAAAACTATCCACACGTAATTCAATCCTTATCTGGGTCTTTCCAACCAATAAGAAAAAACTTTCTCTGTACGAATTTTTCTTTGTACGAATCCATGAAAGTTGTCCCCCAGAAGAGTGAGAATTTTATTTCTGAGTGTAATTTATTTTCAATGGGGGCAAATACTGAAATATTTACTGGACTTGAAAGTCCAAGTGTGTGCCATACTGCTCGCAATTTCTCAGATGAATAACATATAGTTATGGCCTCATGTTTCATCTATTGTTGTGCAACGGAAAGATTTCAAAATTACGCGGGGCGTCTTGTAGTCAAGATTTATGTTAACACCGAGAGCTATTTTAACTCATTGAGAGAATAAATCTTATATTTCTCTGGTGCATACAATGGAATTATTCTTCCCGGGAGCACCACCCGGTCAGATTATCAATATTGTTCTAGATCATGGGGTGTTTTGGGGAAGAATTCATTTCTGGATCTTTGTCCCTCCGATCCAATTTCAGATTAGCTCTACCAAGTGAAGGGTACCATTACGCGAGGTAGGTTGTTAAACGGTGTCTCTGCGGCTTACCTCCCCATTCCCACAGTGTGGGACCAATCATAAACAATAACTTCTATCATAACCATCAATCTCTTAATCTGTCGTGGAAGGTGACTCGGGTTTTCCACCGGGTCAGGTTCTCCATTTCTGCCGACGTTTCGACGAACGAGTTGTCCATCTTCCTCAGGGCGTGCCCTGTTTGTGCTCTGTTCGTCGAAACGTCGGCGGAAATGGAGAACCTGACCCGGTGGAAAACCCGTGTAACCTTCCACGACACCATACGCCGGGAAAGCCTTCGATCATTCTTCAATCTCTTAATATTCCTCTGAGGATTCACTCCTTCCAAGGTATCTAAAGCTCTGAGCATTGTATAAACTTTGAATTGGTATCCTAGTGTAGTTGTAAATTTATTTACAGTGATCTCTTCACATTGCAACTAATTTTCTTTGCACGGGTCTAATTTTGATCAGGTTTTTATCTCGTTACATTCATGTGTCCAACAAAGTATTCACATATAATTTTGCACATTTTTGGCTCTACTGAACTTGGTGTTGCGATAAGATTTACTTTTGGTACGTTAATGCAATCGACATATCATTACATTCTTCTTGAAATAAGGTATTCCCCCTGCCGCGTTTACAAATTTCTTGTATTGGGAAATAATAACAAACTTTTCTATTAAAGTCTGAAAGCAATTAAAATAGTTCTTTGAGTAATCAACTTGGGTCGGCAGTTTTCTGCTATTGTCCATCTTTATTGCAATGCATGGAACTTTGTAGAAGAAGGATCCTGTCTCTATGGTACGTCTCGTTGAGGTGGCTTGAAACGTGCTCAACAATAGGGACTACAAAGAAACTGCCACTTGATGAGGTTGCTCTCTCTTTTCTCGCCCAGTACCTTTTATTTTACTTAAATTTCTCGCTAGTAAATGGTGTGGCACTGGTGTTTCTTAAGCCATTCGTTGCGTGCTGCAGGACAAAAAAGCTAAGTGCATAGAAGGGGACAAAATTCTCCTAAGCGACGGGAATCAATCGACTCATGTGAGCGACCTTTCCTGGCTGAAAAATGGCGCCCGGAGCACTGGAAGGTCTTTGATATCGACTTTTTTAGTTTTTCAAGGGATTTAAGGGCCGAGAAATGAAACCACAAAGCAGTGCAGGCCGCGCCCGATATAATCTGGTGAGTTCAGATAATCATCCCCGACCCTGACACCGGCTCGGCTCTCAAGGGTATTCACGAAAGTTATTTTCCAAGGGAACGTCTTTAAATGCTCCCATTAACCGAGGTTGAAGTGTTTGACATAAGATCAAAATGTAACAAAAATTGAAAATAATCCGTTTTACTTCCGATGTAATTTCGTTCAGAAATAAACTGAACGCCCTTAAAGCTGATTATTCAGGGAATCAAACCATTCATCGATTTTTTGGCCTTAGAAATTTAGTAGTAGTATTTGGGTGATTAGGGTGCTTCGACGACTGAGGTCATTCGCACCATTAGAAATTTAATATCAATTTGTCGCATAAAAGTAATTTTTTTGCTGAATATATTTGATTGCCCGTCTACACGACCTGTGGATGGCAGGCGCCATTTAAAAACGAAGAGACTGAACTATACCCAACTAAGCTCGCATACATTAATTAATTCTGCTTGTTTCTTCAATGGTGAAAATCTGTATTGCTTGGAATGAAAAGGAAATTCTTATGGAAACTTGCCAAACGGGCATTATAGCTTGCGGCCTGCCGCTTACTGCCGGAGAATAACTGTTGAGTATTCTACCGCAGTCTTGTGAGAATGCTTTCAGTATTTTTGACCTACGAGGCTGTAATGGGCCGAAATATTCACAAAAAATAGAAAATGGATCCCTGTTCAGCACTGGAAGGGTAGATCTGTCAGGGTCGGGAGTGAGATTATGAAAAATTATCAAGGAAATGTTAAATATCAGGGAGGTTGGAGAAAAGTGGAGGCAATATTCCGCTTGGTTCTTAAAGACCACTCTACCATTACGTCGGCTCAGTTTAGGTATTACACTCGCTTACGTTTGTGATGGTGTCATTTTATTTTCGTCAAATCCACAGAGTCATGTGATGCAATTTTTGTGACTAGTAGGCCACTCCTATTGGGCACAAAATCCTTCCCATGAACTCCTGTTTTTGCTTCACCTTCGCCCACAAACGTTTACGGCCATACCTTCTCCATTTCATTTTAACCACCTTGGTACATATAATGCATATGAGTACTATAATGATAGAATATACGTTGTGCGTAGCTGTCTTTCTTGAATTGGCTAATTCGTGTGAACGGTATTAACAGATTCACCTGACACTGTGAAAAATAGACGGGTACTTAGCCAACCGGTATTCTAAGAAGTCAAATATAAAATATGTAGAAACCTTGGGCGGTGGAAATGTTGAAAAGGGGCGTCATGTTCGTTGAAATGAAATTTGTGTTTCCAATGGAAAGTGTTTACTCAGCGAATGGTGGTGAGTTTCTCGCTCAGGCGCTTCAAGTGCCCTTACGTCCTTGTTTTCGGCACCGTCGACCAAGATCAGAGTTCCAGTCAGCAGTTGTATCTGATTGAAGGGATTATTATGGTGTTAAACAGGTGCTGTCCATGAGTTGCGCACCACATGTTTTGCTTCGACTTAACTGCGGCTCCATATTCTCAATACCCTCGGAATCTTAGAATTTTAAGAATTTTTGTCAGCCGCATGGCATCTGAGAAAAAAGGAACATGAGGATAGTCATCTCGTCGTATTGGTTACACGTAGAGCTGCTATCAGGAGGCTGCTTTTCTGACTGCTTGATATCCTCTCTCAGCAAGCTTTGTAAGTGTAGATGTTTAACATGACTCATAAATTCATCCTCGCTTGTTTGCCTCGTGATATACGAGGCAAAAGAGCTTTGCCTCGAACATCAAAGAACGACGACTTTACCTATTGTAAATAAGAGTGAAAATCGTATGATGTTCTCTGTTGCGTTTCTACGTTACACGAAATTGAAATTCCCTATGATCTGTTTAGTATATTGGTCATGTCACTAATCTTGTAAAACTTGCTTATTATTGATCCATTTGATTTTGAGCTTAGATACTTGGAGGGATAACTTTTCACTCTCCCAGTTTCTCAAACTTCCGCAAATATGAGGAGAGGTTGCTTGCATTTTCGCTGATTATAACGGTCGATTGAACTTAATCAACCTGATACATGAAATTATTAGAGTGTATATACTCCTCAGGACATAAACATCAAGTTTTATGAGGAGAAATAACGGAGACTGGATAAGTTTTTTTTAAACGGGTGAATACATCTGGTACTGGTATTTCAGATTCTTGACGTAAATATATTGTAGTATTAGTGTAACGAGAACAAAATGATAGGAGTACCTTATTTCGAATAATAAATGAGCATTGATAACAAAATATATAGCCATCAAATGCTTTTAGTTTTCGATAAGCTGAGGGCTTCGGAGTAAATATCTAGCATACTAATGCTACTGTTCACATCCATGGAAAGTACTATTGACATTTATGGCAACGATGACATAAAACTTATTTCTTTTCTTGAGAATATTATATTGACATTCATGTTTGTTTATTAAAATATACATTGAATACATATTCATTGGAATGTTTGCATTTACTTGAAGGTCACTGAGATGCGCTCCCCTTCACTATTTCCTTTCGTCTAGGAATGCAAAGAAAATAAAAAAAGCGTCGAGCAGGACGCTGTGCATGTCCTATAACCGCGAGGAAGGCTGGGTTTTTCTCACCGAGGAAAAATACAATTTCATGTGCAACCACTCGCCTTCACTGTAGCGGTCATCGTCGTGTGACTTCCTGGACACGCAAGCATTGTCAGAAAACATGTCCACCTGTGCAAATGGTAAAATGAGATTTTTCCCTTTTTAATGAAAAGCGGAACTCCCTGAGGGGCGAATATCACGAAACGTGTCTAGGTTGGATACTCTCCGCTCTATGATTGTGGAAGGGATAGACTTTAATTGACCGGCTCCGACAAAACGCTTTCAAACCCAAATCAGTGCCGGCTCTGGAGATAAATTCGTTGATATGCTAATAGTCCTATCCTTAGTTGTTAATCTTTCTATTTTTTAAGTGCACATTGTTAGAATTTTGATGCTGTAAGACCTGACCGATTGATTTCTATCTACTTAATACTGATTGCAATCGTTACCCTTGGTGTCAAAATGTGGAGGAACTGAACCCAGCTTTTTCCATGCTTCGATGTAGCTAAACATATGATTACAAAAATGTATTTAATGACTAGGAATTCAATTCCCTATTGTAATACTATGGTAATCGGATGATGAGGGAGGAGTTCCACTGCACAAGGGCCTGTGGGTAGGACGGTGGGGGTATAATTATTTGTGGTAATAGAATAAGAGAGGAAAGAAACCTGGCATTTCCATTAGCTTGCTGTAAATGAAAGATGACAAGTAGTACAATTTATATCATGAAAAATCCCTGATTTTTACAAAATTGTGTTCAGGTTGGTGACAGTTGATCATATAAAAGACAAGATTTAGGTGAAAACAAACAAAGAAATCCACTCGCAACTTTCCTTTGTTTTGTTATAAACTATGGTCAAAGGTGTCGATAAGTGATTTTCGGCGTATCCATAGAAAACTATAGATCAGATGTGGGTATTAATAGAGATAAAATGTAAACAATAACAATACCTGGACAATGAGCCGTCGCGCGATAAGTTTGTTAATTTGTTTCTGCGAAAAATGCAATAACCACTGAAAATGGCTATTTTGCAACTAATTTCCATTTCTACTACTGAAATACTATATACTTGTATTTATGTGATGTTAAGGAACTTTTTTTAGTCAAGGAAATGGGTTTTCAATACATTTTTCAGGGTAATTCAATGGACATGGGTAATTCATTGTAATTTTAAGGGTCTTCACGCCAAATAGTTAAAATCATTTACATGAAAGACTTGTAGCAAAATTCTTCTGTTTTCCAAAAATATGTTTCCAACTACAAATTTACCGTCCCACTTGATATATTGAATGAAATGACACAGGTATATTTATATAAACATATAGCGATCGTGCTAAAGTTTGGCGCGTACAGGTTACTTACACCTATACACCGCAGCCTGTTTTTGTTTAGTATAAAAAGACCTTCAGCATCACATACTTACAAGAACATACTATTTGAATAGTTAAAATTAAAGTAATTGATCCGAGACCCGAGTCGAGCTTCGAGGCCTCGATGAACTGAAAAGAAGAAAGCTGTCGCCGTACTCAGTGGAATGGAAGAGTTATATTCTCTCATTTTTCAATTGAAATGACTGCAGAAAAATACAGGTACTGCTGTTCATAGCGCTTTCCCAACCAGATTATTGAGTATCTTAAAACCGAATGAAAGCGATGCAGTTGTCGACTTTTTTGGCATCCTGTTCTCAACTTTCCTCATTTTCATTGAAGATTTTACTGAAGAAACTTATCGTCCTCTAAAAGCTCAGAAAAAAAGTTAAATTTGTGCTGCCTTTAACCAGCGAAGTGAAGATGGTACATCAACGATTTTCGTTGAAAGCTCGTGGATATTGGCTTCTATTTAAGCTTCATCCCGTCAGTTTCATGCTCGGGCTATTACAAATGATGTGCCCTTGGGAAACGCCTTACCAACCCTCAGTGCTAATTAACATTTCTATAGCAAAGTGTTGTCTACTATTCGAATCATTGCAATATTTACTGAATCTTTTGGTGGGATCACCTTGATCGCCTCCACAAGGTTGTCTGAAAGATAATCCTTCATTCTCCGGATCTTGGCGTTATTTGAGCATTTTGAAGGGGATAAATCTACATCTACATACTACCCTGCGAGCCGCCGCACAGGCGTGTGGCAGGGGGAGTTAGGACTCCTGCCGTGTAAAGATGTAAGGGATAAGGTTCTAGAAGGTGAAATGGTGACGTGTGTCATGGGACTGTATTGAATGGCACTCAATTTTTATTATGGTCGCACGTTGTGCGCGGAAAGAACGAGTTTTTGTAGCTATCAGTTCGGCAATATATGTCTCATTTTATCGCTTCTGTCAGACCTAGATATGCAGTATGTCGTCATGATATTATACTCTGCGTCGCTCTGAAAGACACCAGTTCTGAATTTCTCAAGCGAACTAAGCCTAGCTCGTATCCTCCGAGTCTGAAGAGGCTCCCAATGTTATCCTTCTAAAAGCTGTGTAACACTATATGTTCCCTCGTATCAGTTTTTAACGAAGCACGCAGCTTTTTTGGTCTTTTATTTATTTTTTTGGTTACATCTTAATGACCAGGGTCCCTTTATGCTCGCGGCGTATTCGAGGTGTGGCCTAACCAGGGCGAAGTGGCATCTCTCTTTTACTTTTTCATCCGAGGACTTTCCTATTATACGCTTAACAAATCCTAGTTTCTTTAATGCTGTGCCTCATATGTTTTGCATGAGTGCTTCCCACGATATATCAGAAGTTAAGGTAATTCCATGATATTTAACTTTATCGGAAGATTTAATGTTTACTCCACCCACAGTATAGGTATGGCATTTGTGTGATTATTTTCGCAAGAAGGGGATCTGAGTAGATAGATAGATTTAAAAGCCTTTTGAGAGCAATATGCGACCGCAGAAAATTTACTGATATTATCTATTTTTCCTTGAATGCTCTATTTATATTTTCCCTTCAATTTTCCGTTTAACCACTGTCACACAGCCTCGGTGACGAAGGTCGCGGGTTCGAGTTCCGCTTCAGTGGACTCTCCACCACTCAGGACATGTTTGTGGTCGTCTGGTATTGAGTTTATAACATCCGATGTTATAGGCCTATAACGTGCCGTAATCGGATTTCTGAAAATAAATGAATTAATTGATTAATTAAGTTCATTTAGTTACACTAAGCAGAGGGACGAAAAATGCCGCTTTTCTCTTTGTATTTCCGCGTTTGTATCATTGCCTAAATATTTTTCCTTCGAAATATTGGGGGGAAGGCAACTGCAATTACCCCTGCTTGTCACCAAGATTTCTCGGTAAGCCTGCGACATCCAGAAAAAAACAGTAAATAGAATTACGATAACAAGTAACACGCATAAAACGTCGACCACATTCGACGCGCAATATTCATCCCTTTAACTGCACTTTTGGGCCTTGCACAAAATAAGTTGGCCGTTGACGTATTTTCTCATGGCACTTTCAAGGTATTTCACCGCTACATTCGCGGCGTGCTTGAATACCGGCATACATAGCCAAGCACGAGTGATGGGCAGGTATAGGCTATAGTTCCTATGTCGTGGCTCCTTTGAACCCCTTTCTCCCTTGCGTTGCCACCTTTGGTGGATTGAAACGGCTTGAGATCTAGTCCATTCGTATGCTTCAAAATTATCATGAAAATAAGGATGGGTGTGTGGCGTAGTGGTTTACGCATTGGTCCGGAGAGCCATAGGCCCGTGGTCCTGGTCAATTTTTTTTCATGGCTATTTCTATGTGTTTTATTGCCGTACTCGCGGCAGGTTTGAATACCGGTCCTGTACAAAATATGAAAAATTGCGTAACATATATTTACATTTTATCGACGGATTATTGAGAATGATCAAATAGTTTCTTGAACAAGGAAATATACTTTCTCGGCGATATTATTAACCAGGACGGCGCAGCAACTGAGGTTTTGCGGTGTTGTTGTGATAACGTGATAACACTGAATACAGAGATTTTGGAAGCAACTGCAGGAGAAATTTGGAATTGTAGTTTAAATACTCTTTGGTTTTCCCCACAAGTGTCTAGTACGTGAGTCAACTGCTGTCGTCTAAAACGCTCTTGCGCTCGTCCGCAAAATTCCTCCAGATTCGAAATTTTCGTGTTCGTGCCATTTTATCCTCACTAACCGACTTCACCCAGTTTACAGTACCATGTATAACGGGAGTCTTCAAACCCTTGGAATAGGTTATGACAGAAAACTTCCGCCATTATGTGACGTAATTTTTCACAATATCCTAGCAGTATCTTCAATACAGAATCTTTGGTAATCTGTGAATATGTATGGCTTGAAAACGACACATTCGTGGAGGTCCACACAACTTCAACAATCCAGCGGAGTCTGTACTTCCAGGCCTCACTGCGCGGAGACAGGCCGCGGCGCGCGATCGAAGAATCTTGTCTACATTTTTTTACATGCTCACTTCCACGATTTTTGCAGAATTAAGTCAAAAATGTTTACTCTATATTCTGATGAAATATTTCGATGCATATACATCTCAAATCAAAGATAATGACTGCTTTAAGAAATACTTTACCCGAAAAAGCGTCCGCCATTTTGTGACGTAATGGCTCGAAAATATCGACAAATTCTGTGAAACTTATGCATTATACAGGTAAAAAATTACGTTAACAGATGGTTCTAGTTTTTATTTCATAAATATCCCTCCTTTAAATCACCACCGGCGTAACTTCGAAGATTTTCAAAGGAAAATGAAAACGGGCGTTTCCTAGAAAATTAGGCCAACATTAAGCCTCCGTATCTAAGTAACGGCTTAAGCCTAAGGTAAATGACTTATTATTTCATATTTAGCAATCACTTTTGAGTATATGTGCCAAGTTTTAAGTTTTTACATAAAAAATGCCACTTTGGACTTTTGTCTGGCATTTTCCGAATTCTGGCCACTGTGCATGGGAAAAGATGACCAAAAGAAAAAATAAGCCTTTGAAGCATGGCGTTGGAGTAAAATAATGATGATAAAATGGAAAAATATAATGGAAAGTAAAGAATCATATATAAGAGCAGAACAGGACTGTTCCCCAAAAAATTTAATGAGTAAGAACCAACATGACTAAAAAGAGAGAACTCTTAGTATTTTCCACACTTAAAACTTTAATTCCCGACCCAGGTTTCGACTGCCTTACAATCATTTTCAAGGTAAGAACCAGGTGAATTGGGTACGTCCTAAGACTGCGGGTTTGCTACTTTTGACGTTGAAAAAGGAAAATGAAAAAGAATCCCAAGATGAAGACAAGGGATATATACAGAGCTCAAATACGAAAATATATGCAATGTAGAATCACCAGGGTGTAATAGAATTAGTTATGAGGAGAGAGAAATGGAAGTTTGCTGTTAACTCATCCTAGAATCGATGCTCATGATTAGGATTCGCTTATATTTGATTGCCACTTAAACAGCTAGGAGCGCATTTCTAAAGAAACTTCGGTAAAAGCTCCTTTATTTGTGACAAACAAAGGTAGCTTTTCTGTATATACGCAGACCCCGATGCCCTGAGCAGTTCGCGATGCTTAGTAAAACTGTGTCGAGGGATGCCACAAATGGATTGAGTATCAATTTATCTGCTATATAATACGATTTTGGTAATCCCTAAATTGAGCTGAAAAACTACGATTGCATTGGAAGAAGCCCCTTACTCTTAGTTCTCGAAAAGACTTGTATAAACGAACCCGAATATACCCGAATTTGACATTCATTCACTCCAAAGGTCGTGAGTTTGAGTCCCGCCGGAAGCCCCGTCTCGTATTTCTTTACGCTCTGACTCCACGAGTCCTTTCCTTTACTCCATATTTTAATTAATGAAGACGGTGGGGAACGACCATAGTTGTCAGAGCAACGGAAAGCCACACACCACGGTAACTTTTCATTCTTCCAGGGAGTCTATCGACCACGTTCGCAGTGGGCTTTATTTTTCCCTCGAATGAGGTTAGTCACCAGCTTGTTTGTCCTCGTTGGCGGGGTCTTTGACCTCACAACGCGGGGGAAATAGTCAGGAGCCCAGCACTTTGTTGAAGCTCGGCGTAGTTTCATCCATTATGTACGCCGTTTGAGAGCGTCGAAGATCCTTACACTAGGTATTGATTTTAGTTTATTTGGACGCAAGGTAATACTGATTTTCAGGAGTTTACTTTGAAGTGGCTGGCATTTTGGAGATTATTGAGAATATTTATTAATTACGCTAGTAAGCGGTCTCGTGTTTCTCACATGCCCTGATCGAAATTGTTAAGTGGACCGATTTTCAATGGTGCAATGAGCAGCATTACTGCAGTGATTGTAGGGTTGGTAGACCTAAGGAAATATCTATTTTGGAAACTAAAGTTACCGCTGCAAATAAATATCATCAAATGCAACAAGAAATAGTCTGAGTGACGTCCCGATGGATTGCCATTATTAAATGGCCCTGTCTATGAACAAAAAGGCATATCCTCTTTATCTTCTCGTTGAAACGTAAAACTACAAAAACGAAAGCAATTTGTGATTGCATTTAGGCATGGGCGTTATTACTCCAGATCAGTTCACATTCATTTTTACTGCTTAGTAAATTACATGGACAAAGAAACTCAGTATATGCCATTGAATCTGTCTTTTTAAATTTATAACAGATAAACACCAACATTAGATGTAAAGAAAACCAGTACCTTCAGATGAACTGATTTCATCAAGTTATGCCTAAAACCACCAACTTTAGAGGTGGAGAGTTTGAGCGGTATCAACACCAAACAGTAGTGAACTCGCTTACAAAGGGAAAATGAGTGAAACGTTAAGGCTCGCATTTTTGTATTGGGACTTTTTTCAGATAATTTCAAGGCGACCGGCATTAAAACAGTTTTTATCACTGCTGTTGATATTTATGAGCCTTTGGAAAAAAGTGAACTATACAAAATAAATTCACTGCTATTAGCTCTTCGATGCGTATGAACGTCTCAGCGTCAGAATAACCGGTGTTATCCAAATGGCAGGGACTGAAAAACATAGAGAGTAACAAGGTTTGATTACACATTCGTGATTTATTAATCATTTGATATTTCTTTTTTATTGATATTACTTTCATTTCATTTGAACTTTCATTGTACTAGCATATCTATTAAATTATGATTGTCTCTATTAGGAAACGACTGGAAGTCATCGTTCATTGAGACATTCAAGGCGGTAAGTGGGAGGGAACATTAAGGTGACGCATTTGCGAGAATTTATCATGGAAATTAACCACACAGGCGTAAATTGTTACAAATAACTCCTCTTGGAAATAGTTAGCGTGAGTGGCTCGCGTAAGAAAGATGCATCTTGTACGTAAAATTTCTCTTTTATGTGAAAATAGTATAAATAGTCTACTGAATATGCTTATTCTTAGGAAGGAAAATAAAAAATCTGAAGGCTATTTGCAGTATATGTTTGATTATAAATCAAATGAATAGCTGTATAAATTTTTTAGCACTGAAATTATTTTTCATATGCATCGGTGTAAAGGATTGTCGTGCCACTAAAACATCCACGGCAGCAGAATCGATGCGCAAGAATTGAATCGAATTCAACAACTCGATGTATGTTCTAACGATTAAGACACACAGACCCAGCTTTAAGATTAATTCAAGTCGAATTATGTGTAGGACAATTTCCTGTAATGTTTACTCTAAGTGAAAGGAGATTAATGACAACATTTTCTCAATGCCTTTACGCACTCTTGAAGAATCAGAAAATTGGTCTTAATTTCATAGATGCCTTTTACGTTAAACGATTATTATTCAGGTCCTCCTGGTTTTCATCAGTTAATTTCCAGGAAAAATACATATTCAGAGAGTTAAAGCCGTATTTATTTGTGAAGATGTGGTTGTTGTGATAGGTAAAAATGAAAACACCTTCATTCTAAGAATCCATCAGCCTTCCTGATTATGGCTTTGAGGCCAGTAGTGTCTAATCTGCGTAACTTAGCAAATAAAGTTTATTTGCCAGTGTCGGTCTTTACTGGAGCGCTCGAGTGTTTCACCATTCATTCGAACGTCACTCGAATATGCGTAAACATTATTTGTGAGCTGAACGCCGATGTTTTACCATAGGATTTCAGATCACGAGGAGTATGTAGAAGCTCAGGGACTTTTTTTTAAGCCAACTGAATGACAAAAGACTGATTTCAGTTTTTGTTGCTCGATGACATTTTCTAACATCTGGTATTTCCCTTATGTTGGTAGCACGTGGTATAGATTGGATCAATCGAGAAAATAGTCGTTAAATAATTATAACTGATACGTGATGTGCCGATAGTCAAACTTATTCAAGTCACATGCTATAGAATGGTATTTTAATGTCCTGCTGTATATCTGACTACCATGGAAACGCACAGCTTTCTTACGTGAACAGATTAATTTATCAGATATGAATTTTCATCGGCCGGAACAGCTAATGTTCAAGACATATTTGGTGATAGCTTTTTTTCAGGTTTATCTAAATCTACCACTAACAATTATTTCTTAATGTCTAAAAATATCAAACGTCTGTTAGCATGTAAGGTTCATGTTATCAGAAAACTTCAATGAAGACTTCCATTGTAACTAAAATGATTACAAACAAAGGGATTGCATTCATGTGGCTCTGCATCTTAAGTCAACTTCAGCTTTCTGACTTTGGATTTCGCTTATTCTTGGACGCATTGGAACATATTTGATTTATTTAATATAATTTTTCGCCAGTGGACGGAACACCATCTTTTATGTTCTTTACATATCGTTTAATTGAGATGTGTCACAGGAACTCACACAGTATTCTCGGCCGGAGCTAATTTACCTTTAAATGAGTTCTCTAGTTCCGAATCATTGAAATTCGTAGCGATTGGTTATTTTCAAGATGGGATTTCAATTTCGTATCTGGTAAAATAAATTCATAATGGACGTCTAGGACCCCTCAAACTTTTATCATACGGAATATTAATTTTATTTTTTGAAGTTGGTAGTCCCTAAGTAGTGGTTAACACTCTTTGAAGCTTAATATTTAATGAAGAAAGAATTTTAAAGAAATATTTAATGCGGTCGGTCTTGACATATGACATAATTATGTAGCCAACGTTTATGTCTTTCTACATTTCAAGTGAAGCTAAGATTTTTAATGATCGCAAATACCTAGATCTAGTCCCAAGAGTCGGCTTGATAATCATGTAAAATACCGAAACTGGTCAAATAAAATATTTCTCAGTTTGAAACTCCAAATAGTTCGTCCTTCGTCATGCGTAAGTTTCACCACTTCAGTTCTAGGACAACATTGTTGATTTTTCACTCCTGCTGTTAACATTCCAATAATTTACATCCCTGCTGTTTTCATTTGCAAAGGCGATTGACAATAATTCCGTAAGTCTAAATCGGTTCTTTGATTTACTTCCTCAATACCAGCACACTATCATGTTATTCCCAACAAGGTCTTTCTATATTCTTTTTTCTGATCCAACGCATAAAAATAAGTAATGTAGCTTTTAAATTTTGAACAAAAGATGGTGTTTTCTACGGAAAGTAAAATTTTCCACCACATTTTAAGGATACAGTGCCACGATTGATTTAATTACTATCGGTTATTGTGCTGCTCCACCACGTCCCGTCGAACGCTGCTGCTTGTTTCTTCTGGGTGGCGTTGTTTACCATGAATGCATTTATGTATGCCCGTGCGTCAATACCGTTAATTTTGGTAATTGCGTAGATATATAAGCGGTGTGTATACAGACGCGTAGTAAGTCCTTCTTCAGGCTACTCTGAAGACTATGAAAGTTTGATCGGATGCCTTGAGCAGATGGGAATTTAAGAGTCATTCATCTGACTTGAGGGCCTGTGATAATCGCGTGGTCCTCGGTGGTGAAAAATCGGCAAAAATACTGGGGCCTTGGTAATATGTGATAATAATTCGTGCGCCTCTGAATCGTCGATACTCCCCAGCAATCCGATGCTCAAGGCGTCCCGACGCTTGGCGGCCGAGGCCAACCCGTGAATGGTAATGCCTAGTGAAGCTTACCGGCTTTAGAAGGCATTGGGGATGCCCAATCCGATCGTCATGATCGTTGGCCTTAATCGCTAAACACCTTCATTTCTCTAAATGACTTCGTCAAAAGTTAAGCAGCGTGTCATATGCCTTACAAAATGCCCTCGAGGACGTGAATATATTTATAGGCATGAAAGACTATGAGAAAGCTGATTATGACGAAAATATCGGATATTAATGATCGATGGCAAGGTGGTATTGACTTAAAATTGGGAAATGATAATTTGTTCACTTCTGAAACTTAAACTCTGGTCTTGTGGACGATAATTAGGATATTTGGGAGAAGGTCACGCCTTTTTTAAAATGTTGTTTCACTGGATCCCCGAGCCTATCATAAGCATGGGAATAAAGTTTTTAGTGTGTGACTGTCATTTTATCATTTTATTAAAGTTATTTAAGAACCTTTGTTGTCAACACCTGTCTTTTGAAGGTACAGTGGCGGAAAAAATTAACGCAAAACTCATTGGCGTCTGAATGCGGCGTATACGGGAACTAATTGAAATCGCTTATCCTTCGACAACTTGACAACAATGAGACAGCATATGGAAACCGGGAATATTCAAACTCCCTATGAATGGATATCGATTTTACGCGTCATGTAAATAGTCATACTAATAAGGTTTACGTTCTCGAGATCGTCTAGGAGTTATAAACGTGATGAACTTGCTTTGACCCGCACTCAGTCGAGGTTCCGAAGTCGTAGTTGATTATGTAGAGATGCTTACCATATTTTTTAGAGCTTTGGACCGTTTCAAAAGATTTTCTCGATTGAAACTTAAGAAACAATACGATGAAAGCATTATTAGTTGGGACATAAAATTTTTTTATTCTCCAGATCAAATTCACTTACAATAAAACGTATTTCCGCGTGCAGGGAATAACTGTAGATGAACATCGTTTTAATAGGCCTCAAACTACTTTCGAGAAATATGATGCATTATAGTTAACATGTTGGCGTAATACCCTGTGAATTTCAAGTTAAAGTATGGGAAATCTGGTTGAATAGAATGGTTTCCATGTGGAGAAAATTTTTCTTTAAAAGTATTTCCAATACCTTAAAACCCTACGTAAGTTTCCGCCCTCATGCATACAGGTCGTCTAAAACACTTTAATTTCTAAATTCCTCCTAACGTAATAGTATTTAATTTCTGAAAACTGCTTTCAAAAATCCAGAACATTTTATTTGGCCCACTTTTTAAAGATAACATTACAATTCCCTCTTTTCGTTTTGTAGTAAGAACCCCTGGACGCGGATTCCTCTTGGTCGATGAAGTAGCCTAGAGGGAGAGCGTTCGTTTGCGGCCAAGAATGCCTGGGGTTCAAATCCTGGCGTGGCCTCTTTTAGTGCCTTTATAATTAATCTACGCGATGTGACTTTATTGAAGCCGAAACTTCGCAGGAATCCGCGGAAGGCCCAGGGAATGGACATTGACCTCAACCATGAGTGTGTGAGTTTTACACATATTCGGGCTTTGTAAAAGAATCAGAGCGGTCTCCTTGGTCGTCGAATGAGATGTTTACTCCCCATTCTCGGGTATTCGGCCCCACTTGATCTCTACGTCCTGTCTGTAGTATGATGCTCATATCCACTCCTTCGCCAATTCACCACTCAATGAAAAGCTATTCATGAAGGAGGGAATAGACTGGATCTCTGATTGTGTCAGTTACTCGATTTAGTGAACTTACCTTATGCTACATTCGCCTTTAAATTACTTTGAAATAAAGTAGTAAAGAGGGCAATTATTTTCATTAGGAATTAGAGTTTGGTTCTACCTGCCGAACTTGTAAATACCGATTACTTATCTGAGTGATAGACCATACAAGGGTGGAATTTTCTTCATCATATCTTTAAAACGGTATTTGAAGCTTTCCCAGCATTGTATTCTAGGTTTGCTGCGAGCAATACATTAACCGTGTAGTTCAACAATTTAACTTATAGGATGGAGGATAATACTTAAAGGATAAGGAAAATTAATGAATCACCAAAATACCTTTTGACATATTCGCTGTGACAAATGTTTGGCTAATATTACGCAGTTAAATTTTATGAGGAGCATTTTTATACCCATGCGTAAGTAATACTCCGACAAAAATGCATCGCGAATTTTCCCCTGTGAAAGTGATAAAATACTAAAAATCATCTATTTCATGTAGCGACTAAGCAGTGATTAGATATTTTCCCTATTGTCAATTGTATACTCCTCATAAATCCGCAGAGTAGTCAATGGAGTGCAAATTAGGAATGTTCACCATCAAAGATTATACGATTGCTATGTTCCTAAAGAATCTATTCCTCTTCAAATGTGTCGTAATATTCTTGGTTCAATGGAAGTTAAAGTTGTGAGTGCTCCCACATGAAGATATTAACAGACTTTTTACAGGGTCATAAATGTCATCTCTTAGTGGTAATGTATTTCAACGGATGATTGAAAGGGACACTATAATGCTTTATTTAGAACAAGTGGAAAAGGTTAAAATGTATGCGTGATTCTCTCAATTTGAGTTATGTGTGCACATGATCACAGCAATTGATCATCAAGAAATATGCTGGTATTTACATGAAGAATGTGGATGTTTATTAGCCTTATAATCAATCCATCCCCCTCCATTCTCGATTTCCTGACCAAGTCTCTGTGACATGGAGTTGTCCACATTTTGGTATCATCTTACTGGTTCATTTCCCATTCTTCCTCCACGATTTTCCTCATTGCATCTTAATTTGGGGTTGTTTCGTTTGAGGGGGTCGAAAAACGTTTGTTTCTAGCATTTTTCTCGTAATGAACGCTGCGCTCCGTGCAGCCCGCTCCATCTATGTTACATGATTTGTTTTGAACCATCTCCTAGAATTTTGAAATTTGTGAACTCGTAAGTATTCCTAGTTGCGGGCGAAAAATGAATATTGATAAAAATTTGATTAAACATAGTTCTTATTATAGCGGACATGAATTTTATTCATTTCGATTATTAGTAGTAAGAAATATGTTTTTTTACTTTTAAACACCAAATAAAAGTTCAGTGGGTGAAAGTCGAAGGCGCAACACCTCTTTGGGTAATTTCTCGACAGATGTTTTTGCCTTTTACAAACCTACCATTCAATTCCTCCGCCTGGGAGAAAAATGAGGCATAGTTAAAGGCTAATAAGATCTTTTTTTCCTCCAAGAATTTTGGGAGAGGCCGCTAAAACTTTGAACAATATCTAGGCTTGCGCTGTCCTCTCTGCTTGTTCGTCTATCGACGCTCGTCTCAATGAAGTAGTCATCAGTAAACCTTGGCCAAGTTCCGGGTGGTGATAATCGGGGTGGTTTTTGTTGTGAATAACGCACAGGTTTCAAATACTTGCTGCACCAAAAAGAAAAGACTCGTCGCGCTTCGAAAAAATCCGAAGCCCCCGTCGAATACTTTTAACGGTGCAAGAGAAGTCAAATAAGTACGACTTCTTTCCTGTGAGTTAAACGCCTGGAGTCCGAAACATATTTATGGCAGAAAAGGTATCGCCCGCAACACAAGGAAAAGTAAGCTCTCATTAAAGGCATACTATTTCCCAAATCAATATAATGCGCCCTTCATACATTCCGATTTTTTATGGATTAGTATTGTTGGAGCTTTGTATCAACAAGGGGAAACCTCTAGGAATCCTCAAGAGTCCTTCAAGATTGCTCGTTGCTTCAACTCAGACTATAGGTAGCTGGCCTCCAAACCCATGCATGATGGGAACTAATGGCGTTTGATTGGAATAGTCTGGGCTGATGAGGTGAAATCTGAAAACTACTTCTTTCTGTTTGTATTCCCGGGAGAGTAGTATGCTTTTTCCTTTCCTTTAGTTGTTTTAAACGTTCGTAGACAATACCAACACTCATTTTAAGAGTAACTTAGTTCAGTGTAACGCATACGGACGCAAATAAATTCACCGAAAGGATACGAAACATCATCATAAATTCGCCTTGACATAAGAAAGCTCAGTAGTTGTCACTGGGTTGCAAACCTGAATTGCAATCATGGTTCTTCATAATAACATTGTTCGAGTACGCTCATGATTTCGAAAACGTGATCGTCATCAAGAAAGATCGGGTGCTACATAGCAGTGGAGTGCGCTCCCAGGATCTTGTGTATTGCCCTACCAATGCGGCTTCCCTTTTGGATGACAACAATGACCATGAGAAGGAAAGAACCGTGATCCCCCCCTGGTAGTTACATTTTTGAGTTTTTCATTCAATTTGTGGTCAAGTGAAATTATTTTTATTTGGAAAACTTTATCTCTTTTGTATTTCAAAAATTTCATATCATCAGCCAGCCATTGCAGCTACACATTACATTCATTCATATCACCAATATGAGGAAATTTATATAAAAGCTCATTTGCGTTCATTAAAAATCGAACACGGACCACTCTTTAGCTAGCCAAATACTTCTGACAGCTACAATATTAACTTTACCTATTAATTTATTTCATTAATGATATTCTACTCCAAACTGAAGTCTTTTAAAAGGCTTTTTGTTAATTTTATATGTGCGGCTAATTTATAGCTAAGCATAAAAGATATTATGCAATCATCCATATGTTATCCATAACTACACCTAATTTCGGTAAACTTTTCAGAATGTTTATTCGTATATCCTGCATTTACTAGATAAAGTGTAACAGTGGACAGCTCGTCACCAAGCTTCCTGTGATAAAATGAAAGAAATATCGGGAAAATATGCCTAGATTATTCGGTATCTATGCGAGCACATTTATTTTTATTTCGTGAAATTATATACATTTACGTATGTTTTCATAGTTTAATCCCATTCTGACGAACTAAAGACGGATTTACATTGGGTCAAGAACGATTCATTAATAAATATCCGTTTTGAATTTAATAAATATCCGTTAAAGGAACTTCGTCAACCTACAATTGGAAAATCGTGAAAAATTACATCACGTAGACTATACTTATTTCAATTAAATCTTTTTTGTATCGACATTTGGTGCGGACAAATCTCGATTTATATCATTTCGGTGAAACAGACGCAGTACGCGTCATTCAAGAAGATCGTCGGAAAGTCGACCACAATAAATATCCCTTGGTGGTAGAAGATGAATATTTTAGCATATAGTATACTGAATTGGGTGGGATAGTAAATATTTTTTATAATTAGTCTTTCTGTATAAATGATATCATTCGACGTAAGAACCATGCTGAAACAAACACAGCGATGCACCGCGACTGAATGTGCGAATAATATGAGACTAAAGCTCAAAAATGAGGCGATTGATGACAAAGTTCTAGGCTCCGACAAATGTGAGCTCCATTGCTGATTTCAAATATTGGCGGTAGATGATGTTTTCCTCAGTGTTGCCAGTCTTTGGAGAGTGTACTGTTCCTAGAAGTTCCCAAAAATGCCGCATTCTGGCGCGCGAAAAATTTTGCGTTAATTTCTTCCGCCACTGTACATAATAATGGGAAAATTTAAAAAGCCCAAATTGGTATTGTGTAGGTAATAGCTTTAATCTAGAAGTATGACATAATACTAAGAAATCCGGAACTGTGTACAGTGATACATCAGTTGACGTGTGGCCACTCTATATATCCTATTGCTACGAGAAAGGATTATAGGCTTCTGAACCGAGGCACGGGACCTCTGGGACCATTTAAGCTACTTGTTAAGGTCATTGTTGAGACGGTCTAAAACTGATGTCGTTAGTTAATTATGGATACGAGGGTAGTTCAACGAAGGAGGATTTATTGGGAATGGATGACGGTTGGAGAGAAGCTTGACGTTGACTTTTGCCTACTTATTAAGATAAGGTGCTGAGGAGTTCACAGTTTATCGTTCTAACCAACGGGCGGAGTAATGCACCTGAAGAAATACTCGCCCACCCAGGCATGGATTGAATTCCGCTGAAATCTCTCTGTCAATGCCGGGATTTAAATCCTGGGCCTGTGGATTCAAGGCCAGTACTCAAGTTACCGCGCAAACTGTTTGAAGCTATTCATGACAGTCCGAGGTCGACGGAGATGTTAGTTCGAGAGACATGAGGGCTGAGAAAGTTATTTCCTCGTTACCGACTCTCGTGCATGTCACACTGAGGTAGTCCCAACGTAGTAGGGGAAACTATTTTCGCCGAATCATCAGTGGGTCCCACCTAACATTTTCCGCTAGAAAATGAAATTGGAAAAGTTTGAACTCGACTCGATAACGTTGACCAGTGTCTCATTGATGGAAGGATGGTTAGATGGAAGGAGGGACTGCCTCAGTCTCAATCTCGCCCCAATAAAGACGCATTATAATTATAATTATAATTATTGTGGTTGAAGTTTAGAAAAAATACGATTTTTGGTAAAATTTCGTTGGTGCTGTCTTTGCTGAAACTTAGTTTGGCACATCCAGCATATATCCGGTCAGCTTGGTCCACATCCTCAAAATCGTCCTCTTTGTGGAGCGGCAACAGCTAATTTAATTACTTTATGACCGTTTTTTTCTTCCTTGGTTTAATTTGCATTGTGAGGATAAAAAGTTAAAAGACCAAGTTGCACGAAAATAACTCATTTTTTTGTTATTGAATAATTATTTTCACGAATTATGCTTGACATGAATCAAGTTTAAGCCCCCCATTTGTATTACAATAGAAGTATACATTCAAAACGGACACCTGATGGTCCGTTATTCGAATTAAGTCTGCTAATTCTACCATTGACCATGTACGCTATTTTTAGCATCAGTGGTTAACGAACAGCCAATGTACATACTATGTACTATTTCGACATGAAATGTACCTATACAACTTTGTTTCGTTGCGTCCTTCGCGCTACGATCCCTCCCTTGAATGGGCAAGAAAGGAAGCCTTAGTTAACATCTGGTTTTCAAGCAGTGAAATTTTGCTTAGTGAATTTTATCTCGCAGGGATTGCGGTCAATTGCTCAACCTTTGACTTCTACAGTATCAACAAGCGTGAGTTCACGGCAGAAATACAAGATTTTTTTAGTTGAACACATGTCTTATCAAATCACCGGCAGTAAGTTGGCCTCAGACTCTCAAGTTCTAAGTAGATTGTTTTATGATATGTGCCAAATGATACTGAGCATCAAAGAAGCCGCGAGAGTTCCAAAACAGATAGTTCTACTATTTTGGGAGAAAGCTAGGACAACAGCCAGACCCGTCAAGGATTGTGTAGTAAATCTTGAGAGGTATAATGAGTGAGAAAACTATTTTCTATTTATTTTCAGCAGTTGAATAGTGGAGGGAAATTAGAAAATTCTGAGCATTATCATTTGATACCTCTGAAGTGAATACTTGTCGCTTCAGGGGAGACTGAGCGTAGCTTGTACAATTAGTAGAGGATAATCGTCCGCATTCATCGTGCCACCACCATATTTTAGAAATTGATTTAAAATTAAGTTTTTTTGTGCAAAGCACTCAACCACTGGCCCTCAGCCAGAAATTTATTTAATTCCCGATTGAGGTGATCAATAAAATGGGCAAGATGAAATTCAATACTAATGCTGAAGATGAAAATATCGGACAAAAAATAAGAAATCCGGACCGAATGTCAGGTTTTCTTACAGAACGATTAAAAAACCAACAGCCCAAGGACGATGGCACAGAATTCAATCCAACTTCGATTCATGTTTGACGAACGACTAAGAACAACTGCAGTTCCTATTACAAATAATATCTTTTGTATTGTTATTGGAAAATAGATTATTCACAACCTGGCTATTCAAAAGCCAACTTACGCAAGCCATTATTAATACTAAGTGAATCAAAAAACCGCACATAATAATCACGTCTTCGAATAAAATACATTTAAGGATTATTGGATCCCAATTTTATACCTGCCTTGTTCTTCTGCCCCCTAACTCCTTTATTTTTTGTATTTTGCTGCATTTACTTCTTAATACACTTCTAAATAACCATTTTTAATATACGAAAAGGAAAATACAAAATTCAAAAGCTGTGAAGCAGATCTAAATCAATGTTGAATGGTTCAAGGCCTTCGGATAAAAATTCATTTTCGAGGTTATGGACCGCGACAGTATAAAATTTTGAAGTTACAACAAATAATTCCTTTCAATTCACATTAATATTTTAATTAAACAGCCTTTCAGTTCAATTGACGAAAAGGAAGGAAAAGTGGTGAAAAGTTATTTACTTAGTTCTGTTGCCTTTTTCCAAAAAGGGTGATTTTGAGGATGTGGACCAGGACTTGGCCTGAGAAATATTAAATACCACTAAATCTACGAGTTTTAGCAAAAACATTGTACGAGTAAAACTTCTAGACAACAAAATTTTCTATGAAAATTAAAATAAATTAGGTTTCTAGGATGAATTGCTTTCATTTCATGAAGAAAAATTTCGAATTTTAAATAAAAATCACAGTTTTTCTAAACTTCGACCTCAATGAGGCTCAGGTTAATGTTGTCAAGTTGAGCTGCAACTTTGCCAATCGTATTTTATAGCCAATAGACAACTTTAAGGGGGGAGGTAAAAATTCGAACATTGATTTCTTATGACCACCCTTAAGTCACATGTTTGGTTTTTTCCCTTCGACGCCTTACGCGGGTACGGATGGTATTGTCACGCTTTGCTCCGTCACCATCTGATATCGACATAAAGCCCTGTCCACTGGGTATTTTCAGCGTGTGATTCATGGAGAAAGATTTCTTCAATCCCTTCGTACTCCACTCCCAACAATAACTTTGCGCTGGGATTCATTCAGTGTAATTTCAACCAATCTAATCAGTTATTCTGAAACACCATCTCACTGCCATATATTTTCAGGTTGAATCCTAAAAATAATATAACGTTGTAGTATTTGAAATATCTGACTGTATTTTACTTCAATGTGAGAAAATTCTCCTCATGCACTAATTTCTATACAAATGGATGTGTAAAAACAAAAGGTGACTAGTATAAATATCATGCTATAAGCATAAGTCGACATAACCACTCTCGGCGCTTTTCGCCTGAGATACGGAGACCGATGTATTGGCTGTAGGCATTAGGTGTATTAAAAGCTCTTTTGTCGAATTTGCGTTAAGATCGTTGAAAAACCTCCTCTATATTTCTGGCTCTTATTAGAAAAATCTCTCGTAAAGTACATTACTGCTAGCGGAACAAACTTAAATGCATTCTCTTTATCAGTAATTCTGGGGACTATTGGAGGGTGTGGGTGGTCCTTCGTACACTATCGAACGAAGGACCCCACTTACCCTAAAGGGGAACTAGAAACTGGATAACTGATACATAAACTATTTGAGACACTAATCGATCAAAGTAGTCTTGGGATTGCACCGCGTAGTCCCTCAAAATTAGGACCCATTTCCCCATTTGCTGTACTTCCAAGCTTCTCAACTTTCATCTTCCCCATTACCTGGCCGTGTCATTTCTAACTACCACAAATTTTTCATTTGCATTTCCTCAAGGTTTGATCGAAATTTCACTTTCTTACAGAGAAGAAATTTTGATGCTTGATAATCATGAGAATGTGTAGGTATTCCTTTTCATTTTTGATTGGTATTTCAGTTTTCATACAGTCAGTTTTTTGGATGGCAAATGGGGATTTGATAACATTGAAGAGCCTGAAAGTAGTGCTTCAGGGGTATAACGTATTTCTTGTTTCAATGAAGTTCTGATAATATGATGCATTATATTTGATCAATATTCGTCAAAAATACCCAGGCTTAATTTCATTACGGAGTGTATTTTTGCACCAAAACTCTGAATTATATCACTCACCACTGCAGTCCAATGTTATGTCTGCAACAAGAGGATATAATTCACGGGTAAATTTTCAAATATTTATGTCGTGGGATTCACTTTATACAGGCTAACATTCACAAAGCGTTTCAAATGAAAATTTCCATATTTTTCATTCCATTATTATTATTGCCATATTATTTTGAAATGAAATATATACCGATTCTAATTTTAACACCATTGCAGTCTCTGACTCCACTGGAGTGTGATCTAAAATGTAAAATGACTTCGTGGAAGTACGGAATACAGCTTGAGTGCGCAAATCCATGGTTGATTAGATTTTAATGTTCTGTTTTCCAAGAATAACTAACATATTCCGAAAAGTGAATAACCGTATTTCTCACCGTATAAAAATTCTGTGCCCAGTTTTAATGACGATAGTGAATCAAAGCATTTTATTAGACAAGTAAAATTCTATGGTATTAATGTTTGTCGCAGCTTTTTTATTTTGTAATTAGATTGATGTCGTGGGTTTAATTTCAATGCTATATTTGACTTTTTCTCTTGGCTCTTTTGAAATTCATTTCAGTATTGAATTGCCTGAGAGCACCGGAAGTCCACCAATATAAAATTACATCTCAAAATTAGAGACCAACTGAGATATCTACATGCATAGTTATAATTAGGAACCCAAGTAATAGTGTGCATTTAAAATCGTTGGAAATGGTGATATTAATGAAGAGTTTCTTTGTAACGCATGGCAGCAACATCATAATATCGATGTAGACAACAGTCCGAGAAGCTTTGAATACGGGAACATAATATGCGCAATGAAGTTAAACTGAAGACTCACCAAACATTCTCTCATTTCCTTCTCTAGTGTTAAAAGAGTCTAGTCGTGTTTCATGCCACTGAGATGACGATATTTGCCACTGAAAGATGAATGTTACAGTAAATGTACGTGAAGGGATAACATACGCGTGTTTGCGCCTTTTCATGCGCAGCGATATCGGTCATTTATGTTCTCTTTTTTGTTAAAATATGGTTTTAATATGTTAATGGCAGTAATTTTAGACTAAAACACGGAAGAAAACCGGACTGATTATTTAGCTGATGGGTTTCCGTCTCCGAGGGCTAGGGTTTAAATCCTGGTGGAGGCAGATTTTTTCGGGGTCCCTATGCCCCGACTTTTTGTTTGCGTGGATTTCAGTGTCAAGCTATGGATGTCTCCTTCAGGGGAAACAAATATCGGCTAACTCTCTAAGTAATATCTCACTGTACATCCACTGTAGCTCAAATTACTTTAGCAATCGGTCTCTGCGGCTGCGACTTACTTCATAGGGATGTAGATTCTATTGCGTTTCATTTTCGATACGCTGCCCGTGATGCGGCATGGAAAAACCCTTATCCTTACTCGGACTAATATGGAAAATGCAAAAGAGATGCTCAGTTTTTTCCAGTGTTGAGTTCTCATCTGACAAATTTGTAGAAGCTAATTTTGTGAAGACTCACCTCGTAATAATATTATGTCATACGCCGTGAGGTTTGCAAGATGAAATAAAATGTTATATTTTCTATTGGGACATGGTGTAAATAGATATTTTGGCGGCACAAATGCCTTGGTGTGAAATACGTTGTCACTTTCGTCCCGACTCTTATATGAATGATTCTAAATGTTGCCTCTTGGAGAGGTTATTCCCAAAAAGAGGAAAGCTATGGCGGCAGTGCTATTCGTATCTTTTATGAGTGGATCAAGGGCGATGGTTTACTTAAAATAAGCGACGCTAACTCGAGTTCATGGTCGATTTTCCCTTGCTCAAGGGTCCCCTGAGGTGCTCCTGATTTATTCTCACTCTAATATGTAGCCTTTGTACTAATTCTCTATGTAACGACTAAAATTAATTTTCTGCCTATAATAGTTAGTGCATGTTAGTTAATTGATTAATTAGTTAAATTGTAAAAAAAATTAATTGAATAAAAGAGTTAATTGATGCATGTAAATAATAAGAGCTAGCAGAAGTGATTTATTACTACCGACATACGTTTCAGCGTTTATATTATCGGAGATTCAAAGCGTTTATGCTCGAAAAACCAAGTACTAGACACTCAAGGGTTGAATTCCTACACAGGGTAACTTTTCTTTGACGTCTGAGAATGAGTTTTGAAGCTCTACTGTGATATAATGGACAGTCGTCTAGTAAGTGATCACGGTCAGCGGCCATCGAAGCAGGCAATCGACTATTTAAGCAATCGCGGACTGGTCATCATTTTAGCCTTGAATCTCTCCGGCATTTAGATATTCAAACTGATAGCGATTCCATTATTGCATTTATAAATTTCGACGCTGGTAACTCATCTGCTTGTGAAATCCGTGTGAACGCAAGTTGTAGTTACCTCGATAAACTTATTAATAGCCATTTTATGGCACTCGATGTCTATTATTTCCGGCTTCAGTGATGCGAAAGGTATTCGATCGAGAACAGAAGGAATGGACGGACGGTTGAACGTTTACGCTAGTTGCCTTTCATGAATGAAAATGATACATTGCTGAATTTAAAAAAAACATATCCTTTAAGCCTGCCACTATTTCTTTGCAAGCTAGCTTCCAGCTTCTTTAAGAAGGGATATCCATCTTAGAATTTAGAGACACCCGCCAGAGGAGAACTCGAGGTCCAAGATGGTGATAATGGGGTACGAGATCCGAAGATATCCGGTGAGGATGTATGGAGAGGTCCTCAGTATCTATACTTTCCTCCCCTAGCTCATTCATGCGAGTTGCTCGAAATTCTACATTTCTGTTACTGAGGGGCTTTTTTGCTCGTGAGTCAGTTAAAGCCGCCGGTCTAGCCACTGGTCAACCCTAGCAATTTGGAGGGGTTACGATATGCCACTGCGAACTTTACCTTGGCAAAGAAGTCGGTCCCGTTCGTCCAAAGCACTACCACGTCGATGATGTTCCTCTCCTCGGGGTGTGGGTTGGTGAAGGTCAGCTGACCGTACTCGGCGTTGGCCGGCATGACGACCGCGAACGTGATGCCCTCCTCGGCGAGAAACCACGAGATGGAACTAGGCGAAGGGGTCTCCTTTGGCTTGGTTAGCTGAAGCCGCATAGACCATTGATACCTCTCCGTCCAGGGAATCTCGGTCGTCGTGGACGGCGTTATGTACCCCTGGTTCTTGAGAGACACGACGGCCGACGAGGCGAATGAACATAGCGAGAGCAGAAGCAGGATCTTGTAAGGCATGGCCATTGGGTCGTCGAGTCCTGGCGGCATTCGGACGGGCGGTGTGCGATCGCTCGCGCCAGAGTGGCGAATTGTACTGAAATCTGTTCCCGGCCGGTCAAGTGGGGTTCGGCCGGCAAGAAGGTGTGGGAAGGTGGTTGCCAAGGAAACGCCTGGCTCGCGCCTGAGTGGGGAAGAAAATCGCGTGAGGTGTTCCAGCCGGGCCCAGCCGTTGGGTGGAGGGAAGTCACGGAGGGTAGATGGAAATCTTGTGATTAGGAATAACAAATGAGCGACTACAAAACTAAAATCCCTTGTGTACGACCTATCGATTCCAGTAAGTGCACTTCGATTAGCTGTGGAAAGATTGGAAAAAGTCTCATTTGACCTCGCGTCCAAAGCACCTTAAAATTTCAGGCTATTAAAGGGAACTCATGAATCGGGATTCTTTTGGGAAGGAAATGTATTAGGAGCTATGCTGATAGTCCCCTTACGTAAATCCAAATCTTAATCCAAAGCTATTGCGGCTTTGAGAAATTTCTCTTTGTTACGGATTTTATATGATTTAGGGAGCAACCAGAAATGAATCCTTAGAGGATTTTTAGCCGATGATTTCAACTGTTACAGGTGAAATGTATTGACTCACAGAAATCTCGTTTCAAAATTTCCCTCATGGCGCCCATTCCCCATTCGTTTTCTTCCATAGTACTGTTTGACGTTGGTGATGACAGCATCCTTTCTTTAGTAGCACTGGAATATGCTAGATTAGCTAAGAATTATTTACACCCGCGGATAGTCTGCGTGAGATTCTTTCGCGTGCCTCCAAAAATCGTGCAGCTAATCTCCTTTGACATATTCATCACGCAATGTTGGGACGATTGCGCTCCCATCACTGCCGTCGAGTTTAATATTCAATTCTTCTACAGTTTGGGATATTTTATTCATTGGAATTCCCTCGGCTTAGTTTTTGCCTATAGTGGTACCAAAATTTACCCTATCGTGTTGAAGACGATTGTTCCTAGAGTCGGGTGAGTTTTTTGCTCCCTCGGGTAACATACATCGTCTCCCCTTCTCCACGGCAATCCTGAATTTTTTTGGTGTGATTGATGCGCTTGTAGTCATAGTAAGGTGGGATTGAGAGAATGGCGGAAGGTTATAGGCAACTAATATCGGCGAGTCTATTTTGCAAAACTCTTTAGAAGATGTTTCCTGTAAAACTAAGTAGGCTTGAGTTAAGGAAAAGACTCGATAGATCCATGCAGTATGGTACAGGGAAATGTTAAAGCTATTAAAATGATCAAGCGTGCATATTGAGTGTACCAGTTTTTCTATTATTGCGACGAAAAGGTAGTTATTAACAGTGGATTTTCGCGGTACCGTAATGAACTATCTAGAAAAAAACGAGAATAGTTTTCGAAAAATTACCGTATTATTCGTCAAATTTAAGGACATACTGCGCGCGATGGCCATGGTTTTTGATTTATAATACTGGCGAACCATTTTGTGATTTATTGTGCGCACGTTGTTGGCAATATGTACCATTTGATGTTAGCGAAGATACGCTCCCACACTTTCGTTATTGTTTAATTTTGGTTCGAGAATGCTCCGGAACGTCACTAAAAGAGAGGTGAAAGTGAATGCCCCAGGCGTAAGCAGGGTAGTCTCTCCAGCATAGAAAATGAGTCCGTCAAGTGAGGAGCGCAGTGGAATTTACTGAGGAAGAAATAGCGTAGTTTTATACCAGTGAATTTGTTGTATGTCAATTTTCCCCCTTTTGTCGCAGTAGTGAAAAGATTTCCTTCTAACACATGGAAGGGGAATGATTGATCAAAAAAGCAAACTTCACTTTCGTGCGTCAAGACGTCACCTACTCTCTCCTTTTATCAATGGTAGATGCTATAATTTGAATTTTCTCCGGTGGTTTATATTGACTGAGCTAGGTAGTATACTCTTGATGTTGGCCAGCCATTATGATTTTTATTATCATCACTATCAGGACCATCAGTCGGTTGATAAAATAGAAGTAAAAACTCAAGACTCTTTAGAAGCGCACCGTTGTCTGTGGTCATCAATACAAAGAATGGTTAGCAGCAGTTGCCAGATAAAGAGAGAGATAAACCTTACATCTGTGCCATTTAACAGGCACTCCCTATCCACTATCATCATTGAAACAATATTAAAATACCGCGAGTCCACCCGAGGCGATCGTTTGCTAAGAGAGAGAATCACCATGAACTCATCACTTCGAAAATTGGCTCTTTGCAGATATGAATGACTCTCCACTTCATTTTCTTTTCATCGTACCGCTTTCTTCCTTCGTAAATCTTTACCATAACGAAAAGCATGTCTTTCTTGGTCCTTTCGATCCTCGGTCCTCTTCAATTATTAATCCCATTCCATTTATCTTCCATTGATGCTTTCAAGAGGCTGATTTTTTAATAATGCAAACTTCTCCCCTACCCTTCTCAGCAGTTCTTCATTGGTGATTCTGTCCATGAATTGGAATTCTGTCATTCTTTTGTTGCGTCTCATTTCTTCCATTTTTCGTAGTTCTGCTACCATTATCGTCCCAACTTCGCCTCCACATTAGATATTCTCCAAACGTATTTCTAATAATATCATTGCGTATTGCAATTAAGTCTATCTAAAGAATTTTTTTGCTTCCATGAATACACAAATGACGAGATAAATAGAAACGAAGAGGGTATTTGGCCGTGAAGTCACTCTCCAACAGTTGATATTGGGTTGATAAAAAGTTCAAGAACGGAATTAAGAAAATTGCAGTTTGCTTCCGTAAAAAAATTTCGTTCAATTTCAACCGAGTATCTCTCATTGGAGATACCCTACGAGTTTTGTGTCAACCGTTATGTATTTGAATTCAAAATGCCTGAATATGCCTGAAATTATCCAAAATGAGGAATCAATGCCTGGTTAATTAGAAGAGGCAGATACCGATAGGCATGGATACGAAATACGTCAGATGTTCGCGGTTTTATGACCAATGGAAGGTATAATATTAGGAAATCCATTAATTTACTAAATTTTTAGTGAATACATTACTTACGTTGCTTGAGTATTGCTCGAGGTTATCAGTGACGTGCAATTTATTGAGTAAACATTATTATATAGAAGCCATTATAAAATGTTATCAAAGTCAATTTTGGAGTATATGCGATATCTTGAATCAAACCATATTGCTGTTGTACGATATTGGCTGCCAAAAACTCTTGAAATCTGCACTTATCGATATTTTCCGACGACAGCTATTATATTGACGAAACACTTCGTGTCGTTATTAGTACATTGCTTCTCACACACTCGACATTAATCCAAATCATGGTTAGTACGCCTCATACATTATTTCCTGAATAAAAAAATGAAAAGCAAATTCCATTTCCTAATCTTATTAATTGGCAATTTATTAATGTCCTCCAACCAAAGCAAAATACCGTAAGCTTATGTTCTGAAGGCAGCTCAGGAATGCCGTCAAATTATTCTATAGATATGCATACAGCCATTGTGAATAATGCATATGAAATTTCACAGGCTCTCCTCCAACTACTTCGTCTCCCTACATTTGGAACCCTACTTCACAAAGTCATGCCAGTTCACGGTCTCTGTTATCTGATCCAGTGGCATTGAAACCTTTGGAAGAAGGATCGATAATGAGATAAGAGGAAGGCATTAATGAGGAATTTCATTAGATTTTTGCGATAACCTCCACAGCTTATATCACCATTTTTTTATGTAAACAAATAACTAGGAGATTTTTGGAAGTAGTCTATTAGGAAGTAGTAGGATTGATTTATATTTACAGATTAGGTTTTGTAAGGAAGTTTGAAAATTTTATTGCTCGTCATAATTCCGTATGAAATTTATGATGGCGATTTTTTAAAGTTGGGGTTGTGACACTCGTTCCAAGGTCCGATTCAAAGGCTCGCTTGACAGGCATGGGTTAAGAGCCAACATTGTACAAACGATAGGCCGGGGCACTTTCCACTTCTGGTCAATGGTGGCTCTGAAGCGCAGCTGTTACGTCGGAAACATAGGGATTAGTTGCGGAATTGTTGTGGTGTCGTAATGATATGTCTGGAAAAAGGCAAAATGGGAATTATTCCCGAACAATCCCACAACGTTCGTTAAATTCATGGAAAAATTGCGTGCGATATCCATTTTAAATTTCTCATTAAAAAACCAAGGCCCTTATACCCTATAAGTAAGGACCTTGTACAAAACCAGTGCGTTGAGACGCCATTTGCTCTCCTCTGTAATTACTGGTACTACCTCACCCTGGCTGCTCCTTCTTGCTGATCTATGACTTATACGCATTACTCTGTGTATTGCAACGAAATTAAATATGATGGGACTATGTCATCGTCAACTTAATGAACATAATGGGAACATCCATCAGAACAAGTGATAAGCACTTGAATGCGGAAGAGGAAAAATGAAAAACATAAGGTGCACCTCAACGTAGGGAAACTTGAGCCAGCAGTATCATTGAGTAGCAGCGAAATCTGTACCATGAGGGATTAGAGAAACAACATAGGCGTCAAGAAAAGAAATAGATCATGCTAAAAATTCGTTCATGGTAATCAGCCAGTTACTATCGTCAAAGAAGATTATGTTCGGGATGTGGAAATAGCGTGTGAAAACATTCCTATCGGCTGTGGATCAGAACCATGGATCATGGGAAAAGTGGGACAGAGAAAAGAAGCTTACGAAGGCTGGTATTGAAGGAGAAGTTTGAAGATTTAGTGGATGCACGCAGTGAAAGTCGGAGAGACGTACAGATGAGCCGAAGATGAAAGTGCTTTGAGGACCGACGGATGCGTAATTTTTGGTAGCCCACCCTGGGAGATGAAGAATGTTTTAGAAATATACTGAGTGCGGAAATAGTATGGATGTCCCACATCAAAGACCATGACACAAGTGATTAAGACAGACAAACAGGAATCCGAGAATGAGAAAATATAAGCGAGTAGATGAGTTAGCAGGGGCTAGAAGAATAGATGACTGCATTAAATTAATCGTGAAATTGAAAGACATGAGATAAAGTTTTTGAATCGGTTATGAACGCACACTATGAGTTCCATACAACAACAATGACCTCTAATCAAATATATATGAATACTGCTACAATGAAAATATTTTAAAGCTGTCCAACGAAAGAGACTACTGTTTGCATGATTTTTTTAAACTGTCTTCGGCCGGTGTTATCCCCAAAGGAGCATGTCTATCCAATCCACGTAATGTTTTTCCAATCAACGATAAGGTTAGATGGTGTTATACGCACTTAATGATCGCTTATAGCCAAAATCTTCAATTTATTTGAACGAGACAATATGCCCATAGCGGTCAAGACAATTAGTCTTATAGCAGCCTTAGCAGTGACAGACGATGCCTACGTATTTACATTTTTCTTCCCGTTATTATTCCCTGAAGGCTACTACAATATAAAAATACGCCCAAAAAGTTTGTCCCATCATTTTCCTGTGCTTTCATGAGGCGTATTACTGTGATTCTTAAGGTCCATTTGATCATAGTCTCTCTTATGTTATACCTGTTGTTTCCATCACTCTGTTCAACTTCAGTTATCATCCAAGCTTCAAACCAGGTAAGAATATCGTATCCATATACATGCTTCAATCGAGCGCCCCCTTGCTACTAATTGTTAGTATAAGTCACTGTTTGTTAGTAAACTCTTCACATAATCAATGGCATAACTGCATTAATTATGCGTCAAATGTGGTTTTTCAATTGAATTTTGCCTTTCTCATTCCCGATTGGATCGGATAGTGGAATTTTCAAATTTCACGGAATCAATTCCTGGTACGGGAACCGAACCACGGACCTTTGGTTTGCCGGACCAATGCGCAGACCACTACGCTATCCAGGCTTCCTATGCACACTATAGGCTTTTTTTCCAATTCCCGGTAGTTCTATCAGTTGTGTATCTGATTTGATATTCACTCAAATTGCAAGGATATCCAAATCTCCGAGTGGCTGTATACACGCTGGTTCATGCGAAGCTCCTATGGAGGACCTCCGTCCCAAGCTATATGATTAATTTGGGGTTTATTTTTCCATGTTTATTTCTCTGCATTGAGCGCTGCAACCTCGGCATTAAGAGCGTCAAATGCCTAATTTCTGCTGGAATTAGTCCTCTGTAGAGTCTCATGCGTGGTATAATGCTGTACGTTACTAATAGCGGATCATCGAATATAGTTGATGAGTTGCATTTTGCATTTATGCTCAAAAGTTGAGAGTATCTTTTTATTGAGCTCTCTAATGTCTAATCTTTCGCCGAGGAAAAATAATGCAATGTGTATGGACGTTTTAAGAATTCAAAGGCATATTTTCGAACGCTTTTAGTGGTTAAAAGCTGTTTGAATTCGTTGAAGTCTACGATAATAATATTTTTAAGGTGAATTAAATTTAAACCAACACATCTACGAAATTATAAATTTGGTTTTGTTTATTTTTAAATATGATTCTCAGTGTGAAGTGTCCCGGATTTAATTTTTGTAATAATAAGGTCGCGCGTGGGAAATTCACGATGAAAACCCGCCTATAACGGTATTCGAACCCATTGATGGAATTTGCTCATGAATCCTCTAATAGTAATTATGCTTTAAAGGTTGTCTAGGTTAAGCGAAATTCAGCTGAAACAAAGTGTTTGGAATTAGCTATAACCCTGTGGATTGTGGCGCTATTGAATCGAATTTGAGTGCATTATGTCATAAAATACATAATTGGACTTCGTGAGGTAATTTAGTGTCACTGAAGCCCCAATGATATTATCCGTGGGAATGCCATCGCCTAGGGAATTTGATTTCTTAAAGCACTCGGTGTGAATTCAATGCATCTGTAAAAAACGATCCGAACTTCATGAACATGTGGTATTCGACTCATAGTTACACGTCATTTTCAAGAGGAGTGTTTTTGTTATCCTCTCCAAAATGACATATAGAAGACATTCCAAGGTGTAGAGGTTGAAATAATAATTTTAAAAATGTGAGAAGAAGTACCTTTTGTTAATATTATAAATTAGTCGACTATCACGTTAGTTCAAGTGATTTTAGCCCGAAGGAAGGTTCGCGAGACTACTATTAAGCTATTTTACACTTGTCAGGCCTCATTTAGAATATGCCGCTAGTATATGGGATCCGTACGAGGAAGGTATGATTAAAGAATTAGAGCGCGTGCAAAGGAGATCTGCTAGGTTTGTTAAAGGCCGTTATGATAATTGCATAAGTGTTACGAGTTTAATAGAAGAACTAGGATGGGAATTACTATCAGAACGCAGGTTAAAATGTAGGTTAAACCTTTTAAGTAAATTCGAAACCGAGTTGTTCACAGATGACGTTAGATATATATTGAGAACCCCTGCGTATTATGCTAGGTTTGATCATATTAACAAGATTAGAGAGATAGATTGTCGTACCGATAGATTTAAAATGTCATTTTTCCCTCGTACTATAAGAGAGAACAATAGGCAGCGAAGCAAAGGGATAGGTAGGTGAAATATAGTAAGAGTAGTCTGTAGTACATGATGCATGTAATAACAACCAATAATCCCTTTCTTATTATGTAGATACTAACCATCTAGCTCTATGTGACCCTATTATCTAGCATATCTCCCTTAAATATTCTACTTGCATGGCAATAATGCATTTTTGGTGATCTTCACCCCCTGCCACACACCCTCGTGGTAGCTCGCAGGGTATCACGTAGATGTATTGTTTCGTATCTGAAGCCCAGGAAACCTGCCCCTAGTACATATAATTTTGGGGTGTTGCTATTCTTCTTACACTAAGCGGTGGTTCTCCATTCCAGTATTCGAATGCAATGCCCCTGAAAGCGTAATTGATCAGCAGAAGATAGCATCTACATCTACATAATACCCTGTGAGCCACCACCTGGGCGAGTGGCAGGGGGTGTTAAGTCACAAGCTGTGTAAAGATGTAAGTTTTCAGGAGATGAAATGGTGACATGTATTGTAGGAGTGCATTTAGTGGAGCTCAATTTTTATTGTGGTCACTTACTGTGCGCGGAAAGAATGAATTTTTGTACCTACCTGTTTGACAGTGTATCTCTTATTTTATCGCATGTCAGACCTAGAGATGTAGTGAGGAGTCATGGTAATATTTTCTGTATCGCTCTGAAAAATATCAGTTCTGAATTTCTCAAGCAACCTAAGCCTAGCGTGTAGCCTCGAGTCCCTTAATCCCTCTAAAAGTTGTGAGACACTATATTTACGCTCGTAGCAGTTTTTAACGAAACTCGCTGCTTTCCTTTGTATTTTATTAATTTTTTTGGTTAAAGCTTTATGACCAGGGTCCCAAATGCTCGCGGCGTAATCGATGTTTGGCCTAACCAGAGCGAAGTAGCATCTCTCTTTTGCTTTTTCATCCGAGGGCCTTCCTATTACTCGCTTAACAAAACCTAGTTTCTTTAATGCTGTGCCGCATATGTTTTGTATGTGTTACCCAAGATATATCTGAGGTTAAGGTAATTCTAAGATACTTTATTGTATTTGAAGATTTTATGTTTACTCCACACACAGTGTAGGTATGGCTTTCGTGTGATGACTTTCGCAGGAAGTGAACTGTGGTGCATTTACTAATATTTAGTTCTAAACCCCACTCCTGGCACCACGAATGAACGTTGTTAAGATCAGATGACAGAACTTTAAAGTCCGCGTCTTCGCTTATTTCACGGTAGATTACTGTATCGTCTGCAAATAATCTTATTTTACTGCAAACTCTAGAACTTAGGTCATTAATATAGATAATGAATAAAAGAGGGCCGATCACACTTCCTTGAAGAACACCGGATGTGACTTCGACCATATCAGAGCTATAACCATCAATAGCTACTTTTTGTTTTCGATCACCGAGAAAGTCACTTATCCAATTCACTATTTTTCTATTAACTCCGCATAATTGCAATTTATATATGAGTTTTTTGTGAGGAACCTTGTCTCAGGCCTTCTGGAAATCAAGGAATATCGCGTCGACTTGCTTCATCGATTCACCTGATTTTAGGATACCATGAAGGAAAAGCGCAAGCTGTGTGTCGCAGACCTGCCCTTATGGAAGCCGTGCTAACTGCTGTGTAAGAAGTTACGATTATCCAGGAATGTCATAATATTGCTAACGACAATGTGTTCGAGGATCTTGCATAAAAGTGATGTTAGCGATATAGGCCGATAATTTCCTGGGTCACTTTTTTTCTTTTATTTCCTTATTTAAATATCAGAGTGACGTGTCTATTTCCAGTCTTGGGGCGCCTTGCTAACGGATAATGATATGCTAAATATAATTTCTAAGAATGGTGCAGTCTGTGGCACTAACTCCTCGAGCACGCGTGTAGGTATTCCTTCTGGACCTTGGGACTTGTTACTTTAAATCAAACGCAGTTGTTTAACTATTCCATCACGTTGAATTGTTTTGTCAACCATCGGCTCGTTATAGTCAGGAATGTCTAAATTGTGTATTGTGTCATCCTTAGTGAATGCATTTTCGAAGTAGTGGTTTAATAAATTGGCTTGGTCGATACCGTTGGTGACCACTTTGCCGTGTGTGTCCAGGTAAGACTCTACTGTCGAAGATTCGCCGTGAAGCTCTCTCGCATAAGACTAGAATGACTTGGTGTTTTCATCTAGTAGTTCACTGAGAATTATTTTCTTGAAGTTTCGTAGAGTAGCGCGCATTATTTTCTTCGTTTTTGAGCATTGCGCAACGTATATTTCTCCCGCCGCAAGTTCCGTTATTTTGGTACTTAATGGGATTTTTATATAGATTGTGTAGTTGCCTTTGTCTCCTGGGCACCTGCCTTATTTCGTGGTTATACCAACGAGGTTCTTTACTCTCCCGTTTGAATTTGTATTGAATATATTCTTCGATTCATTTACGTTGTATTTCCAAAACATATCTCTATGATGCTTTGTTACTCTCGTTTTTCATTGCCGCTACGAATTTCGTGAATGAAGCTTCCTACGTGTAAGTAACGCATGAGGGTAGCTTTAAAGTATGTACGTTCCCTTGACTAAGAAAGCCGAGCGTTATCACCATGCAAAGATTCTTGTATTTTGTTATTTATTATAAAAATGAAGGAATGATGTCGGTGGCAACCTTTTCAGTAGTATTTGTAGTGTAACCATGCCTCTTCACCCTGGGTAAGTTTAAATATTTTTGTCCCTTTACATTCAGTTCATTAGGTTGGTGATGGACAGAAATTCATGGGATACTATGGTTAAGGGAAGAGAAAACACTCTAGTATATTTTGGATATAGGTACTTCTGAAATTTAATGGTTTTATGATGAAAATAAGAAGATAAGAATTTAATTTATGTGGGAATACCCTTTGGAAATTATCGGTTGTCATTATTCTCAGTATTAGTTCCCTGAAGCTAACTTCGCCAGTGCTGTCACATTCATTTGACCCATTTAGGCCCAGTGCCAAGTGGCTGCAAATAATTGAAGGCCTACAAAATTAAACATGAGTAGGAAAATATATTTCATATTTTTATTGAAGTATTTATGGCTTAATATACAATTTTAATTTGAAAAAAATTATTTCATATTTTATTTTAATTTAAAATTTAGTATGAAAGAAGCTGTTAAATATGATAATTGTACTGTTTGTGTTTTAATACGTTGAATCATTTAAAAAGTAGGAACATTTTTGATGAATTGATTATATTTTCAAAATGAAAATATACGCTAGGCCTAAATTTGAATGCAGCTCAGTTCTTCTCTCCGAACTTTTCTCATCTTTGCGTTACTCCACGTCTATTGACGATGAGGCATCTCCGTAGAACTATTGTACTTCACATCGGACGACAAAGGGTGAATAAAAGCCTCAGCCTCAAAGGGTGAAACAGGTCTTAAGCCTGTGACAGAACATTAAGTGTTACTAGATGATCTTGGGCGTAACAGCTCTCATAAAAAATTATCATTCTTAATCTTAGTCGAGACGTGACAAGCATTTTACCATATCCATAATTTCCATTGCCTTTCAGTTATATACTCTGGATTATCTCTCAGATTCAGATGACCCCTCCTCCTGACGTAAGATTGGAGGTCGTTGTTTCGTTGATTATTTCTACGCTATTTCTACGTTATGATTATTTTATGCCTTTAATTCTACATTTCACCTGGATGCTTATTAATAATATTATCAAGTTTATCATAAGAGTTCATGGTATATTTGATATCTACATTACATTTTGGCCGCATTTTTCCTATATTTTCATGAATATGGCCATTTAAGGTCAGCTTGCCCTGTAAAGTGGGAAAATAAGCTTACCTGTAGTAGGGTTAAGTGTAGGTGATCATTCCAAGTTTAGTTGTGCAGTATGTATATACATTGCGCGATGCCCAGAGCCGTAATAGCTAGCGGCCTACGTGTCTAACCTCGGGTTTTAATTAAATCAAATGCTGATATATATGAAACAACCCGTGAACGGCAAATTTTCTTTTCCTATCAGCATTTTAGAATGTTACTAGTTAGAATCACAAAGTAATCGATATGAATTCTAAATCGATCGTCCCTTGATATTGAAACTTAATGCCAGGAATTGAATTTAAAACTTATTTTGTCCTGTATGCTAAAATAAGTTCACAGCAATTAAGTTGAAGTGTTTTTGTTGTGTATCACCAACGGATTGAGCAAGCCTCATTTACCATAATTCACAGTCTTCTGGGGCATTTTCTCAAAGTCTCGATCATAATTTGAATTGCTTCGCTATTTTCGAGCTGGAATTGACCTTTACAGAATCAATAATGGATCAATTTTAAAAATTACATCAGATTGGAATCTAAAGAAATATTGCCGGATTCGTAGTAGTGAGGAATGTACATTTTCGATATTTGTTTTAGGACGAGTGAAGTCGGGTCGATTTCCTTCTCTTGGGAGAGCCTAAGCAACGGAGGCCAATGTAAGCAAAGAGCGAGCGTTTAATGAGCGAGGTAAGCCTGAGTCAAACCGTTTTACTCGAATGACCGTACATTTCTCGGTTGTTTAGCCGGGTGAAGAATATTGGACCGTTCAAGTGTCGTTCACACGCCGTTCAAGTGCCACTTATCACATAATTTTATATTAGCTCAGAGCTCGAGAGCCTATCGCAGCGAGTCAGCCACAAGTTGTAGTCCGATGCCACTCCTCTGGGGCCCATAGAATATAAAAATTATCACTGTTATTACTTAAACCGAACATTGTCAATACCATGTTACTTCGTTTACATGTTCATTTATCATGTATATTTCTTCAGTGAAGTCTTTCCAACATTGTTCATTATGCTTCTCACGCAGTCACGGTACTTAATGAATCATGTCATTATGCAATACACTACGGCCCGGTTGTTTGGATAAATATTTAATCGTCATGAAAACCGATGCTAAAACGTTCTCTCATCGATAACTGAAAGTCTAATTTAATACACTGAACCCACTTTCCGTTAATATCTTCTTCTGTCCCTTTAGCTTTTCCCTGTGATCAGGGGTCGCTGTTCCTCACTTTCTTTTATCCACTTCATTCTGTCCCTCGTATCTTCCGCACTAAAGTCTTTTCTCCCTCATGTCTTCAAGCATACAATCCTTCCACCTCGATCATCCTCCTCTGGGCCTCCTATCTTCCACTTTCAGGTCGAGTATATTTTTTTCCGTCATGGCGTCTCTCCTCCCTCCTCATCAGATGCCAAAACCAACGCAACCGACTTTCCTGGACCTTCTTCGATGAACTTCAACAACACTTCATCCACCTCCCGAGTTATGTAATATCTAATTCTGTCCTTCCTTGCCTTTGCCATAGCCCACCGTAGTATCCTCATTTCTGCCACATTTAGCTTCTTCTTTAAGACTTTCTTCAACGGCCAGATCTCACTGCTCTATACCATGGCTGGTCTCACCACTGCCTTAAAGATCTTTCCCTCCAACCCTCTCTTTATTTTTGCCACATAGCACTCCTAACCCTATTTTCCAGTTCATCCATTCCGCTTGAATTCTGTGGTTTACTTCCCTTTCCAAAACTTCGCTCACGGTGACGTAGGGGTCGAGATATTTGCACTCCCTCACCCTTAACAGTCCTTCACCTTATCTCCCGTACGTTACCGTCTCCCCCTAACCACGTATGTTCCGTCTTCTGTCACTTAATGATGGGGCCTTCATCCTCCACCGCCTCTCTCCACTTCTCGAATGTTTCTTTCTCCTCATCTTTTCTTTCCTCCCCAATCACAACATCGTCTTCATAAATACCGGGCCACATAGCCTAATTCTGAACCTTTTAGGTCAGTCGAATCATCAGTCATCATCAAGTCGAATAGGTTAGGAATTAAGGCCGACCATTGGCGTAACCCGACTGTCACTTAAAAACCTTTCCGTCCCACCAAGACAGGTCGTCACCTTGATGCATGCTCCCTCGCACATATTCTGTACTAATCTGACAGATTTCTCTGGTACTCTCTTCTCTCTCATGGTTCTCCATTATTCCACTCTTGGCACTGTATCATATGCTTTCTCCAGATTTATTCACACGAGATGAATTTCTCTTCGCTTCTCTTCATCCTTTTCAGTGAGCTTCCATCCAGCAAACAGAGCGTCTGTTGTTCTTTTGCCTGGTATAAGCTCACACTGGTTACTTGAGATCGTAGTTTCCTCTCTGGCCATTCCATTCGCGATCCGTTCCCAGACTTTCATTTTGTGCGGTATTAATTGTATCCCTCTGAAATTCCTGAAATCCTGAATATCCCCTTCTCTTCATGTAAAGGCACCATCACGCTCTCTCCTCCAGCATCAGGCATCCTCTTCTCATCATATACCTTACCCATGAGGCCCCATAGCTGGTCCATTCTATCTTCTCCCGAAGCTCTCTAAGCCCCCGCTGGAAGGCCATCTGGTCCTACTGCCTTTCCGTCCTTCATGCCCTCCAAGGATTCAGGAGCTTGAATCTTGAATTCTGCGGTTTAACTCTCAGGTAACATCAAGCTAACCGAAATGCTATGCCATCTTACGGTTAACCTTAAGCGGCCATTATAAAACGGAGCCTTAGCGCAATGCACGAAGATATGATAGACAGAATACGGCATTTTATTTACATCTAAATATTACTTCGAAAAACGAGAAAGAAAGACTTCTTATTTTTATGAATCCGGTTCACTATACGTCGTGTCACCGGGTATATCTCCTCACTTCATTCATTCCCGTGATGGTTTCTTCCTTAACAACCAACTCCTGAATGGCGCAACTCACCTGAGTTGCCATCGCCTCTCTCGAATTGCCAATCGATCAGTAACTTAACGGTACTCATTCCCACTTCATCGTTCACCAGTGAACTGTAAATATTTTTGAGGAACATTTAGTTCAGACTGATTTTGGAGGATTATATCGGGAAGATAAGGTTTCTCAGTAAGTGAGTACACAGACATGTAAAGCTAGTGCATATGGCAATGTAAGGGGTGACCTCCTAATGATGCTGCCCTCTTGAGTCTTTTTGGGAAATAAGCCCCACAGCGTCTGCTGGAACAGAATCCCCTAAAATTCGCCCCTTAACAATGCATGTAACGTATAAATAGCGAATACTGTTTTTGCCTTGAAGAGTGCTCCTTTAAGATTTGCGATACGCAAATTTCCTTTATCTTCCTCGCGCGGGATTACAATATTTTGCTTATCTTGGCGTAAACTTTGAAGGCTTTTAATGATAGGTATGACTTTGCGACTGGATTTAGTAAGGTCTTTCGATCGTTTGATATGAGCGACTTTTATATCTGAGAAATAATATTCAATATCTTCGAAAATATTCGTTCCGTATCATGGTATTTGTTCTTTTATACCAACCTCGATCGATTGACAACTTGATTCCGAATTCTCTTCAGTGCAATACGGTTCTGAGAGAAATGGTTTATTTTATCGCACCCGGCTCGACCAACGGTCAGCAGAGAAGCCTGGGTTGAATGGCCATAAAACTCGTGGGAAGACGGCAAGTACCTTATCCGAATGGGCGTCGTGGATGGGGGAGGAGGTAAAGGTGAGGGACCCTTTACCCTGGCGTCTTAACTCCGGGGACTTAAAAAGATTCACATGGAAAACCAGACGGTAAAGCGGACGACGGAGAGGCGGAAGCCAATCACAGGTCGGCGGAAACCTAGAGGGCGGAGCTTAGGCCGTCGGAAAGTGCGAATAAAATTTTTTTAAAATTCTACGCATTCCCCGAGCAGAATGTTACGTCAAAAACAATGGAGCAACTACATCCACCGTGGCTGCGTGAAAACAAATTAAAATGTCGGAACAAAGAAGTCTGATTATACAAACTCTTAACATATTATACGCATTTTAAATGATGTGATTTTCGATTTAATTCTCATTCATATAATAATAACTCTCATTATGTAATGCAGCTATTATTCACTTTTACTCACGATGGTCAGAATAAAATAACTGTAGAGCTTCGACACTTTAGACATGGTTTTGACATGGCGGAACCTTGATAATGACATAAAGTGTCGAAGCCATGGCAGTTTTCATTAAAAAGTGTGGAAATTACGATTGTTATTTAATCTTTAGCATTATAGATATAGAATATTTCCACAAAGTAACGCATGAAACTCTTTCACTTTACTCAATATACTTTATAACCCCGCGGAGCAAATCCACGCCGGCGTAAATGTTTTCACTATTTCAAACACGGCGTAAATGTTACTATTTCAAGTTTGTTCCAATTTATGATACTCTGAGATTATAAAATTTAATTCGTAACAAGATCTTTTCAATACTTAGGTGTAAAACGTCACATTTTACCGTCAAATATAAAATAAGTACTACAAAGCATACGATAATCCCAATGGAATACCATACAAGGGCCATTGAAGAAAGCATGTAATACCGCGAGTATAAATTGACTGTAATTATAATTAGCGTGTTAAATGGATCCTAATTTAATATATCGACAATATATTCTAGTCAGTCATGCCCCGAATTTAAGGTTTAAGCCACGTTAAAAATGTTCCCGTATTAAGGGGATTATTGAACTTCATTCCGAGTATGAGCCAAAGACGCCTTGTGATAACGTTTAACACGATATATTTTATTGGATATTTTTTATATTTTTAAAGACTCGAGTATTGCTCTTTAGTGAATTTTCTTTCAGGTGAGGGTGCGCACACCACCATGTTAACTTTCCGTCCCTATGTGAATGCCATTCCCCTTTTCCGCCCGTCCGCTTTCCGCGCCTCGTTTTCCGTCAACGTGAATCCAACTTTAGTGCGTGGCCAAAATGAGTGAAGAGATGGCAACGGAAGGGTCTTCCTTGTGAAGGAGGAGAAGAGAGCAGGATGCTCTCTCTTAAGAGGGTTCCCTCGAGAAATTAAGCAAAGTTTACTTTATTAACTATCGTGACACTTATTGAAACAACGTATAAAAATACGGATAACTTCAATATAATCCTACCTTATCGAGACACCTTTTTCCACAGATTGAACTTAAAATAGCATGGAATGAAAGGTAAAAATCTTGTCTACATACTACTTTGCGAGCCGCCGCTTGGGCGGGTGACAGGAGGTGTTAGGACACCAACCGTTTACAGATATAAGGGATAAGATTTGGGAGGAGAAATGGTGACGTTTATCATGGGACTGTATTGAGTGGAGCTCAGTTTTTATTATGGTCGCTCGTTGTGCGCGGAAAGAACGAGTTTTGGTACCTATCTGTCCGGCTCTTATTGTATCGCTCCTGTCACACCTAGAGATGAAGTGTGACGTCTCAATAATATCCCTGTGCCCCTTGAAAAATTCCAGTTTTGAATTTCTCAAGCAAACTAAGTCTGGTGTGTAGCCTCCGAGTCTTTAGGGGCTCCCACTTTAATCCCTCTAAATGCTGTGAAGCACTATGTGTTTGCTCGTAGCAGCTTTTTACGACGCGCGCAGTTTTTATTTGTATTTTATTTTTTGGTTAAATCTTTATATCCAGGGTCCCAAATGCTCGGAGCGTAGTCGAGGTGTGACCTAACCAGAACGAATTAGCACCTCTATTTTGCTTTTTCATCCGAGAACTTTCCTATTAAACGCTTAGAAAATCCTAGTTTCATCAATGGTGTGCCTCACATGTTTTGTATTTGTGTTTCCCACGTTACATGATTATGATTACATGTTATATGATATGGTGATTCCAGGATATTTTACTGTTTCTGAAGATATGATGTTAACTCCACATATAGTATAGATATGGCATTTGTGTGATGACTTTCTCAGGAAGTGAACTGTGGTGCATTTTCTAAGATTTAATTCTAGCCCCCACTCCTTGCACCACGAATGAACGTTGTTAAACTCCGAAGACAGAGCTTCTAAGTCCGCCTCTTCGCTTAATTCGCGGATGATCCGGATTCGCGGATTAATTAGATGACCGTATCATCTGTAAAAAATCTTAATTTACTGCTAACTTGAAAACTTCGGTCATTTCTATAAATAATGAATAAAAGTGAGCCAATCACGCCTCTCTGTGGAACACCGAATATGACTCTAATCATATCATATCATATCAATAACTATAATGTATTTTCGATCACTGAGAAATTTCCTTATACAATTCACTATTTTTGTAATAACTCCGCTTGATTGCAATTTATATATGAATTTTTTGTGAGGGACGTTGCGGAATACCTTCTTGAATTCAAGAAATATCGTGTCGACTTTTTTTCGATTCACCTGATTGTAGGATGTCATAAAGAAAGAGCGCAAGCCGTGTTTCGCCGGACCTACCCCTTCGGAAGCCGTATTGACTGCTATGTAAGAGGTTACGATTATTCAGGAATACCACAATATTGCTGACGAAAATGTGTTTGAGGATCTTGCATAAAAGTGATATAAACGATATAGGTTGGTAATTTCCTGGGTATTTTCCCTTTTATTTTTTAAATATTGGAGTGAGGATGGCTATTTTCCAGTCTTGGGGCACTTTGCCTTCGGATAATGATTTGCTAAGTGTAATTTCTAAGAACTGTGCAATCTGTGGCGCTAACTCCTTGACCACGCGAGTATATTTTCCTTCTGGACCTGGGGGACTTATCACTTAAAATCGAACGCAGTTGTTTAGTTGTTCAATCACGTTGAATAGTTATATAAGCCATCGGCTCGTTAAAGTTAGGAATGTCTGAACTGTGTATTGCGTCATCCTTAGCGTATACAATTTAGAAGTAGTGGCTTGATATGCTGGCTTTTTTGATGCTGCTGGTTACTACTTCGCCGTTTGTGTCCAATATAAAGCATTCTATCAAAGATTCACCCAGCTCACCAAGCTCTCTCACATAAGACCAGAATGACTTGGGGTTTTCATCCAGTAATTCTCCGAGAATTTTTTTCTTGATGTTTTGTAGAGTAGTGCACATTATTTTCTTCGTTTTGAGCGTTGAGCAACGTAAATTTCTCTCGCCGTAAGTTCAATTGCTTTTACCTGACTTAATAGAATATAGGTTGTGTAGTTGCCTTTGTCTCCCGCCTTACTTCGTGATTAAACCAACGAGGTTCTTTACTCTCCCATATTAATTTGAATTTGTGAAAAATTCCTAAACGTAGTATTTCTAATAAATATCTCCTTGATACTTCGGATGTCTCGTTTTCCATTGTGGCTAATAACACATGATAATTGAGTTTATAATTTGTACAAAACGTCTATTTTGCATTCCCGAGGTCAGTATAATGAACATATAAGTATATTTCTTTTGTTTTGTTGTTCGATAGTATACCAAACGTTTTCTATTTCATTGTCATCTGATATGTGTGCGGTACCATTAAAATATGATTTCACTGCTAAGGATACTCCACCACCATTGCTATCCGGACGATCACGACGATAGATTTTATTTTCTCTTGGAAAAAATTCGCTGTCGCTAAAATCTTCTGCAAGCCAGCTCTCTGTTCCAATTACTATATCTGCGTTTTCAAATATATGCTCAACTTGGGCACGTTTGTTCTTTACGCTACGGGAATTTACTATTCATAAATTTATATCGCATTTAGCTTTATGCATGTTGGTTCGCTGTTTTCTGCGATTCTCTTTGTTATCTCTTTGATGTTCTCTGAAACTACTGAGAAACGAGTTTCCATTAAAGTTACGCCGTTATTTTGAGAGCGCGTGTTAGAATTGTTTTCGCTATATTAGTTACATTCATTTCTTTGTGCTTCCCATTAGATTTTTAGGCAATGAAGGTCTATACTACACGGATTTACTCGGAGACTGTTATCGGGTCTATGCTTTCGAATCCCACTGAATGACCTACTCTTTGGCCAAAAAAAATGCCCACAATGCTCGAAAATCTTACAAGCCACCCGTCCTGACGCCTAGACAGAGAAATGCTCCCCCGAACAGTTGAGAGGAGCCCAGCACGATTCGAGCACCAGCCGAAGATCTACGAATTCTCCCCTATGCTTACACAGAATTACCTCTGCCTCCTGTTCAGGCAGTCAGTCCTGCTCCAAACATGGTGACTGCGGTCAGTCCGCGGAACCTTGCTGCAAATGGAGAGCCGGTAGTCGAAACCAGATGCCGTCCGGACGCGTTCCAGCTCCGACTTCTAATCTCTGAAGGAATTAAAAATATTTTCAGCTCCACGCACGAAGGCATCATTGAAGCAAACATGGGCCACCACTCGAAGGCTGGAGCAGCTCGTACCTCCCACCGCTGTGCGTATTACAGCCTTGGTTTGGGTACAAATCCACCCGGTTTACACCATTGGTCCGCTCCGTCTCTCTTTGCCCACTTCCGCTATGAGGGTACAATCCAACGGACGTTAGAACTCCCTATCAATAGAATTCCTCCCCTCCCTGCCCGGCTAACCTCGGGAGCAGCGTCCCTCGTAACAAGATTTGCTCTCACGTCCTCGTTAACAGGTGTCATTGGGTCGTCCGACAGCAGCGCGAAGCTGTTGCAAACGGGGTTGGGGGCAGCCTCCGCTCCCCACCTCTCCTCGATTAGGTTGCGTCGCTGCCCTCCGACCTTGAGGCAGCACTATCCACTCCGGCTACAGGATGGGCGTCGTCCTCAGGCTCAGGGGTTGCACCGCCAACCCCTCGACCGCCCCACGCGAGCAAGCCCAGGGCACCACCTTGGTGCAGTGAAGGGTCCCAGGGGAAGTGCTACGGCCCCCAACGCCCGAGACGCCGGCACAATCCGTCGCACGAGAGTGGATTTCCATCCTCTCCAACTCGGCGACGTGGGCTTCTAGGAGGTCGCTCTTCCCCTTGCTGTTGAGGATAGCTACAGATTCGCGAAAAGCCATACTATGCCACTGGCTTTACAAAACTACGATATTTTTTTCCGATTGAAAATAGTTGAATTACTAGAATTTTATTTTCCTTTCAATAGCAAATGACATCATTGCATATACAAACTGATATAAGAAGCTGATTCTCCCACGAAATTTGAATTGGTTCATTATCTTATAAAGCTGCTGATTTACTGTCGAGATGATTAAAGGAATAGTAGCTCTTCAATAAAGATGGGAATTTGATTGTAAGTTAGTCTCTTTTTTACTTTTTCGCTCTAGAGATAAAGGCATTTTATCAGTTAAAACAGTTTTTTTAAACGGCTGAAATAAAACTAATAATCCAGAATTTGAAATGGCGTGGAGGAAGAGTGTTTTAGCAAATAAAATACGAAACCCATTGTAGATTGGAACTGAGGCTTTCATACAGCGTATTTTGGTGAGTATTGTTTTGAATATCATGTGAGTAGGGCTGTGCCATTTCTTTTGTACAGACATATTTCGCCTCTTGTGCAATGACTCTAATTTGTCAGTACCTCAAAAACTAATCCGAATGGATGTCTACCTTCATTTTATTACCTTTCATTCCCTAAGTGCCATTCGTGTCGTGTGTTTAGTGTTTTTCCACAAAAACGACATTTGTACATGACTAAAACCATACAATTTTTTTCTGTTTTCACCTTACTTCTGCTTAAAGTCCATGTAATTTAAACTAGAGATTTGTTAAGACAATAGTGAGAAAAAATAGAATTCTATTCACGTAACTACGTAGAAGGAAATTTTTCCTTGGGAGAAATATTCCAAGCATTATATCTGTGTAACATGGATATTAAAGAACGCGAGAAATCTTTGAGAGAAGAAACAATATTAGTGATAAATCTCATGACTGTGGTGTGTGAGTGCGGACATGCGGTGCTTTGCTTTACGCACTTAAGCGTTCATCACATCTTATTTAATAATTCCATTAATAATAATTAATATTAATAATAATTCCAAGAAAATAAGGGCGGCGTAGGCGGAGAAAATCGTGATTAAGAGTCAACAGTTGAATTATGTGATTATAAAAATCTCTAGTTAGTCAAGTTATCTAATTTTTACTGTTTTTCTGATGCGAATGTATTGTTATAACCGCAGTGGAAGTAGTTCCAATTGGTAATAGTCGACTGGACAGTATTATTTTGCTATAATATCTGGCCTTTTTAGGGCGGCTATTCTTTAACTGGCCAGGCACTTTAAATTTATGACACTACTGCAGCTGGTATGCGTTTACAGAATATCATGCGAGGTATGGATTGATGACCGAATGCTTTTACACTCTTTTCGATATACCGAACGCTCACGGACAAGTAAATGCCACACTCTTGCATCCGATTTCACCAATTAATGAGCTTGCACTAAATTGTAAGGTAGATATTTTCCTATAAATTTTCCAATTTCCACCGATGCTAGCAAGTAACCACGTTACTTGATGTAATCTCATAAAACCCTCAACTTACATCACGACTTAAGCTAGATGTGGTCCCTAGAAAAGTATAAATTCCTTTCTTTACGTCACCTTACACGCCTATACTCGCGAAGAATGAGGACGACATAAAATACGTTCTCAACTATTTAATCAATTCTTGCGCCAGAATTGTATTCTTTGGATATGAATTATATATTTGTATTTTTGTTTTCCTCTGTTGTTTGATTTGATTTTTATTGATGATAATAATGATACATGGATAGCTTTTTGGCCTCCACTCATAGTAAGATCAATATTGATCTCTACTAGTAGTATTTGTATTAGATGTGAGTAGTTGGGTCTCGAGGGAAGTAGGTAAGAGAGGGTTATCTGCTTCCTCCTTCTTAGAAGTGATGCTGCTGTCTTTGGAAATCTTCTTTCTTTCATAGCGTCTTTATTTTTGGTTCAAATTTATTTTCTACTTTGGCATTTTATTTCTGTCAAGTTTTGCATGTTTATTTGCCAACTTTAAGATATTGGTACATAATACATTGTGACCGCCCCTTTCGACGATGCGTGTATTGTATCTCTATTCTGAAGTGTACTTGATGAGCTGAAATTGAATGGACTTTCTAAGTTTTGATTATTCAGTTGGAGAATGTAAGGTTTTGAAAGTCTCTCTTTTCCCTTGATATTCTCTCGATGATTCTTGCTCCAGCACATTCTCCATGGCCTACCTTTGACCAGATTTTCGACAGATATCGAGGCCCCCATTTTTGGGCGAAATGGTATTCTTCTTTTAAGTAATCCTTCCTGTTGGTAGGTCTGAAAACTCTTGCGATGCTTTCACTCTAATTTTAGATATGAACTTCATTTGTTTTGTAATATGTCATGCATTTTAATTAAACGCCGCACATATTTGGCTATATTATGCGTTGTAAAAGTACTCAATATTTCCGACGTGAATGAATTATGCCGTATGCAATGTCATGTGCAGTCGCATGGTGTTAATTTCACCTAGCGTAACATTTTACGGTGTGGAGACCTAAACACTGAGGATATAAGATGAGATTAGACTAGTTGGGAATAGTCCTGCAATCACCCTGAGGACGATGGCAGACTAGACCTTCGAAACGTCGGTGCCACAAACCACCATCACCCGGTTGGAAACCCAAGAGATTTATATTCTATCATTCCACTATTCGCCGTGCTGCAAACTAACAATAACCCTCCTAGTGAGTGCTTTATGAAATGTGATATCGAAAATTTACGCCGCAACTTCCATGTATCTCTACATTTTCAATACTGGTAATATTTACAGCTCAATGCGACGTAGTTTTTATTATCGAGAAGCTCTGATGCCTCTTCCAAATTATTGGAATAAAATCTTTGGTTGTTTCATTGTTTAAGACACTCATATCTATTGTGAGGCGAAAGAAAATAGCGAAAAGCTTATGTATAGGACTACAGAAAAAAGAGACTAGAATGTCAAGGGCCCTATTTCTTTTGCTTACAATCTGCAATTATCCTTTTTGTGTTGCCTGGAAAAATAATGAGAAACATCCGAGAAATTTTCCTCGGTTATGCAATCCTTAAGCTTCCACTATTTTAAGTGGAATATTTCCGAGTGGACAGCGTGTTTGACCTATAACTGTGAGCCGCTAAATTTAACGTAGTTCAGATTTATTCCATGATTCATCTGGATTTATAAAATTTGCATCAATTACGAGGAAAATACTTAGCCTAGAGCAACCTTAACTGGTATTGAGCCGTCCGTTTTTCATCGCACTCTTTTTCTTCGAATTTTTTTCTACAGCAGCTCGCTATCTATGCTGGTATTTCACAGCAGTATTATGAGCAACGTTAATTGGCCTACTTTTGGGGAAGTGCATTCCAAATCTTTCACTTAGCAGAAAATGGATTCTCGTCGCCATTCGTTGTGAATGTGGGAGCATTATCTCCACGTCAAGGCCTTAATTCAGAGAAAATAATCTTTGCTATGGCCGTTGTTGCATTTCTTAGACGTCCACAGTATGTATAGAAGGTTCGTGGTTCGATTCTCGGTTCAGTCGATTTTGTTCCATTTGGAATCGACCATCTTTATATATTTACACTACCATTGTGGTTGTTCATTTTTGTGTTCCCATCCACTTCCTTTCTCTCCCTCAATATGAATTATTTAAAGGTATATGTATTTACCGCCGAGCGGTCTGAGTGAATAAGCGAATGATATGACAAAAACGCAGAAACGTGTGTGTGTGTGTAATATTATATTTTTTATAATTCCAGGCTAGGGTGGGGGTTTTCTCTTGGCTTCACCCTATTTATTCTTGGCACCGTTGTGCCCACTGAGCTAGTTGTTTGGTAGCGGGTGCATCTTCAATGAGTAGTTTTTTCCATCACATTCTTGTTATCATTGCCTCGCCTTTTCTGGTGCAGAATTCAAGGGACTCTTCTCATCGGCTTGATGATTTTTTAATTCTATTATATGTTATGCAGGGAAGTTGGAGCTCTTCTTTCAAATTTTCCCATCTGACTGGCCCATATTCAGTAGTTTTCCCGGCGTATTCCTCATCATAAGTTCCAATTAGTTCCTTCGTGAAGAAAGTAAATTCTTTAACTTGGAGTAAGGATACATCAAACCGCCAATAATGTTGTTTATCCGCGTCTTTATTTGCATAATGCTCAAGGGCTACGGCTTTATGATATGAGAAGGTCTCTTATGCCAACATCACCTTTCTGAATGTCAGCGTCTCCCTATGCAACTTTAAATTCAACATTTTCGTCCATCTCAAGCCCACCAAAAAGCATCAATATCTCCATTTCAACTACTGCCATCCCTTCCACACAAAACGTTCCCTCCCTTACTCTCTCTCTCTCTCTATCCGTGGCCATCGCATCTGTAACCACCCCGATTCCCTTGACCTTTTCCTTGCCAATCCCCACCAATCTCTCCTTCACAGAGGCTATCCTAAACGCCTCCTTCAGAGAAAAATCCTAAAACAACCCTCTTCCTCCAAACCGCTCCCTCATAATAAATGTTTTCATGGCCAAATCTCCCTCTGTATCACGTATTTCCCAGGAGTTCACTCCCTCCGACGCATTATCAAAAACCTTCTACCCTATCCTCTCCGACAACCTCATAAATTCCAAAATTTTCCCTCGCTGTCCTTCTCTCACTTTCAGACCCCCCCCCCAACCTTTCCTCCCTCTTAAAAATCACCAAACCTCTTTCCAAATCAATTATCACCACTAAATCCCTTCCGACCTCATGCAGTCGCCGGCGTTTGCAAAACTTGTAGCATCCTTATCACCCAACCTCTACCCGACAAATTCCGTGTTTTTCCTCTTCCTTCCATCCCCTCACCCCCCTGCATCACAAATAATATTGTCTACATTCTCTTATGCCAACTATGCCCTAGTTTTTTCATCGGCCTCAGTATCTGTCCCCTGAATATACGGATGAATGGTCATCGCTCCAGTTGCAACGATCCGCCCTCACTCTCAGTGTCCCTCTCAGTCGCCACCCACTTTTCTTCACACAATTCCACATTTAATGATACTTTTAAGGTCAGTATTCTCCCTTCCCTTCCCCCTCCCTCATCTCTGCTCCAACTTTAAGACCTTGAGTCCTCATGTATTTACTTTTTTCAAGCCTTCTCTCTGCCGGGACTCAACAAATCACACTTACCTCCTCTATCACCTTCTATTTTACTAACCTCTCTCTTTTAAATTCTCTTTTCTTTCCGCCTTCCCACCCTCCCCTTACTTTCCTCACTTCCCCTCTTCCCCTCCCCTCTGTCCCTCCCCTCCTTCCTTTCCATCCGCCTCCATACTTCTTTCCCCCTTAGTCCTTAACTCTACTCTGAAAAATACGAGCGCTTCATCGTCGAAATATCAGGAGCTTTTTTGTGTTTTTTCTTTCGTGTGTCTATGTTTTTTGTATGCCTCCTTTTGTGGTTTTAATAAGAAAGAGTGAGACTTTTACAATAATAAACTGTATGAAAATCAGAAACATAAAGAGTACATCAGAGTACATAAGAGTACATCAACAGTAACCCATATTTAAAGTAAACAAAACAGTTGATATGTATGTAACACATCATAGATACATGTATATGATTGTATTCTCAACACTCCCTCTCAATCTATACATGTTCTTGAAATATAAGATTCTGCATAGTACTGTCATAGTCCAAGTTCTTTTCTCAATTTGAAAAATTGTTGTCCTTTAAGATTCTTCGTTAAAATATCAGCAAATTGATTTGTAGTGGAAATATACTTAATTGCTACTTACTTTTTCTTGACGAGTTCTTGAATATAGTGATACTTAACATCAAGATGTTTCAGTCGCTTGTATTCCTATCTTTTTGTTACTACTATATATGATTGATTATCTTCATAAATTGTAAAAGGAGTTTTTGTAAATCCCATTTCTGTAATTAAATTTGATAACCAAACTCCTTCACGTCCTGCATCTACATCTACATTTACATCTACGTCATACCCTGCAAGCCACCCAAAGGGTGTGTGGCAGGGTGTGCTTTCATACCAGGCAAATGCTTCAAATAAGGCAGTCCTGCTTCAAGTAAGGCCATATATTCTGCATCTGTTGAGTATGTTGCTATTGTACTTGGTTTATTTGTTAACCAGCAAACAGAAGCTCCAAAAACTTCAAATAAGAAACCTGAAGTAATTTTCTAACTGTAACATCTCCAACCCAATCTGAATCAGCAAACCCTACTAATTTCAGATGACTGTCCTTGTATTGTAAATTGTAATCCAAAGTTCCTTTTAAATATCTTTAAATTCTGTTTAATGAGATTCATAATTCTTCTGAAGGTTTGCTTTGATATCTGCTGCACAAATTAACAGATTGACTTATGTCAGGTCTTGTACATAACATTATATACATCAGACATCCTATTAATTCTCTGTAAGAATTGTTTTCAATATTTCCATGGTTTACCTTATTTTCACTATCAAAATTAGTATTTGGATCCATTGGTGTACTAGTTTCCTTGCAATCCTCCATGTTAAATCTTTTCAACAAGTTAATTATATGCTGTTTTTGATTTAAATAAATTTCTTGATTTTTAAATAAATTTACAAGACAGTGTACCTGATGATGGCTCTGTGAGCAGAAACGCGTTGTACGCATTAAAACAATTTTGTGGAAAAGTGCAATTGTTTCTCTTACATTATGAAAAACTTCCACGATATCTCGCCTGAATCTGTTGAATTTATCTATACCTAATGTGTCATCTAATTGATTTTCATTTTGAAGTTCTTCATTATAGTTAATTTCAATAATTGTCATTTTCTTGTAGCTGCATTCCTGACAACTTTGATGTTCCTGATAGTTTTTGATGTTCCTGATAGTTTTTGTTTCATCAAGTATTACATTCCTCTTTGGCAGCTAAGGAGGAGATAAAATTTTGCTAATGTTTCATGTCCTACCTCTTCATGCTCCACAAAGTTACATATTTTGAGGGAAAATGAATTGAGATTCAGCGGTAGACTATGTAAGGTGATGAGTAACGAGTTATTTTTATGCTAAAGCGATGGATTTTCGATATTTGGTTGACTTGTTTTTGATTCAACTTCTTTAATGCCAAAAATAACCAAATAGAATGAAGGTTGAGTAACACTGGAACTAACGACCTAACTTTTGCATTCATTCATCCTTCAATCTCATTTAACCACCCTATGCAATCTATTTTCATAAAAAGATCCAAATAATAATTAATTCACTTATGCTATCTGAAATTCTCCGTCAATTCAATGCGTGAAACGAGACGCAGCGCTACATTAGTTTCATTCCACTCTTATATGAATACTGCCCGAAAGGATGGAAGCTGATGTAAATATTAAGACAATTAGGCATAGAATTGAGGAGGTAAATCAGTTCACATAATGGTGTCATCTGATTAAGGATGAGTTAAGGAAGGATGAGACTCATAAAATTGCGTTGTCAGGGGGATGCATTGATGAAAGGGAACTGCGAAATAGGGGTAAGAATTAGAAAAGGTTTGCTTTAAACCTAATGGGGAACAAAGCTGTATTATGCTTGAAATCTTCATCTACATAATGCCCTGCGACCATGATCCCAATGGAAAGAAGTTAGACGTGATCTGGAGACAATAGAAGTGTGAGCGAGTAGTTTTAAAAGAGTAGACTGGATTGAGAGGAAAACATATTGGTCGATATGGTAGTTGAAAGTAAACCGATGAGAAAGGTGAGAAGTGGCTAATGGAAGCACTAAGAGGTAACGTTGTTCTGAAGAGGGTAATGGAAGGGTAAATAGGTAAAGGCCGTTGGTCAAACGTGGGTCACAGGGAAGAAGAAAAGAGGGCTCAGGTGATGTAAAGGGGATTACGGATACGAACACTTCGAGAAGGATTTACTTGAAGAAAATTGATAGTATGGGAGAGAAAACTTCCCGCGTGGGGAAAAAATAATTGGCTGAACTGTCTCGTGACCGAGCATTTATTCGGCAGTATACGATGCTGATGAGTTTGATGCGTGGAGAGAGAAATACCTCCTCTGGGCACGAGTCCATCGCGACGCCGGCGCAGTTCACCCATTTCTGTCTAGTTTCCGACGGGTCGTAATTTAAGAGGTCATTGCCTTGATATCGTGAGCCGCTCCCCCTTTTGGCCGTTCTCCGAGGAGAAGGAGATAACTGCGAGAGTTTTGCGCGGTTGCAGTGAGGAGGAATGTTCACTATGGCATTATTTCCGCCGAAATCGACTGGAATCCGTTAATCAGGGGTTTCCCAAAAGAGAAAAGGTCGCATTAAAAGCATATTACCGCACCGCGATAAGGGGACATGGGAATTTTTTTTCCGAATTGCGGGAGCTATCTCCACGACGGCTGGCCAGGGATATTTTATTTCGAACCACGTCGCCAAATTAGGCTGATGTTGGAGGGTGTGCTCGGGACTCAAGCATGTTGCTAAACCGGCGACACGCTCCGATAGTGAGTGCTTCCCAATCATGCGTATACGCTGAAGAGCGTCAAACGGTTTCAAGATGTCCCGAGCGTACTCCAGTCACATCAACTTCGTTATCCTCGCCAGATTCATGGGAAAAATCTTAGCCATCATCATTAATGTCTTTCAATGTATCAATAACGTTGAGACGGGGCTGAGAGAAACATGTGAGGACGTTGGAGGAAAGTTCGCCGCCAGTTGCTGACCCACAACGGCAATGTAACCACGATTTAAGGTGTGCTCTTAATACGACAGATATGGCACTTATAGCGACTGGTGTTTTCATTGTCACGTTTGCTCACTTAATGCAAGATCAATAAATCTCATTTCCCCAATTCGGCGCTTAAACGATGGGGTAATGGCGCATACATTTGTTTGTAAATTTGAAAATAATCATATCGAAAAGGAATAATCTCAGGAGCTCATCTCAGAGTACATGCGAGTAATTAAGACAACTGCCACATAGAAAAGGCTTTGGGCGCATTTTGCAATTTTGCAAAAAAATATAGCGACCTCATGGAAACAATAATGGAAGGAGAAACGAACGTGAAGAAGGAACGAGCAAGGAGAAGGATAGAGTACTTGGTGCGAACTATACAAAGATTCAACATGAAGGCTTACGTAGGAATGAAACGGTTACCTAGCTGAACGGACAATGGAAGCAAGTCTTCTTCGGACTGACGAATGCTCGCGACGATGCCCCCCCCAATCCCAGCGACTACAGCGATGGTGCGCTTTGCGATTTATGCCAATCGGCGCGTCGCGACGGGGGAATCCCTCCATCCAAATGACCCGGGGAGTAAGTGCCGATGTCGACGATTCGACCGGTGCCACCGCTCGAGTCTTTAATGCTCCCGAGGGGTGATTTGGGCGTGAGTGGGGGGGGCTGTGGGGTAGGGGGTGTGGGGGAATGAGTGGCGTCACGGGAGTCGGCTCGGTCGCTCGGATCGATCTGCGAAAGGGCAAGTGTGTGGCGGGGGTCGGGAGCCGGGAGGGGGGTGGTGTCTTACGGAGTGGACTTTCGTGCCCCAAGGCCATCGCTATCTCCTCGGCCTCGTTCGCTCCGGGCCAGAGGCTTGGGGTGGGGGGTCAAAGGCCACCTTCACCGCCCCTTTGCGGCGGAGGTGTTCTTTCCACGCGTCGAAGTGTCCGGAGGCAACCCCACCCCGTGTTAATCCTGATCGTTTTTCCCCCGGCGTCGTGCAGCGAGTGCGATTCGCCGGGAGTCGTCAGGTTTTCACGGCAGGGGCTCTCTCCTTGTCCATTTAAGAAGTAGCCGTGACGCCTCTGTCGAATAGAGATGAGAAAAAAATAAGTCTGACATTTTTGAACGTTTGAAGCGATTAATTAATTAATAAATAGGCAAAGACGCGAAAATGTTTGGTTTAATTTATCTTGGGTGTTTATCCTTAGCTCTTTTATAATAATTCAAAATTTTTTCCTGATGTAATATGAATTCATTTACGACTCATTTATTGTGCTCCTCTCAGTTTCATTGCAAAAATACTCTGTGAATTAATCTATTTTACTAGCGTGGATCTTTTTTTGAGTATCAAACGGGCTTCGCTTCGATATTTCCTTCAGCTCCACTCTCTTAAAGCGATGTATTCGTTAATCGCATTTTTTTCGTGATATAATTATGCTTTAAGATGACTCCTCGTTGTCACATTTTGCAGCTAGATAGCAATAGATGCCTGACTCAACTAATTTTATGGACTGAAAAGCTCCATAAACGGTAGACGGGAATCATAGGACGGATCTTTGGATTGCTACGCTTTGCGTTTAATGTTAAAAGATCGGCCATTGGCAATGAAAGGAAGGGTTCCGGAGCAACGGGTAAAGGGAAGGAATTTGGGGAAGGTAATTGTTCAAAACCCAGTCACAATTAGATTGACCGAAGATTATATTGAACCGCAAAACAGTTTTTTTCCTATAGACTATAAAAATCCGACTACTCTTTTCAATAGACTCATCTCTATTGAAAAAGCAGCCTCGAGCCTCTTTCGCCAAGTTTTGCCCCTTCGCACGTTGCCCATGACCAATCGCGCCACCCTAAAGCAAACAACGAAGACCGCAGCCATCCGCCGGTCACAGAACCCTGGCGTTTATTGGTGTAATGATTATGCATATGCTCACTGCCAAGTAAATTGGACAAATTTATCGCATGAATGCATTAAAAAGGAAAAAATCTGGGAAGAAATGTTTGTCACAATAAAAAGCGTTTTTTGTTGTCAATATGAAATGATCTCGTGAAAAAATCCTTTTTCTCACCACACTACCACCAGCTCAGGTGCCTGCTTGATACGTTCAAAGAGAGAAAATTTTCTATTTCCTGTCTTTTTCCATTGCGTTGCTCTCAGAGTCACGAGTGATTGTCACCGGATTCACAAAATTAGAAAGTTGCGTTGTCCGCAGCGGGCCATAGATTCCACGGCCGTCAAATCGCACGCTCGTGAAAAATAAACGTCTTAAGCTGGCGTCTTGTTCCCTCGAACCAATCGGAATATTTTCCATTTTTTCTCACTAGAATTTTTACGTGACGAAGTTTTGGGGAAACCCATTATGAAAAATTCTAGATACTTGAGAACGTGACTGCCCCTTGCCGTCCTATCCGGAGATTATTAAACTGCCCAAATTGCCTTAGCTGTCAAAGAATTATGCTACCAATAATTTGACATGGAATTATTCATGCATCAAAATTACATATGTTTTATCTATGTGAATTATGATGCTTATTGGACTCAGCGTCAGCATCAATAGTGATAACGTCTGTATCGGTACTAATAATAGTAGTTTTAACTTAACTGCAATTACTTTATGGTGAATATATTTTATTCCCTATTTTTATGTCACATGCAAAGCGCGATTCCCCTCCATGTAACATCAATGCTAATTATAGCGTGTACAATAGCCATATTTCAAATGTGGTGGTTTTAAGGTGCCCCTTAATAACTTGGAGCCATTTCAAACCTTCTACTATTGCTGTAGGGAATGCCCTAGGCTATATACAATTTGCACCTGTATTCATTATTTAGTCAATCCCGGTTCAAGGAAGTTCGTCCAGCGCTTCCATTAAACGAGTATGTTCGACGTCGTTTCACTTCTGATTGGGTTTTTATCTTCGGAATTAGTTTGGAGAATGCCAAAATAATGAAATGAAAGACCAGAGAAGGCTAAACGATTTATTTGGTGAGGTTAATCTTTTGCCAATTCAAAGTATTTCTCTTACGAAATATGCACTTTGCAGATGATTGAGTGGTAAGGTAATACAGCAGCAAATATTACTAGGACGAAGTGAATTCACTTCACATTCAGAGATATTCCATATTCGAGGTTGGAGTCGACCCCATGATCTCGAGGTTCGTCAAATGTCTATTGGAAGCAATTCAAGTCATAAGAGGAGGAGATTTCAAAGTTTAGCTCAAATTCTAAGTTATATGTGCCTGTGGCATATTTTAGCTGAAGCGTATCTCACGCAACTTCTCGTGCGATAACGTTTATCGAGCGTTTGCTGAATACGAAAAATTTAGAATTAAGTCACTCGAGTAAGATTTAAAATGGCCCTTTATTACTGACAGCATTACCGATACCACGCATTTGGAGGTAATATGCCAGGCTATATATCACTCTGATCCTCGTGTACATCAGAAGCGCCTAAATACCCGATAGAGATAATGTATTTCGTCTCTTTTTAATGTATAGCTCAGTGCTTCGTAGGTTTGGGTTTATCTTAAGTTAATTTTTTCAATTTCCCGCTGAAACATGCCATTTTTTCTATTATACAAAATGCCCTTCAAAAATTTACATTGTTTTCGGAATTCCCACATCTCGCTCTCGTTGAGCTGTTCATTATGCAAACGGTTTGTTGGCGTTTACTTATCTAACTTTTACCGTCCGTCCATTTTGCACTTATTTACAACCGTCACATTAATCTCTCCGTAAATTACGTAAATGAACTACTAAAAACTCCTTCATTGCTAATGAAATCAGGTGGTGAATTAATACCCCCAGTAGCATCTTGAATATGATTGCGTGAGGGCATTCACTTATTTGCCTAATCCGTTTCCTCAGACACCTTAGCGGATGCGACGGGTGTTGATATCAGAGATTGGTGTTTGTTGCCGATTTCCCGTAAGACGTCTGCTGAATACGCCAATGCCCTCGATGGGGGTGAGGCCATCTTGAATGGTGTCCGGATACTCCAACAATTAATGCTCCGAATTCAGTCATCAACAGCCCCGAGAACTCTTTCTCGAGAGCGAAAAACTTGAGTGTACCCATTCGAAACGCAATATCTCTACATCTACATCTACATAATAACCCGCGAGCCGCCGCGAGGGTGTGTGGCAGGGGGTGTCAGGTCACCAGCCGTGTAAAGGTGTAAGTTTTTTGGAGATGAAGTGGTGACATGAATTATAGGAGTATATTTAGTGGAGCTCAATTTTTATTGTGGTCGCTTATTGTTCGCGGAAAGAACGAGTTTTTGTACCTTTCTGTTCGGTAGTGTCTCTTATTTTATTGCATCTGTCAGACCTAGAGGTGTAGTGAGGAGTCATGATAATATTCTCTTTGTCGCTCTGAAAAATATCAATTCTGAATTCATCAAGCAACCTAAGCCTAGCGTGTAGCCTCCGAGTGTCTAGGGGCTCCCACCTTAATCCCTCTAATCTTTGTGAGACACTATACTATGTACGCTCGTAGCAGTTTTTAACGAAGCGCTGTGCTTTCCTTTGTATTGTATAAATTTTTTTGGTTAAATCTTTATGGCTAGGGTACGAAATGCTCGCGGCGTATTCGAGATGTAGCCTAACCAGAGCGAAGTAGCATCTTTCTTTGACTTTTTCATCCATGGACCTTCCTATCATACGTTTAACAAAACCTAGTTTCTTTAATGCTGCGCCACATATGTTTTGTATGTGTAATCCCCACGATATGTCAGAAGTTAAAGTTATTCCAAGATATTTTACTTTATCAGAAGATTTTATGTTTACTCTATCCACAGTATAGGTATGGAATTTTTGTGATGACTTTGTGGACTGTGGTGCATTTGCTGGTATTTAGTTCTAACCGCCACTTCTAGCACCACGAATGAACGTTGTTAAGGTCCGATGACAGAGCTTCAAAGTCCGCGTCTTCGCTCATTTCACAGTAGATAACTGTATCATCTGAAAATGATCTTAATTTACTGCTAACTCTAGAAATTAGGCCATTAATGTAAATGGTGAATAGCAGAGGGCCGATCACACTTCCCTGAGGAATACCGGATGTGACTTCGACCATATCAGAGCTAAAACCATCAATAACTACATTTTGTTTTCGATCACTGAGAAAATCACTCATCCAATTCACTATTTTTCTATTGCGTGATTGCAATTTATATATAATTTTTTTGTGAGAAACGTTGTCGAATGCCTCAATGCTCTCAAATATATAGTCGCAAAATTTATTGATGCTTCTCTCCTGGAGCATTCTTTGAGGGCAAAATCGTAATAATTGGCTTGCGAGTGCTAAATGAGTAGCGCCTTTTGGTGGGTGAAAACTATTGGACCGGACTTCGCACTCGGATCTTCCATTTGCCCGTCTGGTGCGTTAGCCACTTACTCCACCTCGCCAACTGACACCACCGAGTCATCTTAGCCGAATTGCAGCGGAGGGTTCATGTGAATAAGATTTTCTTGTCTCCCGTCCACATAGTAGCCCAGGAGACGTGATCGTGGTTGATATTCCTCGCTTTCTTAAATATTTTACAACATTTAAATGCTCACAGTAACATATGAATTATATAAATATAGGGAATTGTTTGGATACAGTAGTCCTGGTTTGTAATGTTCCCAACTAGGGTTTTGTCGCCATCCATAATCTAAGTCTATCATCATTATACAAACATATTCAGCTCCGTAATTGGGATTTGAACTCCGACTTTGATGTTGCTGGGTCGGCGCGTTTTCAACCTGGCTACAGTGTACGGGAGAAGCCTTGACCGGGCTTTCTGCGTTTTCAGTATAATACTTTTTCTTGTTGCCTGCAGTGATATGTTCTGATATAAATTATTTCCTCAAGCCCCTCTGTTTGCTCCTCCTTCCGTCACGGCCGATTATATCGGAGGATTGGAGGAGGGGGTTCAAGTTGGAGGGCAATGCCTTGTGTGCGGAACGCAGGGGCGGTAGTAATCAGGTTTGGAGAGAGCCTCTTAGGAAGTAGAACGTAGTAAAAAAGTATCGTAGCTCGTTACAGATATTCACTTGTCTTTTAGTAATCATTACTACGGTCGTCGCCGCGTGTGTGTGTTTGGGAATATTGGGAGATTCAAATCTCTAAGTCCCACGGATCTTGAAAAAAATCAATATTTTGAGAAATTTAATCGTTTCTCTCATTTCGTCACCAGAATATTTTAAGGGATAACGAAAAATAATATTGGTTCCTGTAATGAAAATGGCTTAAAGTTGGAAAGATAAGTTTAGTTGATCGTCATTTGAATGGTATGTATAAATAATGATTTGAAAAAAATCATCTCAGAATACTACGATGTGTACGGATCTGTTTTCTCATCAGTGAATTTTATATGCCGAATGTGCATGACAAGGTGTATTGAAAAATCTTTAAACTCAAAAATATTAGTTTCCTTAGCGTTCCTTGTAAGCGTTGACTGAACAAGTTAAAAGTTTTGGATAAAAAAACTGCGGAACTAGCCGCACAGTAACTTTACCGTAGTCACTCTCTGGTGGTCAAAGAGTGGTGTGAAATTCACAGTGGAAAAATCAATCGCCTGGATAGGTATCCCAGTCCAGGAAAATGGTTCTTCCACTGTGAATGTTGCGAAATATTAGAAGTTATGATTTTGCCCATTTATTGAATTTCTCTTCTTGAGAAATATGACTCGGTACTTCTAAAACCAAATTTTTTAAATCCCTTTCAAGAGAGAGATTTACAATTTGCCTTTACTGAAGTTTTATGTAAAAGTTAAGTTTTTCCATTCGATACGAAGGATTTGAAGTATACGGGAACATATTGGATTCAGATTTGAGAACAATTTTCGTTCGTTCCATCTCTACTTTTTTCGCCGAAGGTATGGTAAGATGCCATCAACGATTACTGGAATGTACTTTAATCATCATGCTAATGAGAGTCTAAGATAAACTTAAATTTGACTTACGTTTCTACCGATTTGGTGTATTGAGATATCTCGTGGCGTCACCGAGACATTTACTGTTATTTATCCCGTAAGATAGTATTATAAGATATAAATATTACATTCCTCTCGAAGCCCACAAATCCAAACAAGACGGGATATTTAGTGTTGCTGCGAGACGAGACGAGACTTGCTCCAGTCTCGTCTCAGTCTCGTTTTCTGAACACGGGTATTGTCTCGAGTCTCTTCTCGTTTCCCCAAAATAAAGTATCATAAAAGGCCCAGTTTCCTCTACATACTCAATCGCTGAATTGGTACACTCGAAATAATAATGATAATTATATGAATTTAAAATACATATTTAATTGGATACCGAATACATCAAAATTCATGTACAATCAATAATTTTATTGATACACGATGAGTAAACTAGATATATGAAACATAAAATAGGTGATACATTGCTATATAGTCACAGCGTTAGTACAGAGGAATCCTCAGAAGGTTAAAAAATATAACTGTAAAAATAATGTAATTGGTGAAAGAATAAATCTTGCATAAAAAAGTAGTTAAGCACTTTTTAGGTTTTAAACGGTTAAATCAAGTTAAACGGTTTTTTTATTTGACTGGCCAAATTGCACGTCACCCATGAGTTCACACGCAGTAAACTTCCAGCAGATTCGTGACCTATGCGGTTTCTATGCTTTCTCATAGTCAATGCTGCCCATGAGAACAAAATTTCCCTTGGAACAGACGTAGCGGGAATGCTAAGGAAGTCTCTCGCCATTTTTACCAGCACTGAAAAAGTTGGCTCATTTGTCTTCTACCAAGTCAACATTTTTACCTTACTAAGGGATCTTGGCTGTTGAAGACAGTCTTCATGTTCTTTCCTCCATTTTTCATACTGGGTTGACTGACTAGGGGTAAATTTAGTAAAACCATTAACTGATAACTAAAAAGGGGCAGAAAATTTATTGCAAAGTAAAACAGTTTAAATAAAAGTTCAGAGATTAATTTCTCTTATCTGTATGGTGAAAATAGTTAAGGTAAGTGAACTTAATAGAAAAGGGGTAAATAAAGGGAAAAGTTTAGTGGAAAGAACATACCTCTCAGTACTGGGTCGTGCCAGCTTATACAGAGAATTTATATCTAGCAGTTTGATCTCGTCGCTTTCTACCAAAGCAGACCTCTCAAGACTCTTTTGATCCATTGACCGAGCGGACTGTATTCGAGTGGAATACTTATCATGATAGACTTAGAACATTTCTTCAAATTTCAATAGGGATTTATCCTTCATCTCTTTCCCCCTTGGTGTAATGGAGTTAGTATCACATTCATGATGAGGTTCTAATATTAGTATCTTGAAATAAATCCAGCCCGTTAGGCGGTACTGCTTTAACATGTTGCCCCGAGCAACTTGATAGCCAAGCAACAGTTCTTTATCACCTTCATTTCTTTCAGGCTTGTTGTCCAGTATTGCCACCTTTTTTTCTATCTTATCAAACAACAAGTCAAATGGAACGGTACCGAGTAGAAGGGTAACGTAATTTTCTCCTCCTTATTTATTCATCAGAACTTTCAAGATTTTTACGTAAACTTGTCTCTGGAGGACGGGGTTACAGAAGACCAGCTTCTATTAATTGACGGTGATGATGAATATTTTGAATTTGAAGAAGAAAATATAACTTCAGTTGATAACAGGTAGTACTATATAAATTTACAATACGATTGATATTGAATAGAAAGATAACTTGCAACATAGCTGCATCTTTACAGCGAATATCATGATAATTAGTACTTCTGCTTTTGAGAAAAATCAAAGGTAATATTACGTAACGCATCAATCAGGACCTGATTTGGATATGGAGCCATTGAATTGGCACACTTTGCGAACAAACAGGTGGACTTGTTGGACAGAGTGCTAGAATAATTCCTTCCTAGGATTCTGTTCACTAGGGAATATAAAGTGTACCCAGAGAACAATAAATTTACATAAATACTGTTTGTCCTTTGTCATCAGCACTTTAACTTAAACTGGTGATCATTTTTCCCCACGAAGTTTGGCTTTACTCCGTCCTTTCCAAATTCATCCCATGCTTTTTCCTCACTCACTATTTTATACATCCACCATAGCCTGCTCCTTTTCCTCCTAACCTGTAAAATCTCCCATCCCAGTACTGTAAGCATTTCTGTAGCACTCTCTGTTTTATTGTCTTTCCCTAGCAATACCTAGCCACTTTTCTTTGCACCTTCTCCAAATTCATCACCTCTCCTTTCTCGTGTGGACCCCATGCAAGAGATGCGTTCTCTAGTATTGGTCGAACCAGGGTGTTATAGACCTTCTCTTTAGTGGTCGTGCTGCTCCCTTTGAGGTTTCTCAATACCAAATGTAATATTTTGGAAGTCTTTGTAAGAATGTGCTCCACGTTTAAAGCCCAGCTCTCCGATTTTGGAATTAAATTACTGGAGAATTCGTATTTTCGATTTCCGGTCTTTTTTTAATTGCTGAAATTCACATATTTGCATTTCTTTACATTTATATCCATCCCATTTATCAATACCCAATTCGTTAATTTGTTTCCGCCGTCCAGAAGGGCTTCATAATCAATCTGATTTTTTAATCTTCCGATAAATAATGCAGTCATCCACGAAAAGCCTTATGTTGGAGTTTATTTTTTCCGGGAGATAATTTAGATAAACTAAAAACAATAATGGTCAAAGACGCTTGCTTGAGGAACACCCGACGTTACCCTCGTCGTCTCTGAGCATTTATCTCCTACTTTAACTCTCTGTGTCCTGCCCTTGAGGAATTCAATGACTCACAAGATCACTCTTCCATCTATTTGTATTGGTAACTGCCTCATATTAAACATAAGCCGATCATGATCAACTCTATCAAAGTCCTTTTAAAGATCGACTATTATTGCGTCTAATTCTATTCCCGCATCTATAGAGTGGGCAATTTCTTGACAAAACCCTAATGGCTGAGTTTCAGGTGAGTGGCCTTTTCTATATCCACGTTGACGATAAAAAAACCAATTCTCGCGCTCCCATAAATCCCTAAGGTAACTTGCCGCCATCGTTTCTAACAGCTTGCACACTACGCAAGTCAAGCTTACCGGTCTATAATATTCAACAAGATCTTTATCTCCCCCTTTGAAGATTGGCATTACTCGGGCCTTCTTCCAGTCACTAGGTAAGACACTGTTATTCATGGGGACATTGAATAAATGGCTAATGTAATTTGAAATAGCCAAACCACCCAATTTCAGCATATCAACAGAATATCAACAGAATATCAATAGAATCGACAGAAATGGAGTACCTGCTAGGTTTTTGTGGGAAAAGTAGGATGAATGCCAGTTAGATACTCCAGTAGTGGAATTTTTGACTGAATGGAATTCTGGTCAGCAAAACAAAAGCAAATGAAAACAATTAACGACTAAAGAAAAGCCAATCATATTTATTTTTTTCGTGTATCATCCTCGATACAATTTAACGACATTATGCTAAACGTCCTCACTAACTTTGGTAGATGCATCATGCAGGAAGAGGTACATAGTGATTTCAATTGTCATCCATCCTTTCGCCGAGGTAATGTGTGATGCGCAATTCGAAATTGCGGCATCCTTTTTTCTCAACAGGCAAGTTATAAACAGGATTGCAAGTGCCGCTGGGAGATACTTTTAACCATTTACGAGTATAATCCATAATATTGTTGTTTTACAAGTGAGCATAGGAAATAAGTGCTTTAGAATATAGTACAATTTTTGCTGCAATAGATTTCCAAGGTATTTATAGCACTCTAAAACCTCGGAAATATTATCCAGCTATTTCCTTATAACCTACTTAGGTAACAAGGAATAGTAGTAGGTCAACTCCCTTATTTGGCTCCAGAAGTCACGCTCATGCCATCAGAAATAGTTGTATTGGAAAAAAATAATTTTTTATAGTTAGCTAGTTTATCGCAAAGTTCACATTGAATGATATTAATACTTTAGGAAAACGTGACTATTACTTTGTATTAGCAGAAGGACGTAATTTTCGGGGTAATTTTACACAAAATACAAATTCATTACATATATTAGTATTTCAAGACTTTCGAGAGTCTCGTGGAAGTGGTATCGTCTCGTCTCGTCAACAAGCGGTTTCGTCTCGAGTCTCGTCTCGAATTCTCCACTACATCGTGCTTTTATTAAAAGGGCTTTCGAGACGAGACAGTCTCGAGTCTCGCGGTAACACTAGGAATATTGGAAACGCACTGATGAATGATGAAATTAAAATATTAGCAGCATAGAATTTCACAGAAAGCTTCATGGGTAACTAAAACCAACGGCGAAGATCAATCAATGCAGGTACCCATTTATCCAGTCTCACTCTTCACTTGGTATTTAATACACATCCCCACCGATGTAGTTATCCTCCGGACATCGAGCAAAAATCGAAAAATGCTGGCAAAAATCTTGAAGACGCTTTTTTCACTCGGTAGTCGAAGATCTGCATGTTTTCTCACTATTTGTTGTTGCATGTGGTGATAAACGACGTGAATCTCCGGACGAATGAAGACTACAGATCACTCACAGCGGAAGAGTGTTGGGAAAAACCTTTCCCTCTGCCATTATTTCTTGATTTCTTTTTCCTCTCCACTCTCTTTTTCTGGCTCTTAATCTAAAGTGGCCTTGCCACTTTTCTAATAGCTGTAGTTCTACTGAGTGTTATTTAGTTTTACTGAGCCATATATTGTCTTTGCTAATATTTTATTCTCGAGGGTTGAAATTGAGGTTACACTCGTAGAAATTGGATATGTGTTTTTACGTGGTATATTTGATAGACCACATACCATGATGCCTTTGTCAAAATTTGTATATCGATACTTTTAATTATTTATTTTTATTTGGTGATTTTAGTCTCATTTAGTATTTTTTTCTATCAAATACTGCAACATACCTCGTGGAGTGCGGGTGTTAATGCTGGTAAAGAAAGGACGATATTGCATCGACCTCCCGTCATATCATATTTCATTCTTGCTATAATTTACATTCGTGACATTGCATTCCATTTTAAATGCACTCTATAATCGAAGAAGGGGGAAACTCAGTGCTCCTCCAAGTCATGACCATACATCGCCCTCACAAATCGAAGTCTCTGTACAGTTATCATTTTTAGTATTTTAATTAAAGTGACTGGAAAATGATCAGCGAAGAAGTGAATCGGCTTAAACAGGTGGAGGGGGTGGGAGGTAATTGGTTTTATGGCATGGACAGGGACTTGATCACCTCTACTGTTTGAGGTTTGACGATTCCGGTGAGGAATCTTGATGCTACTTCTGCCGTCCGGAACCAAATTTAAAGGTCCTGATTTGCTCATTGTATTTGTATAGCTGATGGTGACAAGCTGAATGTTACTAAAGTTCATAACCGGCTTAGAATATCAGTTAAGTCTTTTTCTTCATGAACCATGGAAACGTTTTCTCACAGAAATAGATTCGTGTTATTTTTCAATGCTTCGCAAATTAACGACGATATAATGAATCTACCATCTCTTTCGGAACAAAGAGGTGCAAGCAGAGGTTTTAATAATGCTGAAAAGTGTGGATGCATTTTATCATATACTGGAGAGGTGAAGTATGGTCCTCATAAGGACTGCATCGACATGATTCCCTTTCCGAGTAAGTTTCCAATCTTTTCCACTGGGGTACCTTGAAGTAGCCCTAATTCCCTGTGCATACCCCTTGGTACCTCAATTTTTGGACCCCTAACAATAAGGGCGTCTGCTGGTCACACCTTGCTTTAAGGCGTACACGTAAATCACCAACTGGGTACTCATTAGTGGTTTGCGCACCCTGGATTGGGAGCCGTTACTTTCGAGAATAGGTCGGTGGAGGGCAAGGAGAATTTTTATCCACTAAAATACGCCCATAAAGCGTTATGAAACGGCTTACACTAATTTTTTTGTGAAAACTCAGCTTTTGTCTATCAGCTATCAAGAGCATAGTTTTTTATTCGGATGCGTCGACTGGTCGGGCACTTTTTCGCTGGTTTTCACGTAGCCATTGTTCACTGCAGCCCGTTACTATATGCAGAATAGTTTGGGTACCCTCGAAAATGACCTCGATATTATCGGCCTAAACCTAGAGAAAATTAGCCTTGAATTACAATTTATGTCAATGCATATTTTTTTACAGAATTGGAGCATTCGTGGGAATTTTCATACACTCGGAAACCTTGGTATTTCGACATACTTGTGACGACTAACGACCTTCTCTTTGTTCATTCTCAACCAGTTCACGAAATATAGGGCTACTCGATCAAATATTGAAGGCGAAAAGGGAACAATTCCCCTATCACAGTGGCCCAACATTGACCTACTTTGTCTTATCTTTGCTGTGAAATCAAACCTTCGAGAGACTGCTTGAATATTATAAATATGTCTTCCTTTGATCGCATTGGCATCTAAAATCAGATCACCTCATTCGACCTTAGCAGAGATTTAATGAGTTATCGACCAAAAATTCATCTTCTGCACCTTGACCGTGTGCTTTATGGTGACGAATAATTTACGCTAAGAGTTTATTGGGTCCATTAATTTGTAGTCCTTCGATTGACCTTCTCATCGGTGTTCTAATATAACCAATGGACTTGTTCACTCTATCTTCACTCCCGAGCGTGTCATGGCGTGTCCTAGTTGCAGCTTCTACTTCTAAAAGGTCATGGTTTTCCTAGGACCGTTGATCTACGTAAATTTTAGAACGTTTACAACAGGTAAACATCGAACCAACGGAGACCGGCTGTTTCTAAATATATTTCTCCTGACTGCGAGGATCAAGTCATTGGTTCAGTTATGCTCCGTCACTTTTTTTATCGAGCTCTTTAAATTGTTTTCGCATCCATTAGTTAGGATAAGTCAAACAATATTGTCTTCCCAAATAAAAGGTGTAAATGCTCCTCAAGTAAATTTACTGTTGAACAAACTGCCCCCCAAGTGACATCATATTGATCACGTAAATTTCATATGATTCCTATTTTACGTTTTTTGTCAACTCCCCTTCAAACTCTTTTGCTTACTACAGTTTTAGCCATTATTTGTTCGCAGGATACGATAGTTAATTCTTCTGTTGTCGAGGCCATTTTTTTATGCGTTAATTATTTTGAAGTGTATAATAGTGGCAAACTACGAATTCGGTGTATACCGTTCTAGGGCAAGGGCCAGTATTAGTTAGTCATTCAAATCACCTGGCCGTATAATCTATGGATTCAACAAGATTTGGGCTAAATAATTCTTGTTTTCTAATACAACTGAACCAACTCTTTAAAGAAAATATTCATTCAACTTATATGGTACTAAGGTTAAACGCGTGGTGCTTGAACTGAAAGATCCACGAAACAATTTCAAAATGTGAATGGAATTTTGGATGAGTATGCCTTCCCTACAGAGAATATGAAAGCATTTCATCAAATCCTGAAATGTAAAGTAATATTAATTGCGTATTTCACTGTTATGATGTGATGTATCCTGGTTTCAAGAGGTTTTCATCACTACTCTTGTCGTTTATTTTTTTATTTATACTGAATAAGTTGTAATAAGTTTGAGTCAGCTTTTATAATTGCGCTAATTCCGATTGCTCGCAGCTAAAAGAGGGTGGTAATTTATTTTTTGTTAAATTTTGGAGTAGTCATGGTTACTTGATTTCATAGTTATAGAAGCGTCACATGTCCTCTTTGCAGTTTTTGACTTCATTTTTTAATATTTGAAAAATATCAAACAAGGAATCTGAGAGACTAAAATAAATTGCAAAAAATATATATAATTGGCAAAGATATTGTAGGTACATCCAGTGGCACGAAATTTCCTAGTGAGTGTCATGTAACTTTCATCGTACCTTTACAAGAAATGGCTGGACTGGAAGGACCCTACGAATAAATGTCACCGCAAACAAGGAATTTAATCGTGAAGAAAGCAATCTCCGGCTAATTACTCCTTCAGTCGCTCACAATGTGACCATGAGTTCCCTTTTTAGAACCGGATTGCAGTAAAGGTCCTCGCTGCAAATATCTGAAAAACCAAAGCAGGGTATCCGGAAAACGACTTTGAAAAAAACTTGGACAAAAATGTAATTAGCCATGTTCACGTCGTCAGGCACCGGACATATTTCAGGCTTGAAGCAAATAAATTAGAGTGCGTTGGCTTTTCATTCCTTATGACCTTTGAGTATAAATGGGTCGATATCCAGATGAATGTAAGCGATACGGAGGGAGAAAGAATCGTTATGATTCTCTCGAAGAAAGGAATGATTAAATCAGATTGCTTGAAAACGATAGCTAAAAATATGTTCTATATGGATAAGGATAAAGTAAGGGGTACAGAAAATAGGAGTATGAGGAAATCAATATTGACATTGGAGGCTGTTATTTTTGAACATTGAAGAATGTCAAGTAGCGTCAGCTTCTACGCGTCAAATGTTTGTTGCGAGCAAGAATAAGACAGTATTTATTCTTCAAGGTTCTAATACTCGTAGTTTTGTTGCAATTCAAGTTGAGCCCAAGGTTTGCGTAAAAATGTCTTGAATCTTCTGCATATTCTACAACTAATATCGCGCTTCTGCGCGGAAAATATGTTCCCTAACGGAGTACAAATGTTGAGTTTTGTACTGAGTACAGTTTAATAAATTTTAACTAGGCGCAGAGAGAACCCAGTTTCTGAGGCTAATCTACATCGTTCGGGGAAAGCCAAGTGAAGTATTTCCAGCATTTTACTTATGGTTTGTTTTCTATTTTGTCTGAACGATTCCCGCGTCTTCCAGAGTTAACATTTTCGTTTTACTGGGTTCCGTAAGGTTCACTGCATGTCTTTTCACTGTAGGTATTGAGTTCCAAATTAAATTCAGAGTGTGTTAGGAATTATAGCGTCGGTGTGAGCGGGAGTCCTTTAGACGGAGAGCTCATGTTTATTATTAATAGGAAATCCACTCACACGGATGCTTTAATTCCTAACAACTCGTGTCACCTCCCCTTCCATAAACTCCCATTTTTTCACTCCATGATCCACAGCCTGATTATCTTACCTCTCTCAAACTCTGACTTTTATTTGAAACTGAATACCATCAGAGAAATAATCCAAAAGAACAGACATAGTGACTCAGTAATTACCAAAGTCTTAAATAAAAAATCCCGGCAATTGCTTCCTCAGAAATATGTTCCTTCTCACACGATCATCTCAAAGACAAGAAAAAATGGTTTAAAACACCATTCATAGGCTCTTTGTCCTATGCTGCCTGTAATGCCCTCCCCGGTGATAATTTTAAAACCTCTTTTTATAATAATAATACCTTGGGACGACTGGTAAACAATTTTAAAGACAAGGTGGACATTAAATCTAAATGTGGTGTGTATAACTTTCTTGTTCTGACTGTGTTTTTGGCCTTGGTGAAACGGGGCGCAACTTCAAAACAAGAGCCAAGGAACACCATATGTGCCTCAAGAACAAGGACGACTCATCCGCCTTCGCCGAGCGTCTGATGAAGTTAGGCCACAAGAGCGATTTCAGCCCGGAAGTTTTGTTTTGCATCTAGAAAGGCAAAAAGCTGCATGCCCAGGAACAAAGAACAATCAGCCTTTTAAGAGATTCGGGTTATCTTTTAAATGACATCACCTTTCTTAATCCCTCACCTTTGCTTGTGGTCACCTAACCCCTCAACCCAGGAAATCTGTGGAAGACACCAAGTTATGTTTACGACAATATGGATTGAATGCTTATGATGATGGTAGTCATGTCTTAATTCAACAATTAGAGAGAGCAAAATAAGGAATGAAGATTTACTCGTAACAATTCGAAGCGCTGTGGTACCCTTTAGAAGTCGCCTACTGTCAGCGCAGAAATTATGTGCACTCAAGATTTGATACGAATGGCGAAATAACGAAAAGACCAACTGAAAAAATAATTACAGGATATATTTTGTGTTGATTTTTTGCAGGGATCTTTTTTAATTATGCATTATGTAATGGTAAATTTAAATTTTAAAGACGCATTTTAATATTTTTCTAAACGAGTGTAACGTAAAAAGTACTGGTTTTGGGCGGTGTTCCATCAATTAAGACTTTGATAATTCGTAAACCCAAACCCAAGCAGTTCTATTACAACCAAAGTTAAGTAAACGCGGATACGTGTTTGCTCTACCTTATTCCAGTGTCGGGTTTGTATCTTTAATACAAAAAAAGTCTGTTAAAAATGTTGTAAAATACTTGCATTTCACAACTTGGGCGTATGCATGCATAACTAAATACATTTTTTCGATGAACAATGAGGAACCACGCGTTAAAATCATGCTTCTCTTTATTAATTATTTCGCTTAATTCATCACTATTTAATGAGCGCTTACGACCAGAATGGCATGAGTAACACTCGTGTCAAAACCTCTAGAGGCAATAGTGACGTCAAAACTAAACTATCCCCAATGTCAGAGTCTCCTCAATATTATGCTCTTTTAATAATTTTTCGCTGGGCCTTTTCATTTCCCTCTGAGAGTCCATCTTAGAGAGATTATTATAGAGCCTCGTTGGCAGTAGGACATAATCATCTATTTACATATAAACTGGATGATAATGGCTTGAGAAGTAGTTGATTTTTTAAAGTACTTTTCTTTAAACGTTGAAAATAACTTATTCTCCACTTGACATGACGATGCGTCCAGGCCATAGAGCTCACCAGCCAAGGGAGTTTTTCTTTCATTTACCATTTCCCATTCGTTTCATTTTGGAAGCATTGCAACAACCACTCAGCGCAATGATTTTGAGGGAATAAGTCAGCGTAAATATAACTCAATTCATGTGACCTTCACTCAAAACCTGTTCTCTCTCAATATATCTTCACTCCAGTCTAGCGAGAAGAAAAGTTTCATAGCCTAAATCTCTTTGTGGTTATTAAGGAAAATGTGTTAGTGTCACTTCAGAGAGAAATATATATTATAAAACGACTGTTTAAGTTCTCTTTTAAGCTTAATCAAAGACTCCTGCTTTCTTGCTTCCATGAACATTGCGGCATATATCTTCATATTCACTAGCTCAAGTCTCGGCTGAGAGTCTTCGTGAAATCGAGTCTCTTTTTAAGGGATTATTTTCCAGCGGTAATAACTTGCCATATTCCGCGCACAAATCATTTAGCTAAGCATGAAATTGCGGTAGGTAAGTATGACTAAAAAAGTAAAAATTTTCTCCAAAAAATAACCGTCCATCCGGTGAAGTATGGCTAGAGTTACCATAGTTTGACAAAATATCGCACAAGCCCTCATGGTTTCCTGCTCATTTGTCTTGATGCAACCTGTTGTTGTGGCCATTAGATGAGGTGCGTGATGGTATTATGCCGTTACAAACTGTAAAGTTGTACTAATGCTTTAGGATTGTTTTCGAGGGTGGCCAGTTCATTTCGAATGTTCTAACACGTTCGAATTTAATTTTCATCGACGATACCGCGGATAGCAGGTTGAGATATTTTCACTCTGCGTTTTTGTACCAATTTCTTTCCTGAGTTTTCGAGGAACCATTTAAGAAATTAGCATCCGTTAGTTTCTAACGAAAAGAGTAAAATGGATTTGGGTGACTGGAAGAGGAAATGAAAAATAAAAAATAGAATAAGCACAAGATAATATAGCAACTGATAAATAAATCATCGTGCGTCTGCCATTTTTATACAATAAGTATTAAAGGATAATGGTCTGCTAAGCGAATTTTCATTTCAAGTTCCATCCTGCTCCAAGTGAGAAACAAATTGTATTTCAATCCTATAAATATCTCCGGAAAAATTGATCTAGTTCCTCGAAGTGTGCTTGTGCAATATTTTCCTTCCATACCCAAGGTAGTGCTAGAAAAATGTTTATTTCATTTATTTTTTCATTATCATGTAAAATGGTGAACCCTTATTCCGTATTTTTAACAGATAACTTTTTATCTACGAATATTTTATTTTTGATTGTGTCCTTATGCTAAAGACTGACTTTATATAAAAAACAAATTGCTTTTCAAATAGCTGCTCAACTTCCTTCCCAGATGATTCCAGCCACGCGTGCTCGAAAAAATTGATCATGATTGCTTTTGGAATGATTATGTAACTATTAGAAAAAATGCAGTGCCAACAATTTTCAATGATCCTACCGCAAATATTTTGGGGTGTATATGTTTTGTTGAGTACTCTATAAATAGGCCAACATTATCAAATACGAAATATATTTTTATAGATCTGGAACACTTTGCAAACTTCTTACCCACGTTTCTCGCAACATAAAAATTTGCAAACGATCTCACCTGATTATTATTGTGACCCAATGGACGTTTTCTGTGGGATAACCACTATCATTGAAAGAGCCAAACTATGTCGACGCCTTGAATAAACGAGGACTTTTAAAATTTAATTCTCAAAACTACGGTAAGAATATGTATGACTCATTTATTCTGCCCTGCTTCGCGTAACGATTAGTTAAATACACTATACTCCCCGCGCAAAAGACTTCCATGAGTTTTTATTTTATTATTTGGTCAAGAGCTTCTTGTCATGTCCCCAGGACCACAAGTACTGACGAGACTTTCTCTTTTCTTTGCTGGCTGTAGATCATTTCGGCTGTAAATGATTTTCATGCAAAACTTGATGCAAATTTTCAAAGCAATGAATTATCCTTGCACCAATGAACCGAAACCTAGAAACGTGGAGTTGCTTGAAGATTTCAAAGTTCAGGGCGTTCAAGGATGAACTACATCTACCATTTTTACGGTGAAATGACCATTTCGTTCGTATCTAAATGCACTAATTGTTGATTTTGCTGATTACCGGTAAACAAGGCTAAATTGCGATTTCAACGCGGTTTTGGTGCAGGAATGTCAATTTGTAAGGGCGGAAATGACCATGACTTGCAACTTCTATTTGGTAGATCCTATTCTCTGCGACTGAGTAGCTTGGATTCAAAGAGGTTGCTATCTATGCGCTCTGATTTTTTGTGACCTTTCCCTCTGAATTACCAGTGTTAATTTTTCGGTGATCTCCGGCTGCAGGGAGCACATCGACCTTTGGGGCTTATAGTAAACACGATAGGAATAGAGACGAAAGCTTGAGAAGCGGCGTAAAGAAGTCTAGAAATAAAGCGGGTACTTACCAGTACACGTTAATTTATCAAGAATTTAAGGAATCTCCAGGACTTCTCGGTGTGATAATCGAATGATAAAAGAAACCGTTGATAGAGGACCCGAATGATGGCAGTTTTTGACGCTGGGTAAGTAAAGGCCATGGAGAAACTGCCTCGGCGCGAAGCCCTGCAATGCGGTATGGCGGTGGGAATTTTTTTTGTCATTTTTCGACAGATTACTTTTGCATGTTAACATTTTTCCATTGTGAATTACATTGTGCTGAGGACGTGCTTCACTTCGATGAGGTTGGGGGAGCCGGGCGAGTTTCAGGAAAAAGAGCGGTATTTGTATGTAAATTGACTGACGGCTAACTTGTAGATGGCAGATTTCATGCCGAAAAGGCAAGGAATATTTTCAAAGACCGAAAAAAAACATTCGTGGTAAATCTTATACCAATGAAAGAGTGGTCTATAACTACCTAGATGATGAAATAGATGCCAGTGAAGTCCACTATTTCGCATATGTTCTTTCTATTTCTATAGGGGAGAGTTGCCAAAATCGCACCGCTTCCCAAATCGCACCACTAATGTAGAAACCAGTAGAATTAGATGCAATCTAGCGGCTGGATTTGGAATGCCCTCCATCCCGAAATCCCTCCTCATTTTAGTTGTGGCTACCGGTGTAGTGACAAGTCTTGTGCGTGGGTTTTTAGAAAAGAAGTGTCTCTCCTGCTTTTTTTTCGTATTTTCACAAGGATACAGAAAACAGGTAAGTTGTTTTTGCATAGCTTTAGCTACTTATATTTCTGCATGCTATTCTGTTTCATTTAGCACAATTACCAGTGTGGTAGGATTACGTGTTTAGGCAATGGAAATGGTTCCTTTTAAAATGGCTGTCGCTCCCAAATTGCATCACGTCTGTGTGCATTGGGCGACGGGTATTCGGGTATTGTGCGATTTGGGGGACTGCAAGTGGATCAAATCACTAGTGTAAGTTTGGGCCCACTCATGTTTTATTTTCATTCTTTTATCTTTTGTCAAGGGAAATGGAAGAAGGGAAGGCAGAAGAAAAAGTGAAAAGGATTTATGGCAAATGGACCCCTGAGGACATGAAATCTGCCGTGAATGAATACAGGGAGGGAAAAAATTAGATTTTATGAATGTTGTAGGCAGTATGGAATTGCAAAAAAAGACATTTCTGCGGCATTGCGGCGAAGAAGGGTATTAAGGGTGTCGTGTCGAAGCGATTGAATTAAATTATTTCATAACACTTTGCACTTATTTTATTCTTCTCAATTCTCATTCAGTTTCTCGTACTGTCATCAGAAAAACCACACAACAATCTCCCTCTCCAATACGTACATAGCAACCCCTTATGTGTGTTTTATTCCATGTTTACGATATTACGTCAAGGGCATTTCAGGGCATTAAGCGATGGGTTAATCAAGTCCGAGAAAGAGGGATGGCAGTCGGGCAAGCGGTGAAGGCGAGGAAGAGAATAGGTCTTCTGGACGGAATGAAGAAGGGTGCTGAGAAGAATGCTGAGGCATAAAGCGAATAGCAGAGTTAGATAGGACCCTAAAAGTTACGAAAACAGGAAGTAGTCTCCTCGACTTTCAACAAAACCTACCGTTTACCAGTAGAGTACAAAAAAAGAAATATTTTTGCTATGCAGTAATTTCTCTCTATTAGCGCCCATTCGGAAGCTCTTGCCGTCTTGAAGTTAACTTCAGCCCTACTTTTATGTGATTTACTTTGGTAGAGTGTTAACAATGCCAACATCCTTCGATAGAGTTGGAGAGGCCCATTAGAACTCTGACCTCTCCATCACCACAACTGAGCACCTTCGTGCGAAATACATATTACGCGAGTGGCTTGGATTAGCGTATCCTTTACCCATAAAGTGACGGTAATTAAGAGTGCATTCGTTAGCATGCATTGACTCAAAAACTCCAAATGTTATCGATTTACATGAAACACTGCAGTCAGAACTGAAAACGAATTTTCAGTGGCGCTAGGACCCCTTGAAATAGCGTGAAAATTGCTTTAAGGCGAGGAATTCAAAGTTCTTATTTTAATCAATCTGACGTGCCAGTCATTGCTGTGATTTATGCGACATTTGGGAGCTTTCTCATAAGTTCTCTTAAAAAATATCTTTCTCCCATACTCCCTTTCAATGTCTTCGTACATTTTTTCTTCATTTATACCGTCCATTAATTTTCATATTTTTTATAAATCTCCTCCCACCCATCGCTTATCCTCCCCCATTACCTTCCTCAACAAGCCGAAACCCTTGTCTTCTTTGCTGCTTAAATGCATTTCATCTTTCAGCATTTGTTTCTCCTGCTCCTCATTTGTCTTCCTCTGCACCTAGCTTCTTTTCAACCCCAAGCACTCCATATTTTCACCTATATTCTGCGCCCACTATCCTTCCTAAACAACTATTTTTAACAAAACAGACTGATCTCCTTATGGCTCTAATTATACTTTTTAGTATCTTTACTGAAAATTTCTCTCATTCTCAGCAAAACCTGTCTTTTCATAAAATCTTTTTCTTTTTCAATTAATCGCAACGTCCTTTTTCCAAGCCATTTATAATCCCCTGGTATGTGAACTGTTCCACCTATTCTTCTTTCTGCCCACTGACCTTGTCATTTATTTTGGGCTTCCTACGTATAGAGAATCTCGTAGAATTCGTGTCGTCTATAATTGATTCCACGAAAACGCATGTGTGTTTAATGAGTGTTGAGGAGTTTGCATGAATTCAAAATTACCATTAAAATTCTTGGTGTTATCCCATATCATTCAACGTGTAATTACAACGAACGTGGAATCTCTTATCAGTTGGTGACTGTGGAGAACGCTTCTGTCGAATTTTACAGAAAATAGTGTAAATGATGCATATGATGCATACGAAGAGTATTCTAATTTTGTGAACAATGAGTCACAGTGTTCCCGAGATGAGGCTTTTGCAGTTATCCTAATAGCCTTTTTTGCAACAGAAATATAGATTATATCTGGGGCATTCCCCTATAATTCCAAGCCATAGTCAAGTAGCTGTAGCAAGAGAAAATTTTTTCGACATCTCATTAAGTTGGATAGGAGTATAAGCTTAGCTTTTTTTAAATCCCGAGAGCTTTTTTTTTCGAGAAAATTTTCGATTTACGTTCGTAACATGATGGTTTCAGTTAAGTTTAGTGTCAACATAAAACCCTAATCGTTTTGTTAGCTTCATATTAACTGAGGCAAACAGCAAATTCAGTTTTGAATTTTTCCATGTTTAGCAAAAAACCATTCACTCTAAACCAATCATTAGTCAATAAATAGTACTTTTACAAACATCCATTGAGGTTGTATCGTCAGCGTTTAGAATGGAATTTGTGGAAATGCAGAATGGAAGATCATTGATCATTTTTAAAAACAAGATGGATCCCAGAGCAGTCTCCTGATGAACAGCACAATGAGTAGGGAGGAGAGAGAACTGCACTTTCTCCATTTCAAGAAGTTATATTGAAGTAGCTGAGAAAAATAAGATTGGCAAAGAGATTACTCAACTCCTGAGATCTCGTCGTATTCCGAATTTTCCAGTATCAAGGGCAAGGGCAACTAATGTTTGGTCTTCATAAGATGTGGTGGAGGTGGACATTGAAGAGCTTTAATGGTAATTTAACTTTTTATGGAAACCATTGTGACATGAAAAAAAAGCCTTTATTTTTTTCTCGCGTACTACAATCACTCTTGAATACTTAAGATGATGCGGAAGTGCACCTAATTGGGGACAGGTATTGATTATATTACTAGTGCGGTGGTCATATTGTGTCTATGGCGAAAACCTGATTGATATTGGTCGAGAGTATTATTAAACTATTGAAAACCTAGTAATATTACTAGTAATATTACTTGTCCATGCAAAAGTTTTTCGATGGCTTTTGAAAGAATTGGTGGAAAGAAAATTGGGCGGAATCCTTTCTCTTCGGAGGAACCAGTTTTCTTTGGGTTAAGTTTGATCAGAGAATCCTTCCATTGACTGGGAAAATGTTCATAGGACAGCGATGAATTAAAAATGTTGGCAATGAAAGGCAAAATCATCAGGGCTAATTTTTTGATAAAATGCACTAGGATTCCATCAGAGCCTTGAGCTTTAGATTTGATTTCTTTAAACGAAGAACACACTTGTAATTGGGTTCTCAGGGAAAATTTTAATTTTCTGGCGTTGTTTCTACAAGGATCTGCTGTTGAGTGATAAGTTCGTAAGATTTGGTCTTTTGTATCTTTGGTAACATGATTCGGTGGCTGTGAGAATTTAACATTTAAGCCATCAAGAGAGGTGTCAGGTGGTAGGGTAATTCTTTATTCTTTCCTATGCCAATCGAGTGGCGTTTAATCTCAAAGAGCGGAGGGTGAGTTTTTGGATGCAGCGGCTGAGTAAAGAAATATTGATTTTTGCATTTTTTTTATGAGCTGTTTCGTTTTATTCCTGAGATGTTTATATCTACTGAAGGCACTGACGTCATTGGATTTTTAAACGACCTGAAGGCTGAGTCACGCTCGGCTATTGATTGATTGGTGCCATTATTTAACCTTGGTGCATTTGGCTTGGATACACGATTTTATTTTTCCGGGGAAAATTTGCCTAATTGTAAGAGGTAAATCATCAGGGTATTCAAGATTTCAAATTTATCGTTTACTTTTTCTTTGAATGCAATTGAGGACCACGGTAATGTTTTCGCTTCGTTTATTAGTTCATCATAATTTACCTTGCTATCGTTACGTCGGCGAAAAAACTTCTTCTAGACTTTAGGAATTTTAACTGAATATGCGATGTAGATGAAGTCATGGAACAAAATTCCAGGCACTGGTATTCGACCATGTGAGATTAATTTTTCTTTTTTGGATGTAATGGCTGCATCAATCTACGTTGAGGAGCTACCATCTCAATTTCGCCTACTTCCTTTATTTTTGGAAGGACCCCATTCTAAATCATTCAAAAACTTTATAAAATGCTGCTGCTCTTACCTGCCTAAACCTGAATAATATTATTGGCATAAATTGATTTACCAAAAAAGTATTGTGACAAAACGTCCTTATTGAGGTTCTCAAACCACAGAATTTCATAACACCTCAACATTGCTCTGCGAAAATAACCATAGTTGTACATTTCTGTGAATTTAACTCTATACTCATAGGAATAAATTGCATTCGGCAAATTAATTTAAGTTTTAGTTGCCATGGAAGTAGATTGAATGATAAAAGGTTGCATCATTTAGTCGTGGATTTAATGTATTTAAGTTAAGCTTTAGCTCGTGATCCTGAAGTCTTCTTCTTTGAATGGGTGAGATTCGAACCCGCTCCTCCGGATGCTCACTCGAGAGCCGAGACCTTTTTTTAATGTGGGAATAATTGACTTCTCAAGGCAGCGCTCTCATACGATGAAACTGGTCACCTGAAAAAAAACACGCATCGCAAATCTGGTCATTCGGGTCCAGGGACTGCCACTGGATTTGAACCCCGAAATCTCACGTCGGCAGGCGAACGTAGATCACTGACAAAAAACCTGCCCCGAGCTATGTTGCCTCTTTATTGCCAGTATATTCCGACTGAATAAATGATTTGGGGTTGAGAGAAGTGTTAGAGACGTGGCCATCACCTTCCCGCGCTAGGGATCCGGCTTTGGCTCTGTGAGCTGATTGGCCCACGAAATAGCGTGATGATCAGGTCATCAGTGCTTTGCGGACGATGCCAAGGTTCAGCACTCTGCCCGCTGTGTAGTACGCAGGACGTACACCATTTAACCTCCATCCTCGTGCCTCGTTCCCTTCGAATCGACTGGTTTTCGTCCATTAGTAATAGCCAAGGACCAGAGGGCCCAGCCTCCTAGCACTTTCTTTCTTTAGGTTGTCTTTGGGCGGCTTAAGTGCTATATTATAAAGCGAGCTACGTCTGAGGCCAGGCCTCGCGCTTTTTCCTTGTGGAATAAAAAACTTCGTATTATTAACTTTTCGTTTTACAAAATATAATATTTTCCAATAGTTTTACCACATTCTAATATCTTCACGAGATTAAAAGAAATTTTTTCTCATATTCCGATGATGCTATGGTGTAGGGAACTATTGAAAATAATAAATGCATTCGATGCAACTAATAGTTTTTATGGGAGATTTTCTTAATTCTACTCAAAAAATGAATTGAACGATGCCTAGTATGGTGTAATGGAACAGCATAATGAAATAAATTAAAAAATAAATACAAAAGCTACGTCCGCTGAATGTCTTAGCTGTACAACGCGTTCCTGTGTATATAAAAACGTCATCCTCTGGTGCAATGTCCGTTTGAAAAACTCCCCTCATTTGAAAAACCCTTTTGCCCCTCGACATTTTGCAGTTCGAGGACAACGGACACGGACCCCTGTTTTCTTCCCCAAATTGTATATCAAGGCTTAGTTTTTCCAATCGGGCGTTCCGCCTATTGATGCCACCGAGGCGTCGAAATGCGTAATGCAGTAAAACGATTAGTGGGCATTAGTGGGATAGTGGGATTAGTGGGATATTAACTTGTTAATATTTTAGTTGATAAAAAAACTTTCTTAGACTTTTCCTTGAAGCTTAAGAAATGTCATGATGAAAGAATTATTACTTAAGACACGCATTGCTTTTATTCTCTAGATCACATCCATTTCATAAAAAGTTGTTCTACGTGTAGGAAATAGCTGTGGATGAACGTCGTTTTAATAGGCATCATTACGCTTAAATAATGAAAATCTGATAGAATAGAAGAAAAATTTCCTTTACAAGTATTTCCGATACCTTAATACCCTACATAAGTTTCCGCCCTCGCACATTAAGGTCTCACACATTTAAATATCTTAACTCCTCCTAATGTAATATTATTTACGTTCTGAAAATTACTTTCAAAAGTTCAGGATATCTAATTCGGTCTAGTTTTTAAAGGAAACGTTGGAATATCCTTTTTTCAATCCATAGAAAGAACCACTGGACGCGGTCTTTTCATGGTCGATCCAGTAGCCTAGAGGGAAAGCGTTCGCCTGCGGTCAAGAAAGTCTGGGGTCCAAATCTTGGCGAGGCCTCTTCTAGCGCCCTCATAATTAATCAATGCGATTTGACTTTATTATCGACAAAACTTCGCAGGAATCCGCGGAAGGCCCAGCGAATGGGTATCGACCTCAAACCATGAGTGCGTGAGTTTTAGACATATTCGGACTTTTTAAAGGAATCGGAGCAGTCTCCTTGATCATCAAATGAGATAGTTTACTTCCCATTCTCGGGTACCCGGCCCCACTTAATTTCTACATCCTGCCAGTCGTCTGATATTTATATCCACTCACTCGGCAATTTATTAATCAATCATACGCTATTAATGAACGAGGGAATAGACTGGATCTCTGATAGTGTCAATTCCTCGATTTAGTGAACTTACCTGAGGCTACGTTCACTTTTAAATTACTTAAAAATGATTTAGTAAAGAGGAAAATTATTTTTATCAGATATTAGAGTTAGTGTCTATTGCTGAATTTGTAAATGCCGATCCTGAGAAATGAGGATTGAGGGTCTGAGTGGGAGACCCAAAGAAGTGTGGAAATTTCGTAAAAATATTTCAAAAACTGTTTTTGAAGTCTTCCCGGCATTATTTTGTAGGTTGGCTACGAGCAATACCTTATTCGTATAATGAAACAGGTCAACTTAGATGATGGAAGAAAATACTTAAGAGGATAAGGTAAACTATTGAATCATTTAAATGCCTTTTGGCATATCCGCAGTGAAAAATATGTGGCTAAAATTACGCAGTTAATATTTATGTCCCATAAATATTGACTGCGTAATTTTAGCCAAATTTACACTCGTAAGATATACTTCGACGACAATACATCGCGTATCTTCCCCTGTGGAAGTGAAAAAATACTAAAAAACATCTCTTCCATGAAGCGACCAAGCAGTAATTAGAAATCATCCGCATGCTCATTCGTATACTCCTCACAAATCCGTTCAGTAGTCAATTGAGTATAAATTAGGAATGTGCACCATCAAAGATTATACGATTGCTACGCCCCTATTGAATCTATTCCTCTTCGAATATGTCGTAACATCATTTCTTCTACGGAGATTAAAGTTGATTGTGTTCTACATTAAGTTATCAACAGACTTTTAACAGGGTCATATATTTCATCTCTCAGTGACAATGAATTTTCATGGATTTTGGAAAGGGACACTGGAAAGCTTTATTTAGCACAAGTGGGAAAGGTTAAAATGTATTCGTAATTCTCTCGATCTGAGTCATGTGTGCACATGACCAAAGTAACTGATCATTGAAAATTAAGCTGGTATTTTAATACATGATAAGGATGTTTATGAGCCTAATAATCAATCCACCCCCTCCATTCTCGATTTCCTGACCAAGTCTCTGTGACATGGAGCTGTCCATATTTAGGCATCATATTGCTGGGTCCATTTCCTATTCTCCCCCAACATTTTCCACATTGCATCTAAATTTTGGGTCGTTTCGTTTGGTGGGGTCGAAATACGTTTGGCATTTTTTGTCATAATGAACGCCCAAATACTTCCTATGGGGTTGAGGTCTGGGCTCCGTGCAGCCCGCTCCATCTGTGATACATGATTTGTTTCCAACCTACTCCTAGAATTTAAACATTTGTGAACTCGCAAATATTCCTAGTTGCGGACGAAAAATGAATATTAATAAACATTTGAACAAACATAGTTCTCATCATAGCGGAAAATTTTATGAATACAGTTTAATGGTAGTGAGAAATTGGATCGTTTACATTTATACCCCAAGTAAAAGGTCAGTGGGTGAAAGTCGAAGGGGCAACAGCTATTCTGGAAATTTGTCGACAGATATATTTGCCTTTGACAAGCCTATTTACCAGATTTCTCCACCTGGGAGAAAAATGAGGCATACTTAGAGGCTAATGAGATCGTTTTGTCCTCCAAGAATTTATGGAGAGGCCGCTAAAAACTTAGAAAAATATCTCTGTTTGCACTGTCTGCTATGCTTGTCCATTATCGACGCCCGTCTCAATAAAGTAATCATCTTTAAGCCTTTGCGAAGCTCCGGGTAGTGGTGGTCGGGGAAGTTTGTTGTTGTACTTGCCGCATTAAAAAGAAAAGGCTCGCCGCGCTGTGAAAAATTAGGAGGTACCCGTATAATATTTGTGAGGGAGAGAAAGAGGGCAAATGCCACTTCTTTCCGGTGGGTTAAACGACTGGCGTCCGAAACATGATCTTTGGAAGAAAGGGCATAGTCTTTGTAGTAATTCGGTAAACTATACAAGGTTTTGCTGCTGACCGCGAAATAATGCTTTTATATCGTTCTAAAAATTGTTCCCACCAATATCAAGATGTTATGACGAGACAACTTTTTCTAAATGAACATGTTTCAATATAATTTCGCCTAGATTTCGTATACCACTCCGAAATCTATAGTCACAGCATGCTCTAAGGAAAAAATTAATAATATAAATCTTGTATAATTTCCATTGCTGTATTCACGGTGAGATCCAGCCATTAATAAACGCACTTAAATGAAATGTGGCTCAAGACTTTCTTTTCTGCATACCAGAAAATTATTAAAATGTGCTATCAATGACCCACGATTACCGCTCCAGCCACTTTAAGAATAGGCTAACGTAGACACAGGTTTCATTTAACCATTTATTTATTGCTTCCGTAACCTAACTCTCACCTATTTACATACCAATGATCTATGACGCAAAGAGCGTCAGTTATCAGTGACCTCCCTCAAATGACGGACCGACTGAATAGATAAGACTTATTTGACTCACTAGAACAAGAGTTCTCGAGAGAAGTGTATCGGCTTTGATTGGTGGCCAGGGTGGCCAGTGTGCCGTGGTTTCCTATTCCTATGGGGCTTGCTTTGAATCCTCGGGTCAGGGCCGGGATTTGAAAATGTGTCTAAGAAAACTAGTTTCAAGCTCGATGGAACTGTGATGCTTGCAGATAGCTGAAGTACGAGCGAGTTTCTGGGTGACCGGAGGATGCTATTTTAACCCCACCCTTTATCTCTAAATGTAAGAGCTAATAGAAGAGACAAAATAATTTGGCTGAAGTCATGTGCATAAATATTGAATCAACCTTATCTGTACATGTAAATGCAAAATAAAACAAAGTAAAGCGCTAAGAAACTCCGTCAGCATAAATTATCCTTTCGTCCCAACTCTCTTTTATTTCCTCCATGCTGTTCCCATCTAATTTCATGGTCTCTCCCTTAGTCCCAGTACCACCTCCCCCGTGCATAAGTGGCAATCGGTCGGGTGAACGGGAGCTAAAAATGTCATGTTCACCTTGGTTTCATCATGCACATTTTTCAATGCGATCGGGGTCCTTGCGCTCCTCGGGTACCTTGCGCTCTTTATTTTCAATTTTCGGCCAGACCGTTACCAGCTCTCGCCCCCTCGCTGTGAAGAAACTTCGTGAAACATTCCAAAATAATATGGCACCGAGGCCATAGCCGTATGACTTGAGTGTTCCAAGAGATGGTCGCGCGATCAGCCCAGGAGAATGACACAGGACAACCTGAGCATATTCAAGGGCGCAATTCAATTCATATTCACTTCATTCTACATTCGCGCGAAGTTAGTCGCTCGATGAGTTCAGTAGTGCGATGACCAGGAGATCAGGAGATTGACGTGTGCTAATGATGAGATATTTGTGATGTGCAGTGAGTGTGTTGCTTTCTCGTTCTGATGTGTCAAGTTTACGAGCTCGGATTTAGTTTGTGCATGGTGAAGGTATGCATAGTCCATATCATTGAAGCAAAATATCCGTGTGGAGCCTCGATCCGCTTACAAAAATAGCTTTTACATACATGCATACCAATCACGCCATTCCCTTCCAGGGTAGTCAAAGTCACTAAGTTTCACTCATAAATACATATCTGTACACCAAACTCTGCTTCATTAATTTCCTCCTTACTGACCTGTTCTTGCAAACCTCTTTTGCTTCATTTACCCCCATACACTGCTTCATACACGCTCTCCTGTTTTTAAGACTCCTAATATTTCTCCTCCTAAGATTTCCTCAACATTAATAAAAAGGTTTGCGCCGTAAACTTCTTTACGCTGCCAAGTTGTGTGTGCGGTGTGAAGTTAAGTGTGATCGTGTAATATTCTGAGTGCGCCCAACAATTACGAATGATGTGCAATATCCCAACGGATCCGGGCTACATGCCGTGCCCCAGGGCTTCTTGTGCGCCATGTTTGACTGCATAATTCCCTGCAAGCCACCTCAAGGACGTGTGGGAGTGTAGCCCGGAGTGATTAAAAATCAACAAATAACGAATAGCATATTTTATGAATTTCGGGTATGTATCTATTCTAACCAGTGAGTAACCAACTAATGGGAGTATATTGCATTTTCTATCCCTTTTTTGTTGTTCAGGATGATGTTAGTAATCGAAATAAGTTGTAAACTTAAGTACATGATTACATTTCATTCTTGAACTAGATGGATAATAAGTTTAATAAGAAGATTACTGCACTATTCGGGTGTTCACCACGTTGCTTGCTGCCGCTGACAACACTTTCGCCCTCCACATTGATCTGTACAGCGCCGTGGTGGAACACAAGAGAATCTATTGTCTGCAGAAACAACCAATGCGGGGAACACCCAAAAAAATTGTCTACAAGCCGCGGAAACCTCCGATTGAAAAGGTGAGAGATGTGTGGAGGATTACTCTCTCATTCAGTTTTATCGTTTAAGGGAAGCATGACTTCTTGTATCTTTCTTCGTCCTGTAATATCAATTATAATGATCTTCATGATTGGATTACTATGCCCCGCAATCTAAACTCTAACCACTGACTGCGCGTGATGAGAAGGTATTTAGAGTACAAACTTGCTTCTGGGTATTTCTAACTAGTTTTCAGAGTCAAACAGATTTATCGAGGAAGTAAAATAAAAGCCTACAAGAGATCCCCAAACTCGTGTGATCTAAAGTATTTTGCTAATCATAGTCTTGCGTTAATGCTCATAATTTTTAACCTGTCCAAATTCAGTTCTACTAATAGCTATTCAATATTTTATATTCGATCGACTATATTAAAGAACATAACTTTTGTATGCATATATTCAAATTCGCGACACAAAAATCCTTTATGCTTGCTCGAAAAGTGACCAAAAAATATTATTGCATCTCCTATCTTCTTAACTTCTTAGTATATGGTCTAAGTTCTTATACGGAGTAATATTATTCTTTTTCAACCGATTTGTTTGCAAACTAGTCGTACAGGATATGAAATTCATTATTTTCCCTTATAAGTCGGACTTTAACTATCCTAATGTTCCCACTGCATAAATTTCTGCAATGGAGAGGTTATTACACGAGTCCAACAACGAAAAAATATATTCTCATTGCTTGCATTCAAACGATAGGTGCACCAGTTGTTGTTGGAAGTTGTGCTGGCAGAAGAGATAAAATTAACGATTTTTATAGCATTGAAAGCATAACGCAATCAGTAAGACTATCTTTCAATAAATATTTAGCGTATTTGAGCATCATTCGGGGATTTTTCAAGTATTTTTGTAAGGTTTTCACTTCCGATTTTTCCTCAAGAGTCAATTTATCCTTACACTCAGATGCTACCTATTTTCTTACACCAGCTGAGCATTAATGATTTTGCTACTTTTATATTCCCCAGAAAGTACTTTTTAAACGTGTCTCCGGTATTTTTTGGTCTTTTGTAAAGAATATAACGACTGCTTTGGAATGAAAAGCACTGGAATGACGGCGAACATCCTTGTTTTGTGCAAAAAAGTGCGATTGCCATAGTATCAGTAAAAATATTAAACTCTGCTATCATGTATAAGTGATAAGGTTGAAAACTACTTGGCGTGGTGTATAAAGTATGCCTAAGAATAGAGCAGGCCGTGATATTCTTATGAACAAGTTCGAAAACGTTTTCATTCATTTGTAGTCTAACACTCCATTAAAAGAATCATTTGGCCTTTAGTAAAATATTTATGCATTTTGAAATACATTCATATTGTTTTTGCGCGATTCTTTAACATCACGGTTTTGAAAACTGGATTAAAAACTGCTTTAAATGCATTAATTCATGCTTTCGGTAGCATCGAAAACATTCCATATTATTCATCACATTCTCCAACGATGAATATGATAAGAAACTAGAAGTTTTTAGTTGGAAACAGTCCGAGTTGAAGCTTAATATAGTAAATGTTTTTTATATTTGGTTCGGACTTCGTTCGTGGGTCATGATACGCACGGTCCAGCTAATTTGTGAGCATATTGTAGAAATAGCTTCTTCAAATCTCACAGTAGGCTTACATTTCGTTTCCTTATTTTTCAATAATAATTCACTCGAATGGTTTCGGAATTACTACTTTCATAGAAACCTTAAACAATTTCAAACTGCGTAAGAATATTAACAAGGATTCGAGTCCAACCTCGGTGGGATTTATCGATCAAGGACATGGGTATTTGCAGTGCTTCGAATTGGTGTGTAAGATTAAGATTTATTAAAAGATTCTAAGGGCTACGCTATATGTAAACTGATGACGATAGCTGTTTTGATGTTCAAACCAGCATTCAGAAGAAGCTAAAGTTTACAGGTGCGGCGTATATGCGATTCATTTTGACTGAAGCGAACCTATGCACAGCTGCAACATTAAGGCTAGAAAATGAACCAAACGCAGCATATCTACATCCACATCTAAATAATAACCTGCAACCCGCTCGTGGGTGTGTGGCAGGGGGTATTAGGTCACGAGCCGTGGAAAGATGCAAGTTTTTGGCAAGTTAATTTGTGAATGGTGTATTATGAGTGTATTTAATGAAGCTCTGTTGTAATTGTGGTCGCTTATTGTGCGTGGAAAGAACGAGCTTTTGTACCTATCTGTTCGGTAGTTTATCTCTCTTATTTTATCGTTTCTGTCAGACCTAGATATGTTGTGAGGCGTCATGATAATATTCTCTGGGTCGCTCTGAAAAACATCCGTTTCGAATCTGTCACGCAACCTATGCCTAGCGTGTAGCCTCCCGAGTCGCTAGGGGCTCCCACCTAAATGCCTCTAAAAGTTGTTAGATACTATGTGTTCGCTCGTAGCAGTTTTTAACGAAGCGCGCTGCTTTCTTTTGTATTTTATTAATTTTTTGTTAAATATTTATCGCCAGGTTCCCAAATGCTCGCAGCGTATTCGAGGTGTGGCCTAACCAGAAGGAAGTCCAACTCCAAAAAAACACATCTTTACTGGTATCTGGTGACCTAACACCTCCTACCACACGCCCATGCGGCGGCTCGCGAGGTATTATGTAGATGTAGACGTAGAAGTAGCATCTCTCTTTGGCTCTTTCATACGAGGACGCTTGGCTCATCCGTCCTATCAAACGCTTATAAACCATAGTTTCTTTAATGCAGTGCCACATATGTTTTGTATGTGTAATCCCCACGATATATCTGAAGTTAAAGTAATTCCAGGATATTTTACGGTATTTGAAGATTTTATATTTACTCTACCTACAGTATAGGTATGGCATTTGTGTGATGACTTTCGCAGGAAGTGAACAGTGGTGCATTTGCTGATGTTTAATTCTAGCCACCACTCCTGGCACCACGAATGAACGTTGTTCAATTTAAGCTATCCGGGACGAGCCGCGGAATTCCACTTTTACGGAGTCACCTACAGTGCACAATTGTGCGAAATTCCACAGGGAAAAAAATCATCACCTTGACCGGGATTCGAACCCGGATCCCTCAATTTCTGGCTGATTTCCGGCCTCAAATTCCGATTAATAATAGCGATAGAGATGGTAGTGCTTCATTTTGGAAAATTCAACAATACGGCAAAGACCACCAGGACTAGTTTTAACTTCACATCAGTTTGGCATCTTCCTTTGACTTATTCATCCGAGGATCTTCCTATTATACGCTTAAAAAAACCCATTTTCTTTAATAATGCACCGCATATGCTTTGTATGTGTGTTCCCCACAATATATATATGATGTTTAGGTAATTCCAAGATATTTTACTGTTTCTGAAGATATGATGTTAACTCCACATATAGTATAGATATGACATTTGTGTGATGACTTTCTCAGAAAGTGAACTGTGGCGCATTTTCTAAGGTTTAATTCTAGCCCCCACTCCTTGCACCACGAATGAACGTTGTTAAACTCAAAGACAGAACTTATAAGTCCGCCTCTTCGCTTAATTCGCGGTAGATGGCCGTAAGTTTAGGTAATTTCAGATATTTTACTGTAACTGAAGATTTTACGTATTCTCCATCTACAGTGTAAGTACGACATTTGTGTGATGACTTTCCCAGGAAGTGAACTGTGGTGCATTTACTAAGATTTAATTCTTGCCCCCACTCCTGGCACTATGAATGTACATTTTTAAGGTCCATTGACAGAAGTCCACGTTTTCCCTTATTTCACGGTAAAACTGTATAGTCTGCAAATAATCTTAATTTTCTGACAACTCGTGAAATTATGTTATTATTATAAATTTTGAAGAAAAGAGGGCCGATCACGCTTTCTTAAGAAACACTGGGTGTGACTCCAAACATATCAGAGCTAATACCATAAGTAACTACTTTTTTCTTTCGATCACTAAGAACGTCCCCTATACAATTCACTTTTTTGTTAACTCCACATGAATGTAATTTATTTATAAGTTTTTTGTGAGGAACCCTGTCAAATGCCTTCTTCAAATCAAGGAATATCGCATCGACTTGCTTATTTGATCCACCTGATTTTAGGATATCATGGAGGAACAGCGCAAGCAGTGTTTCGCAGGACCTGTCCTTACGGAACCCATGCTGACTTCAATGTAAGAAGTTAATATTATCCAGGAATGCCACAATATTGCTAACGACAATATGTTCGAGTATCTTGTATAATTGTGATGTTAACGATATAGGCCAGAAATTTCCTGATCCATTTCTCTTTCATGTTTTAAATATCAATTTGATGCTGGCTATTCTCCAGTTTTGGGGCACCTTGCCTTAGGATAATGATTTGCTATGCATAATATCTAAAATGATGCAATCTGTGGCGCTAAATTCTTAAGAACGCGTGCAGGTATTCCTTCTGGACCCTAGGGCTTGTTAATTTTAATCGAACGCAGTTGTTTAGTTATTCTATCACCTTGAATTTTTCTGTCAGCCATCGGCTCGTTTAAGTCAGGAATGTGTAAATCTACATCTACGTAATACCCTGCGAGCCACTACGAGGGTGTGTGGTAGGGGGTGAAGATCACCAAACATGCATTATTGCCATGCAAGTAGGATATTAAATGGTGTATTGTGTCATCCCTAGTGTACAACTTTCGAAGTACTGGTTTAGTAAGTTGCCTTTGTCAATGCTGTTGATGACTACTTGGCCTTTTTGTCTAATAAAGACTACTGTCTAAGATTCGCCCTAGAACTCTCTTGTGTATGACCAGAATAACTTGCGGTTTTCATCAAGAAATTCCCTTAGGATTTTTTTCTTGAAATTGTGTGGAGTAGGTCACATTATATCCTTAGTTTTGAACATTGCGCAACATACATTTCTTTCGCCGCAAGTTCGATTGTTTTGTTACCCGACTCAATAGAATTTTTATATAGGTTGTGTAATTGCCTTTGTCTCCTGAGCTCCCGCCATACTTAACGGTTATACCAACGCGGTTCATTATTCTTTCGTTGGAATTTCTGTGGAATATATTCATCGGTGACTTTAGGTAGTATTTCCATAAATATCTCCACGACACTTCGGTGATCTAGTCTTTTATTGTATATAAATATTTCGTGAATGAAGCTTCTATCGTCTCACCAAATTTTATGTAATCCCATTTGTCAAATAAGTACACTTTACGTTTTGGATTTGCAGAGAACCCTACTGTTGTTTTTTTGTCGTAAAAATTACTTTATGATCACTTATGCTTTCTAGCATATGGACGTTTTTAATTATCGTAGTGTGACGAACAGCTAAAAGATCTAATATTTTATTACCTCTCGTGGGTTCGTTAACCACTTGAGTGGTGTTAAAGTGTAAGTAAGGCCTCGCTTATATCACACTTTCTTGAATTTGTTTCATTGGTAGTGGTTTTCCAAATTTTATCCGGGAGGTTGAATCTCCAGCGATAATTATCATGATTTTGTTATCTCACGAGGTAAATTATGTTAATTGAGATTATAATTCAAATAAAACGTCTATTTTGGAATCCGCTGCTCTGTAATATTAACATATATATTTATGTCTTTTATTTTGTTGTTCAACAGTAAACTAAACGCTCTCTATTTCATTGTTGTCTGAAATGTAAGCGGTACAATTCAAATATGATTTGATTGCTAAGAATTCAGCTGCCAGTCCTATCTGGTCGATCCTGTCTATATATTTTTTGTCCTGCCGAAAAAATTTAGCTCTCGCTAATATTCTCTGCAAGCCAGCTCTCTGTTTCAATCACTATGTGTGCGTTTCCAAATATATGCTCAACGTCGGCACGTTTGTTCTTTACGCTACGGAAATTTACTTATACTAAATTATATTGCATTTAGCTTGATGCGTCTTGGTTTGCTATTTTCTATGATTCTGTGAGGTATCTTTTTGATGTTCTCTGAAACCACTGAGAAACGAGTGTTTCTTTGAATTTACGTAGTTATCTTGAGAGCGCGTATTGGAATTTTTTTCGTACTGAACTTGAATCATTCATATAGATAATATGCTTGGAGGAACGGAGACGGGCCATTACAGGAAGTGCCGAAATCGGTAATACAATCTCATATGTAATTATTAGGATTGTCTTCGAGCAAACGTATTCAGTAGTAAACTACACCATGGATAAGGAATGGAATGCAACATGGAAACCATAATTTTGAGTTCTGATAATACAGCGTTATAGTACGGTCAGATAATGGATGTGCTCACATGTATATATGATAAATAAGAATCAGCTGTTAATAGACCGTTCTACTTTTTCGGCCCTCGATCTACTGCTGGGAAAATTGACTTAAACCTACCACATATTAGCCACTAACACATAAATAGGCAAAATTGGCAAATCTAGAGACCACCAGAGCTACTCCATCGCCTATTTTCTAAATCACTTAGAACAGACATAGAAAACAATTGAGGAATGCAAAATGACCCAATGAAGTTCATCTGGGGTAGGACGATGATTGAGAGCTAGCGACTTCAAAGCTTGGAAAAATATTTTAGGATGACTTCCGATAATTTTATTAGGAATTAATTGACTATTAAAGTCCTGTCCAACATAATACGATGGTTAACAAGGAATAATTAATACGTTCATATGAAATCCTTGAATTGTACACACTCACCGTACTTTACTCTTCTCGGAAACCCAAATGTAAACTACCTTTATATTTTTCCTGCCTACTCAGATATATAGGATTACTCTCAAATTTGTTTAAAGTCTCCCTTGCACTAATAAAAACATGAGATGGAAAGAGAAAAAGCGAAAGTTTTGCGCTGAAAGGAACATAAATGGTGAAAATTGAAGCTTCAAGGCAAAGATAGCCCTTGAACCCTGAATATGAATAGTATTATCCATAATACATACAAAAAACTGCTACAGACGTTGATTGCTGTCGGTCTCATGGCGTGGGAAAATATTGCAGGATGTTTTCCGATAATTTTGATAGAAATTTATTTCAAATGATGGAAACGTTAATATGTTCACGTGAAGTACTAAAATTGTGGTGAACCATTCCACGTATTACAAAGTTCTTATTATTATATCATGTCGATATTCTACCTAGTCAACTCTTCAACTATCTTGTATATTGTAGTGATATTACGATTTGAAATCAGTATTCGATTAAACCACCGAGATATTCCATTATATGGTTACTACATAAAAGAGTTTCACGCTAAGTAATAATATAGCTGACGAATTCGTATTTAAGTTATACTTTGCGCGAAAAAACAAATTCACCGTTTATAAATAAAACTTTACTGTTAAGCAAGATGAACCGCGAACAAGATGACGGCAACGGTATTTCTGTGGATCGATGGCCAAATCGGAACTTAGTGGATTTGCATGCGAGTGTTCCTACCTACCGACCTATCCCCACTCCCCCAACCTCGTGTACCTATTGGACCGCTTTCCCGCAGGAGAGCGGAGAACAACCCTTTCTGCCCCAGCGTGTGAGAATCTGGGTCTCAGCGAGACCACGCCATTGTCTGTGAGGGAGGGGGTTCTGATTTGATCCCTGGCCTGCCTAAGAGTGCAAAGGCCAGGGGTGTAAAGTGGAACCCTTAGCCAGGCCAACGAGTGCGTCGGGGGCGGCTAAGGGATCTTTCGAGTACCAGCCGAAGTCTTCTCGATCCCCGGTCCCCCGACCGGAAGCCATTCTCTCCAGGCCGGAACCGCGGACCTTGGGTCCCCGGACGGGGAGGTCCCTTTGGAAATGGGTGCGTAAGATAGGCTACAGTTGGTCGGGCCACTCAAACGTTCCAAATCCCTGTCCCTATCTCGTTGGCGATGAACCTGAAAAGGACTGTCATCACTTCGGTGTCCAAACTGCATCTGACGATCGTATCGAAATTGCCGTCCTTATATAGGTAGAGAGGTGACGTCACTGAGCTGCGAGTGGGGGCGGGGGGCGAGTTGATGTTTTATCGTCCAATCACGGGGGGGCGTTTCCAAAACTTCCTAATATGGTGTTCTACCAAACCGCGATTTACCGAAGATTTCTTCCCGCGCAACTAATGTTTTAATCGTTGATATTTATTTTATATATTATTATTACGTTTACTTCTTTTTGAATGCCCTTTAATCGCTATTCGACAATCACTTAAGTTTCTTAAACTATAATTACAGGTAGTTAGATCTACTTATCTATGACATTATGTCACGGACAAATTTGCATTATAGAATCCTGGCATGGGTATAATTACGTGTTCTGTCTCTTTATCAACTGTATTACTATCAACTACAAAAAATGTTCTCGTAACTATTATTTTTAATCGTTACGCACGTATTTATGTATTCTATGTATAATTTAATAATTTTTGTTCGTTACGAGACCGTCTTTGACTGTTAAAGTTAAATTTGCCTGCGTTTAGGTACTTGTATATTTTGTTGCTTACCGCAAAAATTCAGCGAGCATGTATTCTTCGATATATCTACATCTACGACATACCGTTCAAGCCGCCACTGGGATGTGTGAGGATGATGCACAACAGACATTCAGCCTTATATTAGCTCCAATCAGAATCGTGCACCCTCCACCAGCCACTATGCGAGGGCTATAAGCATGCCATAAACAGTCACGATTATAGGAATACAGTGCGCAATCAGACCTGAAACTAGGAGAGAGCTACGTAGACGAACATACTAATATGTAGTACATAACTTAGATGCAGCTACTGGTTAGTATTATAAATGCAATAGATAAATGGTAGTATAAGGTTCGAAATCAAGCAAAAGCTTAGTCGTACCGGAAATTTTATTCGATGCTAGTTTCTAAAAATGATGGTTCATGTTTTACGTGTAGGCAGCGTCAGTTTTATCAGTGAAATCCAGAATATTAGTTTGTCGCTTTATTTACAGCTTCAAGCCAAGGAACTTGAGTTTTTCGTGCGAATATTATATATTTTAAGCTCGGCATATATATCACAGTTTTCAAATTTAAACCATGCAATTGCAAAGCATTTCCTTCCTCACCACTTATTGAAAGAATTTTTCAAGTTGTGAATGAATGATTTTCTACGGATGATTATCAATGCGTAAGAATACAGTAATGAGATTGGTTTTTGAAAATTAATCATTTATAAAATGTTCGACCCCAAGCCCTTTTATGCCTCCAAAGGAAAGTATTTCATGTTAGTTTCCATTTTGATTAATTTCACTGTATATGTGAAGACCTTAGGGTTTATATAGAATGTAAAGTATCATGAGTCCATTCTTTTTGCCTGCTGTTGCATCTGCCCACATAGGCAGGGGCGCAACGCATTAGAAAGTGAGTTTTTCTTAATTTGATATTGTTTAAGTGTTGCGTTTTACGTACTAGCATGGAATTTTTGCCAGCGTTTGTGAAGATGGGAAGTAAGTTACATGAAGATAATTTTTTCTCTAGCTTTGTAATAATTTGCTCGTTTTGAATCCTGAATTGTAATTATAAATTACACTTTACGCCCCGAGGCATGGTTATTCATTTTGCCTATCATGGAATCCATTGTAAGTATCTAGCAATGAGGAGTGATTCCAACACAATCGCCAAGGAACAGTTTCCTTTTTTGGTAGAGTCGATCTGATTTGCAAGTGTTCATCCCCAATGGCGAAATTCGGTTCACCTCTAATAGGTCAATTAGAATATTTATCTAAATAAGTATTGAGTAGTCAGTTACTATGACCACATTGCATTTAAATAATCGTAACTTAAACTACTTGAATTGCATTTTGAAACTTTCTCGGAAATATAACTAAGATTAATAAATTAGACCTTTAATATTCGTAGATTTAAAAAAATTTTACTGCCAGGTATTCCAATCTTGTGGATGGTTATGTTCGATGTTGAGACTGAATATTTTGCAGATTCTTGTTGTTACCTGTAGTGATTCATTTAAAAGATTTCTCATTGGTATAAACTCAGTTCTTCCGTCATTAAATCCCAGAATGTATGTTCCGAAAATTTCCCATTTTTGGATTAAGCACAAAACAATAACTCTTCTCGTGCCATTATGTGCAAATAAAATACAAACAGATGCAAATACGTTTGTGAAAAGTCTGTATTTTATCTTCACATTTCCGAGAAGTAGACCTCATAATAATAATTTTAATATGGGTACCTTGAAAGCGTCTGAAATTCGTTTCCTTAGGTTCTGGTTACACGACACATTAACCCGCACGTGTTTATGTACGAAGGCATGAAGCAAATAAAGCCGGTTCTATTTTCCTATTTACGCATTCATGCATTCGTACAAGTGGTGTAGTTACACAGTAAATTTTTACGTTCATTCTCTTTTTCATGAATTCGTACATTCACTCGCTCGGGTTAATGTATCATGTAACCAGGCCTTTACGGCTGGTAAAAACATAATGTTGATTCACATCAGTGCGACATCTGTCTTCGAATACAGGTGTATTGAAGCTTTTACCGGCAGAAAAATAAATGTCAATATTTCCCTGAGAACTTTGAAGTCTAGCTGAGGTCATAACAAGTGAGGTAGGCGAATCTGACTGGCCGGAAAGGTTGTGGAAACCGATGGTGAATCCGAAGCCGAGGAATGACGTAATGGTGATGGGGAGGAAATCCATCAATTTAGCTCAGGTTACCCAAGTCCTCCTACATGTGAACCAAGTTTTTAGCCTTACCCTGTTGTGGAATATTATTTCATCCTCATCACTCGGTGTTTTTTCATTAGATTCATATTTCCCTGACTGCGGCACGTTAATTCATCATGATTGATAGATCTATGGTCCGGATACTTTCCGTTGTGTACGTTTTGTACAGTATTATACGATTGCAGGGCGATGTAAATTTATTATTAAGCAACAGCTGCTTGGTATAATTTGCCAATATGCTTCAATTATGGTGTCGGCGTTGCATTTGACGAGTAATGCATTACTTATTAAACCGAGAGAAATATTTAACCCCTTGGGCGTTTCTATGAAATTTTATTTTATCCTGCGGAGAAATAAACTTTTACGAAAGGTATCGTTACGTTTCTTATTGCTATTAATTGCGAGAAAGACTATTTTGTTCGAGGTCTTGTATCGAAGTGAGTATATGAGTTTCTGTGTACGTCAGTTTAAATCTCGAGGATAGGTCACAAAATTAAAAATAAACAACTATGACTCCTTGCCGACGTTTCGGTGTGTAATTAAGACCATCTTCAGGGCTACGATCGCGGGTACAACAACAATATTAATAAAGTAACATAGAAGAAAATCAACAGTTTCACCTTAAAAGTCAAAGTATAGTTACACGTCATTGCAATATACAAATAAGAATTACCTCGGATTCAGCCAGGAACGTCATGTTTCAACAATAAACATCTGCTAAAACTATGTCATATTTTTCCGGATAAGGAGCTTTCAGAAACATTTTATGGAATGGTACATTACAATATTATGACCATATATCATTCCAATCCATGGGTACCAATTCCATAACCAGAATGATCTTTTTAAGACAACTGACTAACAAAATTTTAAGAAGTGACAACTATGTATTCAACCAAAAATATTCCAAAAAAACTCAAATCATTAATACTACGACAGATCTCATAAAACACTATAAAATTTGAAAAACAAACACCTTAGAGTACTTTTACAATACATCTTAATGAGAGATAATTCCAAAACCACAATGTTCTTTTTAAAACAACTATCAAACAATATATGAGAACAGAGACATCTATGGATGTATAATGGAAAACATTACTCAAACAATACTCAAATCATGAATAGAACTACAGAGCATATGTAAAAACCTTACAAAATTTGAAAAATATAATGTACAAGAATGTAGATCACAGAAAAAACATATTGCACAAAAATATACATATAAAAATTAGACATTTGTATGTATATTTAGATGGTGTTGGAAAACCTCATTGTGGTTACGGAATTGGTACCCATTATAATATATGGTCATAATATAGTAATGTACCATTCCATAAAATGGTTCTGAAAGCTCCTTATCCGGAAAAATATGACACAGTTTTAACAGAAGATATTTATTGTTGAAACATGATGTTCCTGGCTGAATCCGAGGTAATTCTAATTTGTATATTGCAATGACGTGTAACTATACTTTGATTTTAAGGTGAAACTGTTGATATTCTTTTATGTTACTTAATTAATAATGTTGTTGTATCTGCGACTGTAGCCCTGAAGATGGTGTTAATTACACACCGAAACGCCGGCAAGGAGTCATAGTTATTTATTTTTAATTTTGTGACCTATCCTCGAGATATAAACTGACATTCTATGAAGAGGTCGATAGAACAATAATTCATTTCTGTGTACGGTCGTAAAGAGTTTTCGGTATATATCATACCAAGCTATCACACTTAGTCCTTCGCCTATGCATTGCAATGTTATATTTAATTGCACTGATAACAATTACATCCGTATTTCCCGAAACCAAATTTGGGTTTTGTGAGTAAATTGTTTTCTCCAACAGACAGGTTGTCACGCGAAAACGAATGTATTCGGAACATGCCCGAATATTTTACGCTGTTGTGGGTCCAATGGTTATTTTTGGATTCAAGAAAATACATCACCGAAGGCCTCTATACATCTATATATACAAAATACGTGCAAGAGAGCAGTAGGGTATGTGGCATGGGGTGGTTCCACGCCAGACATATAGCACTCATTCCAGTTCAAAGTATAACCACTCACTTTCCCCCAGCCGCTAGGCACAGACCGAAAGAATCAAGGATAAAAATGCGCGGTTAGAATAGAAAATAAGAGAGGGCTACTCATAATAATAGGCAACTATGCAAACAAGTTAGGATATAAATAATAAAGGCTCAGAAGGTGGAATGCATTATATACCCAAACCATGAATATATATTGTAACCGGTCCCGTTTGGACGTTACATAAGGGGGAGAATTTAGCGGGGTTCGTCGCGGGCTAAAAGGAGCCTAATTAATTTTTTTCCGTTGTATTTTTGAGCGAATATGTGCGACGCCAGTGTGTGGAGGCGACCTTGCGTGAGTGAGCGAGTGCATGATTAATGTGGTGTTTCCCCCTCCCCCAATTTTGTTTCTATCCCCTGTCAAATGTGCCCCCCCCCTCGGCCAGTGATACGGCCCCATTATGTGATCTCCGCCGTCTCCACTCCACCCCCTCAATGAAAAGGAAGTGTTCTCCTTTCCACCCCCCTCTCCCCGACACTCTATAAAAGATGTGCGCCGGACAGAAGCAGGGTTCGTCTTCTTCTTCTGCTTATTCTTGCTTAGTGGTTACGTGAAATAAGGTGAAGCAGGGCTGCTAAAAGGGCTGACAGGAGAATTCGCGAGAAGCAGGTCAATTCCCCAAGAGGACGGAGAGCCAGGTGAAGGAAGGAAAATTTGAGCGGCTAGAATCGGGAGGAGAGCCACTCAAGCCTCTGCCGTCAGGGAAGCCGCCCTCCACGATCGTGCAGCCACAGCCACAAGCCACAGCCACAAGCCACGGCCACAGCCACCATCAGAAGAACCATCGTCATCACCGGCGACATCATAAGAAAATGTGACCCGATAAGCACTGTACCCTGCCCACGAATCCCCCCCCCCCATTTTTCAAGTGAAGGAGACGTAACTGTGAAAGAAGGGACGACGTCCGTATCATTTTTTCGGTAATTTTAAAATTTTTTTTCCCCTTTCTTCACCTCGGAATGTCGTGTGAGTGCGTGTGTGCGTGTAGAATTTGTGAGAATTAGTAGGGAAGTTTTTGATTTATTTTATTGTGTGAAATCTCATTTTTGGACATACTAAATATTGTTTCCGCCTGGGGAAAGTTTAAGAAGCGATAAGACCAGTGTTAAAAGTAAGTCTTTTTGTTTAATGTTTGTTTTTTAACTTCCATATAAAAAAGTGATTGTTTTAATATGTATTTTCTTGTTTGTTCTTTATTATCTCAATTAAATCGTTATGCACATTTAAAAGGTGTGTAAAGGCTCTTGTTACTCGACGCAACCAGACTCTCAAATCGCCCCCCACTCCACCCCTCCCCCTCCCCCTATCCATCCAGATCCCATTATTTCCCAGGTGCATGGGATTTTTCCTTCCCCACACCCCCCGACCCGTGCACCTCAAACCCTCCCAATTCAAATTCCCCCGATTACGGTCGACTTCGAAGTCGGAGGCCACAATATTATGGATTTAAATGTTTGGAATCGTTGTCTAGGTAATGTGTTGCCTCAATTTCCACATTTAGTTACTCACACCTTGGCGCCACTTAGAAAAAAGTCTTCTCAGTTGAATTGTAAATAGTCGTTGTTAATTGTTGTTAACGTGAGACTGTGGTAAAATTTCTATAACGATTGAAGAGATATGAACTACTTAATGCTGTGAATAATATCTGACTAGTTTTGAGACCTATCAGTTACTTTGTAAATGCTAGAGAGGAAAAATCTACTACAGGAAGTGTGTAAGAGGCATATAAAACTTCCATCGTGCGACTTTTCTCTGCTGTGTGGATCTTATACTGTTAATTTACAGCTACATTTTTTTGGTTTATTACCTGTTGAGAGCCTTAGCAATCAGAAGATATGATCTAGATCGATAGATGTGGATGTTTATTTGTAACCTACTATTCATGTGTGGCCTCGGGGTAGGTTCATCAATCTCCTTCCTTCAATTCCCTTCCATCAATCCTTTATTTGTTATTAAAATGATAGTTATTGGCGCAATTTTTCATTCTTAGATGATATTGTCGGATCTTGGTTTTGAAATCCTTATAGTACCTGTATCCGTCTTCTAATTCATTCCAATTTTTCACCCCGTATCATTAATAAATTGCCGTAGAACGTTATACACGAAGTGCTAAGGAGTTAATTGTGCATTTGTGTAATTAAATTTGGGGAGGAATAAAATATACCTGTAGACCGGACATCAAACATCAAACATTTCCACGGAGTGGCGCCTGCCACAGCCTAACTTATAGCACATGACACTTTTTATTCGTCGACTAAGTCTTAGCTTTCTATTTCGAACAAAAACATACTTTCTCATTAAAGACTTCTCAACGCAATAATTGGAAATAGCATTGAAATAAAAAAAAATAATGGAAAAGAACGACAAGTGAGACTTGTGCACTAAGAGGCTCTCTCTCTATCTAATACACGACGTGAGCGACACACATGATGCAGCATTGATAACTATCACATTCGCATCTCATTGTGTCTAGCGTTCATGGCATAAGTTTGAAAAATAATATATTATTTCTTTCGTACAAACCACTAGCAGAATAAATATAGAAATGTTTAAGCTGCAATAAAGTACGCATTCGCACAATGAACTAGGCCCGTTATCGTAAAACGTGAAATACACCAGACAGTCTAGCTCTCCCATACAATTAATGTAGTACAGTAGACCCCCGCTTTACGACATAATTTCGTTCCATGGGATCGTTCGTATTATGAATTCCATCGTGAAGTGAGCCAGCATTCTACCGGCCGCGGGATCGGTTTAATTACATCAGTGTCACACTATCGAGTATAGGTTATGAACATTCATCACCGTCGCATCACATCGTGACCGGTGTTTATGGCGCTAGATTTTCAATAATTCATTCATAATTTTTCTCTCATGACTACCACTAGCCAGAGAGATATAAAATACTTGAGAAGTCATTAAGTGGACTTTCGCCCAATAACTTGCGCCTTTAGCGTAAATCATGAAATTACCACACACCGTCCGGCTCTATTCCCATTAAGTTGAAGTAGTTCAGTAGACCCCCGCTTTGCGGTCCGTACCACGGGACCGTTCGTATTGCGAATTCCATCGTAAATTGAACCAGCATTCTTCTGGTCGCGGGATCGGTTTTATTACATCGGTGGTTGTGTATTCAGTGGTACATTATCGAGTACAGGTTATGAGTATTCGCAAATCTGTCTTAAATTTATGTGACCTACATTAGGTCTTTACTTATGATATGGTAAATTGGCTGCACATTGATTTTCCCCGCATTAATACACTAGATAAACCACATCACTCCCGTATTTTCCGTCTATAAACGACTTTATCTCAGCAACTTCATATATAATCACATTTTCCGACTATGATTAGAGAAGGTGGGGTATAACTTAGTCATACATATGCGAATTGCTCGGCATCGATTATCACGCGTCATTATCTTGGCCTCGAGCCATCACTACTACATTACAATCTCCTGAACGATACGCGAAGAAAAGCGCATAAATGAAGAAGGTGGCGTTGCGAGCTCATTCAAATTACCTACAAAAAATTAGACAATGAGCTATGTTATAAATTGGCTAAGTATGAGAGAGAAATAGCTCGTGAAAATACATAGACGACAGGTGAAGGAATTGTCATTAACCTTTCCGCGAAGAATAATATTATATCAAATCGCCTCGTCGATCGGCTGTTATGCGGTTCATAGATTATCCTGTTCCTTACGTCGTGACAGGTCTTCAGATATCGCTCTATCGGTAATCCCGTCGAGATTGAAAGCCGAGCATCAGTCGCTATGGTATCAAAGGGGAGAATTTTACTCAGAGCACTTTTCGAAGCAGCTACCTTGACATCAAGCCCATCAATGACATTTCCAGCCTGTCCATCGCTTCTGACGATCTTACTTCTCCTTACTCCAAGCCGGCAGCACTGATCATTCTCCCGTCAAGGTCATCCCTTGGCGATTTACGATAGATATTGCAGCAGAGGGGAGAGCTTTCACTCAAATTACTTCTCTCGGAACAACTGCCTCATCAGGGCAGGGAGAGTTTTTGGGGACTTGTTGTTTACTTTAGGGGCCCACAGCCTTCTTAAAGGCATCCACTAGCCGGGTACGATAGCAATAAACACATAATTGGAACCCTGAGGACAATACAATTTTAATGGAAACTTAAATGAAAATAAGTTGAACTTTCAGCGTGAAATATTGGTATCCTCTCTTGCAATATTGGTGCACACTCATTAAAAGGTAAATCAATGATGATATAGGCAAATCAATGCGGAAAATTACATTTTTCACTATATAAATTGTATATGGTCTTTTTTTTAAATCTCTTAATGAAGTCTGTTGAAGTGTCCTTTATCTTCTTAATGTCGGCGCAGAAATTATGTGCACTCGAGTTTGGGTACAAATAAAAAGTTAACGAAAAGACTTACAGAAAAACTAATGACACCATCATTTTTCTCATTCATTTCTACGTTATGTTATAGTAAATTTTATTTTTTTTAAATGAATTTTTGAATGAAACGCACAATCTATAGCAAACATATCTATCCTCCATTTACATAAATATAGTTGACATTGAAGATCTTGTGTTTGAGTTACAAAGTATCAAAGTCGGAGTTTTTCCCGCGCGCCGTAAATAACTGGTACTTTTTACATTATAACTGCAGTAAAAAATATAAAAATTCGTCAAAAAAAAATTTACTATAACATAACGTAGAAATGAATGAGAAAAATGATGGTGTCATTAGTTTTTCTGTAAGTCTTTTCGTTAACTTTTTATTTGTACCCAAACTCGAGTGCACATAATTTCTGCGCCGACAGTAGTCGCTCGATAATAATTCGGTCCTTTCAATGTCAGGATGTTTCTTTGCAATCCTTTCAACCGTGTCCCAAGCAAAGAGTAATTCTTCAATATCCTCGGAATTCGCGGTATATCCTTTGTTGTTATCACCCTCCTCGCAGCTACTTCCTTCAACCATTTCCTCCAATTCTTGGAGCTCTTCTGTATTCAGCTCACTCCCAATTTCTTCGATAAGCTCTACGATGTCATTTACATCAACTTCAAGCCTTAATGATTGACTTTTATTGATGATTTTCTCTTATTTCGCTTACTCTTCATCAAACCCTGGAAAATCGTGCACAACTTCCGGCAAAATATTCTCTCAAGTGTTATTGAGTTATCTGGTGCAAACTTCGTTCCAAGACTCCACAATTAAGCGATTAGTATCAAAAATACTAGTTTCCGGAAATTGGGACTGCTGGTCTCATGGAAGCACTCGGCAAATTGTTTCAAAAATGTTTTCGGAAATTAGCAACTACTTTCTGATCGATTGGTTGAAGCAAAGAAGTGGTATTGGGAGTGAAGAATTGCACTTTATCGATACCGAATATCACCTCAAGGTTTTCGGTAAAATCTGAATCAGGGCCTGGAATCCAACACTAATACCTCTTTAAGGGGCAATTGGATTCTCTCGAGGTAAATTTTGACTGAGGGGCTGAACTCCTATAACACGACCTCGTTAAAAATTTGGAGTGTCACCCAAGCTTTCTCGTTGCAGCACCAAAAGGCACCACGTTAGACTTGTCAACTTTCCATTTGTTAAAGATTTTGGCATATTTGTGTGATAGACGAGCATAGACTGTAGTTTAATATTACCTGAGGTATAAGCTCGCAACAAAAGCGTAAACTTATTTTTCATGAGCCCATGCCCAGGCAATAAATCCTCTACCCTAGTTATATAAGCCCTCACGGACTTTTTTTATCGAAATGAGGCCAGTCTCATCTACATTAAACAACTAATGTTAGAAATAACCTTCGTTTTCTATAAGGTCATTCAATTGCCTTAATATTTTTCTGGGGTTTCTCTATATTTGCCAGCGGCAACGCCGTGCCTTTACTCTTTTAATGCTCGTACATTTTCGGAAACCATTGACTCAACCTTCGTTTTCTTTGAACTCTTCGAAGCGGGCATAACTTTTGGAAGGTACCCGAGACCTTAAATCGTCAAAAACCCCGCTTGGCTTTCTCACATAAGGATATCCAGAACAGTGTCACCCTTCAACTTCCTCTCTCGAATATATTGAAACAGGAGTCTGTCCATTTCTCTTCCTTTCTGCTAAGTGTGTACAATTTATGCTTACAGGCTTCTGTTGTTCCAGTGAATTGGAAGAATGCATTCGTCGTACCATTGTACAAAGGGAAGGGAGGAAAGACCGAATATAATAATAATCGGGCCATTAGTTTATTGAGCATTCCGGGAAAAGTGTTCAGCAAAATTTTAATCGAAAGAGTGAGGAATATTACTGCTGACAGAATATGGAGTGAGCAGTGTGGGTTTATGCCTGGGAGAGGATGTATTGACCAGATTTTCGCGCTTCAGCAAGTATTAGAAACATTTATGGGCGTCCAAAAAAAAGTGTATTGTGCATTTGTTGATTTAGAGAAGACATATGATAGAGTAAATATAGAGAAGTTGTGGAAGTTTTTGAAAGACTATGGAGTGAGTGGGCTGTTATTGAATGTTATGATGGCGATGTATGATAATAATAAGGCAAGTGGGAGAGTTAACGAGGTTCTGAGTGATTGGTTTGCAATAAAACAGGGCGTAAAGCAAGTATGCGTAATGTCACCATGGCTGTTTAATGTATTTATGGATAAATGTGTTAGAGATACATGTAGTGAAAACGACGGTGTTTTGATTGGAAATGTAAACTATATGCTATATTTACTATATGCGGATGATTCTGTTTTGATCTCAGAGAGCCAAGAGAGATTACAGAAACTCCTAGATAAGTTTTGAGAATCATCAGAGAGAATGGAATTGAGGGTAAATGCGTGCAAGACTAAAGTAGAAGTTATTGATGAGTAGAATGGGGAGAATAACTGTATGATTAGGGCGAATTGTGAAGTAATTGAACTAGTGTATGATTTTGTGTACTTAGGTAAGATGTTTACGAAAGACGGACGGATAGATAGGAGATAAAGAGACGTACCAATGCTGGAAGGAAAATTGAAGGTATCAACCATCACGCCCCCATTCACTTGTCCAGTTTAAAAAAAAATGGCTCTTAAGGAAGGTGGACTTCGATTGACGACGCTACTCACGGTTGAAATTAGATATTAAAACGAAATCATCTCCCAGGTCTCGTCTCCGAAAGGTGACTCCCGGTTGACTAATTTTTAATTATTAAGCTTTTAATTAGTTAAGTTAACGAAATTAACGTTTCCGGTTAAAGTCCCGGTTAATGTTTCAATGTGACGTCATTCCTATTCAGAGTCTCTCGCGGATCTAAACCCAAAACCAGAGTCTAACTTGCATTTCGCTCTTTGCAGTCTTGACGAACTGCATGTCATTCCTGAGTGGTCTTGTGCGAAATCTTTCTGCCTTTTGTCCCAAATGCTTTTAGCGTACTCGAGGTTAAGTCTAACTTGAGTGTTGAAACATCTCTTTTTCATTATTTCAAGAGAGGCGCGTCTCGCTTATCGTCTGATATTATCCTAGGTGGTGTTCTTATCTAAGTATTGATCTTAATACGCATCATGTGCTATGACCTAGTATGTATTTAGGGTGTACAAGCGAATCGGAGTGCCCTCCCAGCGCTAAATGAAGGATACATGTAGGTGGAGGCAATTTTTATGTTTTGCCAAACACGCAAGTGTGCGCCGACACTAGGCACTTCATTTTCAAACAGCAATCATTCGGAAGTACAACCCGGAAAAAGGTTGATTGGGAATAAATTCTAAAAGTCCATAGCATTTTATATTTCCCCAACCGTTATAAAAGTGTACCGTGACTGTTTACTCGATAAAGAGCACAGAAAAATGAAACAAGAAGTAATTATCTGATTTCTCGTCCATAAACCACGCGTGCAAACAAATTTTTCATAAAGCTCTTTTTAATCGATATATTCGCCAAGGAATATCAGAGTATTAAAACCTCTATCAAATAAATGTATGCAGGGGTTAACCGCTATTTAAATGGTAGAATAAGACCTATAAAATAAATAAATTCTCAACAAATCAGGTACGTGGTACAGATTTTGCATTAATCCATTAACTTGTGACTCACAAAAAAGTTTTTGATGCGATGGTAGTGATAAATATGTGCATGATATTTACTCGTGTCACTCATAGAATAAATTCAGATTAAGTTAATTTACTTACCTTTGAAATTAATTAAAATGCTCGGAGCGGCTTCTCGAGGACGCCATGATCGGTTGATAAGACTTACACGGCCGGCTGGCAAGCCTTTCCTCTTATTGTTCGTACCAGCCGTTTAGTGTACGTCAATTTGGTCCAAAGGTTGAAAATGTGACGTAACTTCCTGAAGGTGGGGAAAATGAGTACGGCCAACGTGGACTGGAATATTGCGAAGTCAAGGCAAGCCCCATTAATGGAATTCAACCGCTGCACTAACGACTACTCCCCCTACATTAAATTGTGATTTTAATAGTAAGCGCATCTTTGAGCATTTATTAAAATTTACTTTCAAGGTCCTCTCAAGAAATCAAAACAAATATTAAAATGAAAAAGTCTCTAAGCCCGCTTTTGTGGCGATCGCTCGGTGAACACCCGTATTCACAGCTGTCTAATTTTGCGGGTATTTTGAAAGTATTATCGCGTTTTTTCTTGTGCACACTGACACTCAGTAGAAATCCAAACCCTGAAATTTTGCCTCTCCGTGGCACTAATGAATCCTCCACTTTTTCCAGTCGTACTGCAAGAGCATCGCACCCTGCGAACCATCGTATTTACATTAAATTCTCTTCCTTGTCGTGCACTCATGTGGCTAGATTAGAACTCGATAGGCTACAATACCACAGAATGTAACGTGCCAGAAGAACCGCGAAACCACGGAAACCCTTCCTTACCGCGGTGCTGGCAGCGAATGTGGTATTGTTGGTGTAGGCATACATTCAGGTTATACCTTCGTGGTCAGGGCTTTAAAATTAGCTTTGTCAAAATACTTTTCATAAAAAATTCATATATTCCGGTACTAAGATTTGTATCGTCATTATCATTTTTTGTATATTTTTTCCTTGAATAGTTATTGGTTCCGATTTTGAGCGACATGCATTTTGTACGTTCTGTAAGGATTGGGAGAAAAAGGAAACCCCTTAAACGTCGGGATGTGACTGATACGAGGCGTACCAAGGACACACATAATTTCGTGGTCAAAGAATCCCTCAAGGCATTTTATGTACTCGTCATGTGTTACTGGCAACTTTGCGCTGCACTTACAAGTGGTGAGGTCATACATTCTTTAATAAAGTTCCATAATAAATAAAAAAAGTAAAATATCTTGGAATAACTTTAACTTCTGATATATCGTGGGAATTATACGTACAGAACATATGTGGCGCAGCTTTAAAGAAACTAGGTTTTGTTAGGCGTATAATAGGAAGGCCCTTGGATGAAAAAGTCAAAGAGAGATGCTACTTCGCTCTGATTAGGCCACACCTCGAATGCGCCGCGAGCATTTGGGACCCTGGTTAAATAGATTTAACCAAGAAAATTAATAATATACAAAGGAAAGCAGCGCGTTTCTTTAATGTGGATTAAGGTGGGAGCCCCTGGAGACTCGGAGGCTACACGCTAGGCTTAGTTTGCTTGATAAATTCAGAACTGATATTTTTCAGTGCGACATAGAGAATATTATCATGACTCCTCACTACATTTCTAGGTCTGACAGATGTGATAAAATAAGAGAGATACTCTGTCGAGCAGATTGGTACAATAACTCGTTCTTTCCACGAACAATAAGCCATCACAATAAAAATTGAGCTCCACTAAATACACTCCTATAATACATGTTACCATTTCATCTCCAAAAATTCGTACACCTTTACACGGCTGGTGGCCTAACACCTTCTGCCACACGCCCAAGCGGTGGCTCGCGGGGTATTATGTAGATGTAGATGAATAATTTATGAAAATTATCAGGCATTCAAAGCGACATTAAATAGTTTTTGATATTTTCTGATCTGATTACTCATATTTATGATTTTTCCAGTCCTCATTCCTCTTAAAAATCTTCGCCCCCCTTGCCTTCGTTTTTACCTTCCTAAATTACTATTTCTTTCTTCCCTCTCTAAAGTTTTCCAAGTGCTCCTCCCTCGACCCCCCATAACATGTCGTTAGCCCTCGGTAAATCTTCCAGCAATTTCTTCTGCCTACTTCTAATTTCTCAAATTTCTTTCCTCTCATGCCACACCCAATACTTCCATATTAATTTCCCTTCCATTTCATCCGAATTTCCACTAACCTTTCATTGAGTATCAACTCTGTTTTTCCTCGTCAGTCTTATTCTTTTCGTGGTTGCAACCTTTGTCATATCTCAGTCCTTCGAATAATTTCCTTTATGTCAATTCCATTCTCAATCGGAACACTCCCCACACATGAGAACTGATTGCTTCGTTCCTTCGATCTCTATATTTATTCTCACCTCCATACTCGGGGAGATTCTCATCATCGTTGTCTTTTAAGGGTGGGGTAGGGTATACGTATTTGTATTTTGAGTCTCGCGCGATCCGTGGGATGAGTGTGTATTGGAGCGTGCCGGTTGGCAGGGGGTTTAAGGCACCTTTTCCTTTGGCTCCTTCTCCCCGCTCTGGTGTGACAAGACGCCGCGCGATGGGCCACGTGCCGCGAGGTTTCCCGCCATCGTAGACGCGCGCCTTTCGGCGCGAACACCTGGTTTCTCGTGGCGAGCAGATGCTACGGAGAAGGACAAAAGGGGGCCCTTTGAATGCTCCACGAGAGCGAGTCAATTCTCGAAGAAGAGTTTCCGGGAGATTACGAGAAAAGGAAGCGTCACCAGCTGTCTTGCGTTTGGGGAACGGGAAGGAAGTGTCTTGGGGCGTGAAGAGAATGATAGCCAGCGGCGGACGTACTACGAGCTGCCAACCCCTCGTTGAAATCCTTGGAAACCAAGAAAACCTCTTGGAATGGCTACCTCTTCAAAAAATCCGGGAATAAGTTTTTCACGACTTCGATTATTTACGGCGATATCTTATTGATTATTCCGGTATTTTTTCCGCTTCGAAGTGTTTGCGTCGTGATTTGTTGCATGACACACAATATGCAGCGTGAATTTAAGTTTCCTGAATGATCGGGTTCCCATCGTGTTATTTACTTCTGTAGACTTAAGTTGGAATACGGACGTCTCAAAAAAACTTGAACGGTATGGGAGTTCACTTTGTGAAATTTTGTAGATAAATTAACTTCGTACATTCCACACTTTTAACTTTAGCAGCCTTGTCGGTATCAACGCTCTCGCGTAATTTATTAGGTAAATCAAATTTTTCTCATTTGAGAGTAACTATATGTATATACTTAGTCGAGCTGAAGGGGAACCTATCCAACAGAGTACAAATAGCAACTCACCCCGGAAGAAATGTGACAACCCTTGGAAATGACACTAGGGCGTTGGACCCGGTAAATGTTGTGCGTATTAAAGTATGGAATATGCTAAGATTAATAATTTAAGCAATGGTTAAGCTAATTAATTCTGTAACAAACTGCTATCAGCAGACACTGCGCACGCGGCGGAAACTCGGCAAATGTTGACTTCTTTGCCTCGGCACCTCATAGTCACATTATTCAATCACACTGTTTTAGGTCAAATCGTGGAATCGTTACTTCTGCCAACCTATTTATGAGTTGTCCATAGAACTTTTATATTTATTTCTTGTCACACCCTAATATCTTGCATTTTTTGTGTGCGCTTCTTGCAAATCATCTCAGCTGGTTGCTACTTATTTGCTGGATTTAAGACTGCTAAATTTTCCACCTATAGGACGGCCTCTACAAATTAAACACTGCATTACTTATAAAAATAGAAATCAATCGGTTGCCTTGTACTTGCCTGCTGTTCATCGAGTGAAGCAGGTAACGTCAGAATTTTCCAACGCCGTCACTTCAAGCTTATCTCGAATGGATTCCCCACAATACTATATTGACGAATTCTTTTAGATACGGATTCCCATGAGTTTGCTGCGGTGAAATATTTACGGAGGCCAATCCGTCCCAGCAGCTGTAGAGTGAGAAAGGAGGGCAGTGGGTGCCTTAATAATCACGATCAACTCGGCACGTATTGTGTTGACAATATTCAATTCATTCCACGTCGTTCATTGTGGCAGTTAAATCTATCTTCTATTGAAATTAAGCGGTGTTCAATTTTTCGCGAATTTAACAATGAACTCAGCCATTCCCTGCCGCCTGCGAAGCTTCACCAAGCATTGCCCAACCCTAGAGTGGAATAGAGAAACGTCCGTCATCGTCGTGCTAATGACGAATAGAAAAGTAACTTAATGTACAGTCCCAATTGCAGCGGCTGTCGGGCGGAGAGAGACTACCAGGAGAATAAACAAACTGATCTTGAAACTTCGGGGAGAATATTATTTCAGCGGAATATTTCCAAATGCTAAATGGATGATAAAATTCATCCACATCTACGAAGTACCAAGCAAATTAATTCTTGGGCTTATGACACGGTGTAATTCCACACTGGGCATGCAACACTCCTCGCAAGTCAACTCTGAGCAAAGCCATTCCGAATATTTCAGGTGAGGTGAAGTATTAGTGACGATGACATGCTATTGACAAATAAGAGCCTCGCTAGTTTTCCCGGTCGCTAAACGCAAACCTAAACGCAGTTAGGAGAAAAAGTGCCCGGTCAAACCAGACTTCTTGGAGAGTGCTACATAGGAGAAGATGAGATACACTGGTCGAGATAAAACTAATGATTATCGTTACAAATACTATTAACTTAAGAATACTTAAAGATACTAATATATGCAGAAACAAAATCAGGCCGTACTTTTCAAGCGGGGTGAGGGGTGGAATCATGATATGTCATCAAACACAAGCACGTCTGCTCTACCTAATAAGGATGGGAGTTTCGTGGAAATAATTTATCACTTTTATTATGGTCCCGTACTATACGCGTAAAGTGACATATGAGACCTATTGGTTCTGCAATCTGTTTCCAATATCTTATGCCTTTGATCGTTTCTATCATATTACTTCAGCTTCTGCAGACTATGTTGAACATTCGGCAAAAAATCGTCAGCTTCGAACTAAAGAAAAAGATTTAACCTATATATTTCTCTTGATCCGAGAGGGATCCCCACTCTTATTCATGTAGCGATTTAGCAGCGCTCCTAAGTTACTGTAATTTCGTTTTACAAATTTAGCTGGTTTCCACTGTTTTTGATCTATTTCTGAGACTCTCTACCTCGTGAGGGTCCCAAATGCCAGCGGCAAATTCCGAGTGAGGTCTGGCGAGAGAAAAATAACATGACTGTTCATTCTTGTCGTGACTTTTTTCTAGAATTTTTTGATAAATCCTGATTTACAATTATCCTGTTCGCAGAAGATTTCACTAACGTGTTTCCCCCAAGATAAGCCCTAAGTAAGGATTACTCCAAACGGCCGTATTCATAGATTCCTTAGTGCGCTACTCTCGGCTTGGTAGCTTAGACTACTAACTGGTCGCCAAATAACAAAATAGTACTCGTAGACAGCCACTACACTTAGCATCGCCAATTGCCCTACTATTTTAGTGGCTAATTCTTAAACACTCCCGCCTGGTTTAGAGGCGCTACTTAATATGGCGGTCTGTCACTAGCGATTCTCCTCGGGTGATAACTTGAAGCCATAACGGAGATTTTAGCCTAAAATACCAAAGGTACTGGTGGAATTGCTTTTCTCAAGTTTGGCGGATGCAACCTGTAGTATTATAACTGGATAAAACTCGACATCTTAATTATTTCCTCTTAGTCTGCGGCGCCGTGTTGTGGTACTCAATTGTGTTTCACGAGTATTTTTTTCAACATTAGAGAAATAGTCAGTGAGGTGATTTCTATGGCTCCGAGTGTCGGTCGATACTTATCATCACTTTATCTCCTTTTATCAGTGCTACGCCTTGCAGCATGATTGAGTGCATTAATCCTCATGTGAGTGATGATTGTTTTTCAGGATGTCGGTTTTATATAAAAATTCTTTGGGCCATAGTGATGATCATTTCAGGAGAAATACGACTAATCTACGAGCATATTGCGCTTTTTTATGGATAGCGTTGAGGAGGAAGCTTCGTAAACAATATACAAGAGCATTTTAGTTATCATGACTATTGTATCATATGAGGTGCTTCAGAGTAATTAGCCCGAGCATATTATGCATATATTGTCGTTGGAAAAATGTCTTTTAGTTATGTAAAGACGCACAAATGTTTTCTTATTGAATGGTAAGCATTCGCACATTCAATGATTTTAATGGCAAATCTAATAGGCTAATTTACGGTGCGTAGACATTTTTAATCCTAAACTTTTCAATAGCTGATCAGAACAGCATAAATAACTTTATCAGAAAATGAACAAAAATATAGAATCTTCCACGAGGCAAAGAGTATGTTTAACTTTTATACACAGCTGTTTAGTGAACAGAATTACAGAATCAAGACATTGACATAAACATCATTTGAATTATTAACATGACGTATCTTCATGATACCCAAGAGAAAGATAATCTTCTTTGCACATTAAAAATGCCATATACCTTTTTGGATACAACAGCAAAGATGGTAACGTAAGGTAGGGAGCTACTGGGAAAATAATTTTTAAATTTTGGTGGCATTCTTGAAAATTTGCATGTACTTGTTCGTTAGAAATTTCTGAATTCTCACATCTGGTGTTTGGAATTGAAGATCCTCAGGACAAAAGCCAAGTGCATATTTTGATTAACCCCTTTTATTTCTGGCAATGACGCAGGGCATCGTAAATTGAAACGATTGAAATATTTAATTATTTCATAAGTGATACCTTTTAGTTGTTCTCCAGATAAATTTCTCACCGGCCTAACTTCACAAATTCTATGAATCGTCCAAATTGAGAAGTTATCATGACATCCTCTTGTCTGATTACTTTCTCAGTAATGGAATTGCATATTCCATTATGGCAAAAATGTCTCCCCGGAGTTCACAATCATTTTTTCACGGGTGGTTCTGGCAGTTTTGTCACAATTTCCTGCCTTGCCTTTAATGTTTACGTTTTTAAAACTAAGCTGGCTACTGATATAATGTCCATCAATCTGCGAGAAAACAACCCTTGCTCTGTCATCATGCCAGTTCTTTAAAGCACTACTTAGGCAATGAGAGGTACTCGATGGGCCAAATTATGGAGACATATTGACAGATGAATTAATCAGCAGCAGGTACCGAGTGGGAGGTAACGACAAATGTTCTCGACGGTAATTTTAAGCAGCGGGAGTCAGGTAAGAAATCACGAAAGCTAACACCTGCGAAAGAACAGTATACGTGAATTAAGTATCTTTATTTGGACTAAAATAATTCTCAACCCTTTACTATTTACAGAGTCGTCCGTTGCCGAATCAATCGCATTCTCCAAATACTCCTGGGCCTTTAATAAATGTTTTAATAAAATATAAAAAATTTAAAAAAATTATAATTTTAATGGGCCAATCAACAACGCTACTGCCCGGGCTAGAAGTCGATAAAACTTTGTACCGTGCTGAGAAATTTACAAATTTTGATCACTTCCGGATTTCCACGTTAGGAGGCTTTGTCCAGCTTAGATCATGTGAAGGAATCACAATCCATTATTTCAAACTCTTGAGCTCTATACGCAAAACCCACTCCCCCTCTTCGACCCCGCAAAATTGCACAATCTATGCGCGGATGTCTCCTATAGGCCTCGACACTATTTCTTCTTGACTCTCCCTCCAATACCACTTCACCCTTAATCCCGAATTCGACATTAAAGCTTGGAAATTAACCAAAAGCCATTGAGAAAATTTCCACCAAGTATTGCTTAAATAGAATGTTCAAAACAGTTTTTACCAATTTTGACATCGAAAATGACTCTTGAATTTACAATTGAGAGGTGTCAAATGAGGGTGATGTGGTGGAAAGTATCTCCACTGCAAAATTGTCAACATCTGGATATTAGTAAAAATTTATCAGACTATGGCATCTCGTATCGGAGCTCAAGAGGCAACACGTGGATTTTCATTCGTCTGAACGGAAGGCGGGGGACGACGCAACAGGCAGCGGCGGAGGGAGGGGAAAGAAAGGCAGGGTCTCTGAGGGAAAGGGAATGGTGCGGGCAATACCACTGGGGTGCAGCGGTGCTGGGAGGCACCCTTGGAGGGGGGGGTGGCTCGAACTGTGCTGGGACATATATCTGAAATGAAGAAAGATGCAGGAAAACCGACGAAATTTTGGTCCTTAAGGACTTTATTATTGCATTTTGCAGAAGTGGAGAGCATTTCCCTCTCGCAAAACACATATTTATTATGGATAGGGCATATTTACAAAGGCATATTTAAGACTACAAAGGATTGGAGAAGGACAAACGTTTGTTAATTCTATTTGTAAAAAGAGAAAGGAAATGACTGGACACCTTCTACGTCACTCAGAGTGGATGACTACTTTAATGGAAGGAGTGGTAGAGGGCCGTGCTGGAAGAGGTAGACCAAGAAAAGAATACCTGGAAGAGACCACAGTGGGGAGAAGATATAGTGATATAAAGAGACTGGCTTTGGAAAGAAGGAATTTGAATGCCCACCAACCTTAGGGTTGAGGAGAAGAAGATGATTTAAGGCCGTTGGGGCACAGTTTTTCGTAACTAAGGCTGCTATTCTGAATGAGATAGTGATAACGCAAATAGCCAGAAATAGCTTTCGTGAAGCTTTCGGTCCGAAGAATAGCGTCAACGATGGTTTTTGCGATTCTGAACTTGAGACTGACGCCTGGAAACTACACTATTTTAGGCGACGATCTGATCACCTCGCTTTTCTATTGCGTCAAGCTGTTCTTGAGTGAAACGGCCACCTGATTCTTTATTACACGTTATATGTACTAACGAGGATTCTGCAAAATATGCACCGAGAAGTGTTCCTAAAAACAAAAATAATAGCAGAATTGACTTGCCAATCCGTATATTGTAGTAACATAAAAAATTCTTCTCATAAAAAGTAGGAAAATGTGCCTCGCCTACGTACCCTGACTCGCCGATTTGAAAGCTGTATTTTCTGTTGAGCATGAGATTCGCTTTGGACTTCGTCAAACGACGTCATTCGTAGTTTTGATGTAATTAATCAATTTATAATCAGCAATATCCGCCCTAAGTATAAAAACGCTTGGAAAACAAATTGTAATAAATATTACTGATGGTGTAGTGGTTACCGTCGTGGATTCTTGCTGGCATAGGTGGTAGTTCGCAGCTGCTGGCGTCCTTTTTTTCCTTCTTCATATGCACGACCAGATAGAAATTTTTCCTCCGAGTTACATATCCTATCATTGGACTTCACCTCGCTTTTTTTCTCCTGACACTTACCACAAAATTTGTACTCCAGTTTGAATCTTTAACGGTAAATGGCCTCTCTGGGGGCTGGTGATGGACCGCTTATGATATACGTTAATCTCTGTTTAAATTCCGTAATCTAACTTACACATAATCCAGCTGTTTCATCTACCAACATTTCCGTCATTCTGAGGAGATAAAGGCAGCGTAAAATGAGATCCAGAACTTGATGTGTAGTCTCCTTTGCCACGTTGAGTTTAAGCATGAATTATACGATATTCATGCTTAAACTCAAAAATTGCATTCAAGTATATTGATGATATAAGCATAAATGCCTTCCTTGGCATTTTCTTTTCCCGTACCTCTCATTGTAGACTGGTATTATTACGACCGGGTCTCATTGCTTTCTTCTTGCATTGCATTACTTTTCCCATCTATCAGCCGGGGATAACAAGTTTAGGTAAAATAGAAGAAATCTACACGCAATGGATGAGTATTCACTCCCTCTGTTAAGAATTGTATCTAACATTTCCGTTGTATTATTTAAACAAGTGGGCTCGAAATAGTGCTCACCTCGCCTTTTCACATTCACTTCAATCCCTACATTCCCAGCGGAACCACAAGATTTTTGAGATGCAGATTTCGATGTCTAACCATCTTATTAAATCCACGGACTATTTAGAATAATAAATTTCAAATATCTGTGATGAAATAATTGAAATTTACCATCACATCACTTTCCTTGATACACTTATGCATCATTGTTTTCAATTCGTATGCATAAAAACGTCGTCTGCTCAGTCGTATAAGTGGTGAAAATAAAATAAACAACCCAACAGAGACGTGAAAACAATATGATTTTTTTACGATGTTGAAAGCCATTTTTTATGTATCATTTTAGGAATTAGAATTGTTTTACCGGCTCGAGTAGCTGTTATATGTTCATATAGGTATACGTAACAAGCATCTTTATTTGGAATACCACAATTAAATAAGGAAGAGGACAACTTTTACTAAAACCATTAATTTTATTACAAAACGATCCAGGTTTCGATGTGCATTCACATCATATTCGGGTAAATGAAAGCCGAAGCGTAGGCCTTATATATTAGACATTACCAGGCGAGGAGAGGGGGGAGAAGAAGACATACAGGAGGAGGGTGGTCGCGGTGGGGGGGGGAGACGAAGGACGAAGAGGAGGGGATTAAAGCTTTGAGGATGGGGGAATGGGCAGGGAGCATACATTCATTAACAAGGAATTTATCATATTCAACTTGGTTTTTCAAAATCTCTAGCTGTTCTAAAGCATTCAGCTTGCGTCTTTCATTAGTAAAATGAAGAGGTGCCATGGTAAAATCACTTTTATGACCGTGGATTAAAAGATGTTTGGCTTCCGTTAAAATTAAAATTTCTAAAATCCCTTTTATGCTCCATTTGTCTAATTTGAAATTTTCTACACGTCTGTCTAACATACTGTCCACCACATTCATTACATTCTATTAGGTATACAACACTCAATTGTTGGGGTTCAATGGGGTTCTTGCAGTTCACTAATAGGTTTTTCACCCTATATGGTGTTTTAAATGCCACTTTATAACGGTTCTTCGGAAACAATTGTGCCACTCGAGAGGAAATCACCCCAAAGTTGGTAATTGAAAGCCATTGTTGAACAGGGGGTTCAGTTTTGTTATTCAAACTGGCCACGGCTATTTTCCTCCTATTCTTGGGAATTAATTTGTCTATTAGTGAAGGTGGATAGCCGTTATTCGCTGCAATCTGTTTGATGGTTCAGGATTCTTTTTCAAACTCGGAGTCGTTCAGGGGAATTTTGAAAAGGCGGTTGATGAGGGCGTGGAAAGCGGAAAGTTTTTGCGAGTAAGGGTGTCTGGAATCAGCAGGTATGACATGGTCAGTACAGGTGGGCTTGCGGAAAATTGAAAAATGGTGCCTCCCTACTTCTAGGGAGATGGTCAAGTCTAAGAAATTGATTGATTCGACTAACATCTTTTAACCCACGGACATAAAAGTTATTTTACCATGACACCTCTCCAATTTACTAATGAAAGACGCAAGCTGAATGCTTTAGAACAGCTGGAGATTTTTAAAAAACAAGTTGAATGTGATAACTTCCTTGTTAATGAATGTAAGCTCCCTGCCTATTCCCCCATCCTCAAAGCTTTAATCCCCTCCTCTTCGTCCTCCTAGCCCCCCCCCCCTCCGCGAGCACTCTCCTCCTGTATGTCTTGTCCCCCCCTCTCCTCACCTGGTAAAGTCTAATATATAAGGCCTGCACTTCGGCTTTCATTTACCTGAATATGATGTGAATGCACATCGAAACCTGGATCGTTTTGTAATAAAATTAGTGGTTTTAGTAAAAGTGGGAATTAGAATTGTTTTCCCAGCGGCAGCATTTTACTATGAAATCCAGAAGTGGATCTCATAGTAAAATGGTTTTTTATTAATCACGCCAGGGGAAGCGTATCCCTCGCTTCATTGGCTGAATAATTGATCTTGGTCAATATACCGTTGTCGTGCGACTCGGCTAGGAAGTCCATCGGTGGAGTGTAGTAAATTTTTTCCTCGGTTCGATAGCCCCTCCAAGCCTCACTTGGCGCGTCGGAAGTCACTTGAGCAAGACAAGAAGTATGTTGCACTCCAGAGCCTACGAATGAGACCAGATACGCTTCTCCTGAACGACCGTGCATCATGAAGCTCTCCGATTCATGACATCTTTCGGTGAGCTTGCACGGCCCATCTCTCATCTATTAATGTCAATTGATTGTGTGGGAAGGTTAGAAATGTTTCGATCCACAATTTGTGCTTATTTCAACTAGTTTTCCCTCTCTAATCCAGATACACGACCCTTTTTCAATTCTCTTTTGATGTTGGGTATGCAGTTAGTTCATTATTGTTATTAGTATTGGATTTCAAGGACATTACCGTCTTTATCGTCATTTTGTTTCGCACTTTAATCAGTAGAGTTTAAGTATTTGGTGTTCCGAACCAGAATCAATGAATATTAATCCGTCGAAAGAATAGCATATTAGGTGAGGAAAAATGAGGAATTTCGAAATGAAATCATATGAAATCATATGAAATCTCACCATCTTGTGGAAACTATGTGAATACCAGTAATTTATTCCTATCTCTGTGTCTTTTGGCTATGGCCGTGTCATGTGATGCCTTCACGATTTCCTAGTCATTAGTCACTTCATTTAGACTCTTCCAAGTGATGTCGAGAGGCTTCTTATCTTCCCAAAAATAATTTTAGAGCCCTCTAGTAGACTTTACAACCCATCCTTCATTATGTGATCCTCTTGCTCTCACTTAAACTCTGTTAATCAAGAAACTATCAACTCCTCTACTCGGAGATATATATTTGGCGATTCCTAAAATTGAATTTATTCCTAGTATTCAGATTGTCTTTTTAAGTGAGGAAAAACACTCTCTACCCAAACTATAGTTATTCCGTGCTAAGAGATGGTGAGAAAAAACTTTTTATTGCACTCGAAGTTAGTCTCTTATCCAAGAATTATAAAGGCTCTTCACATGGGTCTGAATTTTACTCAACTATATTTTTCATGGCAGTATTTGAATCTAATCATTGGATTCGAATAAAAATTCGCGTCTTTAATTATTTTCTAGTGGGACTGAAGTGCCCTTATGCTTTGAATTCAAAACCTTGGTAATTTGAGTGGAAGAAACAGATGGCATGGATCAAAATCTTATAAAAAATGCATTGAATGGCATGTGTTTCTTATTTTTTGGGGGATTTGTATATACACTATCGTGTTGTTGTTGTTGCCGTCCTTATCATTGTAAATCGCTGCTACTGTAGGACTGTCAGTAAAAATATTTACTTTCACATCCGATTATCCAATTGTCGAAACCCCTACCGAGTCAAAGTGAGCATAATTATTGTCAGCCGAACTGTGACGAGTGTCACAAGTTTACAAGTGTTGAAGTCTCCCGCCATTCGAATGGAAGAAGAGCAGCCACCGGTGGCAACAAGGTCGATGTCAGAGCTGCGAGCTGCATTTCCTTCGATAAGGAGGGAAGTGGCAACTTAAGCTGCTCAGTGGAGCGTAGGTAGCAGCCCCATCTCAAGGTGCACATTATTTCCGCCGCGGATGGAAATGCGTGGGATAAATTCCCACGCTGGTATTGTCCGGTGACTTCCCAGAGGCCCCACGGGCATTACGGCTCAAGTATTTTGTCATTAATATGAACACGGACGACTGACGCCCCCTCCCCAAGAGCTTCCATACGTGTGTGCAAAAGGATACGAGCGCTGCGGGTCGCCTCGAATAATATTACCGCTCAAGGAAGTATTTAACCGAAGCTTCGGGATGACGGGGAGGGAACTCGGAGGGTGTGTGGGTTTGTTGAGAGAGTGAGTCGTATGCATTCTGAGTGGAACGTGGGGACGTTGGCCGATGGGAAAGGCTGGCCGGAGGAAGTTGTGTGAGGAGGAGGAGGATTGAGGCGGAGTAGTGGGCCAAGTGGGAGGCTATTTTTTCGATCATCCTCGACTGTTGAAGCGGTGCGACTATGGAATCGGATATCAAATACAGTCAATCTCGAGAAGTATTGTTAGAGAAAATAGGCCGAAAGCATTCCTGGACGTGGCTCGTATTACTTAATTTCCCACGAAACCTATTCGTTATAATCGAAAGAATGGACCACGGTGTGTTTTTGTGGGAGGACACAATCCCGTCGCGACATGAGGAAATTTCTATCGTCGTAGAATTCTCTTCGTGTGGATGATGATGCCGCAACAAGTTGACTTTAGTTGTGAATCCTCTTAGGAAATAAATATTTTCCGAAAGGTACAGAAAAATGAATTTTTCATGCATAATGATAATGGCATACTTGTTAAATCGAATTTTTTCAATTAGGACGACCGATTTTTTTTGGATTTCACACCTTCAGTTGGGTACAAATTATTACTCAAAACAGTTTAAGTTTTTGCCATTTATTGACTTTGAAATGCTTCAAATGATGCTCAAAAGTTTTTAGGTTTCAGTTCAAAACTTGATTAAACATGCTAAACTTGGACTCCCGTAATTATCAGTTGTATCTTACTGCTGACCCAGGTCCAGAGAGGACTTCTAAAAGTGAGAATTTTTACTTCAAACACATTTTTTTCATTCATTACATTGAACAAGATGCGATACGCAGGTACACGCTCTTACGCAAAGAAATACACGATGAGGATGAAATTCGCCAATAAAAAGATTATTTGACTCGATTGGGATTCGAAACAGAAAGTTAGAATTTCCGATCGTGTGTGTAACTGGCTAAAAAACTGACCGGCTATTGGGAGTTCCGGGTTCGAATCCCGATGAAGTGAAATTATTTTTCTCGTGGTATATTTCATCTCCTAGATGTATATTCACACCCAGTCTCAAGTTGATATAAAGTAGCAGTCAGTTTAAAAACTATTCACACCAGAATCGTACGTTTTCATTTCGCTAGTTTGAAGTGACGGAGACAACTGACTAATTCGCTGATACATAAATAGTTTCGTAGTTTCTAGAAGCTTGAGGCTTTTTCCATCACAGTTAACCAAAACTTCTATCCCCTTGAAACCTTCTCCTCAACCATGATTTTTTTTCATCTTAACATCGGTTAAAAATAATTTTATCAGCTAAAAATTGTTCCCATTCTGTTTTTTTATACCAATCATGTTTTCTTTACAGTAAATACAAAGATAGTCGTGATTGCTCTCTCATTCATCATCGTTTGTCGTACTCCTCAAGCGCTTGTGTTGGAGAAATGAACGAGCATCTACTGGAGCTGTACCCTCCAATCCGTAGAGAAAGTAGTGCTTTTCAAAGTGGAGTCTTGAATGTTTCGCATCAATCAGTTGGTGACTCGCTCCGCCCTTCCCCCACGCACACTTGGGCTCGCTTCGAGCGGTTACCCCCGCCACGGCTCCATTCGGAACGCCGGCCTCGTGAGTAAGCATCCGGGGAGACGGTGGGGGAGACAGCCGTGCTCATGACTCATCGCCCGGCGAGCAAAAATCGAGAAGCACGGCCGTCGGAGCGGAGTAGGTACACGGGTGCGCGGTGCAGATCCCAATGGGCGTTTCGTCCAACTTGGCGAGGGGCACAGCATCTCCGGTCTCATTTTATGTTTTCGCTAACACTCGCGAGATAGACCCTTCACACGGCTGCCAATCCTTCGAAAGGTTTTACCGGGACACCGGAGGATATCAGTTAAATTTGGTGTCGTGGTTTGAGTATACGAATTCCAGAACGTAGTGGCACTCGCCAGTGGAGATTTTGAGGTCCCGAATGTTGAAGTAATCCTGGATGAGCAGGCAGAGGAACTGAAGATCTTACGCCGGAACCTCCTCTCCTTTGTTTCATCACAATGACATCGCTTCCTCTCCCTCGACGATGTGATTTCAACTAGCTCGTAACACCAAACCCTATAACAGCTCTTCTGTCTTCAAGTACTGAGGTCATAATTCCGGCTGTCTCACTTATCCAGCAGAACTCTTATCCCTGCATGGGTGCCATGTGTACAACACCCCGTCCGTCGGATTGGACGCAATGTTGTAATCCCCAAGGAGCCTTTCAGAAGTCTTGGATGATGCCAACGCTGAATATTTCTGAGCCTTTACTCCTCACTAGAGAATGGGGGTAGTGTGGTGGCTAGAGTACTGGCTTCCCATCCTGCGGGTCCAGTTCGTATTCCAGAGGTGGCGGAGACGCTTCAATTGAATCCTGATCCCTATTTGGATGCTGTATGGAGAACGCTGTAATTGAAGTCCTCCGTCCATTGCGTTAAACGATAAATGTGGTCTGATCGGCACCTTTCGTTAAGAGCTCTGCCAACGCCGAGTTGCTCTCCTTCCGTCCTCCATTCCATTACTAGCCAACCAACCTCTCCTTAGTGTCGCCGATGACCTCAGTCAAGAGTGGCATCCCCAAACAATCAACCAATCAACGGATATCTCTTCCCCGCGACCCCACCCTCCCGGGCCCCACCGGATTCTCCGGTGCCTCAAACGCGGGGCTCCCGGGCGCAAGGAACAAGAAGCACGAGTCGGCCCATTTGCCACCGAGCCGTTTGTGCCAGCCGCACCGTTCCGCCGCTATTCACACGCGGGCAGGAGAGGCGTGGGAATGGGTGGACCCGTGGGAAAATGACGAGCAATGGCTGCGCCGCACAGAGTGGGCATGTGTGCGTGTGTGTCGGATTGGCACGTCCAGAGAGCTTGTACCTCACGCGGACAGCCCGTGTTCGAAACTCGGTGGGATCCAAAATTATCAATAGCAGTCGGTGCGAAGACTTAGACGGCGTGTGGCACGAGAAGACTGCACGAGACTCAACGACGACACAAGGTTTCCACAGCGCGCGCTGGCGATTGCTGCCGATGCAAGCGGAGAAATCCCTACATTACAACCTTCACGCTCTACAATGGCAATACGATCCCTACTTTACGCGTCTTTTGATACATCGCTCCGTCCGTCGAATGAGACGTTCATCCGTGATCCTCTTGCAGTCTCTAAAGCAGACTACTGCCCCCAGCGTACATGTCTCCGCCCTTCTACCACAGCTTCCACGGAAGTAACCTGTTGATACTTTTCTCTCCGGTCTGAGGCGCCAAGATTAGGCCGATAAATCCAGGATGGTCTGGAGGCGATTTATTTGTAGTGAATCACTCCAGCTCTAGTTGGTATAATGACTTCTCAAGCGTTGGTCCCGGGTTTTAATCCCATTGGGGCCCGAAATGACAAAGGCTCCTTTCCTCCCCCTCTGAGGGGTTGTTGCGAGATGGATTTGAAATGCAGCTACCGTTTACATGTATAAATTATATGTCGCAAGGGGGCCATCGCCTAATGTCCTACTCACACGGAGTACTGTATTTCAAGTAGTTATTGAGCCTAGTCGGAGGTATTCATGTAATTTTCTACCGTTCCCATTACTTGTACCCGGGCGCCCGCATGGGAAACTAGTGCAATTGTCGTAAAGACCAAGGTTTAACGCCTAATTCGACGAAGGACTGCACTTCTACTGTTGCTATCGTTATTGAATTCACTACGGGTTATTATCGGCCGCCGCCGAGACTGAAACCCGGGCCCTGTACGTGGGAAGGCCGTGACTCCCCCCACCACGCCCGTCGGGCGCATTGGCGAGGTAGTGGGGCGGTGAGGGAGGCGCCCCGCGAGGCCAGGGCGTCGCCTCAGGGATCGAACTCGCAGTCGCTGGAGTGGAAGGCGAAAGGCCACGCAGTCTGAGCGACGGCTTCGAGCCGACGGGGTGGAGGAGGCGGTGGATGTGATCCCGAAGAGGGCGGGGAGTGCTGCGTTGCCGTCACGGGCCTCCCGACTCGGCGGCCTCCGCGGTCCCCGGGGGCAGGTCCGGCTCGGTTTGGCAAAAGCGCTCGTCGGTCGGGGGAAGAAGGGGTGGAGGCGCGCTCGACGGCCGAGGAGAGCCTCGTGGAGGGGCGGTGGGGGGAGGGGCGGACGCGGAGGAGTGGTGTGGGCCCTCGCCGCTTCGTGTGTTCGGCGGGGGGGGGGGTGTGGGGAGTCCGCGATGGGAGCGCGGGGACGGAGTGGGGAGCGCGTCGGCTCTCGCGCGTCCCACACCGGTGATTCCTCCGACCATTTCACGCACCTGCGCCCATTCCCGAGCATTGGCGCAAAGAGGGGGGCGTCCGTTTGTATCGCCTCTCCCTGGCGGCAAAACCCCGACTTTCTCCTCCCTCCCTCCTCGCCTCGCCCTCGCCCCTACCTCCCCGACCGCCCCCGGACGAGTCCTCGCCGGTGTCTTCGCTTTTGCACGCTCGCCGCTCCGAGGCTCGGCCGCTCCGCTCGTCTCTCTCTCTCTGTCCGCCGTTTCCCCTCCGAGCGCTCCTCGTCTTCCTGTGACACTCACTTCTCCCTTCGAAGCGTCCCACCGAACCGCGGTCTGGCCCATGGAGGGCGGAGGGCTCCTCTTCCGCACGCTCGTGCTCCTCGTGCCGGCGGCCGCCTTGCTGCTCTGCCTCCCCGGGGCCGGGGGCTCGGCCCAGGAGGATGCGCCCGAGGAGGGGACGCCGCCGCCCCCCGACCGAGTGCAGCATCGCAAGGCGTGGACGCACTCGTTGGTACTGGACCCCGAGGGCAAGTTTCGTGTCCAGTGGCTGCCCGAAGAGAAGGAAATAGTGTTTCGAGTGGAGGTTGCAACCCTGGGATACTTCGGACTGGGTTTCTCCGAGAAGGGTGGCATGGCCGGTGGAGATATGGTGATCGGATGGGTGGACGATGCGACGGGGCGAGTTCATTTGTTGGTGAGTACCTCCAGCCCTCTGTATCGCGCGACGTCTGGATGTTTGCGCCTATAATTGCAGTTCTGTAATAGCCGTTGGCAGGATTTTCATCGTTGTGTTTGTTATTCTCTCAGAAGAGCCGAGGGATGTATTAACAAAATCTCATCTAATTTACGAGCGTTCCCTTATTCACTTTCCCGTTATTGATTTTTGGCATGTGGAATAGTGTCATTTGTTGGCGATAATGAATGTGCTTGATTTGTGCTTTTCAAAGTATATCTCTCATCTTCTGTCCAGGAATACCATTTTCGCATGAATCAGCTGTCACTGATTGCAACCAAGTTTCCTTCTAAGATTCGCAAGTATTTATTCGGATGTCTGTTTATATGATTTCATTCCCCCATGGATTGACCCGGAGTGAATTGTGATCTCTCAAAATAACTCGTGCTCTCAGAGTTTAAGGCGAGGTTTCTCATGAGAATTTTGAGTTCTCGAAAAAGAGCGAATTTTTGTTTTTGCCTCTTAAATAATCTTCTAAGGTTAAAACACAGATAGCTCGATAAATCTGAAAATTGTTTTATTTTGTATCAAGTATTTAATTCAGCCACTAGAGCCTGATTTAAATTCGATGCGATTGCATTGTAGTGCTCTCCAATTTCAATGGGGCGTCTCGCCGGATTTTTTTGCACCGGCTCAGCTCCGCAGCATCGTGCGGTGCACTACGGAAAAACGGGCTGCACTCCACCCCATGGCGTTCACGAGTGTTCTCCGTCTGCAACCCTTCATTCACCTCGTTGGAGTAATCGTTTTGCACTTTATCTCACGAGTTTTGAGAAAGGCACGCGAACGTGTTCTTTACCTTTGAAAACTTGCTTTTGTTGGAGTAGTTATAATTTCACTCGTTAATATGACATGAATAAATATTCGGGAATGGAAATGTTTTCATGAATCCCTAAGGACGAAATGATTGCTGCGAATTCTCCTCCATACTCAAGCACATACGATGCACGTTGCTTTTTTCTTATTTTATCACCTTTTGGTATCTTCGTCTGTGAAATCGTTCAGAAAATATATCGTGCTCTTTTACAATCTGTCTCTCTGCAAATGTATTTCCTGATGTTTTTCTTTGGCCTCCTCTAAATAATATCACCCGTATATACGTTTCCGTATCCATGACAGGCAAATATGCAGCTATGGTTCGAGATGTCATCCCTTGTCCAGTTCCTAACTCTTGCCTGGCTAGCGTCACATTCAGCTGTGGTAATTTCTTTAAGAACTCATTTTCTTCACCGTTAATGAGTCATATGCGCGAAGCCACGGATGACGCAACTTTTATATTTAAAACTTGCCGCCCTTCCTGTTAAGCTCATTTATATGAAGGGGTTTGTCTTCCCGATGCGCAAATGCAGGAAGGAAGAATTCTGCATGCTATTGTTCTAGATGGTCAATCTTGAGAGGATAGTCGTTCTCGAGTTTTTTCTTCATTTGACCTGCATAGAAAATTTTAAACAGGTGTGCTGACTGAAATTATATAATTTACACTGATTGTTTGGTATCCCTTAAAAGTCTCTTTGATCGGATGGTCAGTGCAGTTCATTTCGTAATGCTTCCCTGGTGGAAATAGTATTCAGTTAATCAACTAAACGATCTGGAATTGTGTTTCATCAATCGCAAGTTCTGACAATGTCCATACCTTCTCAATTAAAAGCGAATTCTTTCTTCTCTCTAAGACAGTGTACCCAATGAATAAAAATCATTATTCTTAAGCCGGGAAGTTATTCGGTAAAATACCAATGCTATTTTTATTACATGTCGGAGTGTCCAACGATGAGTCTTCCTGGAATAAGGACGGAACATAGTATTTTGCCTGTCCTTGCGACCCATTTAGCTCCCAAAATGGCCTCTAAGTACTCTGTCACAGTGTCTTCCTTCCGAGCCAATATTTCATTAACTTCCATCACCAGTTTCAAGAAAAATACACTTATACTTGGAACTGCTCTCCATGGCGACTAGCACCCGCCGAAGAGCTGATGAGAAGTGCCTACGCCTGTCATAATCGGTGTAGTTTTTGTGCTCTTTACTTTTTATGGACCCCACGCTGATGCAATTCCTTGTTAAACCGTATTCTCCTTTGAAGCTGCTCCGGAGTGATTTATTACCTTCTTATTTACATCTTCTTAATGCATTACTAGGGAGCATAATGCTGCATCGCAAAATGAAAAGGCTATGCCTTGATATGATATGCCTTGTAACTCACTGAAGACATTGTAATGATTGTTCTTTAAACACTTTTCGGAATTAAATCCTTGGAGATTACACAAAAATCTGTCGAAGCATTTAAGGTACTGACACCTGAGAATGGAAATCATCAAGCTGCCGAGGCCATTGCCACCTTGAAAAATTTGTGGGTGATTTGTTTGTTTTCCGGTTTTGTGTAGATCTATCTAGAATCTGTCATAATTCTCCGTTGAGAGCGCACAGGGCGCGTGGCAAAGGAGGTTTGGATACCAGTCATGCAAAAGGAAGAGAATAGGACAAATGGATCGGGGAAGAAAAGGACGAAAAGTTAGGTGTGTTTTGGTACATCCGTCTCTCGCTACATTTCTGTCGTAGTATATCGTGTCGTACATCATTACGTAGGACGTGGTGAGTGAGTGGTGAGTTCCAGAAAGGCATTAAAGTGCCGGTATTCGATTGCATACTTTCTTATTTTGACGCTACATAAGTAGTAGAGGAACAAAATAAGTTCCTCCGTTTGGATCTCACACTGTTTCGATTTTCAATATATATGGTGACCTCTATAGCATCTAAGGAAAGGGAAAACCTGCGTCTCAGTCTGCTCATACTCCATGCTTACTCAGCAACATACCAGTCATTTTATCTTGTGCGATACTTAAAATTCCCTCAGTTTCATGCTCTCCCACTGGGTACAGTCCTTCGCCCGGTGAAAAATCCGCCACCTCCGGGATTCGATCCCATACTATCCTCTAGGAAAATAATTGAGTACAGTCCATCGCTACGATGTGATCGCTTCTACCTCGAGAAAACGTTTGCAGGTGGCCACGGTGTATTGAATAATTTAAAATAATTATGCATCTCACTGCTGACTTGTCTATCCCCTCATTTTACCGTCTATGAGTCGTAAGTGCGGATACTGTCATTTCAAGTAATAAGTAAAGAGGTGAATGTTGATTCTCTTTATGACGTCAGAAAAAGTTATTCTCTCGCGATTTTTCACGACCTAGCATAAAAGTTTCAAACTTTGTAAATGCTAAAATGAGTTTGTTTTTCAAGATGCTCATCTTTGATGATGAATGGGAGAGTGGACGAAATTATCCAACCCTCCCGCTAATTGTCCTCGCTGCTCTAATAAATATGAGCCTAAAAAGACTCCCCAAAAGTTTAGAGCATGCCGTGGCCATGGCAGGATTCGAACGACAATGAAGATTGCGCATTGAAACCAAATGTCCACCTTAAGTCTTCCATCGGGAGATATGAGTGAGATACCGCCGTGAAAAGTGGGCATCGCGTACTCAAATATTGACTTCAAGTGGCAGGAGTGATAGTCCCACCTGGAGAGTGACGCTTTCGCCAATCCTATGACTTTTCGCCAAACCTATGCTAGGTGGAGGAAACATAAAATCTTCAGATACAGTGAAATATCTTGGAATTACATCTGATATATTTATTTATTTATTTATCTTCACTACCCCGAATACAGCACAATTGGCCAATTTACGTCGGGTGAATAACAGTAACAACGTACGAGACACAGACACCCATGTCCTGGGCAGAAAATATTTTACCCAGGCGGGACTCAAACCCGCGACCCTAGGGTTGGCAGGCGAGGACTTTACCCCGCCGCCACCGGGGCCGGGACGGTGGGGATTGCACATACACAACATATGTGGCGCAGCATTAAAGGAACTAGGTTTTGTTAAACGAATGATAGGAAGGTCCTCGGATGAAAAAATCAAAGAGAGATGCTACTTCGCTCTGGTTAGGCCACACCTCGAATACGCCGCGAGCATTTGGGACCCTGGTAAAATAGATTTAACCAAAAAAAATAATAAAATACTAAGGAAAGCAGCGTGCTTCGTTAAAAACTGCTACGAGCGTACCAATAGTGTCTCACAAATTTTAGAGGAATTCAAGTGGGAGCACCTAGAGACTCGGAGGCTACACGCTAGGCTTAGGTTGTTTGAGGAATTCAGAACATATATTTTTCAGAGCGACACAGAGAATATTATTATGACTCCTCGCTTCACCTCTAGGTCTGACTGACGCGATAAAATAAGAGAGATACACTGCCGAACAGATAGGTAAAAAAACTCGTTCTTTCCGCGCACAATAAGCGATCACAATAAAAACTTAGCTCCAATTAATACACTCCTATAATATATGTCAACATTCCATCTCCAAAAACTTACATCCTTACACGGCTGGTGACCTAACCCCCCCTGCCACACGCCCATGCGGCGGCTCGGAGGGTATTATGTAGAGCAGATGACACTTACCCTTGAAGTGGGAGGCATGTTGATTTAGACTGTTCGCTGCTCCCTAATCGAATGGCGGTGGTGATGGGTGCCGTGCGAAACGCCCTGTGCATCCGGAGGACCGATGCTTCAATTCACACGGACGGAAAACGAAGCGGAGAGCGGACGGGCGGAAAAGGGGAATGGGACTCAAATGGAGACGGTAAACGGAAAGTTCTCATCCATAAGAACTCACTGAAGAACAACGTCCGATTATCTAGTAATGTCATCAAAAATAAATGTAAAAAATATTCAATAAACTATTTGTTTCTCTGTAGTAAAAGTTATCACAATGTGTCTTTTTGCTCATACTCTAAATGAAGTCGCAATAATCCACGCAATGCGGGAAAATTTTTAATGAGGCTTTAAACTTTGATTCGGAGCATAATTGTTCAGAAAATTTTGGCGATAAATAAAATTTGGATCCGTTAAGTATACCATTTCTAATTGCACTCGGTTTATACGCGCGTAGATATATGCTTTCATTGTCCTTGTTGTGTTATTCCATTGGGATTATCGTAATTTTTGTAATACTTATTTTATATTTGACGGTAAAATTTGACGTTCTACAGCAAATTGTTAAGAAGACCTTTATACGAGAATGGCGTGGTATCATTAATTGTCAAAATGAGTTTCAATACAATATGAGGGTCATTTTTTAATGAATGAAAATTAAATCGTTAACTGCATAGTTTAAAAGGCACGTAACATGCGAAGAGTTTGTATATTATACACTTATTTGTTCCAAGGTTTTGAATTGTTTTCAGACTGTTTTGAATTGTTTTCGTCGAGCTTATAAGCGGAGAGCTGCGATATCTCCTGCCTTTCCCGCCGTACTGGTGAGGAAAGGCTTGATCCGAGCAATCACTTTCACCGCTGGCACGGCTCCTTAACACCGATCAGCCGTTCAAACGCGAGTGAGAGTACGCCGAAGAGAATGGGTGCTTCGTCGGGAGGAGAAGGGCTTCGAGCATCATGCGGGACCCCTTCGGTCGAATGCCTACGCGGTTTCATCGTGGATTGTACTGAATGTCATGTACTTTTTTACGTTTGCGTTGCCTACGGTCATCTGTCCGGTAACGTTCACAGGTCACGGGGATCATACTGGGCCAGGCTATTTTCCAGGGCCTCGCTCATGTTACCTGAAAGTACCTCTACTTGAGGACAAATATTGATGAAACGCACAGTTAAAATACTATATATGTCATTGTCGTGGGTATGTACGCAAAAAAACTGATAAAGGAGATGTATTATCCATGGACCCGAATAATAGTTAAATGCAGGCGCAAATCAACCTAGTTTTTTGCATTTCAAAGATATAATACAATATGTAAAGGCCAAATACCTTAGTTTAAATTCTTTTGCTATCGAAAATGCCTCCTCAAAATACCCTTTGGCTACCGCCGCCTTCCTCCACAGAAATTCCACCACTACTTCCACCAATACTTCAATTGTGACGTTAATGAAATGCTGATGAATGAAAATTTCCTCAAGTGAATGTATGGCTGAATGGTATGGATGGAAAACCATTATAGAATGCACATTATTGCCTTATCTCTTCATTCCAAAGAAGTAAGTACCTTCATTACACCGTAATTGAACCATAGCCTAAGATAGCGTAGTTGTGTATAAATTCTTATAGTTAAAGGACTTCAAAATTGGATTGGATGACTAGATATGAGGTAAGGGTAAACTATTCAGATATACCATAAGAAAGTTCAAATGGAAATCCGCGAGAATTGGCGTAAATAAATGAATCGAGTGACGGCGATATGAAGGGAAGAATCTTTGTCGCGAAGTTCTAGAAACCATCGCTCAGTGATCGTGAGTCACCAGGCTTTTCATTCCCATCCACCGCTTCACTTGTCGGGCGTAAAAAGATTGAGTAGATTCACGCGCAGACTTGTCCTACCCTTCCCAAACCATCTATCTTGACATTTTCAAGCATTCAGATGTAACCCACATCCAAAATGCTTTCAGAGACAAAAATGATCGGATGCAAGGACAAAGCAATTTTTTCGTGGCGGAAAGCCGAGGAAATATTTACGCTGATCCTGAACTACACATTTTTTCTAACGGAATTTAAGCATGCTGGAGTTGTATCGTATATGTAAGGTTTAGAATAGGTTCGCAACCTTTTTCGACTCGCATACCACTCGTTAGCATATATGTTGTTGGCGAACCTATAACTCCAATCAGCTCTTCCCCTCGTAGAAATGGAGTATGCTTGCCGCGACTCTAATGTTATGCTTGATGGTGACACTTGAGTGCAGATAGGTGTGGCGAGAAAGAGGGTAGTGCTGGAGTACAATCTCTTTGTTACTGTCTGGTTCGGGAGGGATTTTAACTTAGATGAAAAATTCATTGAGGTACGAAAGCATTACTTCAGTTAAATCGCTTACAGAGCCATGCAAAATTGGATCGGAATTACAATGAAGGTTTTAAGATTTGACAGAAATTGTCCTCGAATGATGAATTCTAACGCATTGCAACGCCTATGACGATTGTCGGACGTTGAAATCTCCATTTGCGGACGGCGAGGGAATTCGTGTTTTTCAGTCTCCATTACATCGCGTCAGCTTGACACAGGTAGTGTGAAATTATTTGCGAGAAAGTATAAAAGAACTGTAAAAAGTAGTCATATCATAAAAAACGAGAGACGTAAGTGAATGACCATGAAACGAAAATGAGTTTTCATTATCACCGGTTCATCAATCCGAATTGGGGTTTCTCCAATCCCTTAAGCAATGCACATCCCCCCACACTTTATTAATTACCCAAATTTTAACCTCTTTATTTGATCCATGCACCGGTCCCTTGGACTTCCTCCCGTGAACTGGGAGGAAAAATAAACCCACGAGATGGGATGCGATTAGAAAAGGAGGAGGAAGTGGGAAAGGACAAACGTGCATTTTATGTATACGTTATGCTTCATTGTATGTTATGCATTATTGAATCACTCTTTCGGTGTAGGCGTTATTGGAATGAGGAAAGACGGAATTTTGAACCTCTCAGTTCAGCATTATATCTCCCACACTTTTCGCTTCTATCATATCTATTGACACCTCACGGGGTTCAAATAATATCCTCCGTGTCATGATGAAACAGACATGATCTGAATTTTGCGAGTATTAGATGTCTGGCGTGTAACCCATGGAGGAAGAACCCTATCCCACTGCCCCAAAATAGATAAATAGATGTAAATTATAATTTAATGGCCGCTTTACAAAATGATCAGTGACGTCGATGTTAGGCCAGAGTGGTCACCACAGCTGACCCCTGGGACTTGGGGCCGTGAAGGGCCGTTGGTGTCATCCGGGAAGTGGTGGTGCGTGCGGGGGAGGAGGGTACCGGTGATCGGTGGTGGGGCGCACATCACGATGCGCGCTGGGTACGGCCCACGTGACGACATCCAAGTTGAGCGTCGGTGGACCGTGCCAAAGAAGCTCGGCGACGGCGGCAGCGGCGCCCACCGCCGGGAGCGGCCCGCCCCCACCACGCGGCCCTCCCGGATATGTCCACGACGGCAACGGCTCTGGAATACATGTCGAGGGATTTGGCATCTGCCACTGGGGGGTGGGCTGTGAGAGCGCCTTCCAGGCGACCAGGGTTGCCACCCGGCAGGATGCTCATTCCGTCTGATTTCTGAATGAGGCGTGGGAAATACCGAGAGATTTTACTTCAGTCGACGGGATGCATAAGATGAGAAACATGTTATACTTGGTCATTTATCGCCAAAGGCTAGGGTCCGAGGATCGAGGAGTGGGTATTTGATTGGTGTGGGGACTCGAGGTGAGGGCCGCGCCGCCGGCAAATTTGACCACGCCGCCACCGCCAAATTAGAATTTTCGGATCCGCGGCGAGACGCACGTCTGTTCAGACAGTGATACCTTGGCACCATGAGGCATGCGACTTTCCTATCTTTGCATGTCTGGTCGAATCCCCCCCTTCAGGCTGCCAGTCGCTCGTTCCTAGGCTTTGTTTACGCCTCGCGGCTGCCGTTTTCCAGCAATCCTGGATGTGTGTTAGCTGTTTCCGAGCGGATTTTATGTGATTTAATTTTTGCTGTGGCCACGGGGCGCACAGTACAATAACTGAGCGGTCGTGGAGGATATAGAAGAACGCTTGCTAGACTTCATTGTCCCTGCTAAAAAAATTCCTTAGAAGCTGTTCTGTAGAACGTAAGGAATCCTACAGAAATTGACTCTTTTTCTTCAGAACAAGTTCCTTTTCTAAGGATCTGTACAGAACATGAGAGCCTGGCTCTATAGAGCATATGTTCTGTAGAGTTTTTTTCTGCAGAGCAAAATAACTCCTTGCAAGCTGTTCTGTAGAACTTCAGCAACTCTACGGAAATACGGAAACTCTGCAGAACGTTGTGGAGAATTCTGCAGAACGTCGTAGAGAATTCCACAGAACGTCCTAAGGTATTCTGCAGAACATCTTACGGTATTCTGCAGAACGTCGTAGGGAATTCCGTAAAATAGCGTATCAATACTTTAAGGAATATCTACAGAACTTTTAAGAAATTCTGTAGAAGTATTTATAAGGAAACTATATAGAATTTTTTAACAGGGGTGGAGCATCATGGGCTATCTAAGCCCAGTTTTGGTCAGTGGTATTATGTAAGAATCAAGAAGGCAATCTGAAATGTCAACTCTGGATATGGAAATGGGACATAGAAACAAATTTCAACACACCCGGTCGGTTTTCTTTTATTTTGATTAGATCTCTCGAGAAATACAATGCCAAAAATCTTTAACAATACTTCTTTTGAGGAGCTGAATGATTCCTTTATCATAACGACGTTTTACAAATGCGGAACCGTAATATTAATGGTATTAAATGTTCAAATTGAGATAATTTGAGTGATAGCGAAATAATATTATTTTAAAATTTGGGGCATGGCCTTATAAGCATAACATACTTCTTTGGAATAGAAAACAACATGCAAGGGTTTATACATAAATCAAATTAAATTTTGGTAATCCAATGGCGAAGTCCATATTGACGCACTTACGTCATTGGAACGGACGGACCGTGGCTTTCAGTTAGCTGTCTATCCAATAAAAGCCTGGATGCATTTTATTGAGTAAAAAAAGTCATTGCCCAACGTAGTGGAACTCGGACGTAAAGAACGAACATGAGGAAATGTAAAAATTAATATCTTCCTGACAACAAAATATACCGTTGCAATTTTTTTAAATTGTATATCCAAGGTATTCAGCTACACATTGTCAAGAATGAGTAAAATCGACTGAGCAAATGTTTTGAGAAGAACGCGTTTGAAGTCTTCAAAATAAATATCAATGAACAAATATGCAAAATCTTGAAATAATGACGCCATACTAGAATGCTCATTTCTTCTTTCTTTCTAGAGATGCTTTCACTTTCAAAAATCAGCATTTTCCCTTTAATATAAATATGCATTTGGTGTCCAGAGAAATCGTTGGAAAGTAAGCACAAGTTTACGAAAAGCTCAATGATTCATATTCCCCTTGCTAGGCAACCGATGCATATTTTGCAAACAATAGAGTATAGTTAATAGTTTTGAAAAACGGAACGCGTCCTGCATATTTGGTCGAAATTCGAGACGTAATGGGCATTTTCGGTTCTTTTTAGTCGTTTTGACATGAAATAACCCAATATCACCATTGAAGAAGTATCCATTGATTCATTGTTCACAGAACCCTAGTAGAAAGGAAATAGACTCGAAAGTCTAGTGGACTATTTACTATATCATTGATTATCGACAGTCGACAATCAATTGGTCTTCGACATTCGGTTCTCTATCCAAAATTGATTGACTTTCGCCAATCGATCAATCTTCGACAATCGATCGACCATCGGCCAATGACAATCAATTGACTGACGGTAGTCTATTGACAGCTGAAAATCGAGAAAAAGTATTCGATTCCTTCCTTCGACATCGAAGGATGGTTTCCATTTATCGAACCATCAAACAAGCTTCTCTTTGCGTCGCCAACAAGCCTAATGAGCCCATATTCAATGTTTCACGACATTTTTTAACAGCCAAGAACAACCGCGCGGATCTTAACCGAGTCGGGAAACAAGTTTTTATTGAAGAGAATTACGATGCATGTAAGTAACGTAAACCAGCGGTATGCCGTAGCCATAATGATACAATTAAGTGCTGTGCGCTACCCACCAAAGGGTATTATTTTGTCCACGCTTATTTTGATAGTATTGCTCTGCTTACAGACTACTGTCATTTTATATTTGTGATAGTTAGCATACATAAATATTGATATCTATAAATGATCGTGACTCAATGAGACGTTTGAAACTTAATAATAGACTTCGCGACTCTTCATTTGTGAATAAAATACGACCATTTATCAGTTGACATCGCAGGCGCCCACGCCGCCCGTTTTGCCACCAAACGCCGCTGCCGAAGTTACTATTCTCGGTGTCCGTCTCTGTTAGCGACATAATAACTGGCTTCCTGTCCCGTGTTCAACTTCCGAGTATATTTCAGTGGAACCCACATCCATTCGTGAGTGGCGTGTGAAGAGTCAGTGAGCGTAATACTTCGACACTTGGATGGGACTTCGTAATATGCACACATTGGCGCGTTTTTTTTGCGCAGCCCAATTCCGGCACCATGTTTCTCCCCATCTTTCTTCCGTATCCTGTAACCCGCCAGGTTCTATCGAAGGTTCTACAAGCCAGCTACCTATTACAACCTTAGTATCTATCTACCCACCTATCCTCATGGGCTCAAGCAAATTTTACTGTCGGGCGCCTCAGTAAATAACCATCCTAATGATGTTTGAGAGAAAAAAATGTTATCAAATATCATTCAAATGAGATGAAAATGATTCAGTTCAAGAGGAAATAATTTATAAAATCATCATCTCAATGCAAATGAAGTTAATTAATGATGTTTAAAAATGGTCGTCTTCAGTGAGATAGGTGGGGTAATGTCGCCGAGAAACTATTAATATTTCCAATGAATGTCATTATTTTGGACTTAATTACTTCTTCAGGATAATTTACAAGTTGCAGTAATGGAAACCTCAGATAATCCGGTTCACAGACTCCGTGGGATTTAATACACATCGCTGGAAGAAAGACGCGCTTACCCGCCTAATTCTGGGTTAATCCTCTGAAATTGTTGAAGAGGTAGTATTCCTAAAGGCGATCCCACTGTCCTTTCCCCACGATACGCCGTGGCCTCACGTCGAGAATCATTTGATAACTGACGTATCGTTCGTTGTCAGATTTTCGAGGCTGTATATACTTGACGTGATCCGAAATATTAATATTTCTATTAATATATTGTCTCTTAACGAGAATGTTTTATGAACATGGTGAAAGTTAGAGCAAATATTTGGAGGACTAGACGAGAACGAGTCGAATGTATGATTTATATTTAGGATCCTTTGGATTTATATGGATATGTGAAGACAAAAACGCGAAATATATTCCATTCTTAACGTAATTTTTTGTGTCAATAATCAATTACCCTTGCGATTAACTTTTATATGTACAGCTACAGGATAGAGCTTAGGGTTTATTGAGGGAATGTGCTGCGTTGAGCTTGAAGTTCCTGCAGAAAGTGACGATCATTTACGGTTATTAGCTAATTTTAGCACATTTAGTACCGAGCGTTGATGTTTTTCCGTGAATATTCTCCGAAAAATGGAAAAGATTTCTTGTAGTTCAGTCCTTTGCCTATATTTCTACGATAACAAGAGTAGTAATTTTACCACCGTAAGCTCACAGTTGTATTCAGGAGAAAAGACAAAAGAAAAAGCAAAAGTAGAGAGTAGCGTTCTTTGTTGTAGAAACTCTGAGGAAAGAGGAGGAGAACAGGTTGCAGGCGTTTGAGATATGGGTGTAGAGGAGACTGGAGAAAGTGCGATGGACAGAATGAAAGATGAACAAGGAAATGGTGGCCGCGGTGGGTGTGGAGAGGGATGCGCACAAGGAAATGTGATCAGGATCAGGTAGAGAAAGTGATTAGGAGAGGTAGTGGGAGGCGAATGGATACCGAAGGCTGAGGCCAAGGAGAGGTAAGACATGGGCTCCGTGAATGGGATGAAGGGAGGCTGGGCCGAGATATATAATGAAACAGTCAATGGAGGCAAGGACTCTTTGAAGTGGCGACTTCACTTAGTAGAATTGAGACATTATATAATCAAAAGAATAATATTTCCACTTACCTGATTGAGTACCAGTTTGTGCCTGTGGTTTCTACGCTGTGCCTGTATCAATATCAAGAGGTTCACTGGCTATGAGGATGGGAAAGCGTAGAATAAACGTTGTGTTATCCTTCCGATATTATGAGGACCTTTTTAATTTTAGCGTATTTTTTCCACTGAAAATTATTCATCTATTCTCTGTTTTTATCACTTTTCAAGATATTTTTATCATATTTCTCATTTACTTGTCAGCATGACAATTTTGTAGCCGCATTATTCTTCCGCGCCTTCCCTTTATTACCGCATTCACCATATTTCCCATCTTACCGGCTCACCTTCTTAAGAAAACAGAGGGTAAGAGTTCAATTAGAATAAGCACACAAATAGCAATCATTAACAACCAGAAAAAATATTGTAATCGAAAATATACAACAAAGAGAAAAACGGGCAAATATTAGCAGAAAACTAAATAGGTTTCTATTCATTTCGTTGAGACGTAGTTTCGTATTTTACCTTAGTTTTCCAGGTTTCCAGCGTATACTGTTGAATTTACTAACATAATCGGCCGCAATTTGCATTCTGCAAGTCCCAAATGTTGTTTATTGGTGCGGTTCGTGGCTACTGGTTTCATGTAACCGATGAAAATTTGAAGGTAAAAAAAAGTCACATTGATATTATTTCTCTATAAGAAGAAGAAAGAAATGCTCTTCAACTACACTCTTTGGCAGTTTTTGAAAGACTTAAAAGATGTAGGACATAACTTTTGAGGTCTGTGATTGGTGTATTTTTCCTCTGTTTTTCGGTTGTGTGAATCGCGTTAATTCCATCCGTGGGAAACGCTGTGGATAGTTTTTCAGCCAGCTGAATCTAAAAAAAAAAAACAAAATTATCGGTCTCAGAAAGTCATTTAACTCGAATTCCATGTTTTGATGGGTTTTAAGTTTGGATGTGAGAGTATCCTACGTTGAAAGTCTTAAGGTCGAAATGGATTTAAAGAATTAACGGGTAGTGCCCATTTAAGAATTTGATGGGAAAACGGCGAAGTGTTGGATATTCATCAGTTCTATTCCTTCTGCGCCAGCTTTTCAAGACGTCCATCCTTGTCCACTTGTTGCTTGGACTCAAATGATGACCGTGGTTGTAAATCTATTTTTTTGACCTCTTTCTCTCAGAATGGAAAAACTACCGATTTTTCTAAATGTTGGAATCCATCGTACAACGTCTATGCGTTAGTGTAGCACTATTTTTATTAAAAATCATGAACGTTAAAAAATTCCTTTTTTAATTGTTTTTGTGAAGCGATTTATTTCCCTCATTCTATAAACTCCTCGTATTCTTTAATTACTACCTAACTTCGTAATCTTTATTCCCGATTCGTTTTCGTCATGTCACATAATTTTAACCCTCCCTGAATATGGGAGGATGGCCTTCATTTACGTCCATTTTATATCTTTCTTGCAAGCAGAAGGCTATCTTCAAATGTGACGCTTATTTCGGCTCCATTTCCTATTGTTCTTCGCCTAGTTGGAGGAGCATTTAAATGAGGAGAGAAGAAAATGATGAAACTACCCGAGTTGGATGGTCGTATCAAGCTTTATTTGCAGTTTAGGATGAAATGAAGCGGGGATGCTACAAAATTTTAATAGAAGTTGAGGGCTTTGTTTGAATAGATTGAGAACCATTTCTCCTCCACCGCTTGCACGATTTCCATCTACACCATGTCTCAATTATCCCATCCCTCACATACCCCATTTGCCGCTGGTAGTCGACTCCCCGACGCCGTATTATCTTTAAGAGAACTGAATAATGCAGAGTGGTGCAGTATAATGCATGCCAAATAGGTTAGTAAGGGAATGGAATAGAATAACAATTACGTAATCTTTTAGGCGCCCTCTTCTCCCATAGATTTACGCTAATGTTGGCACCCACTAGTTACCAGTGATTTCATAGAAAACTATGAAAGCTAAATTAGCCAGAAAAGGCATCATCACTGAAGATAAATTGATGAAAACACTCTGCAGGTCTGATTCCACTTAATAAACCTGAATTATTCTATGTGAAAATCGATTACTTCCATGAATCCACCCTCTGGTCTTCTCTTCTGTTGCTTTTTGTAAACTACTGCTGCAACAACGAAGGATGAAAGAGTAGAATTTTGACTCAGTCCTTATACTTAGTGTGCAAACGTTTTTTTCTGACGAAATGAAAATTATTTTGACAACTGCAGCTTTTTGCGGTCGATTGGATCGTTAAAAAACGATTTAATCAGGGAATTTGAAGGCTGATGGGACGAGTTAAATATGTATTTTTGTTCTGAGCACATGAAGAGGTCGTAATAAGTACCATAAACCCTGAATGTAGGTCGCTCGGCAGATTGACCAGTTCGTTTGTTAGCTCCGAATAGTTTTCTGAATTTGTGCTGAAATCTTATTACCAATTATTTAACTGCTATTACTAGTAATTCTCGTCTGCTTCACTTATTTTTGCAATACTTCTACCATCTCATTTGATGCTTGTATTTGATATATTGACACTCGTAATGTTTCATGCTTTCGTAGGAAAAACATATCATATGTTATAGAGAAAATTCTCCTCCTGCCTTGCACTTTTACGGGATCATATCTACTCTTTTGCAATATAAAAAAATCCACCTAGAGAAGGCTAAAGTAATACTTTTTTATTTTGGTCAGCGTCGTTCTTAATCGGTCGTTGAAACACGTGACGCATTTGAACGTGCTACACCAGACTGTTCTCGAAGTTCCTCCGTCTGTTCCAAACGGGTGTTCGGAAAGGTTCCCCTCGGGGCCAGATGCCCCACTACCCTTCCACGCCCCCCCCCCCTTTTCACCGCTCCCCCCAGGGTCTACTCCTTGATCTCTTGTGTGCACTGTGGGAAAAAGTTCACAAACAAAGCCTCGGAGAGGGGGGGAGGGAAGTGAAGGCACGAGATGAAGCTTTGTTGCCCATCTCGTCTTCAGGCTCCCCCAGGGCCCTTGCCTTTCCCAAGCTGACTATATGAGTGATTTTTTCCATCGAACGGATGGCAAATGGGAGCTACCGTGAAGCGTAAACCTATGTTAAAGCTTTTAGCGTCGTCGCGTATGGCGGCACGTCAAACTGCGGGAAGGTGGGCGACTGTAGAATAAGGATCCCATGAATTTATCACCACCATTCGTCATTCGGGTATTCTTACAACTGATTGGCAGGTTTTTGGACAATACGTACCTAAAATTTCCCTCTCTGGGGTCAACTTCAAATATTCTTAATCCGAACTGACCTTCGCCGCTCTCCAGTCTCAATTTTAAGTTTCTCATATATTCAACCTCCCATTATGCTGTCAAAAATACTTATCCACTTTATTCACCTTACGCACTTTCCAAACATTCTCCCCTATGTCACTGTATCCTTCATTCCCTAGCCCCCTGGCATGCATTTGAATTGCCTTCCCCGAATCTCCACCTCAACCGCCATTCCTTGTTCGCCATCCTTACTATACCGGTACCTTATCCATTACTCTCCACGCCCACCTCCCCAATGCCAAAACTCAGCACACATTCTCTCGCAGAAAAGACTCTGGTTTTCGATTCACACTACGCCACGCTCCGTATCAGAGTATTGTCAACCATCCTTTCTTTGCGAGTATGCTGCGAGCCTCCCTCACCGATTCACTTCTCCACTATTGATGTTCCTGTGGAGAGCATGGGACTAATGATCGAGGTAAAAGGGGTCCAGGCCTCTGGGCCTGTTCAGCTGAATCCAAGCCGTGTGGATATTTTGGGTGTAAGATCTTTCCAAGAAACCACAGGCGGCACACAGAAAGAAGATTTTCTCCCTACCCTGTTACGCGAATATCACTCGCCGTTGATCTTGTCGAGCTTTCTCTCACTAATCAAATCCACCTTAGGTCGAAGGCTGTGATTTATCATGATATGGTCGTCATACGCACGCGGCGCGGCGTGTCAGCACCAGGACATCTCCGAAGTCGCCACTTGTGATGCGTATAGGCAGTGGGTTATGCCGGTAACGATTCACGAGCTTGAAACTGGCTGATGTATAATATCCCGTCTCTTCGAAAAGGATCATTTCTTCATAATTTATTCGGATCGTATTGGATGAAAGAGCTGGTCGGTAATGGAAAGATGAACTTCGTCGCGAATCAATAACAAAATTAGTAGTCCTTTAATTCTTGTTCCTCTGTAATATCCTACGGCTAATAGATGCTCAACGACGCTTTCAAGTAATGTTCGCTATTGGAAAGGTACATTTGTCATTGACTCATTTTAAATATTCCTTCCAGTTGGTCATTGTAATTGGTAGGTTTTTTCACCAAGCTGAAGTTTTCTTGGTATTAATAGTGTTAAATATTTTTCTATCCTAGTTTCTTTGCTCTAATTAAAGAAAGAAATTGAAGCAGCTCGTCAGATTATGCGACCTTAGAGATTGAAATCACCATGTGTAATCAGTTTTGTACAGTCGATTACATCAAATTAGTCGAAAAATCATAAAGGATAAATAAAAAGTGCCACACTTTCATCACAGTGGTGCACGTTGGTGTATGTGCTGAGCATGTAGACGAATGACTCCCAACGGTTTTTGACATTTTTAATGCTTGGAAGTCAGTTTCCCTTGATTTTTCCTCAAAACGTTGGTTCTTGTGCAGTGACTGGATGTCTTTACCACTTATCTTTATTTCTGTGATTTATTCCCGTGCCATAGTTTCACTTTATATCCAACCCCCTAAACCTCTTAGCATTTTTCTCCAGCGTAATCATTATTTAAGAATCGATGATGTAGTAGTCCATTACCCGAAATTAGAAAATTATTATTAATCGAAATTATCGGCAACTGCCCGAAAATTGGTGCGCTGCAGTGTGTCCATCAGCTAATCGTTTTATTCCTCTCTAAATTCTTCGTTTTTGTATCCCTCAAAATTCACCAGATGTATGACATCGTCGGCCATCGATGTACGACGTCATTCTAAGGTTGAATTGCGGCGGAAGTAGGTTCAAAGAAAGGGAAAACGCACATTTGGAGTTTTTACTCCCATGAGGAGCACGATTATGAGTAATAGGGTACGCTATTCGACCAAGTTTTGGATCACTCGTGAAGAGCAGATGTTCATCTTCGAGTTGAAAGTATGTTTCGCAGTAATTTGCGCTTTTTATGACCTCTATTAAGTCTGCCCGTGAGAGGTGCGCGAGCTGTTTCCAGCAAATTCTCGTTCTCGTTCCATTTATGATGCTCCGGGCTCGTGCCGGGCCGGGGTAGCGGCCATCGCCGTGGCCAATGCAAAGGTGCGCGCAGCTGCGTTTTCTTCCGGGCCACTCCAACCGTCCGCCTGTTGATGTCACGTGTCTCTCGCGACCTCTTCCCCCCTTTTGCCGTACGATAATGCCCCTCACACCAAAACCCCTTTGTCGTGGTCCCAAGTCTTGAATTGTACGTTGTGCAGTGACGAAGATATTCCTTCGTTTGGATTCGCGTCGGTTTATTTGTTTACCGTATGAGCTCGAGTTTAGAAAATATTCTGGGGTAACGTAAATATTTTAACGAACATGTTCCTTCGTTTGCACCCCGAACATCATATTCAGGCCCCGGTGGCGATTGGGTGAAGTTCTCGCTCGTTTACTTTAGGCCGCGAGTTCGAATCCTACCCGTGTGGTTTGCTTCCAACCAGGCCCTGATTTTGTTTGAAAGAAACGTTCGTTGAGTCTTTCCCTCAACAGCTTGCGTAATTTAGAAATTATGGCCCTGTAAAGTTGGTCTTGCGCTCTCCTCCATTTTGCAAAAGCATTCCTTCAAAGCGCTGCGGAATAAAAGTTTTACTTGTGCTGGTGAAGCCGCCCAGATGCCGGGTTGACGATTTTTTGTGTCGCAATGATCGGCACGCAATAAGGAATAATTCAGAGACTCGATCCAATGTTCGTTGCCGTCGAAAATCGTAACAAAGCCGATGAAATTACCTTTTTTCGAAAAATGACAATTTTTATTCGTAGCGCAAGGGACGATTGAAGACTGTGGTTGCATACTCCTGTGGGGCTAATTGTAGGGGATTTCCGCTTCAATGGGAAAGGAAATTCCGGTAGATTCTGAGAGTTAACACTGAAAGCATGGTCATCCCTACCGTTGAATGTGTTCCCTCAATAAATAAGCAACATGAATTCTCCCTGTTGATCACGACTGATACAATTTTATCATTATTATTTTTGATTATACACTATATTTTGATGGAGCCCATTTAATTGTTATTAATTATTGTAATAATCAAATCATATGCCTACCATTTGAATCATTGGCATTGAGGCATTTGTATAGCTATTTGTAGCTATGTGAATTTGTACTTTGTATATTGCACACATTTTTATTTCCGACCATGGTTTAGTTAACCATTGTCATTATCACGGTCTTTATTGGTATTTCAAGGTATTACCAACTAGATGATGACAACGATTATGGAAATCATGGCCGAAAATAAAAAAGTGTGGAATAAACAAAGGACAGATTCATTTAGTGGCATGTACCAAACCCCTAAAGTCACGCCGAAACTATTCGCTTTATACTACTTTGTACAATAAACGTTTGGGCAAATACTATGAGTCATATAAGATATCGGGACGAATATTTTAACAATTTTCATTCAAACTAAAAACATTGGAAAAACGCTTCAGCCTGGTAGGCGGAAATTTGTAAAAATTCTGTCCTATTCCTGGTAAGTTAGCCACCCTATGCAAGCCTCGGGCCACGTGGTCTCCGGGAAGGTGCGCGGGGGTAAGAGAGAGCGGAGAAATTGTTTAATGTCGCGGAGCGGCACGTTTCCCACCTTTCTCACCTGCGACCCCGCCGCTAACTCACAACGCTGCTTCGCGGGGCTGTCGTGGGCCCCACCTGCCCGCCTCCTCCCACCCCCCTACTCCTCACCGCCACCGTCGTGGACCCACGTGCCCCCGCCATCCCATGCCCCTCACCCCGTCTCCAACTCTCCGCCCCCCCCCCCCCCCCCCCCGCCCGGCCGCCGAGTTGGCGCGCTTCAGAAAAGCTCACCGCTTCCGATCGCCAGTCAAATTAGGGTCCCACTGCGTAGTTTCCGGCCCAGGAGTCTGGGGAATCAAAAACTTCCAGCATACTCCTACATCTAACGTACTGACTAGCCAAGGCACTGACAGAACCGACAAAGTGTCAACTGATAGTACAGGAATTTCTGAATACCATTAGCCATTAATGACTACGGCAGAAAAATCGCAAGATAATTATAAATTTGCTTGTCAGAGTTCCACTGTCCTGTCGTCTCGCTTCTTTTTCCCTATTAACTCCATTCCTAACGGTTTGCTACCCAACACACACCCTTGCGGTAGTAAGCTGGAGATTATGTAAATTTGGAAGATAACTGTCGTCATTAGCTGGGACATGACACAACACAAATCTCCTTGAAGTTATACGCACTTATTTTTACAAGATAAAGATAAAAAATATCCTTCAGTTTTCCACTGGTAATTGGTTTATTGCAAGATACGGTTTTGACGTACCACGTCATTATGACGTTGAACGTCAACAATTCAAAAACCTCTGGCTGAGTAGCGTGAAATATTTTGGAAATATTTTTCCTGCCAAGGCTAAAATATCTAAATATCCAGCATGGCGACTGACATCGAATTTTTGAAACAGCAACTTTATAACTTGAAAACTACCCAGAAATCAGCTATCAAGCACAAAGGAACTGTTTCTTTCGCCAATACCGCGAAATCTGGTTTAGTACCCCGTGAAGGTGAACTGCATTTTTCTTGGCCTGTGAAGAAATCAATTGCGGCTGTTGCTTGTGAAATGACCTTTGACACGTAAGGCAGCTGCAAAGGTGAATCTTGCCCAATGTCTTCTTCTGATTCTGTCGATAACCCCACCTCTGATTCTACGCCTGAATGCGCTGCCAATATTTCCGCAGGTGAGCACGATGATAGTGGTGACAGTGCCTTAGTTAATCAAGCCACCGACAATGATAACGATGGCTACACTGTTATTAATCGCAAACGGAAGCGCCGCCCTCCACCAACCATGGGTTCTTCAGACTAGGACTGTTCCCTTGTGAGTGTCCCAAGACGCTAGCATAGACGTGTTTGGAACCTTCCATCTGACACTACGGGAGAAAGTGCTACAGTAGACTAAGGCACAAAAGCCGGGGATAACCGACTCATCTGCCGAAAATGAACAATTAAAGGTGTCTCGTGGGAATTATACCTCATTCCGTATCCCTATTTGCAGTGATGTAGCTGATCAGCTGCTCAAACCCGAATTTTGACCGAAAAACGTATATTTCGGTAACTATTTATTCCCCCAACCTTGCCAAAAAACTTGAATGAAATAGTGAAGCATTTAAAGGTAATGTACATTAACATTCAGTGCCTACGAAATTAGCTACTTGACTTAGAAGTTCTTGTGAGTGAACATTATCCGCGGGTAATCTACTTGAATGAACTCTGGCTTACGTCCGACCAAGTGTCGGACTTCACTTTGTCAGCTCAGGCGAAGTAAAAGTTACATCGGGTGTTCCCCAGGGAAGCGTGATAGGCCCAATTTTGTTTCTTCTCTACGTAAATGACTTGAATACAGTAGTAAAAAATAGCAAGCTCCGTCTTTTTGCCGATGATGCAGTAGTGTATAAGGAAATTAGAAATGAAGAGGGCAGTCAGTCTTTAGCTAAGGATTTAGATGCGATTGATGATTGGTGTGATCGTCGGCAGCTAGAATTAAATTTGAAGAAATGCGCGATTATGAATTTTTGGAAAAAGAATGGCTTTCCTCGGAATAATTATTGCATGAAAGAAAAGAAAATATCTAACGTAGAATCTATTAAATACTTAGGCGTCACCATCACTGAAGACAAGTCATGGGGGGAACACATCAGGGAAATAACTAGTGTAGCAAACCGTAGATTAGGATTCGTAAAAAGCGTTCTAGGCAAATGCGATGAGAGAGTACGAGAGAAAAGCTATTTTACACTTGTCAGGCCTCATTTAGAATATGCCGCTAGTATATGGGATCCGTACGAGGAAGGTATTATAAAAGAATTAGAGCGTGTGCAAAGAAGATCCGCTAGATTTGTTAAAGGCCATTATGATAATTGCATATGTGTTACGAGCTTAATTGAAGAACTAGGATGGGAATTACTATCAGAACGCAGGTTAAAATTTAGGTTAAACCTTTTAAGTAAATTCGAAACCGATTTGTTCACAGATGACGTTAGATCTATATTGAGAACCCCTGCGTATTATGCTAGGTTTGACCAGATTAACAAGATTAGAGAGATAGATTGTCGTACCGATAGATTTAAAATGTCATTTTTCCCGCGTACCATAAGAGAGAACAATAGGCAGCGTTGCAAAGGGATAGGTAGGTGAAATATAGTAAGAGTAGTCTGTAGTGCATGATGCATGTAATAACAACCATTAATCCCTTTCTTATTATGTAAATACTAACCATCTACCTGCATGCGACCCTGTTCTCTAGCATGTCTCCCTTAAATATCCTAGTTGCATGTCAATAGTGCATGTTTGGTGATCTTCACCCCCTGCCACACACCCTCGTGGTGGCTCGCAGGGTATTACGTAGATGTAGATGTGAAGTGAATTCTTTCCATCTGCCTGATTATGTTGTACCCGAATTTTTTTTGTCGAACTGAGTTAAAAAATGAAGGTGTCTTAATTGTTTTGTCTGAAAATCTACGATACTCCTTTGTGAAAATTCACAACAATTTACTTCATAAAGGGACAGGGGTTCGAATCTGGTGTATCCCAAATTCAACTCGACGATACACATTTCATTTGGACACTATCTATCGTTCTTCTTCAATTAATTTCAATGTCTTCCTCGACAAACTATCTGAACTCATACTGATAAAATTCACAACACTTATTGAAAACCATACAATTATCATGACCAGGGATTTTTGCGGCAATATTCAGGAAGATTCAAAAGAAAAACCTAATATACTTGACATTCTTTCTTCTTTTGATTTGAATATCACCAACAACAAACGCACAAGAGTCAATCATATTTCTGCAACTGTCATAGATAACACATTTACTATTATTGCCCTATAGTTTGTGGAAATAAATGTTCTTGTCTCATATCTCCGACTATTTTCTATTAATATCCACATTTGCAATCAGTTCTTATATACATTATAAAATTTCATGTAAGAGACTCTTCTCCGCAGGAAATGTGGTCACTTTCTGTGAAATTCTAAATTCCCATGATTGGACAACCGTTTACTCACTGTGCTCTTTTAATGGCAGCTTCAAGCACTTCTATTCATCTTACTAAAATTACTTTCATTACTGTTTTCTTATTTTGCCTTATAGAAGAAGATATTATTCTTATTCAAAGTGCAAAAAAGCTTGGGTATCTGAAGAAATCCGTGGATTATCTAGGTTAATGAAAGACATGGCTTCTTACTTCCACGGTAAGAGACTTGAATATGCTGTCATGAAAAAGAATCATAGACATATCCTTCTGAAAGATGACAGGATATAAAATTACCGGAGAATCAGTAATGCTGAAGGCAAAACAAGAGAAATTTGGAAAGTTGTTACAGAATCTAAACTTCATGGGAGTATTAGGTTAGATTTTACCATTTTGGATTCTTAGGGCAATGCTCTTGATGATAATCTTCAAATGGCCTCAGCCCACAATGATTTCTTTTTATCACATCAATTACCCAAGACAGCACAGTAGAGGAAACATAGCCAAGCAACGAGCCCTGGTCACTCCTTATTTCTTCACCATTGCTCTGATTCAGAACTACTAAATGTAATCCGGAATCTAGGCAATAAGTTCACGACAGGCATTTATGGGATTTCAGCTGCTATAATAAAACGGTCTCGTCATGCAGTTAAGCTACACATATTATTTTTAATCAATGATAATTTACGGTTAAGCAAGTTTCCAAGTCATCTTAAAGTTGCTAAGGTTATTTCTCTCTACAATGGAAAGGGCAGTCGGCAACACATGCATTCTTATCTGCCTATTTGCTAACTAAACCAATTTTGCAATATTTTAAAATTTTATTTAGTTCTCATCTTATAACTTACTTAGAATTCGAAATTTGGCCATCTACATCCCACCATGGTTTCAGGAAGTCGAGGTCCACTGCCACTGCCACTTTCCATGTCCAAAAACAAAATATTATCTGACCTGGACAACAGACTAGAATCCCTAATTCTTTTTTCTCGATTTTTCTAAAGCCGGTGGATGTATAAATCATAATCTTTTATCGCAAAAACTTGAAATCTTCGGTATCAGAGGAACAGCATATAGATGAAGTCCTATGTTAGCGATACGCAACAGGGTGTTGTCCTCACAATACTCTGGGCCAAATTTGTGTCCCCTGAGAAAAATGTTGACTCTGTTGTACCACAGGGTTCTATTTTGGATCCAGTAATATATATTTTGTATATAAATGACCTCCCAGACATGTATAATCTATACCAGGTGTACTTCCAATATTGTATCCTGATAATACCAATATGTTAGTGCCTGCTTCCTCAATTGAAAGTCTGGTTATAAGATCTATTAATGTTGCACATCGCCTTCAAGAGTGGTGTAGTCATGATTCTCTTCTTCTCAATATGGAGAAACCAAATTTAAATTATATTTCTAATAAGAATATAAACATATAGCACCTATCTCTGTTAATATAAATGCCAACCCTATTCCACAGAATAGTTGTTCTTCCTTTTTTGGTGTCACCCGAGACAGTAATATGTCTTGTGACGGTCAGATTCAGAAACTCCGTAGCGAACTGAGTTTTTTCAATTCGTTCTATTAGACTGACTGTAAATAAGGATGTGCTATTGCCAATCTATTATGATGATATTTATGCCCAGTTCATGCTCAGTAATCTCTTCTGGGGCCCTTCACCCGAAGCTTCTCTTCATGCCCCATGCCCCTCTTTCAGAAATTTGGTATTTTACCTCTTTCCTCTATCTACATGCGTGCTGAAATTATTCGTATCTCTCCAATCATGCCACTAATAATGACTATCATAGTTAAAATGCAAGGAGCTCGGCTGATCTCCACAAAATGCAGGTTAGACCCAGATACTCTGGTTATGCCCCATAGCATGTGGGCCTTTTACTATATATCAAGCTTCCTCGTGAAGTTAGGAGTGCAAAGACGATGGCCCTCCTCAAATGTAAATAACAGGGTTTTTATTGAGAAATTTGTTACGCTCTGTTGACGAATTTCATCTCCTTAATTTTTTTCGTTTGCTTTGTATGTGCTTATCTTGACGTTTTCTATATTTTTAGAGCTACACCTTGACTTACGTCGGCTTTGATGATACGTCGGTTTTTTTTAAATCGGTAAAGAAGTATGAAATTAACTTAATCAGCCAAATATATTAGGATCGAAAACTAACTCTTAGAAGCAAATAATATTCATATAAATCACGTTGAAAGGAAGTAAAAGTCGTTTTTAAATAAATAATGCTAATAAAATTAGAATAGAAAATCCAAAGAATTGAAAGTACGGAAGACGCATGGAAAGACTGATACTGAAGTTCTGCTCGATTCGGTGGGGACGCGAGAATTTTCACTTACATTCTCCGGGAGCGCGAATTTTTCGCCAGCACTTTTAGTAGTAGTTTTAGGTTGTGGGAATAACTATATATTTGAAATGGATAACATAATATAATGTCAGCAGTAGTCAATGTTAGAGCTGCTAAGTTACTATAATTTCTTTGGGGCGAGACGAAGGATGGATTCATTTATTGGCTGGCGATCTCATAGTAACGGCACGGTCTTTAGGCTAGCCTACACAACCTGAATCGTTTGATGACAATCCATGGCCATCAACATCCGCCGTGTAAATATCTTCTTCGCCAGTTACAACAAACAACATGGATATATCGCTATTCAGGTTGGTTTCAGCATTTAAAATTATTTCTTGGGAAATAGTTTTAGAATAGAAACATGTTACAAGTGAGCCCTGCATCAGAGCAAGATTTTACAATTACCGTCACGACACTCTCTTAAGCCGTGTTTGCCTCGCGAGTAGATGCATGAACACATTCGCCATTAAAATTGCATCGTGTCAACACCCAACATTGGAAACAAGAAGATCGCATGGCCATAAAATATCCCATCTTCCAATTTGGAGTATTTCCCCACTCATCTGTCCAGCCACGCACTTACGCGAGTACACGCATCGTGTAATCACGCCTTTAGGAACGGAAGCGGGATCAACGACAAATATGACGGCATGCGTTTGCGATATGCCGTACTGAATGATATCGTATTCACGTTTCGTCATCTTTTGAGGTATTATAATTGCAATACTTTTCATTTATTTATTCATACAGGTTACCCGTACGTCAACGAGCATTTTTATTTTTTTTACAAAATCTACCATATGTACTCGACTGTTCACCAATTCATATTAGAGTACAATAGTGTTTTTATTATCGGTTTATAGGAGAGCTGGATCGATTTACGTCGGAATTTGACTTACGTCTGATCGTCTGGAACCAGTTAAAGACGTACGGCGAGGTATACCTGTATTACAACAACGCTGTACGAATAAATATTATCATTATTGAATATAAAGTGTAAATACAAAGTATTTCCTTGGGTAGGATTTCATCGGGGCTATTAGTAATATTTTTTCTGAAAACCCTTTGAAACCTCTGAAAAAAAAGGCGGGCGAAGTTAAAAAAAATATCGAGAAACCTTGGTTAAGCTGAGAGGTTCCAAAACAGGTTGAAAAGGGCGTGTTCCTCCACTCACGCCGGAAGTCGACGGTTGAATCGGGCACATTAATACCAGCAAAAGTTCTGTTCTTCATTGGGTTTCCTAATCTTCTATCTGCCGTGTAATGAATTTTCAGGCTAAATATGCGCACGGTTTCAAGGGGCCGTCTCTATACACGTGCCACAAACGTATAATCGAGGGAAGGGACTTATCGGCGTCGTGGTATTGGTTTGCAGTCAAAGTAAACTTAGCGCAAGAGTAGTTGTGCTCTTTGTGATGCTGAGTCGAGTCTCCAATGAATCTGGCGTTGAAACTTAGGGACTTCCATTTTTTTGAGTGGACGATAGTCTTCATGGTTCTACATACCGTTTGTAATGTATTAGCTGAAGGATATAAATTATAACTTATGAACGATTTCTTTAAATTCATGGAGGCTAATTTAGTTAGCGTACTTAAGTCCTTCATCAGTATTTTTTGCTCGATTTCTACCAAATATTTTTCATTTATTTTCAATATAGAACATAAGGATAACTAGAGCAGATGGAATAGTTTTAGCTATGCAGAGTGGCAGTTCGCCCTTACCTTCCTGGAATATTCCATGGTAAGATTAGGAAAAGAATATTTAGATTACATTAAGAAAGCTCATATATTTAGAACCGATTCACCGATAAATTTTTCGCTTTGGACCGTACAGAAAATTATGCGTCTTTGTGGGAAAATTTAGAGTGACACGGAGAGTATAAATAGAAGGAAATAATTTGAAAATCGTTAATAATTGGTGAAAATGCGAGATGAAGCAGCAAATCAATGCAAATTCCGTGCGTTATTATTGAGCCTTACCATTGCATACCCACACTCTCCTGTGAATTTATATGAGTCACTCAAGCTACGCCTTCGATCTATTGAAAGCAGTTAAAAAAAATCCCATTCTTGGCAAAAATCCTAAGATAGTCCCAGCAGGTCGCTTGGCTTCTTATCTCTTGCTATCGGAGTCCACTCCATAACGCAATCATGAACGTTTCGTAAATAGTTGTGAGAGACTTGAATTTCCGGGGCATCAAATTCTGAGGTTACGTCGCACCGTCCAACCAACGACCATAATCCTGAGACAAACAAAGCATCCGTGCATGAGGTGACATTTGAACCCACGATCCTCGAGAAGCCAGGTAGCAGTTTGACCTGCGACCTCAGCCGCTCCAATCTCTCTCATCGCATTTTCGATAGAAAAAATAATCCGGTCTCTTTGATTAGATCAAATTGCTGCATGACCACGTGTCAGATCATATGCTCACTTCCCGATTCGTTGGCTCACGGATCATCTAGCGGCATTTTTGGATTCCGGTAAATTTCCCGTAAGTGATAGTTTCTCCAGAAAGCTCTCAGATCTTTCATGTACATCTACGAATGCCACCACTAGGGTGTGTGCCACGGTGTGATTCCACACCGGGCATGTAGCACTCGCCTCAGTTCAAATGAGCACCCTACGCGGAGACCAAAAAGCAGTCAGGACAACGACTTGCGGTTAAACTCAGAAACTGAGAGTGACGCGCGGACGTAAACATGCTATCATCCGGTACGCTCAGTTAAGATTCAACTACTGGTTAGTATTACAAAAACCATTTCTTTACAAATGCCATCAATTTATTTTCACGACGTACACTAAATTATGCAGAAAACCAAATAATGCCGGACATTTAAAGTGGGGTGAGTTGTCAATAGTGAAGAGGATATGATGTTGAACAAAAGTAACAAGTCTACTCAAGTTATTGAGGGTGGGTAATCACTTCCCGGCGTGTAATGTTATTAGGGTCTATTCGCGATCTCCACCAGTATAAACTCTGCATCGCTGCCGACTTTTCGATGGTCGAGTCGTCCATCGTTATCGGAGCTGAATGTCATGGCTTACAAGTTGACTGGAGTATATGCCTGTTTGCTGGCTCAAGTAGCACCTGATTGGTTTGTTGCTTCCCGCCTTTTTCTGACCATTCGGATCTTCCTCAGTATAGGATTCCAAAAGTTGCTGAGAGGGTTTCCCGAGTTCCTATTGTGATTTTCTCACTCTAACCAAAATCCAATCATCATTCTTTCCCAGAAGGTAGTTGTTCCCGCAGCGAAGAATCTTTCACTTATCTCACTGGATGGATGTTCCTAGTTGCTGCCTCGTTCAGCAACGGCATGTTTTTACGCTGGACGAGCGTGAAATATCTCTGGCGCCTCCGTCACCATGGTTGCCATTATCCTGCCCGTCCCTCCCACGTGCGTGTGGCCACATACGCATCGCATCCGATAGACTCCTGGAGTCAAGAGACCGGTGTTGTCTGTTGCTCTCGCCAGTTGTTCTGTCAATGTGGAGCACTGTGATAGTTTCTGTCACATCCTCATCACATCTAATTAAGAGAAATTTTTCACATCAATTCTCTTCAGAATAACGTAACCCAATATCATGGTTCGATCCGGGTGTTAGAGGAAGGGATCAACCGGAAAAGTCATGGGTGAATACGGCGGACGAGACTCAAAAGAAATGGAGTATTGGGAGTCATTTGTGAATTAATGCAGGGGGTAGACTCTAAAAGTCAAGGCTGAATGTGGTAGAAGTATCTCGAATGAGGAGGAAAGGTAGGAGTCTTGCATGGACCTATGCACCTGTGGAAGAGAAGTTAAAGAGGTCGATAAGAAGACGGCCTTAGGGTGGAAATTATTAAGAGTGCTAGTATTCTAGGCCTATCAGCAATAACTGGTTTATTTAACTCCACCCATCCCGAAAGAGAATGACATTGGTATGGTATGGAATAATTGGTATGTATAAGTATTAAAAACTGGTGTGCCACAGAAAGTAATGGTAAAGTGGCAAAAAGCTTGAAATATTTGAACTATTGATTGATTGTTAAGCCGTTTTCATTCAAGGTTAAGTCGAGAAATAGAATATGGATATTAAAAATGCCCTTAGCCGTGATTATGAAGCGAAATAAAATGTATGGTAACTATAAAATGAGGTTATGGCCGAACTGTTTCAATTCTTCACTTCGTATTACGGAAAGTGAACCGATCTTTGGGGGAATAATAGGAAAATATGACGGAGAAGGGTATAAATTTGAATATGGAAGACTTCCCTTAGTACTCATCACGTTATCGTTTCATGATTTGAAATAGCATTTTCCTCTCTTTTGCGTGCGGGTCTCAAGTTACGCTCGTGACCACGTTTGTCATCTTTCGTGTTTCGATTTTCTCCCTGCGGAAATACTTTTCCTCTAATGTATTCATTCGTGTGAAGCAGCCATAGGCGTCACATATTTGCACACTGGTACTGAATGTAAATTTGTTCTTGACAAGAAAACAAGCCCTCGGTCACCTGTCTACCAATCACGGGATGTTGGCTAAAACAACAATACACCTACACAAATTCTTAGGAGTTGGTTTAATAAAAAGTACAGTTATCTATGCATATATCTCATTTCGAACTCTCAAGTAAGAGAACTTTTCTGGCGAATTACGTTTTTTTTAGCATTTTTCACAATTCTCACCACTGTGCTTTAATCAATTAGTATTAATTTTTCTGGGCATGCCAAAATTCTAATCATATTACTTGGGTTAATTACAATATTGCAGGACTCAAAAATAAAAAATATGAACTTTTTTCTCTCATCCTGAGATGTGACGTTCGGATTCTCAAATTTTAGGCGTAAATTTGCTCAGTTTCATTGGGAGTAGTTTCATAATTTCTGTAATTGTTTTTATCGTCACAATAATCTTTCATAAACAACAATTTTTCCTAATATAACGGTATATCTCTCGGATAGTCAGAGTATCTTAGTTGGACAACTATGTGATGCGTTACCTTCCCCTACTAGGTTTTTATTCTAAAATAATAATTATTATTTTGTTAATTTTTAAGGTTTGGTGTATTTTCCATGGCCTCTGTGGTATATCTTGGCTGAGAGGAATCATATAGTGTACGACAAAAAGATAATCAAATATATTTATAACTACATTTTTTTCACGTTTTAAGTCACACATTGCTGGTACCTCTAGCGGTTTTCCATGGACTAATTTGTCGATTGTGATGGTGCTATAGAGCAGGGTGGTCTCTACTCACCGTTATGCCGACATTTAATAGCCATTGAGTGTGATAAAATTTGAATTGCAAAATTACTTCCAAGTTCTCCTGAAGGGTTGAATGCTGTTGCAAATTCGCGGAAAGAAATAAAATGAGAGATTTACTGGATTGCGAAGTGAACTGGGTAACATCACGCATTTGGTAATGTTATCATTTAGAACATTAATCCTTGGACTTCATTTTATACCCGATGGAATCATAATGAAATTCTCGAAATTTTATTGTCTTGGCTAATTTAGTGTTCAAGTATCATTGCCTCAGTCGCCTGGCAAAGAAATCCCCATTCTCAAGAATGTTACCTTGTAGTGACTCCATATTTCACAATGTAAGTGATTAACTTCCACGTTAACCTTTGAACCATGCAAACTGCCACTAGAGAGCATGATAAGATATGCTAGGTCGCTTACATTTGTATACTTTGTGAATAGTAATAATGTTTATTCTATGCCATTACGCCGTAAGGGTATATAAATGTGTGGGTGCTTTGACGTGGTAGATGTGGTTTCAAATAAAAATGTGTAATTTAATTAAAATACCATACACTATTTGCGGAAATTTTGCCATATTTTTATGAGAACGGGTGCTGGTTCTTTGTTATCTCTACGGACGTAGTGGCCACGACTCCTTCATGTGCGTGTATCCATCTCTTTGGTGGTTTAATTCCTGACTTACCACAAGGTCCAGGACGCGAATCTGCCAGAGGATATGGATGTTTTGATGTCGTCCACCGTCTTCAAAGGAATAGTATCATATTTCTGGTTTGATTCTTAACTAACCATCGGTTAGATATAAGCTCTGCCGCTAAGGCAGGTACAATGTAAAGTCACTTCATGAAGTATCGCGACACATTACGCTAGCAGTTCGTTCAGATCGGCTGTCGAAACTCGAAATACGTTGGCTATACTGGGCCGTCTTAGGTGACTATTAGAGTGACTATTAGAGTGTGAGGGTACACTTTTCAATATTCATGAGGTATATTGGGAACGTCAGGTTTAGTGAGACCGCATTCTGGGAGTGCTCTCGCTCAAGTTCGAAGACAGACATACTCCTAGAAGCGGCCTCTAGGACTATATTTGGAGGAAATATGCGAATAAGGAACGGAGTAAAATGGGAAAATGTGGTGAAAAGGCAATATTGAATGGAGTATTATTATATAATGGAATATTGTTGGGTGAGTGACTTGGTGAGTGGATGCATTGGGAGGTAAAACGAAGAACAGCCGAATATATGGGAAGACGACCTTCTGCCTATGGATAATGTAGCTGCCGAGTAAGATTACGAGGCCAATGAGTTGCGAATACCCTTGCTTCACTCAGTGAATTAATTTCAACGTGAGCATTCCAAAGCGAATGAAGACGAGAGCACAGCCAGAATTCCATTAAATATAGCCAGGGTGTGTGGCACGGGGTGATTTCACACCAGGCATGAAGCCCTCATCCCAGTTAAAATCAGAACCTCGCACGTTCCCCTGGATGCCAGGCGCAGGCCGAAAGCAGTCAGGACGACAGTCCGCAGTCCGACCAGAAACTAGGAGAGTGATACGTAGGAATCTCCTTATCGCTGAAGACTTATATCTCTGTCTACCCGAAAATTTTTAATCACATAACACGGCCCAGAATAGTCAACGTATTCCGAGCTTGGAAAGCTGACCTATGCGAACCGCTAGCGTAGTGTGTCGCGCTACTCAACGAGGTGACTGTATGGGTACGTACATGCCCTACGGTTCCCTTTGGAGGCAGGCCTAGTCAAAAAAGCGCAGTATTTATTTGATTTAGGCATAGCAAATTAGCTGTTTTATTAATTTCTTCCACTATACCATATACATGTATGCCTCTTTTGCTTCAATGGCGTTCATGCATTGCTTCTTATACGTCCTCTTGTTCTTACGATCCCTAATAATTCTCTTCTTTAGAGTCCCCTTAGCCATATCCGCCCATGACTCACCAGGACTTTCTCTCTCACCTATTCACTGTTCTATCTTTAATGTTTCTTTTATCAATGTCTGACTTAAAACGTGAACAAAATTTAGCTATAAGTCTATTTTATTATCTTTTTGTCGTACACTATATGCTTCCTCTCGGCCAAGATATACCACAGAGGCCAAGGCAGATACATCAAACCTTAAAAATTAATTAAATGACAATTGTAATATTTTAGAAAAAAAAAACCTTAAGAATCTTGTATATTGCCTCAACATGGCTTAGCCTAAGAAGCTCCCTTTCCATAAGCATCCCTTTCCAGAACATCCATACCGGCTTATGTGTATGAATTTGCCAGTTCTTTTAAAATATCGTAGAATAATCATAACAAAGGCCAGTGGGCGAGCCAAGCCCCTGATCTTTGACATGTAAGAAATCTCCTTTTGGTTTGGTTATTTGGGGGAGGTAACCTTCATATGAAGTAATTTGCTCTAATGAAGCTGGGTGGGGATGGTAGTTTGGGGAACTATGGAAGGAGGGAGAGAAACCTGGCGTCGGCGGTGGCCTAATCCTCATGGAGATGGTCCCAGTTTCACGTTCCCCGGAGTATGGAGTATAACGCCTTGAAATGATTTCCATATTGCACCATGGTAAGAAACAGGGTTGCAACGGAAAATGTGTGCTGCTAGTGTAACTTGAATCCAGACCCTCTGTATTGAATGTCAGTGCTCTGGCCCTAGCACCAATTGAAAATCCGGAAAAATCTCCTTTTCTTTGCCAATGTTTAAACTGACGTGAATCGATTCAAAATCCAGCTAAACTCTAAAACCTGGCGATCTCATCGTGTGAAATCCTCAAATCTGGGATAATATAATTTACCTTTCGTTTTCTAAGAATAACCGATACTTGATACCAAATGCTTAAATTTTGCAATACCCTGGTATTTTTTCCGAATATTCTTCCGTATCCTACCGGACAATGAACCTCCGCACTACCCTTGTCGTTCCCCGTCTCCCCTGTGCATATCGCCCAATATAAAACGCTTGCTGCTCAATGCCATTAACATTTATGAGCGATTTTCGTATTTATTCTCGCGTGGTATCGATTAGGTATTTTTTCAACTCTTGTATATTGCCTTAACATGGCTTAGCCCAAGAAGCACACTCTTTCCATGAGCATCCTTTACTTAAAAGAGCCATATTTCAACGTTTTATTTCGCTGGAATGTTAAGGTATCTCTTTCGGCCGCATTCGCCAGCCACAAATTAACTCATTTCGAGTCAGATTTTAAACGTTCCTGATGTGCCTCTCGAAAGAGTAACACGATGTTCTACGTTGTATGATGTTGCTCTGTTACTATTTCCAAGTCCTTAGTGTTGCACTGGAAATCATCCTCCTTTAAACAATACCAAATGAAAAGTAAATTTCTTATAGGATAGCTTTGATGTGCGAGGGGCCGCAATGTGATCTGTGGTACACACATCGGCGGAATATGCGAAGCAGCCTTGAAAAACAAACTCTGCCTCATTTGCCGGGTAAGTGTAATGAGAAAGTCGGAGAACCTCCTCATAGACATGATCTTATGCTGGCTTTCGCGGTACGACATAGGCATCGATTTATTTATCTGAGGTGATCTACCAGATAAGGTAGATTTAAATGGAAGAAGTTACATCTATACTTTAGCCGGTCCCTGTCTCCTTGAACGATTTCACTTTTCAGCCCGTCCTCCTCCTCATCCCATCGATAAGGCTTCTTCTCTTTCATTCCCCACCCCTCTCACCCAACATTTCCCATTTATCCACAACCGTCAGCATCCCTTCACCTGTCATTGCCTGCTCCAACCACCTACTCTGCCTTGTTCTGGTCTCCTCGAATATTTCCCTCTCCTTTAACCACCTCTCTGAGCACTAGCGCGCTCTTATTCACTCCTTCCATCGCACTTTCTTTGATTTCCTCTTCTCCCCCATCTCATACGCCTGCGGTCTGTTCTCATCTTCCTTCTGCAGAATCCACACGTTGCTGTCCGCGGAGTTTTATGACATTCGATTTTGTGGGACTTCTGTGTGAAGAGAATTTTTGATCGAAGAGCGATCGTTGAAGTTCAAGGAGATAAGAAGAGGCTTACCATAAAATTACCAATAGAGGCGAGTAGAAGAAAGTGTACGCGAGAATTATTTCTTACTAAATGGGATTTTACCGTCGTTATGTCGTCCTGTTTGCATTGAGAAGCTGTAATTATAATCTCGTGTCACTCCGTGTCTTGTGTAATATATGCTAAAAGGACTTACAATTCTGACTACCAGGTACGTATCATCCAACATCATGGTTTTTTAAAAAAATTCGTAGTCTTTTAAGTTTGCCATAAAGTTTCTTTTATTTCTTCTTGCGATGTGATATAAGTATTTATCTCGGGGTTAATGCTTACAGCTTAACGTCCACATTCAATGCAAGGTCGCGATAATTTTTTCAATCAGCACTGGAAGCAAATACCTTGCTATAGATAGATAAATCCTTTTCTTCTCCTGTTTCAAATTAACAAAATGTCTCTGATGTTCAGTTGAATTCGAGATGCCAAATTGAGGAAACTTCAATTGAATAGAAAAGTTAATGCAAACTGAGTAGCGTAGCCTAAATATTTCCCACTCAGTAATTCGGTAACCATAATTTATTTTGACAAGTAATGAAAATTTTGGAGGATGTAATCAGTTTATTTTGCTTTGATAAATCATTACTGATTCTCAAACCTTTTATTGACGATTTTTGTTAGTTTAATGAAAATTATCTGAGATTTTTAAATTTAGCGGAAATGTTATGCAATTGTTGTACCTTGCTCCCGAAAATTTGAAAAAGTGCTAAGCCATATGTCCGATTCCCAGCTCGTATAATCGCTCAGTTTTTCGCCAATGATTTTCTTATTTTAAACAGCGATAAATTGTTCTAATTTTAATAGTAATTGAAATCAATAGAGCAACGAAATTTCAGAGGTAATCATGCGTTGCATATGTTATTCGTTTTCTAGCGAACCATGAATAATAACGAGAGTGACAACTAATCGATTAGCGGCTATGGAAAGGGAGTCATGCTTATCCTCCATTAATCCGTTGGTTGCGGAATACTAGTTCGGAATTGGGGTAATTTAATTCGATTCCATTATTTTAAATTGTTTGAAGAAACATTTTTGAAGCTATTGCATTGCAAGCATTTGCAGCGGTTGGCCGACCGCACCATTGTCACATGTTAATGAAGCTTTCCAATTACTCGGAGAGTTTTCTGAACGCTGACATTCCATGTTTTTACTATTCCATGATGTCATTTTGGGTTTCCCTCAAGGTCAAGAGACTATGGGATTTCGTTCTGGGGCCGGTTCCCGAAGATTATGGTGGGAGCGCATGCAGGTGGGTTTTTATGCATCGCTGAGCGTTGAAACATTTCTCTGAGTCATGAATTCTTTCACGCCCTCCTGAACTCATGAATAAAAACCGGTAGTTATCTACATTCGTCTAAAAGGAGTAAATAAGCTACGAATTAGCTAGTGGTGCTATTTCAAACATAGATTAAGTACATTGCTGAGGTCCTTTATGTCAAAGTATTGAAAAAAATGGAGTTGCGGGTGAGTTGGGAACCTTTCCACGTGATTTTCTTCGGGAATCTTCCATTTGTTAGGCAAGTAAAATTTATCTTCTTTGTTGGAAAGCTTAAAGAGCTTTTGCTGACGTAAGCGTATAAAAATATGCTCTCGATTTTTAAAAATGATTTATTATTCTCTTATCGAATGCTGTCGAATATTTCTGCAGATATACTGTCGAGTTTATCGTTCCGAAAATCTGTAATAGTAGAATGATATTAAGTTCAGCGCATCATTAGAATGCGGTGATTTTATGCTGCGACGTATATCTCTCTTGCCCTTATATTGCTCGTTCTCAATCACCAATTTATCGTAAATCTGCGAAAACTTTTCCTTATATCGTCAATATTTTATTTTTTTACCGATAATATGGATTGGCCTTATCACATTTTGGTCTATTTTTGCTCTTCAATTAAGGTAAATAAGCCGATAAATAAACCCCCGGTCGCCACATGTGAGCTCAAAATATTTTTAACCAGCGAACATGATAGCTGGGCTTATTATAACATAATAAGTAATATAATGAATTAATAATTATGCAACAGGTCACTTGGAAAAACTTCATTTAAATATATTGAATAGTTATTGGCAAATATTGATAGTACTACACTGGATATAATAGCTCTTGAACCCGTAAACATTTTCAATATCTCTTAATATTGCTCAGAATTCTATGTTGTACTCGCAGAAATGGCAGGGAGTCAGATCTTGTTCATGAGCAAGGTACTGTGTTTGAGGAGAAACTATTGAAGGTCGAGGGTGACCTTGCTTTCGATGATAGCAGCAACTCCGAAGTTTGTAGCCGAGGTAGTTTATCATTTTGATCCCCTTATCCATAAACGCTGAGAGGCAAGGATAATCGTTTTAATCCCAAATCTATTTTTTTAGATCCGATGGAAATTTTTCCTCTGGATCGCAGCACATTTTCAACGGTCACTGGTGTGCTAAAGCGTTTCTAAGAGCAGCTTGCTTTGTCAGATTTACATTTCAAAATTCGTCGGAGAAACTGAAATATTCAGCTCTGGCCGACACTCAGAAGAGCCGTGAACTGACTGTTGTTTATTTCTGATATCAAATTAATGGTAACTATTGAGCGCAACGTATTTTATTTTATTACAGTTTGAGTTGAATGGTATATGCCCTTTTTATTTGAGACGGCGTATTTCTTCCCACCACGATATACCTATGTGTGCGTGTGTATACAAGAAGAAATTATCACAAGTCGCGATATGTGTAAAATAAAATCTAAAAGGTTTGGCGGTATACGTTGGAGACACAAAGAAAAACTAACATGAAAGTTGAAATTTTCGATCCTCACGGGAATCCTTCAAATAAAAGAGATAGTCAGAGGGCAGTTCATCTGAAGAAGACCAGAGAGGTCGAACATTTCAATTTTCTTGTTATTTTTTCTTTTTGTGCTCTATGTGTACCGCCTCACTATGAGGATTTGGTTTCATACAATAACTTTGGGAAATAAGGCTCTCGGTGACGGTGCACATAAAAAAATATAACTGAAACACTTGGAATATATAGAGGAACGTATGAAGGGCACTTGTAAAGGAATAGCTGAATGTTTCGACGAAGAGTTGAAATGGGGGGATTCTGGGGAAGCCCTTTGAATGTCTAATTCTGATAAGGAAATGTTGACATCAGGGAAGCTAACGTTGGAATTGGAGATAGTGAAGGTGAATGAGACGGAGGAAGAGTTATTGAGGGCCGAGGGAAGAATGATATTTAGGAAATGAGGCCGAATAAGAAAGATATTAGATAAAGATATATGTAGCGGAGCCCTAACAGGGGTTTTAACGGATATTTGGACAGAAAGGATTGCTCTAAAGACCCAAGGTAGAGGTTGGCATCTGAGGGGATAAACCTACTTCCTTTGATTTGAAGAAAGAATTGTTTATGGAAGGAGGAATTTGAAGTGAGAATGATCTCACCCACATGAAGATATAAATGTAAATATGAAAAGGAAATAAATAAATTAATACATGCTAGCAACAAGGCGTTAAAGTTGGGGTTATCATGCGGATTAACGATCACAGGAACAGCGTGACGCAACAGTTGAAGTTGCCTGTAGCTGAGAACGGTAATTCGCATAACCTCCCCTACAATGACTGCTTTCAAGTAAAAATCATTCGCGCCCTCCCACCCGACACCTCTGTAGCGATTGCTACGCTGAATAATACACTTGTGAGGTTTCTGCAGAGGAGCGTTTATTGCCACTTCAAAGTACAGACTGGCTTGGTAGCCGAGATGGCTTGCTTATATATTGGCGGCGAACTCTCTCGAACGCCGCGCCGGAACTTCCTCGAACATTCTGGAATTTTTTCTGGAAAGAGGTAGAAAAAATTTCGGCCGGCGCCGGGAATCAAACGCGGGTCGTCCGATTGGTAGTCGAACACCTATCCACCGGTCCAACTCCATGTTGTGGCGGATAATGCGCCACACTACTCCCCCCCTTGGAAGAGAGAGCGTCGGCCACCTCTATTATCGAGCTCCACCATTGGGAGCAATCATATATCTCAATTTTAAAATCAACTTGCTCTCCACCTTCCTTTCCACCCCTTCTGTCTTCCCTTCCTTCTCAGTTCTCATCCCTCCTTTGCCTCTGAAAATGACAGTACTATTCACATTCGTCCATTAAACTCTAATGGAGATAAGCGATGAAGTTCGTCGAGAAAAAAAATTGATCAGACCGAGATTCAAACCAACTCCTCCTAATTACCGGTCATGTGTTAGTCAGTAGCAGCCATGCTTGTGAGTCCGTACGAGTGTCATTTGTGCATTCCGTAATGATCCTTTAATCACGAGTTATTTTTTCTTTCCATGTGAACAATGGTGTAATGAGTTCCGGACCCTTTGCGTTGAATGGGTGAATTTTGATCAAAGCTTCGTGGAGAATCCTCTCGTACACTGATTCAAACAACTACCCGACTGTATTGCGTGAAAGTACACTCGGTCACTTTTTCCCTCACGTCTGCAACCTGATGACATCTGGATGAATTCACGGTTTTCGGCGTGCGAGAACAGTCGAATCGCCCTTAAAAAAAACTGGCACAGTAAATCGTCCACTGGAATCGCTGGCCGGGTGTCTCACGATTTTCCCCTCACCTTGGATCCTCTCCCCCCACCTCACCTTCACTCTCCGGGATGATGAAATCAACGGGGCCGCCCTCCCGTCCGCCATGGTCCGCTTCGCCCGAATCCCCTCATTTTCAACTCTTCGGCGCCGTGTGAAACGAAAGGATATTCGTGGAGAGAAGATTGAAACCATTGTTTGCCGGCCCTGATATTTTTTTCCGCCGTTGCGGTCGCCTTAAGCCGCAGCTGGCTTACGCCTTTATGAAGCATTCATGTGCAATGAACGAAATGGTGAGTCGAAGGAGTTTTGGTCGACGAGCCGGCTTTAGACAAGAGGGAGATCCATTCGGCTCTAACGTGGGAACGAATTGAGTGTTGAATCAATGTTCTTTTGAGTTCCGTTCTCTGATAAAGCCTGCTGAAGATCTCGGAATGATTACCGAAAGTTCGACGGGTGCCGTAACTGTTGTATAGGCGAGGGCGAAACATCAGCTTCTATTTAACTTTGATTTTTCTGTTCAACTTTGTGGAATTTATTGAAAACGAAATTTACGAAAACAGTTACTAATCACAAGATGCTGCAGCTCTCCGTTCTTTTCTCACCCCTTTAATCCTTTGCAATTCTTCCCTTTGACATCCTTCATAATTTGTGTTAAATGTTCCATCACTGGTCTGCCTCGATAAGTAATTACTCCCTGTTTTCTGTAGTAAGTTATTTGTTATTCCGTCAATGATAGTTTTAAAGAGTCTATTGCGCTTCTTAAATGATCTATTGAGTTTTTCTAATCCTTTGGGAATATTTTTCATTTCGCACCATTTTCTGCAAGCTCCTTGAGGGAATACTCCCCTTCTCGTTCCTTAGCAAATCATTTCGTGCCACTTATTGATAGTACACCACTATGACGTACGTATTAGGCTCCAGATTGTATAAAAACCCCTGATCTTAGATTTCACCGTAGAGAGCGTCAAACATGGATGCTGGCTAGACCTCCATGAGATTCTTGTGTGTATTAAGGTATTATCACCATCAACCGAGAAAGCTTTAATTCTTAATCAGAGTTTTTATTTCCAGTGAGTAGTTCATTCTTTATTTATCATTGAAAACATTCTCCAAATCTCCTCTGATTCGCCTTCTCCTTTGTCAATGATGAGCTGGGGAAAGTGACAGAATATCATAGGAAAAGATTATGTCTGTCCCTTTCCATTTAATGATATCCTTTGCCACACAACCACACAAATTAAATTTACGAAAATCCATAAATATTCCATTTATTAGAAGTAATATTTGACATGAAATATGGCTATAGAAATACTTCTTGTTTCTGAGTGTGTGTCAACAAAATATTAGTCCTTGGTGAGTCATTATATTAAGTGGGTGAATAATGACAAGATCCATCATATTGGCAAACATTGAACATTTAGGTCCTATATCAATGAGTCGTAAATGCGTCATGTGACATGAATCACTGAGATTTCTGTTATGCAAGGTTTTGCCTCTCTTTATTCAGTTTTCTCATTATTGGAACCACAATAACGTTAGTACTGATGCGAATCATTCCTCGCTTCAAGCCAGTTCGTTTCGGTCACCAGGTGGGCTTCAGTGAAAAACCTAAGTCATATATTTCTCAGTACCACAAGCAGTATCACTTTGTTATCGCATCCCTCGCCGATATTTTCGGGGAGTTAATTTTTGGTAGCCTCTAAGACCCCGGCTCGCTTTAATGGCTTCCCACGAAGAAAAGGAGCGATGGGATTTATGTTACCCTTTCCTTCCGTCTAGATTGGGAGTTTCCCGCTAACTCCTTTTCATGGCTGTTCCGTGAATCGCCTTGCGCCACACCGCTTTGTTTCCCATCGAGCCGCCGACGTGCGCGCTTCTGAGCGCAGAGATTTGACGCCGCTTGGTCCCGTCGTACGCTTCCCGCGCGAGCCCAGCACAAAGCGCTGCATAAAACGTTGCGGCTCTGCCAACCCGACTCCCCCCCCCCCCTCCCCCTTCCTCCGCCGCCACCGCAGCCCCAGTCAAACCGGTTACTTAACCTACACCCGCCTGTGCTTTAAATTAAGTAAATGTGTTATGTCTCGCGGAAATCCGCCGCGCGAAGGTGGCGGTAGCACTATTATCGCTTTCCTGACCTCTTTGGATGATCCTAAGCCATTATGACGAGGAGCATCGGAAACGAAGGGCTGAAAGGCAGCCGAGTTTACTTTCCCCCCCCCCCCCGCCGATTATGGAAGAGTGGTGATGGAGGAGGGTGGACTCCGGTGAGACCGTTTCCACTACATTTTGTGCCGACACGATTATTATTTTCCCTTTTTCCGCTCACCAGATTCCGATGGCCATTGAAGTCATGACAACCCGTTTTTATCGCCGTGGAATTCATTGAAACTCCTTCGCGGACTGTAATCTTATGCTATGAAGTGGTGGAAAATGTTATGCTCGGTTTGTATTGAAATCCTGGAACCAAATGTTAAGTTTCCGGCTTTATGAGCCAAGGAAGTCTCTGATGTTAAGGTGGTAGTTGGAACCGTCTACTGGCCGAGGAGTAATGTGGTGCTAAAACCATGGGCATGTCGTTTACACTAGCACTGTATTACAATGGTGGTCATTGGTACTTTTTCTTCTTCTCACATTCTTCATTCTTTTGGAAGATAAAATATTTTCCGTCTTATGTTTGCTGCACCGCAGTTTCGTGGGACGGAAACTTTCATTGCTCAAGAATCCATCGGTATTGTTTTGCAAATTACATCTTTAAATTAACATAGGTTTTAAACAAAACGTGAGAAATGTGCCTCTCATGCCTAGTAATCCTTCATTCACAGATGAAGTTTTCAGCGTTGTAAATTTTTGAAGCTACTGATATGATGACATTAGCTGAACCGACTAAAGGCCACTGAGTTCGGTCATGTAAAGTTTAAGGGTATTTTCCCAATGGTGAATATGACGATTGGCAGATTTTTGACACTTTTCCTATGTTCTCTATTTTATAAGGTAAAAAAGTATCCAAATATATTTTTATAAACTTCTTCTGCACTGTTGTTTCATAAGATAGTATCATCTACCGACTGTGTTCAATGTAGGGATAATTATGAAACTCATTGTAGCCACTATCAGATATTTTCATCTCGAAAACGGGAGTTTTTAGAGCAGATTTCTGCGATTAATGACCACTTAGTATGGGATGGGTGATAACCTTCCTGGTATGGGTAGTGTTTAAAACGCTATTGCAATGAAGCCGTTTCTTACGTGAGAATAGCCATTGTCATGTAGTTTCAAACTCATTACGTTGTGGCAGCAGCAATTTGTACCCTTAATTTTCTTAAGATAAACAAATGGTACTATCCTTATATTTCCATGACAGGGAGGTGAAAAATTCTGTCTCGAGGGTTAATCGCAGGGGTAATGAATGCGACGCTAGTGGAGGCCTCTTGCTTGAATCAGTGAGTGCAGTCGATAATCTCTTCATTTGAAGCGGTCCCGCTCGACTCATCGCGGGCGACAGATTCAAGCTTCTTCCCACTCTCAATTTATGCGCAAAACGTCAATTTCCTCGTGTATCCTGGAATTAGATTATTTTTCGCGATTTCCTCGCACACCACTATAGTCTCTCGCTAGAAAGAACTGCCGTAAAGTTGCAACTTATTACCCGGAAAATATCGTGAAATTTCTCGGAGTCATACAAAATTGGTTGATGCCATTGCATTGTTCTCTTACATGCACTATTGTCAATCCTCCCGATTTTCTGCACTTGAAGGGTCATATCTCAGGTCTTTCCGTCTTCATCCCAGCATTCGATCTAACCCTCTTCATTCCTTTCAAAAACCTATTCTCTTTCTTACCCTTTCTCGCTTCCCCAATATCCTTCCCTCTATCACGGCCTGGAGCAACCTATTTCGGCTTCCAGCCATCTACCATGTCTCCTGATCTCATCTAAAAGTTTCCATTTCTCTCCCACTATTCCGAACACTTCCTCGTTTGTCTTCTTTGCCATCCAAAGCACTCCTCCTCACTCATATCTCGAACGCCTGCAGTCTATTCTCGTCCTCTTTTCTGTGAGTCCCCGCACTACGCTGCACTCCATATCAAGTTTGGGTTATTCAAGCAGCCTGCCTAAACTAGATCAAGATTCATTTTAGATTTACATATGGTTGATTTTCCTCGGATATGCCAGATCCTCATTCACTTCTTTGGAATATCAAGTTCAGTGCCGTCAACCGGGGTGAAGCCGGTACATTTTTAAAGGTTTTTTTTAATATCTCCTGTATTCGCCTTTCTTCCTCACTCTTTTTCAATGAACTACGAATAAAATAAAGAAAACTTAATTTACATACAAATACTTTCATGATTGTATATTTAAAATCCAACTACTATTAACTCAGAAAAAAAGGAGTTAATTTTTTTCTATCTTCACCCCTTGAAGTGGGGTGACGATGGTAGACTTACGTATTTCGTAGTAAACCTGTAGATTTAGATTCCATTTCAATTTTACCCCATTAGTTTTATTCATGCTCGGACATCTACAAATCATGTGCACTTGGAAAGCGCCTCGCCAACTCTCTGTACTTCATAGTTTTTCTGTAGCAAAGCATTGCTACTTCTCAAAATCATTGCAATCTTCATTGAATCTTTTGGTGGCGATCGCCTTGATCGCCCCCTCAAAAATTTTTCAGAGTAAATTCTTTTTCCTCCAGCCATATAATCAGCATTTTGGTTTTAGAGTAGGGAATCACGGTTAAATTAATAGATGTTAAAGCCTATTGAGAGCAGTTTGCGACCGCAGAGTCATTGCTAATATTATCTACGTAGATACCCTATAATTTTCTGTTTAATCAATTCAATATAATAACGCCATTGAGATTAATTTAGCAGAGCAATGAAAAATGTCACTGCAAACTTTGTATTTCGGAGTTTGTAACATTACGAAGATATTTTCCCTCCAAAATATTCGGGACAATTGTCAGCCATTGCCACCCCCGAAATTACCCGCCTTAGCCTTAGCCTCCGGCCTCCAGATTTTCTTGGTAAGTATGTGGCATCCAAAAAGAATAGTAACAAGAACCACGAAAAAATTTAATAGACGTAAAACTTGGATACACCATGTACACCCCTCTAACTGCACTGTTTTGACCTTTTAGAGAATAAAAATTTGTAAAAAGTTAACTTACATTTTCTCAACGGATTATTACCCTCAAAAAGTTCCTTGAGCAAGGATAAATACTTACTCGACGATATTATTTACCATGGCGACACAACAACTGGTGTTCGGCGATGCTGCAGTGTCACCGGGAATTTTATGTAGATTTTTTAGTAGTTTGTTATATTATTTCTTAGTAAAAATTGACGTAGTTTGAAATGTATGTCAACGGATGATAGTGTGTAGCTGGAAGGTTTGCGAAAGTTGGTATTACTGGCCAAGAAGCGTCATTCTCTCCTCAGAACGAGGAGGGTTGGTTTCAGATAGAAGGCATTGAAGAGGTTCGCCCAGTACCTACATAATGTTCCAGTGAAGTCAATTGGCTCCATGATTCCCTGTGTTTGTGATTCAAGTCCTATGATTTAGGTGCATAATGCGGGGCTGTGGCAAGTCCCAACTAAAAATGATGAAGTGCTTACTAAACAGAACTCTGTGAGTGAGAATTCGCCCTTGGAAACTAATCTCAATATTCTCTCCATTGGCCGTTACAAAATAATGCCACAGAATCGCATTAATATCAGAAAGTGAATATTTATTTTCAAAGATCAAAAGGAAGAATTTTTGTATGTCATTTCTTTCTATTTATTGACGTAATGACTACTGTGCGTTTATTGTATGATATAAGCATACTATGTCCAGAAGCGATTTACAGTACTGTATTAGGGACTGACTGTGAAGGATCGGCTGCCATGACTCTTATTTAGTACGGATATTTCTTACGACGTTTCCAATTTTGTGTTCATCCATACCCATCAACTTATAAGCACAATTAACATTGAAATGCGACTTTAAAAAATGATTACATAATCACGACATAGAAAAATTTTGAGCGCTTCCATGTGATCTTTTCTTCTTCCATTTCAGACCGTTGTGCATCACAATTAGGTAGTTTAAATTAGACCAGGCAAGACGACACTTATTACAAGGTTCCAGTAATTTGTAAGGTTTATCAGTCGTCACTGAGAGGTGTGTGCTTCAACTTTAATGCGAGACTTGGACTTCCTCTGCGAGAGTACTTCAGAGTTCTTGCAAATCTTCATGCTAATTCTCCTCGTACTCATGTAATCACGGCATTTAATCCATATCAATGGAGTGTTTTATAATTGGTTTCCTTTCCCAATCTCATACTTCAGTCCTCTGCTTCTCAGTATTCTTCGTTTACCTCAATCTTTCCTGTAATGGTAGATTATTCTTTTGCAGTCGTTACGGAGATTTCTTTTGCCATGGTTGGCACTTCCTGACGATGTCATGTCAGTAGTATTCATATTAGACAGCTATAACTAGGTAGCCGATGTGCTTTATTTTACATTTACACTCATTTTAATTTGCTCTGTAAAACTAATCTGTCCTAGTTCAATTGATATCCATGTGTCTTAATTTCAGTTTTCAGATTTGTTCACATTGAGGTGTGGTGCTCTTTTCCAATGCCATTTCTGTGGAAAATCTGCCATGGAGTGCGCTAATTATGGATGTCACTAAATTATTCCATTCTGTGCCTACATACCTACACCATGAGTTAACCACAGTTCTCTGCTTTAACCGTGTGAGTCAGCTTAATTGCAAACCTGCCCCGGGCAGAATTTTTCACGAAAAGCAAAACAGCGGCACGCAATTCTGCTCCTCATTCAAGCTTCCCGTGATTATAACTGTTAGGCCTCTCATGCCACCGACATGCAATGGACCTAAATTGCTGAGCGCTGGACAGGATTTGCGACGGAACGTTTTCCCGTTAGGGATTACTCTCGATGTGATCATTAGCTTCCAGGTGTCTTGGCGGGAATAGCTCGAGTGGAAACGATTGACCCATATGACTCCCTAGGAATCAGACTCGAGTGAAATTAATTGAGAAATATGTGCCATCATGCCAAAGCTCCAGTAAAGCAAAAGTGAAACACTACAGATATCGTTTAATTGGCTGCTAAAATTTTTAATTATTACTTTTTCCAGTCAGAATCAATGCTATTGTAATAACTCATTTGAGTTTCAAAAACTGCGTTTTTTCTATAAAGTTAGAAAAATAAGAAAACTGTACGTTTGATACATTCCTTTCCATATCATTAAATCTGCTGTAAATATTCGTACTTCATACGTACTTTCCGTGAAATAAACATTTGGATGTGAAAGGGAAAAATCTATTTGCCTATGTTTATCTCCAATTTTGCATTTTTTTCACTGTAAAACTAAGTAAACACTTTAACTGTATTTATCCTGGCTATTCTCTCTTGAGTTCTCTTTGAGGAAAATACATCGTAATAAGGTGGGTTTTTTTATGGAACCTAATTGGAAAGAAACAAAGTTTGTCCGCGGATCCTTGAATATGTAAAGATGATCGTCGAGCCCGTTCCCAGCGGAGGCCCCGTAATGAGATGTGGGGAGACGTCGCGGGGAGGTGGGGGAATGGAGGGGGGAGAGTTCCGCCGCCCGGCGCATCAATTAAGAGGAGGAAGACGAGTCACTCGGGGGCAGGAAATCCGGCTTCTTCATCAAAATACACGGTGTCCGCCGACAAATTCATTCGCCCCGCATCCTTATATTTTTGGATGGCCAGGCGGACTGGCTCTTTCTCCCACGGTCAACGCTTCGAGCACCTCCCCCGTCCAATTCGTGTCAATCTGTTAAACAGATTAAGAAAGGATGTTTTTCGAGGCCAGTGCTACTTCATCTAGCGGAAGGTGTATTACTGAGAAGAACCTTGAGCGAGATTTCCTCCCTTTATATTGAAAGCGATATTCTAATTTTATTTATTTTCGCCTGTGTAAGAAGTATGGAGTAAAAGTTGTAATATTAATGGTGCAAAACTATAGCTTTATGTGACTGAAATTATCATTACTGAAATGAATAAATGCATACAAGTCTTCCGCTTGACTCATTCTTTGAAAGCCGAACGGTGAAAAATTCTTCTGAACGGAAAGTTCATTTTGATTCTTTAAACATTTGTGCGGCGAAAAAATGATTTATTTTTTTAATTGTTGATTTTTTGATTGTTTATACAAACTGCACACTGTAAATATCTGACTATATATATGCTCTAGATATCCGTGAGTTTTAGAATAAAGTCTATCTGGAGTTGAAACCCTTAACCTAAATTGGTTTTAGAAATTCCTCGTCCCTACGACCGTGCACGTCACGTATCTCATGGAAAACGTCTCATTTTCCATATTGAATGGCTGGTCTTTTTTACATCTCCAAAAGTAGTGCGATAAGACCCTGATTTTTTTTAGTTTCTAGTTTGGTATCTTTGGAAAGGTGAGATATTTTTTATAAAAACGATGCCACATTCATTGAATTCTAGTTTAAATAATAAATTGCTCAAACAACCTAAAACAAACAACGTTGCGTGTATTTTCTATTTCCCATTTAACACCCTGAAACTTCATATAAAACTGCGTGATCTAATGAGTGTATTTTAATGTTAGAATTCATTCAAAATTTGAACTTCTTCTAAAAGACCTTCAGATATTTTCTTCCCGTGTACTGGAGATTTTCGCGCGCCATTCTGAAAATATCAACGACAAAGCGTAAGGATAAAATTGAGTAATGACTGTAGCATAATAGGGTCCTGTATTGTGTCTGTTTGACGTAAATCATAAGATGGCGTAGCCTTTTCGTTTTCTTGAAAATAAGGTGGAGTTCAGGTTCAACATATTACATCAGTCTGTCGGTTTATGAAGTGGAGCATAATCATAAAAATTCTATGGGAGAACTTATCAAGTTTAGTTTTCTTACCGAGAAAATATTTAACCAGAGGAGTTCATATAACCAAGCCTTACTAGTAGATACAGTGTCCCTGGTTAAGGCAATATTTATTAAGTTGCCATTCTGCGAAGAGAAGGGAAAACATATTTTTTGAGCCTTAGCTTCGCAATGTTACGTATGCCAGGAAATGGAGGCAAATAAAGTTAGGGAAAAGATTATACTAGATTTTGCCTCAAGGGAAATCGAATCTGATCTCCTCTTAGTTAGAATTTGCATAGGCTGGTTCAGTTAGGGAGGTGATGGTCCACTGAGTTCACTTGGGCGATAAAGAACAGGTAGGTTGGTGGATTATTTAGGGACTGGAGGTGGAATGGAGAGAATTCTGGCGTCGCTAGCTGTTTAGCGACTGACGACGAGGGTTCCACATTTAAACGTATCATCCGAAGGGCGGAGTTCTCTATTCAGGAAGCTCTCTTCTTGATATCCTAGATAGGATTAAATTATATCCGCCAGCTGACTATAATGGAGGCCGAACCGTCGGGATGGGAAGCCAGGACCCCAGCAGTCACACACTACGCCCCTTAAAACACTCTACTTCCGGATTGAGATGTGAGATCGCCGTCTTTAAGAATCTTGTTCAGGGTGGATGATTACATACTGGTCACACACGTCATGTGGGTGCAGTGATTCTCTCCTTGTTCGTATGTTGTCATCCTCTCTTGAATTTATGGACTGTGAGATGTGTTAATCACTGCAGATCATTCTTATTCCAGGCGTAGCTCTTAATCCACGCAGAAAGTTGCGTGTTACTTTGATGGGCATACTTCATTATTTTGGAGTAACCTATATGCGCCCACTATAGTAATATCCTCACAAATGTGTCCTGTATCTTTTCGAGTGACTGTGTCGCAGGAAAGTTGCTATATCAGAATGTTTTATACAGAGTTTCTACCGGTAGTGAATGAGAAATAGCATCAATTTCGAGGAATAAACAAAGTAAATGCAAAGTGTATATTGAATTTTGCCAATGCGTATATTTGGCGCATTATAATATATATCAAAATAATAATATCAAATTATATAAATAGAATAAGATCAAAATACAAAAATATGCAAAGACACTAAGTCGCAATAAGGCTTTCTGTAACGAGTCAGCTTTTTGAAATGTGCACTCAAACTGGAAAAGATTAATTTTTTGTCTAGATTTTTGCCTTATTAGTTATTCAAAATAAGGTGCTATTATACTGATAAAAATGCCGTTGTTATTGCTAACTAAATAATTATTTGGCGAGATAATTTACCGCCTAAAAAAAAGATCACCTGTAATGGATCAGATGAATTCTCATCATAATTTAGCATTCGTTAAGAGTTAGTGTGTAGTTTGAAGTCACGTCTCAGGAGTGGGTCAAAAAGTTTTAGATCCATTTTAATACGTCCATACGGAATTAATGGAATCCACCGAAACTAAGTTAACGAGTAACAAGCCTTTAGCAACGTCTGTTTAGATTGTAAATATTGTTCCAGTTGATGCTGTTAATCACGATCATGCTATGGAGTAGTGTGCCATGTAGTAGGAATTACTGCATAAGAGAAACGTATGTTATTATAGATATATGTATTCGGCGAGGAAAGCCTACCGATTCAACCTAACATTTTAGTTTCTTGTTAATTAGATTGAGTCTCCATTATCCGGGTCCCACTTATCCGAGAATCCGTATTGTCACAGGCGCACCCATGCAGTCTGACAGCTATATGTACATTGTGGTTTAATGTTTTATGGTATTACCAAAATATTAATTTATAATTTCATTTGGCTTTGCAGTTAGCTGGAGGATACCTTCCCTGCTGTAATTTTGCTACTGTTTTAACTTGAAGTAGCCGGATACAAGCGAAAACTGCCTCCTGACAATTGACAAATATCTTCATGAGGAGAGAAAAAATGTTTCATTTCTAGACGTTATTTCTGCGAAGTATTTTTAAATTTTCCTGAACGTGTTAATACGGTAAGACATGAAAATAGAGCACTTAATTCGTACTATTCTGACTTCGGGTTACCCTTCCATGTTATCTGATTTTTCGATCATTCGAGATGGTCTAAGTCCACATTAATTCAGATCAAAGTCGGATAATCGAGACTCCATTGTATTCACTATGATTAACATATCAGGTATTAGGCTAGTATGGTGCAATGGTACTGGTTTCATAGGCGGTGGTTCCAGTTCGAATCCCGGCAGTCACAAGGATATTCCCCTATTCCGGTTTCCCTCCATTCGTCAAACATATCCACCTTCACCGAACAACCCACCTTTTCTGAATGAAGCAAAGACACCGGTTGTTGTTTATTTCTTCAAATATCCAATCAACCATAGAAAAACAAATCGGAGATGGAATTCCAGGTACAAGAAAAAACGTGTTAAAGATCAACTATTCAAAAAAAATGGCTAACTTTCTATGTGGTAGTTAATATCCACAAAAAGTTTCGAAATTCGCGGAACTTAATAAACATTTCGCGCTTCATGCTCCCAAATCACTTCGAGCAACTCTTGTACTTGGTCCTTCGTTTTGAGAGTTCCTTGCTTGGTGCCCAAGGCGCATCTTCGCCGACTGTGCCAGCTCACCGCTGCTCACCCACTCCCTCGTGAAGGCGACGTTGGGCCAACAGGTTTTTCCCTCTTGAGCCGTACGGGCAGTAGTCCTTTTTTATTCCTTGCATTGGCTTCTAAGGTCATTCCGCACCGTACGTAGGTAACACTGTGATACAAAATCACATTCAGAAGGTCTACACCGGCATGGAATGTGAAGTCTGGACTTAATACAGGATTAGCTGGCAATCTCCATGATCTGCCCTCATATTAGTTGTAGTGCATGTGTGCTAATGTCGGTATAAGCCCCGGAAACGATTCACACACCGGCTTCTCGAGGTTTTAATGATCCGACCTCCAGGTCATCTGATTTTAAAGTCAAAGTACGGTCCATCGAAGTTCTTGCAGAAGACCTTGGACTGAACGTAGAGTGATAGCGATAAAGCTTTTCTTGAATTAAATAATGCAGGCCTACCACGAGAATAGTCCACAGTTAGTTGCCTTCCTAATTGGATCTTGGATTGGAGCTAAAACTTTCATTCTCTTCTCTTGCGTGGTCGTCGTGGGATTGCGTGGACTTTGCAAAGAGTAGTCTTCATTATCGTGAGATTTTAATTAAAATGAAGAGTTCAACATGAGAGATAAATATCATGTAAACAAGGGTGACGTCCCTTATAGAAAAACAAATGTACCAAGTCCATCCATATAAAAAATGACAAAATGAGCGTAACTATGGACTTCTGTTTCATCACTTTACACCCTATTCGCAATTGATTACGTTCAGGAGGACGACGACCATTTGAAGATGAAGGTGATATTATCCTTAACAATTGAATCTGCCATACCACGCGCTTGTCCCCTTGCGAAAATAACTTCCAAGGTCTTATTTTTCCGTGCGTTCAACCTCGTGGAACTAGTCCCGTAAAGGTCACAAAAATCCACAGGGGGAGAGGACGCCTCGGTAGCTTAACTGGCTATATTCATGTATGTGTCTAAAAAATACTTTAAACAAAAATGTATTATAAATGTATGTGTCTTTGGAGTGGATCTTTTTTTTTGCCCTGTATGCTAATGAATATGATATTGTAATATGATATTGTTATAAAATAAAATCAATGGAAAAAAAGCACTCGGCCGGAAATCGCGGGATCCGGGTTCGAATCCCGGTCAAAGCGGATGATTTTTTTCTCTGTGGAAATTCGCACTCGTGGAACTGGTTGCTGAGGAGTCTCAGGGAAACAATTTCTTTTAATGAATATATCAGTGTCATAATAAAAATTGATATATGCCCTGGCTAAATTATCTCTACCGCAAAGAATGTGAAATAAGGTTGGTTTTTCTCCCATGTCGAATTATTCGTGTAAAGTAACTATTCACAAAGTATTTGCTATGGCACATTAAAGTAACCTTGACACCCTCATTTTACTTGGCGATGGACAAAAGGTCCAAATTGAAGCGGGAAAATAACACAGGATTATCGGGAGTGAAAGAAATAGCGGCCTTCGGCATAATCTCCGACGAAACTAATCCTTCGACGGAACATTTTAATGCGAATCAATAAGAAACGAGCTTCATGAATAATTCATCGATTTCCAAAGAGTTGGCTATACGTAACTCGCCTGATGTATATCCGATGAAAGGGGGCAAGAAAGACCGATAGGGTCAGGGTTACGCTTTTGGAGAGTAAAAAAAATATTTTTATGATATTAATAACAGTAATCGTCCTGATTGTTTTTATTCTTGCGATTTCCTTTCTTTGTGTACTACGCATGAGGGGCGATTCCCGTCACAATTCGGGGAAACAAGCTTGGCCAATGGTTGGTAGGTTATTCAGGGAGGTGACCGACAGCAAAGGTCATTTAGGTTAATAAGGAAGGGTGGATAGGACGGTAAGGAAGGATTATTTGAGGAACACGGGAATGTAGAGGGAAACTCGGCTTTGAAATCAGCTTTCTCTTAACGAAAGATGCCTAAGGATCCATAATTTTACGTCCCTGCCAATAGGAAGGAGTACTGCAGTAGGCGCTCTCAAGCATAGTACCTAACTTGGGACTGGATTTCCACAGGAAAATTTCCGTCCCTCTATGGGAGCATGTTGAAAACTAGTATTCCAGCGACCGCCCCAACCCATTTCCCTCAACCTTGGCTTTGTGAATCAAATAGAAGGTAATGCTATATAGGAGTAGATACATTCTCAAAATTGCAAAACAGCGCTGAAATGCGGAATAGCTAAATGAGCTTGAGATAAAACGATTTATTTTCACCTGATCTCCGCGAATCCTAGAGGGTGCACCTAGTCATTGCAACGACAAGTTGAGATTTTGATAATGTTGATTCTTGGTGATCAGTTGGTAGCTGTAATATCGCCTCTTTTATAAAGAGTATAATGCTCTGTCTATAGTCTGCCACTGTTACGTGATTTAGGGCGACATCCTGTACACATTTTAATGAAAAGTATCATGTTCATTTTAGTGAATTAGAAATAAATCACGAGACAGTGAATAACCTGCATCTAAGAAATACCGACCAGCCACCTCCGGAGTGTGTGGCACGGGGTGGTGCGACCGAGTTCAAGGTCGAACCCCGAATGCCTCCTTGGCCGCCAAGATAGGACCAAAAAGCTGTCAGGAGAACAATGCGAGGCATTGACTAGGACAATGAAAAACAGTTTATGAAGCACGCTTAAAGGAAATGAGCTGGATAAGACACTTGAACTTCCTAAGAAGGGATATTGAGTAATGCGGGAAAGCGAATCATTCGGTTCATATTCCATACGGGAGCGGTATTATCATTAAAAATATTTTTTAAGCACCTTATGTGAAAACCAATTGACCGCTATGATTTAGTACACAAAGTGCATTGCAGGTGATGTGCAAACTTTTTCTCCGCTGAGATAATGACCTTATAACTGCCACCTGCCAGTCTTGTCTTTCCTTGATCTAGCGACCTGAGGTCGCTTCTACTGTGGAGCATTAGCAACAACGCTGAATGATTCGCACTATACTATGAAATTGAAGTACATTTAGCACGTTCGATGGCAGAGGAATGGGATATCGGAGGAGGTGGGGAGGTTAATTTTTCTGCATGCGCGGATAATTCGTGAGCACGTGCGGCCGGGGTGGAGCGGACACGAGGTGGCGGGAATCGCGTCGAATGTTGGAGTGGAGATTGGCCGGGGGCGGGGGGGCGAGGGGAGTGTGGTGGAGTTGGAGAGCGTTATGGATGGCGTCTGCTTGATTCGTGGTCGTCGTGGGAGGGGATATTCGAAGTGTCGTTGGCTGTCCTCGTGGCTGGCGTGCAGGTGTCGGGGGATTGGAGAGGGGGCGCTTCGGGTGGTTGGGGGTGGAAAGGCCCCGGCGGCGGCACGCGAGGCTTGAAAGGCCGCGAGTCACGGAGGGTCACTTAGGGAGGGGCCGGGGGAGGCGGGGGCCTTCGTTGGCGGAGTGAGGTGAAGGCATTACGGCGATTGTTGAAAGAAGGGAACCCTTCTCTCGGGAGAGCCTTTTATGGATCATTCTTTTGTGGATTCATCATTAATCGCCACAATTATGCGATTCTCATAGTTTGCGTGGTTACGCGACTCGATGGCTAATGCAAAAATCACAGGTTCGAATGATTTGGCCGCCGTAGTCGCCATAGACATACATTTTAAGTGCTCCAATTGCTTTGGATGTATGGCGCCACCCAACGTAAGGCTCAGTTTCCAAAAAAAAAAAACAGAAACCTTTTAGGGTTTATGCTTTGGATAGTAATCGACCCCACGACCTTTAGGTTGCTAAGCAGGCGCGTTATCAACCTTGCTCCCCAAGCAGTGACTGGCGTACGCTTTGGGGATGGATAATGGGGGTGCAGTACAACTCTGTCGTTCAGGGATTGATAATTGAATTGTAGAATGCTCTCTCTCTCCTCATTCGTCGAAAAAAAATACCCCTCTCCCAGGAGAGGATTTATTGATTATTTTTATTGCGCTATAAATTAACCAATCTATCGACTGGACAAAATTAATTATTATCATTAATCAAGCACCGTCATGAGCAATAATTATCACTCACTCACATCCTTCCCCTCGCGCCGTTTCCTTTCCGAGGACGCACACTCAGCTAATATATTTTTGTCACGTGAAACTAGATCTACTTTAAAATTTTCTTCAATGCTGTCCTATCCTTGCATACCATTAGCCTGTGACTGAATTTTCATGTTTTTATAACGCTTATAGGTGATTGATTATGTGACTATAAAAAAGAAATGTTATTGGTCATAATCATCACTCGTCTTTTAATTACCGATGAGTTTTATTTTTACCACTATTTTTTCAGTTAATATTTCGTTAAATAACCGTCGCAAAGAAAAGAAAAATATGGTACATTTTTTCTTTGCGACGGTCCTAATTGTACAACTTTGTGACTGTCAGGTTTTCTTCAATTATTGTCTATGCTTTGACATTTGCCACAAATTTGAACTTAATGCGGTTACATTAGGACTGTGAAGGCAAAAAATGTCAAATAATTAAGTAGAATTTAGGCTTGGTTTCCCTCTTTGCACAAATTTCGTCCTTCTCATTTGGCCATCTCCAGGGTTTACCTGCTCTCATTATCACATTTACTGAGGTACTTCATTTGCCAATTTTGACGATCATTCCTGGATAATATTTATCCTCGAAAGCCGCAAAAGTACCGACCCCAGTTAGTTTAATTTCCTCTATGATCGCAAGAATGAAATTTGCTCCTTATTCAAAGTCAGTTTCATACCAACTGTTATCCAATTCTTCTCACGCGACAGAATCTGCATCACTTTCACTTAAAGATTGAGATATTTGAATCTTCCAACATGAGTTATTTTTGGCTCTTTTTTGATAGATTACTTGTATGGTTGCGGTATGGACGCGATCCAATCTTCCTTCCTTCATACTCCCTGTCTCGTTCTGAAGACTTCTTGGGTATTCCCCTTAAGATTCTCTTCCATCACATCCACCCGTGACTTTCCCGGTCCTCCCCTTCATCCAGCACCGCTCACTTCTCTGCCATGAATCTGTTCCATCCCCAGCTCCCATCCTCAGAATGGCCAGTCCGAGGAATCACGCTCACTTTGTCTGCGCCCATTACAGGAGCATCTATTCCACATTCATTGATGGCCAACTCATATATATCTCTATTCCTCATGTGTTTACCGCAAAGATCTCTTGTACACCCCCTTCCAATTAATTTAGCCCCCACTCATAATTATCTTGGCACACCCCAGTGTCACAACCACGCAATGAAGTGGGGAGGAGTGCACTTTTGTTTGTTGCGATCATAGCTTCCTCAGACAAGTAGTCATTCCTTGATTTGCGCAGCATAATGCCTACAAATGTCCTTCCACCACTCGCCTGCCCATTCCTCTTTTCATCTCTTTCATCTCTCGTGTGGATTCGTCCAAGGCACGCAAAATCTTCCATCTGTTTAATTATTTCACCAAACTCCTATGATTCTATCATTTTTCTCATTCTCCGCATGAAAACCACCGATTTGGTCTTAGAGGCCATATATTGAACCGGCGAGACGTTTCTAAATGAATGAGTGGTAGTGGTACTGTTTATGGTAGGGTGCATCGACAGCTCTATCATTTGGCTCCATTACACAGGTAACGAATTCAATAACGGACAAAAAAAAAACAGCTCTGAAGGATTATTCCGCATTTATAAAGTATGAAATGCCTTTTAAAATCCATGTAAGAGTGGAATTAATATATTTAAAACATCAATTTTTTAAATGACAAAATTTTGTTTGTGATATTTTTGGCATCATCGTCGTGAACGAAGTCTCCCGTAATTTGGAGCCCGTTAAGCACATCCGTTTAGGCTTATGGCAAGTGCACTGCGCATCAGGCCCAACAAAGGGTAAAGGATAAACAGTTGCTGTGACTTAATACATCTACATCTACATACCCCGCGAGCTGCCTCATTGGCGAGTGGTAGGGGGTGTTAGGTCACCAGCCGTGTAAAGGTGTAAATTTTTTGGAGATGAAATGGTGACATGAATTATAGGAGTGAATTTAGTGGAGCTCAATTTTCATTGTGGTCGCTTATTATTCACCGAAAGAACGAGTTTTCGTACCTATCTGTTCGGCAGTGTATCTCTCATATTTTATCGTATCTGTCAGACCTAGAGATGATACTATTCTCTATGTCGCTCTAAAAAATATCAGTGCTGAATTTCGCAAGCAAGCTAAGCCTAGCGTGTAGCCTCCGAGTCTCTAGGGGCTCCCACCTTAATCCCTCTAAAAGTTGCGAGACACTAATGTTCGCTCGTAGCTGTTTTTAACGAAGCGTGCTGTTTTTATTTGTATTTTATATATTGTTTTGGTGAAATCTTTATGACCAGGGTCCCAAATGCTCGCAGCTTATTCGAGGTGTGGCCTATCCAAGCGAAGTAACATCTCTCTTTGACTTTTTCATCCGAGGACCTTCCTATTATACGTTTAGCAAAACCTAGTTTCTTTAATGCTGCGCCACATATGTTCTGTATGTGCAATCCCCACAACATATCAGAAGTTAGCGGTGGAGCTAATTTTGCTTCCTCTGCGCACGTTCTAATAGTTGTGGTTGAGGCGCTCACGAAAGTTATTCGAAAATTAAAACGATACTTGGCAGAGTACTATTATGAATCTTTGTTTCTACATTGCTGAGGGAGCTATCTTCAGGTATGCCTCGAGTATTCAATATTAGGCAGTCCGTGGAGGTGTCGTGAACTGGTTATCGTGATAGTGTCTGATGTATCCAGTAGTTCTGTTGGAAGTTGATACAAATTGAGAAGTTATCGTTTGGTGGAAGGTCGACATTGTAGTAAACAAAACTTTGTGTCTTTCACAGATTTGGGAAGACACAAAGTTTTATTAACTACACTGTAAGTATCTGGATACTAATTACAGTGAGGAGTTCAAAAACTGCTTTTTCCAGAAGAAGCACTCAAATGGAAAGTTGACGAGCTGCTTCATGTATTTCTGCGATATAAAAACAATGATTTAATCACAAAAACTTTATTCGTGATATCTTGAGTTTTTCAGGAGTTTTATTCCATAATCATTTATGGAATTCCGTAATTTAGGGGCTCTGTACGAGGACAGATGATATCCCTAGTGCTGTTGAGGAAAAGATCGCGATCTGCTTTCAGAGCTCCAGGTTCTTAATTAATTGGCAGTCTTCGAAGCTGGTCCATTCTGGAACATTATCCTCCCATCTCCTCTTTTCAATTCCGGAGTTCATCCCTTCACCGCGATTACCAATCTTTCTCAACCTGTTTCTCTGAGCATATGCCCTTCATACTCCCATGTTTTTCATTGGAGATTTTCTAGGAATAACAACTTTCTCCATGAATTATTTTTATTAATCACCTTGAAATGGAATGTATTTTACAGAAGGAACGATCCAATACTTACAACACCTAAAAATCAAACCAATCAAAACTCCGACGATGGAATTTTTCAGTCTGGAAATTGAAATGTGGCGTAGTGTTTCTCCTTTAATTGCTGCATAAGATGTGTGATTTCATTAATCATAGTTATTGCGTGTCAACGATATGCAAGGGCTTAAATTTGAACAAAATAGGCATTCACAAAAAAGCCGGAATTCAGTTTTCGCTGAAATTCTCCAAAATGAAGAGTTGTAGAAGCTTAATGGAATAAAAAGTTATATTATTTCAAAGAGCAGACCTTAGCTTTTGACATGTGGAACTTTAAATGACGTACAGAGATATTTGGTCTTTCAATAGGACAAAATGGCGGACCCTATTTTACACCGATTTTCTACTTTTGGGTGGAAAAATAGTCAAAGGGACGCAGAAGAACCGTAAGTAATTATATCACTAGGTTCACTAAAGCTTCAGAAATGCGATTTCGTTAAGAATGTTTGCGTGCGTCCGCAACTCCGAAGATGAACCCGATTTTCCGATCGCACGGCAGGGTCCAGCCTTGCGCGCCAGCTAATGGGAGCAAATATCCCTCACTGTCGTTTAGAATTACAACATGGCAAAGCTTAAGGTCTGTTATTCGTAATGATATAACATTTCATTCCGTTAAATTTCTTCCAAAGCTTCTTCAAACTCTTCACTTGGGAGATTTTCAGCGAAAACTGAATTCCGACTTTTTTATGCATATTTTTTTCAACTTTAAGCTCTCGCATATTGTTAATGCGCAAGAACTGTGATGAATGAAATCATACATCTTATGCATCAATTAAAGAAGGGTCACTATCCAAAATTTTTAACTTCCAGACTCAAAAAATCCAATTTTGGAATTTTGGCCAGTTTTTTTCGATTTCAGTCCAATGTGCACAGGTTGTTTATGCGTACGTAAGAGATAAATAAGGTTCATCCAAGGAATTTCTTGGAGATAACCTCGTGTGAAATACCTGGCGCTCTCAGCTTTTCGCTTGATTCTCACTATTCCCAATCATTAATTTAGCAGTATGGAGCGGCTTCGCTATTGGATATGCCGCGATCAAAATTCCATCGCATCCATACACTTTTCTTTCCCACCCCTAAGCAAGACCAACCCTTTGGAAGATACCTTTATTAAGGCGCGGGAAAAAATAACGACGTATAAGTACCCTCCTGAGTAATTTTAGAGGGATGCGGTGAAAACTCTGGGGCTCCTATGATATCAGTCGATCCGGTCGCTTTTGTCTCAGTTCGTGATCTCCCATCTCTAGGCGAAGTACTCGGCGTAACTCTCGCCCGTCTTCAAGTTTATGACCATTGTTTGCTGGCATGACGCAATGGGATCTAATCGCTACGGACGGTTGGCAATGCTATTCCCCGATATGGCTCGGGGGATGGTTCACAAAACGATGAAAACTGATAATGGCAATTATAGCGTGGAGATACTGAAGTCCGCGCCAAGAAATGCTTTCGTGTGATATGGGGAGAGCGGGACTAGTTGATACAGTTTTCAGTTTTATTATTTTTTATAATTTTAAAAATATATCTACTTAATCAAACTCATGACTGAATGTAAACATTATTAATATATAGATGATTAATTTCTGGGCTATTACTTAACCACCGTCAACACATTTGTCTTTTTTCAATGATGTGCACAGTGTATCAACCTACCCCCGCCTGGGGCAAGTTGATACTTAAAGGAAGTTGATACATCGTTAAATTATTGGGAAAAAACAAACTAAAACACACTATTTAATAATGAAACGTATTATATTTAATTAGTTCAAATTTTAAATAAATAAAAGTGTTGAAACTTACGATAAATACAATATTTAAAAAATACATTTTACAAGAAAAATAGTAAAATTTCCTTACTTTTTTTGCATGTGATATACATTTTTTGCGGCGGCTGTGTTAAAAACTATTTTTACTACGGTGAACCAATCTTTAGACCCCATATTACTGACACTCCCAGTTTTCAGGGAAATTGACATTATTTGCCATAGCATATTCGCAAGCTAACACACGAATATTTTTAGGTGATAAACCGTAATAAATATCAGAACTATGTAGCCTTTCTTCCTGTTCTGTTGTTAAAACGAGCCTCGGCTTAGCATATCCTGTCGTCCGAGAATTTGAGAGCTTCTTCATGAATCTTCTCATTGTATTGAAATCTACTTCATAAATTTTAGCGGCATTTCTGAGAGACTCACCTTTTGCAAGTTCCTTGGCAACCTTTTTGAACGCTTCCTGTGGAGCAATTCCCCTGTTTATTTTTCTTTTCTGTGTACGGACCATGACTGGGCTATAAATAAATAAAACACGAAGTGTTACAAATAAGGGGTAGGTTGATACGTTGTATCAACGTGACCCTTTCGTTCTGTATCAACTTGCCCCTTGAGTCGTCATTGAAAATTAATCGATGTTTAGGTTTAATATAACCTCCAAATAGTGCAAAATAGTAGTTAATTGTAAAAAGCAAAGTGTTTTAACGCAACAAACATATTGACTAACCGTGAATCCGTAAACAGAAGTTACAAGAAACACTCAAGCGGCGATGAAAAATATCACTTTTCACATTCAAAAACACAGAAGTGAAGAAAGCGATGTTCCTCCAAGCAGCACGTTACTCGAGCTACACGAACACATTCCATAGGGTCTAGGAAAGCGTCCGCCTATACTTTGAGGTGCTGCGACCAGTGGACACTTCAGAAATTACAGTGTATCAACTTGCCCCTGTATCAACTAGCCTCGCTCTCCCCTAAGCTGTGGAATCTTTGGTTTGCTGAATGAAGCTCACTGGAATTTAAGTTCTTATTATGCATTTACGAGGAAAAAATGTGAAAACAACTTTCGCTGCGTTTAGAATATGCGAGGAACAAAATTTATTGGTGATGTATGTGAACGGAAGAGGTATTTGTGTGCCTAGTCAACGTGTTTTTAATTCCTCGAAAATATCCCTCTCCTAAAGTCTCCTTCCACTCATTATCGAGACGTATCGTTTACACAGTCGAACTCAATCGGCAAAGGCCTCTCCGTCGCAACAGGCGTTCAACACCATGCGAAGAGCTTGCCAATAATTGCGTGGACTATTTTTGAGATTTACTTTTGAGGCTAAAGCATATGATGCAAAAGTTCATCATTGAATTGAGGGATATATCATGGCTTTCAGCAAATACTATATTTCTTGTAACTTCTTTTTCAACTCAATGTTACTTTCTGGTTCAGGAAGCCCTGTGACTTGGGCCGTGGGTAAAGCCGCTCCTTCAAGAATTCACTCATCTGATATCCCCTTTTAACTGTTATTGTTTCTTGAAATTAAATAAGTTATGAGCTTCTTTTTATTCATTTCGGGATTCATCGCGTTGGTGGCTTGTACTTGACGTTTCTTCTTCCTTCCTAGTGATGTCGTCAGGTAAAGAGTTTTCGTTGGAATGTCTGCTGCTACATACAAAAGCTTATCTCAAAGGCGTACTGTCAACCGCTTCTGCATTTTAAATTTTAAACTGAGAACCCTATTCATGGCTTAGTACTTCTCTGACACGTCATTGTGAGGGCGTAACCGTCGCTCTTCATTATATCAACGACTTCTCTTATAACTCTATGAAAATAACTGTTTTCTCTGGCAGGCACATTAATGTTTTCAAAGTCAATTTCACTTGTTTCTTGACTCGTGATTGCCCATCTAAAAGCGAAGTGCTCTGCGTGACTATGCCCTCGACCATCAGACGGTCGTAAAGTTATGGCCATGCACCAGCGGTTTACAATACTCCATAGCAACTAGATGCTGCATACATAGAACTATATAGCAGCAGACATTGTGACGAAAATTATTTACCTGACAACGCCTCCAGCAAGAGTGGCAAAACTTTGTGATTAGGGCAACCAACGGGATGAAATCCGATAAGTACAGAGAGAAAATCATTCGTTGCAAAAACATGAAGAATCACATTATATGTTTGTCGGCCGGGGGCCGATTCGATGACTAGTCCAAAAAAGTATTAACTCCTCAAGTAGTGAGACTCACTGTTGAATTCCATTGATATGAGCGGCAGCGAAATGATGCAGAGCGAAGAGGGGAATGAGACAAGATGTCCGGATCCCTGGGCGTCGTGAAGAAAGAATTTCTAGCACATTGGCTAGACCTCACCGAGGCGCTTTCTTGGTGGGGTATCACTCTTATAAAGGCCGAGCCGCGTTCGCGAGAACGTGCCTAGCGGGCCCCTAAAATTTTATGTTCCACCGGCAAGGTAAAGCCGCTCATTAATACATCTGGAGGTCAAGTTTCATCAACAAGCAATGATGATATTCCATACTTTTATGTATTTCATTTATTTATCCATTTTTATCGGTGTCGTGCCTTGCATAATGCAGTGGGAATCCGTCCCGCAGGTTCACCAACCAAAAAATAGGTAGGCGTACAGCTTTTTCGTTCCCGGAAAGGGGAGCAAGAAAAATGACATCCTATATGGGAGGAGCGAAGATGGAAAATCGTTTATTTTTCATTAATTCGAAGCGATTGTGATGGGGAAGATATCCGAGTCGCAATAAAATTAGGAAACTGATCATAGACTGTTGAGAGTTTAGATAGAGCGGCAAGGTCACCGAATTTCCGGAATATTTCGGCTCGTCACTCCTGAAAGAGGGAGAGAGGGACGAAATGCGTCTAAGGTAGTCCGAGCGAGAATGATCCCGAGTCATTATGGAGACCATATCCGAATTATACGTTTTAATTTCAGCAGCTGTGGGACACACAAATTAAATGTTGCATTATTTATGGTGCAATAATATAGTTTTATAAGACAGAAATTGTAAGCAATTAAATGAAAATATCTAAATAATCTTTAACTTGACTATTTTTTTCGCGCGGTGCGTTTGAAACTCCTTCAAAAATGACGGTTTTTTGTGATCCTGGAGAATTTACTGCGTTGACAATGTGATTTATTGTAAAAAACATAGTTGAGAAAACATACAAACTACACGCTGCTAGTTTTTTCTACGACATGCAAGTGTTACTTCATTTCATAAATACCTCATTTTGTAAATAATGTCTCTCTAGAGTTCATACACGTACCATTTCCCATGTAAAAGGGCTGGTATTTTTTGGCAAATATCTCCGAAAGTAACGCGGTAAGGGGTTGAATTTTTGGTGTCATTAGAAAGGTGAGATATTTTTCTTTAAAATGGCATTTAATTTATTGATTTCTAAGTAATGTGATATTTCGCTCTAACTACATTGCGCTTGCTATGGGTATGGCCATGGTGAATACGAAGTCAGTGGAAGGCCATGAAGTCATCTGAAACCATTATTTGTACCGTGAAATTTATTCCACGAACGACGACTAAGTCGTCAAATTAACTTTTTTCGTTTCTCATGGTTCTTTTGTTTTAGTCATCCTATAGCAGTTCCGCTTAACAATATTTTGCCCGATGAGGAGCCTATTTATTGCCAAATTATGCCAAGGTGAAATCATCCTTGACTTTAAGCTATGAAGATATTACTTCCTAAAATACATGACCATGTTACGACTCTTGATTGAGGCATTACTAGAGTTTTATCTGAGGATATTTATTATACTATTTTTTCCGAAAAACTAATTAATTTGTCGAATTTTTGACATCAAGTTGTGGTCGGCTCTTATTTGAGGTAAAGCCGTAGTAAGCCGAATAGGGCAAGCCAAGAAGGCATTCCACCAGGATAGTCAAGGGGGCAATCAGAATCTCAAGCTTGAAAGTAAGGAGAAACTTGATTGAAACATATATTAAAAAGGAGATTGGAAACCGTTGAAATGCGGACTGACCAAAAGACGAACATAAAATCTTCTTCTTCTTCTGCATTATCTGGTCCGAACGTTGGCTCTGTTAAGCCTGCTCAGCATAAATAATCCTGAGAATATGAAGTTCGTAGGAAATAATTCTTATACCAGGGCCAAGTTTTCCTTCTACCTTCGTCTTAAGAACGACCAACTGCCGGTGCATGCGTCTCCTCTTGTGACCAACAGATCCAGGTGATGAGTGGTAGGGTGAAGGGAACTCTCTTGCCCTTGAAGTGACCAAGGCCGTGTTCCAATCCACTATTATGCGCACTTTGAACCCTTATCTACTCTTTTCGATTGTCATTTTTCCGGACATGACGCCTTCGACCATATATATAATTTGAATGAATGTCATGCTTCGGCCATTGTGAACATGGTCGAAGCATGACGCCATGTAGTGCGGCCCCATTCCCGAGGGCTCATGTTAAGAAGGGTGCTGGGGTGGAGGGCAGGAAATAGCCCCACAATGGTGAATCATCTCATCTACACCTACATATTACCCTGAAAGCCACCTCGTGGGTGTTTGGCAGGGGGGATTTACCACCAACATGCACTATAGTATAAAATTAAACTTTCACCAACGTGCACTACAACTTGGGTATGCTACCAATGCTTCAGGAGCTAAATTCCTTATACTGGAAGGAGTAACGGTATTCGTTACGACTATACAGTTGAGTCACCCAATGAATAAGAATGAAATAATTAATGCTTAAAATCAAAAATCACAGTGCTCTCCTATGTGCTCTAAACCACTGAGCTACCGTCAATTGCGGCGTTATCTAGAGTTTTTTCAGCTTTAATCGCGGAATGGAAACGGAGAAGGAATTTATTTCTTTGTATGAATGCTGAACAATTCATTTCATGATAACTTTTGCCTTTTTTTATTTTTCGAAGTAATTTTATGAGAACCATTACAAACGTCTATAGAGTGTTGATATCATCGTAGGATGAGGTAAAAATGCTGGTGTACAAAGGGAAGTTGCGATACGGTGCAGATGGATGAAACGGGTTTTCTCTTGTTATATTAATGTTTCTTTGTGAGGTGAGGCAAACAAGAAATTCATTGATAATAATAATGCATTTATGTACTTGTGAAAGTATTTTCTCGGGACCTCTCTTGTATTATTGAGTTTTTGTTAAGTTGAGACAATAAAGTAGCTCTTCAATGGGTTTTATGTTTTAACTGAAATAATAATATGTGGTTTAACCCTTTGAGTGCGGTATGACGTGATATCACGTCATGGGTACCGTGAATGCTCCAGCTTTCACTAGGGGACCTAATGAAAGTTCCCTAGTGAAAGCTGGAACACCTACGGTACCCTTGATGTGATATCACGTCATCAGCTCCAGCGTAAAGACAACCATGACGTGATATCACGTCATGCCGCTCTCAAAGGGTTTACGATTAAAATTTTAAGATCTTATCAGTCTTTCAACTGGCATAATCTTATGTTTAGCTGACTGGGAGTTGCTTGGGTATTCATTAAAACACGATTTTTATTTATGGAAGAAACATCGTGAGTGTGACTATGTAGAACCAAGTGGGAATAGATTTGTTTATTAATATTTTATTCCAAGCGGATGAGTCAATCTTTCCGTGGAAATGTAGGAATAGAAAGGGTAGAATATTTTTTCTTAATTTTTAATTCGAGATTTTTTTGCATTAAAATTCATTTAACGAATTTGACTGAATCTTAAAGCACCACCAATTTCTGTATAACCATAGTCATTTTATTAGCAACGGACTTAATTGCGAAAGAATGACAGGCTACCTACAGTACGGCACTGACTCTGTTGATTTCTATTAGTAATAATTTCTTCGATGAGTTATCATGTGTCTCATTACTGTGAAATAAATACCTAAATGGATATCAGTAACAGAGCTTTTATGATAATAATCATGGCACTGCAACTCTTCACCTCGTTTTCCGATTGATCAGCCGATTTCCTATGCAACTGTAACGTCGGTGCGTCAGTGCATGCTGGGAAAGGGCAAGTAAATCTCTTTTGCCTTTATCTGATGGGCTTACCACCTACTGAAATATCATGTGAACATTTATTTTAAGCATTCTTCAAAAATATGTTTTGTTCAATGTATTTATCATGTGACCATGGAAATAATGCGTCAAGTGTTTGTAGTCATCATCACTGGAAGACTTTGGCGCCACCCTCAGAAAAGGGCAGAAAAGAGCGTAGAACACGTAATAGGACAAAGGCATAGAACATAGGGTGCACCCTATGTGGATTGGAACTAAGCCGAAGTTGCCACTGAAGGCTGATGAGCCACCAAAGCTGGCCATTGACATGAGAATTTAAAAGGCTAAGAAAATCACTGCTTGAAAGATCTAATAGATATCCCTGATACAGTCATTATGGCTGAGTTCATATCTAAATTTATATCCGGAGTTTCTAGTTTCCCTTTCGGATCTTCCGGGGCAACAGTTTTGAATGATGCCAAGATAAGGGATATCAAATGGACGGAGAACATCGCCAATGAACAAGTCCTGCGAAGTGTTTGGGGGAAAAGATGTGTAATAAAAGCTATGAGAAAAGAGAAAAATTGATTGGATGAATTTTTCGACACTGTAGCCTCTTGAAAACAGTAATTGATAGAGAAATTAATGGTAACAGTTACTAATGAAGAGTAAATATGGGATGCGCCGCGCAAATTGGGAGCTGTGTCGAAATAGAGAGTCAAGGAGGAAAAATGCGATTAACTGAAAATATAACGGCATGAAGAGGTGCTGAAAACCAATCTTCGGAATAATGACCGCTGACTAAGCGCCACGCATGTCGATGTCGAAGGATTGGAGACACGTAAAAGGCTTCCTGCACAGATTCTTATTCTCTGTGAGGCGGATTCAAAAATAGCGTCTGACCCGTGCGGTGGCTTTTCATGCGATAGTGTCACTTAAATTACAAAAATGGTATTGGCAATCACCGGAAATCACCTACACTGACTTTTTACACTCATTAGCGACCGGATCAGTAAAGGGAAATGGTCGCTGCTACCTAGATGTGTCCCACTATGTATTACACAGTGGTTGCATCGATGACTTTTGAAGATATTGAGCAGTTAGCTATGAACAAACTGGAGTGGTAACCTCTAACAAACACATCTTCGCATTGACAAAACTTATGATGATGATGATGAGCTCTAGTCAATCTGGTATTCTTTTTCTTGTAACCAGCCTAATGGGTCTCTTCGGGGGAATGGTTAGCGTGAGGGAGGGGAGCGGAACGTGGGGGGAGGGGGGCTCTTGACCCCTTCCCAACCCAAGCCCTGAGCACCTCCTACGACGCAGGATGCGGGTGTATGGTTTGGGGGGACTATCGGGCATCGCGCTCGCAAAGGCCAACAGTCACGCGAGCATTTCTCGGGCCCCGTCACGATAAAGTAACTTTTGGATCCCGAAAAATAAGAGAAATAAAAAACTATAGCTATGTAATCGACTCGAGTACTTCGCTAGTCTACGCCTCTGCCCGTTCGGGTATTGTGCAAGTGCCATGACTCGACTGTTAGAGCCACGAAGGAAAATTCCAGTGTAAGGCATTAAGGATTCGTTTCTAGTTATAGATGACTTAAAAAAATTCAACGGGTGATACTTTTTATCGATTGTGACGAAAAAATACTTTTACTGATAATAATTCTGCTAAAAAATGTTTTTTCACTCTGTGGGAATTGGTACTGGGTTCAAAACGGATTTTCATTCCATTTTCACGTGTTCTCCATAATGTGTGCTTTGCATATCTATAGACTAGAGCCAGTTGAGTAACTATTCAAAGGAACACCCATGTTATACGAAAAGAAGTGCAAGTGCTCGATGGTGGAAGTTGACTAAGTATCGCGGGGCAATATGGTGGAGTATTTTGGCGTATGTTTTTTAAATAAGCTTACCTTAGTGATCGATCAAATGTAATAACGAACCATAGTGTACAAATAAGTTGTAAGAAACGCATGAAAGAAAGTATGTGAAGTTTTGCGTTTATTTTTATGTGGTTAGTTTTTCAGCACATGCGTTTAGGGAAAAATACAGAAACATTCTTTTGGCTGAAAATAAGTATGCCTTTTAAAATAAATCTTTATTAAATACCTTTTGGAGAATGAAGATTTTTGTTGTGGAGTAAACAGTGTGTCACATGAAAATAAATTCTTTTGCCCATCTCTAAGTGTGGGTAGTCCTTCACCCACGCGATTGAATGGAAATCATCTCTGAGAAATCACCTTCCATCTCAGTCAATATGAGAAATCGGCCCAGCAACTACCACCACAGGCTCAAATCGCATATAAACATTTTTAAGACCCTCTCTCCTGGGGGTGTATATTTTTTTGGAACTGCAAGGAGGCGTCTTCAGTGAACCCAACGTAAAAAATACACTCGAATCCGTTCTCTAAGCCCTCTCCTGATGGAGAGCGCACTGTTTGAGAGATTGCCGTGATCCGGTGGGTAAACCTTTCTCGAAGGACCATAAATATTATCGACTCGGTAAATTAACACAGTCATGACTCACCTCGTGTCTTGGGAGAATTCTCGCGCCCTCACAGGGCGCACTCCCGAGACGAACGCCGTAATTGCTCATTCCTGCCTTCCATTCCAAGAATCCATTTTTCAAAGCTTAGCGAAGTCTCAGATTAGCACACCAAAGGTCCTCCCAATATATTCTCCATAGTCGAGTCGTTTTCCTACAGAGTTCCTTTGTTATGACTTTTGATGGAAATAGACTAGTGTTATCTCTGTCCATTCGATTCTTCTTTGGTTTGAAAATCGATTTCAGGCGTTCTCTGTCGTGCCGATCAACTAATATCAACGTCCTCATTGCTGAGCGGATAGTCGGAGCGGAAATCTATATAGATTATAATATTTTACAGTATAAATATAATCGAAATCTGGTCATAATTTATTCAAATTATAGAATGACAAGTAGCAGTGACATCTTAGAATTAACGCTGTTACATGCTACCCACGTATCGCTATTTCACTTTTATTGTCAATCCTATTATTCCCTGCATAAAGCACAACCTTTAAGCTAAATCAATCCTTGATTGGCGTGATCAATATTGTGATTTCGATTCAGGATTTTATCTGTATATTGATTCAGGGTTGTTAATTTGAGCTCTCTTTACAGGTCTTAAAGTGCCTAAAAATTTACCGGTGTGAAGTTCAAGCAACCGCAAATAGTCATGTACCTATTAAATTTTTCTTCATCGAAGAGTTTAACTTTTATCCAGAAGAGCACGAGGGTTTGCGAGTGGGAGAGAGATGTCATTAATTTACTCATTAAACATGTATTTTTCAGAAGTTTCTTATTTATGAGCACTCCTATACTTTCTATGTTATTTTGCCTCTCTTCTTTCCAGTCTATTTAAAATTTGTCCCATCTATCAGTGAACCTCAGTCCATTTCGTCATTATAACTGGCAGCTGTTAAAACTTATAAGAGTATCCTTATTTAATTTTCATTGCTTTTCCAACAGATGATATTTTTCATTCGCTTCGTGAGTATTCGTATAAATGTATTTGTAGGTTTGAATATTCTCTCTCTCTCTAAAACGTCTTCAACTACGGCTGCTTGGATAAGAACGTCTGCCTGGGCATTATTGGATAAAAACCTATGGTCTTGTCTACTTTTCAGTTTCTGGATTCAAAATTTTTCAATCTTTTACTACCTATCTGTAAATCAATACTTATGTGGGTTGAAGTGTTGGTTTCAGTATCGGATTCCTATTCATAATTCCCTTCATACTGAGTCCCCTCCTAATCGTGGTTTTGGCCGAGGTTTTTCATCATAATCCCGATCTCTATTTGGGTGCTAATGCACTTCAAGTACGGACCTCCGTCCGTCGGATCGGTTGATAACCTGCTGGCCCCTTTATACATTTCACAGAGTTTAGACTTGTGCCGAGACCAGATTTGTCATCAGCCTTCCTCCATTCCTCACATGTTCCTTCTTTTATCGAACACCATCGCACAGTCCAGCCCACCTTTTCCTGTTGACTGCTCACTTGGTACACTATAGGAGTCATTTGCTTCATCTAGGGCGGATTCATTGGAAGCCAATACGCTAACCACCCTACCAAAATACTGCCCTACCCTAAACGATTCAAATTACCTCAATAGTTGGTCGCCTACCCAATTTATCGAACTACCAAGTATTTGTATAAATTGCATTAATTTCGAAGCTTACTTAATCAGTTCTGCTCACGACAGTCTGACCATCCCAGTACACGCGGACAAGGAATGACCCTCATAGGACGGATTAGACATTCGATAACTATATTCCTGTTGAGAGCTGAGACTGAGAGTTATACTGGTACTCAAAGTGGGAAACTTAACGCAACACTCACCATTGCTGCCCAGTTTGGCCCATATCTGGCGTGAGGTTTGCGTGAGGCTTGCGTGATCGGGACCCGACAAACAAACAAAGGGTTTCAGAAGTCGTGAATACCGGAGTTAGCACGGTAGCACACCTTCTGTTAGTTTCCCAAATGTAGGCATGTGTTTGTCTTCTCTTTGGCTTCTTTTTTCAGCAGTGAAGTAGCTATCACGCCACTAAAAGCGTGTGCTGATGCTATGGGGCAAATTAAACCCTACGCTGAAATTATAACCAATTAACAATTTTAACAATAATTCATAATTTAAAAATGTACAAATAAATAATTTTAAAGGAATAATTGATAATTTAGAAAACTATCAATTTGCTGTGATTAGTGACAAGAACCATTTGATCATAGAATGTGATGAGAATGTCATTCGAGTATTCCACCAGCTGAACGGTACGTTTTTGGATAGTTTATATCCCACTAGAAAATCGTTGCGTTTCCGCTTCTATGGATGACTCGCCATTAGATCCCGCTTAAATTCCTCATATCGTCTTCCTCTTCGAACTCCGTTCAGGATTCCTATCCTCTTCCTTCTTCTTCCCCATTTTTCTCCCATTCATTACTCTCGTCAACATTTCCTCTCCTTGCAAAACGACTTCCATCCATCTCTTCTGCCTCTTCCGATCCCCCGCCGCGTGGCCGTTTATTTTCCACGATATGCAGACGTTAGAGTTTCGTTCAAAGTTCTAATTTTGAGGATTTTATTGCAAATATGGAGTTTCCCTATGGGGCATGGGTGACTAATTAGGGCCCCAGTTTTTAATTTATTTCGAAGTCCGAATCAATGGAATTATTAGGAATTCGTGAAATATTTGAGAGAGAAAACAATTTACTCAAAACTGAACAATTACAATGCTTGCACTTCTCTGCTTTTCCAATAAAGTGCTCAGTACGTTAATGCGTGAATTCCTTTTAATAATTCCTATGTCACCGGTCAGCAGCTGATGCGTGACGCGTGTCGAAATTTACGATGAATATAAATACAATCCGGGCCCTTGCCAACCCCATTTGTTGACTTTTCTAAAGGAGAAGTATGCAGTAAAGATAAGGTAAAATTATTACATAATGTCACGAAAATTGTCACCATTATAATGAATAGCAACGGTAGTATTATAGCTTGAGTTACAATGATTCGTGGAAATTTAATTAAATGATAAAATAAACAAATAAGTTATCACAGGTTCCCAGGCTATACATTATAGTGTTCTCAGTCATTAATTGTTTTCTTTTTTTGCTTAGCAATTAACGGCAATTATCCCTTCATTGGCATGATATTTAGGCTTATTTCCAATGCCGTGAATCATCTAATTGCGGTTGCAGTGCTTGCAGAATTATTTAAAACAATTAGAATCCTTGAAATGGATTTCGATTGCAATTGTTTTATTTCACACGCTAAATTATGAACGGGACATATCGCCGGATCACAGCTGAGGTTAAGAAATGAGCCAGAGAAAGTACCTTTTTCTCGGTGAGTTCCAGAGAATCTTTCTGGAAACAATCTAACGATTTTGCGCATCTTTCAATGGTGCCGCGAGGAAGACATTTTCATTGGGCTTCGCCGTTTCCAGTGCGACCAATTGATTTGTATTCTTAGACGTCTTTTAAAGGGGTTAGCGCTCTCTGTATTGACCAGATGTCGAAAAAAATGGAATAGGAAAGTATACATTTGTCCGCCATGCGGTATTCCAAATATTCAGGATACGGACTGCAATCTTCTTTCGCACGGTCGACGCTAGGGAGTTAAGTGCAAATAATGTTTTGGAGAACAAGATTGTCATTTATTTTATAAGAACCCTGCATAACCTTGGCTGTGTTTCTTAAGGGCCGGCTCACGAAAACTTGTGCGCATTTTTATTTGGCTTTCGAGTTGTTGCGTGTCTTGGGAATTATAATATTGTTGCGTTTCAAGGTCTGAGGAAGGGCAATGAGATGATGGCTTTCTAAAATCACTCTAACTTCAATAAAATTTGACGTTTTCAACAGAAGCCCCTCAATTTAGTGCCCTTTCATTTCTCCCCCACTGCACCTCCGTGCTTCTCTGCGACCTCTTGTTGTACACACACCACGGCCGGTCTTCCCCACTGATTGTTGGTTATAAGGTTTCCGCGGAGCTGGAATGTAGATCTCTCCATGTTTTCCGGGATTTCTTCCGCGTCAGTTGTTTGTGGGACAACAGATGAATTCGCTGGTAGTCCTGCCAGCGAATCTGTTGTCCCACAAATAACTGACGCGGAAGAAATCCCGGAAAACATGGAGAGATCTACGTTCCCTACCGATTCTCCACGACGGACTAAAGACGGGTGATTCACTCACGACTGCCTTCCTCGACACTCTTCTCAACAATTTATACAAAAATGAAGCTATTCTAAATCGTTCTAGTATTCACATAACCAACAATCTTGATTCTATGTGATTCAGCATTCATGATTGGTGTAAACCACAATTCCCTCTCCACTAAATTCTACTGGTATTTGTATTATGTTTCTGACATCGTGTCGTCCAATTTCACCTACCACCACATTGCAATATCCTTTTTAACGCATGGTTAAAAACATATCTATCTGCCCATTCTACGGGCTCTCGTCCTAAATAATGGCTCGGGCCACGTCGATTACTCATGAGGTGACGCCTCAGGAAACAACTTCATCTGTGTCTCTGGGGAGGAACATGCCACTAGAAAGGAATGGGAATCAAAATGTAAATTAAATTAGTTTCCTCTGCTGGAGGTTTTGAACACGTTGGTAGAAAAATCTCTCTTCATATTATCTGTCTAGGCTAGAACTTAGAGAGACTCTAATCCAACAAAACTTATGTCACTGTGCATCCTTTCCCTTTCCCAAATCCATTTCTCTAATTCCTATCTTTTTCATATTCCGAACACCTCCTTCCTCATGCCTTTGTCATAGCTTGAGATGTAGATAGAAGTATGTAAATGTTCACAAGATGTAGGGCATGCTTTCATCTGCTTACTCTTTCCTGGTGTTCTGTGGACGTTATCTAGAAAGTTACCCTGCTTTTTCATTTATGTTTTATGACTATTTTCTAGGTTCCACCGAGAAATCTCCTTTAATATAATCTCCTCTCGTTTCCAGGACAGCCACGCCACTCGCAATGCTGCGCCAATCAAGGACTCCCAACAAGATTACATCCTGGAGAGTGGGTTCCAGAATGACACTCATACTGTTGTCCGCTTTCGAAGGGCCTGGGTTACATGTGGGCCAGATGGAGAGGACGTATCACTTGGGGTGAGTATCCCCAAACAATCATTTGTTTTCCCCTGTGTCATCCACGGCTGTGGGTAGATCAGTAGCTGTTGGCAATGGCATGTGAAAGTTTTTATTACCAGATCCAAACTGATGCTAAGGTACTCTGAACATTTTACTATGACAATGTTGGTTATTATATTGATTATGTCATTATGATAGTAAATATTTTCATGGTTATAGGGGGCTATTTCGAACAGGGGATCCGCATCAGAGCAAACGTCGATGTTTTCGTAATGCCGACGTTGCAACTACGACCCCTGCGATTATGAACTGGGGGGTCGGTGAGACACGTCTGGGGGTCGGATATGCCCAATACGGCAGATGTTAAGAAAGTATGAAAAATACCGCGCTTTTTAATCGCGGAAATGGCATTTGCGAATAGCGAATGTTCCTAGCAGACCAATTCTGTGAGATGCTCATTCCTTACCATTTTGCGGGGATAGATATGCTACATTCTTCTTTATTATTATCTAGTTTAACATTAAATTGGAATTATATTGGTCATGGTTACGTATTCATTTTAAATTGAAGATCAAGTAACTTAAGTTATCGGCAAATGCTACACTTCAAAATATTACTAAAACTTCGTAATTAGATACACGAAGTTTGCCTTTATTCAGGATTAAATGTAAAAAAACGTTGACTCAAATAGAATGGATGTTGAATCCAGGAATTATAACTAAAATGGTTAATGACTAAACTCAAGTTGGAGTAAATTTAAAGATAGAGCTTCAATCTTTGCTATCTTCAGGGCTTTTGGGTGAGGATCGGGTCCCATCTCGAGGATGAAAAAAGAAGATAAACTATCCCTTTCCCGGTTATCATTGCTTCCTAATCATCATTTGTTGATCCGCCGGTTCCTATTTTATTTTCATGCAGAATTGAATTGTATTAAGAATGGCTCTACCACTTCCACGGAATATTCACGAAACAGCAGATTCCCGAATGCTCTGCTAGTGAACTACCAGCGGAATAATGCAACAAGACAGTCGTACTGATCTACGAAGCTTATTAAGTGATTCAAAATTAAAAAATATCTGTAAATCATCATGTCTTCTATCGAAAATTTAAATGATTCTCGCAGAAATTTGGTATTCCTACACTGAAGCACCATATATGGGACATATATGTAGAGACATGTCCAATATATGGTCAATATATGGAAATATATGAATTCTATTCAAAATTGGCCCAATTGAATATATTTACCATATATGGTCAATATATTCAATTGGTCTGTGTGTACTACATCTCCATAAGGGATGCCTGTTTCATTAAAAGTTCTGGTAGTGATATTATGTTAAAAACTTTCATTTGAACTCGGAACTAGTGTAAGAGGTATAGGGATATTGTTTTGCATTTATGCCTTAAAGTCAAAACAATGAGAAATATATGTTTCAGGCACTGTTCAAAACCGTCCTCAATGAGTACCAGTGGTAACGTAGAATGCTTAATGATAGTAACATATAATATTAACAAGTAATAAGCTGGATTGGTAATAAATAAATGACCAGGAATGTAAAAAGTATGCATTAAATATATATTTATATGTCGTATATGGCAGTATATATGGAAAATATATTGATAAAACATATATGTTAAACCCATATATTACCCCATATATGTAACATATAGTGGCACTGCAACATATCATGAGTTGATATCTGGATCATATACGGCAAATATGTCCATATATGTCCAATATATGTCCCATGTATGACACTTTAGTGTGGGTTGGGCACGAAATACACTGTTCTGCTGGACTATCCAGGCCTTCGAGGGCAACCTTCAACAAAAATCCTTACGTTCTGAAGGAAACTAATAAGGAATATGAAACAGATGGAAAATACAATTTATACAAAAGATCGTTTATTTAACTGCTTTTGACAATATGAGCTACAGTCACAATTTTCCTCCATCATTAATTCACATGAAAAAAAAGTCATTGACAATGTGGCGTTAAGTAACTACACTCATAAAAAACCATTTTAATCACTACAGTTCAGGCAATTCTTTGCGTGTGGCTAGAAAAATATTGCTTCGAAGTCAGAATATAATCACAGATAGTAAGCATTGCCTACCAAAGTCATGAACAAGATAACAGAAGAAACAAACTAGCCCACAGCAGTGGAGCAGGAAGTAATCAGCACATCCACAAACACAGAAGCCTAAGAACTAGTATCCGCAGCAATATAATTAAGCGTACAAAAAAAACAAAGTCCTGCAATAATAAAAAAATAAAATAAGTTCTGGAATCATGTACCGCGGACCATGTCAAGGATAACAGTTTTTAATCACAGCAACACAAGTACACTCTTAGAAGTAGGTAGGACCTAAAAAATGAAATAAACACTTAATTCCAAAAGACTAACCAGCATCATACCACTTAGAGAAAATTTACAAACAACCTGTTAGCTTTGAGACATATGCGTAAACTTATGAACAAATCACAGGGAATCCCTAAGACGTGGCACACCATGGGATTATTAAGGACCAGTTAAAATACACGTTCACTCGGAGGGGAATTAGTTAATCGCATTGGTATTCAATTATAAAGGCAAAATCGCTGCAGATATCAATCATTGCTGTTTAGATTATTCTTGGAGTTTCGAAGTGGCTTAAATAAATAATCTGAAAGTCAGAATAACAAGCACAGATAAAAAGTACTGCCCACCAAAGTCATGAACAAGATCACGAAATAAACTAGCTCACAGCAAAGGATCAGAAAATCACTTCCCATAGCACATACCACTAAAACAGAAAGTAAGAACCGAATGTTATTAGCAACACCGATAAATGTAGAAAATACACTAATTAGAGGGTCAAAAAAATTACAAGCATCATATATCTTGGAGCATGTAAAGCATAACAGCTTTTAATCACAGCAACAAAGGTACACTCTTAGAAGTAGGCAGGACCTTAAAAATGAAATATATACTTCATTCCAAAAGACTAATCAGCATCATATCGCATAGAGAAAATTTCCAAACAGACAGATTTTCTTCTAGATATACGCGTAAAATAATGAACACATTACTGGGAATCCCAAAGACCAACATCGCCAAGGGATTAATAAGTATAAGTTCATACACAAATTACATCGCAGGGGCAGTGGTTTATCACATTAATATTTCAATATAATGGCATAAACGTTGCTGATATCCAAGAAGTTCTTCACATAAGTGGTAACTTAGATATTAATCACCGGGCAGTTCCAAGCGACGGAGAGGACTCAGCAAATCTTGCCCAGAACTGAGTACGTGAAGAGAAAGACCATTATTACATATCGGAAACACCTAAATGTAAATAATTTTTACCGCAAATATGAATATAGCTCGGGTGATAATACTTACTTCGGATAATTCCCATTGCCTAGCTCTAGCTATTCGTCTCGTCATTCTGGTGTGGTTGTTTACGGTATTATTATTAATAACCAACGATTTTCTTTCACATTACGTCAGTTAAGTCTGATATTTAAATGATAAATATTATATGAACGCTACAATCTCCCTGACGTCGAATATGATGTTTTATAACCGCCATCTTGGGCTCAAGAACGTAAACAAACTTCGGACACATTGAAATTTTTGGCTGGCGGAGTTACAAAGGCAGGTCCCCAGGGCGCGGTGAAACACCGACCCCTTGGTGTGATGTGAAACCATCGGATAGAGGTGTGCCATACTCTTCTTTTTGGTGATCAGTTCTTTTTGATCCAGTTAAGGGATCAGAGCAGTTTAAAATAACAGATCTAAAAGAACAGTCAGTGCATTCTAAGTGATGGAGTGGAGGGGGGACCGGTTTCCTGAAGTTGTAATTATCAGAATAGCATAATAAGACAAAGAATATATTTCTAAAATGAACTTAAATGGAGACTTTCATCCACTCCAACTGCTTCAGGTCCTATGTGATCACCCATAGTATACAAATAAAGTAACGATTGTTAAATCAAAATTTTTATAACATAATTGTTATGTAAAATTGCATTTGATGAACAGCCTCTCCAGTTCCTTTTGTAAGCCATGTATTCCTTATCATCCTGTCATTTTGATGAGTGAACTTCAAAATGGAAAGTGATTTGAAATAATGGCTCCAAGTAAAGTAAAAATGGTCAGTTAAAAAGTAAATGATGTAAAACATGAGAAACATGTTAAAACTGCCTTCTACCGCGAGTCAATATAATATAATGTGCAGCAATGACACTTGCGGTGGTTTTATCTCCACTGAAACGTCTATATGAAATACGGCTGTAGGGGCAATTATTACTGAGTATATACATATGCTTGAACGTTCGCGGTGGAAACTCCAGGCAAATATCACTCCGAGTATAAATACTCAAGTCTCTTGGTTTAGAGTGTTATTATCACCGCCATTCAGCAAACTTTTGTACTAAAATGAGGACTAATTAATACATAGATAGCTTCATTTAGAAAAATACACGTTGATGAATGGCTTTTCGTCATTTGTTGTCCAGGTTAGATGACGCTTTCGATGTACATATAATGCATAAGATTGTTTAAATTACCTGTAGTGAGGAGTGATTTAGTGTCTGCCGTCTTACTCAGTATTAGAAGCTAAACTTCAGAATGAATTTCCCAGGTTGAACTAATATTTTCACTAATTGAACGTTACGTGCTCACAGAAATGCACGTCAATATAACGGCGTTGCATTTTATTTTCCTTAGAATCTGACCCATCCCACGCATTGGCGAATAATTTATGGATTATCTCCGATCGGAATAGCATCGACCTAATATACCTATCAATGCTTTTTCTGAACGCGAACCAGCTGTTCTACGAATCTGTACGAGAAGCAATGCAGTTGAACTCTATTGAACATGATGTCCAACGCCTCCTTCTGAGCAGTGTACCGTAGCTGAACTCTTTTGAGCATGCTGTTCAGGTTCTTTCTTAGACCTTAAGGACGAGTGTAAGCCCTGTCCTTCGCGAGGGGCGTAATCTAATGGTTGGGTGGATTGGGGATCCAACACCCCTCTCCCCTAAATGGCGCGTCTCTATTCTCGTCATCTTTATACTCGAAGGAACTTCGTACTCGAAGGAACTTGATAAACACGATTTACGGCCCTCCGCTGCTTCGTTCATACAATGTAGCACTCAGCTCTAACTGAAAATTATCGTGTGGGACAGATAGCGTGTGAACCGTTCATTTCTCGAAACTGCTCTATTTCAGCTGCTCACTTCATTTTGTCCCATCTCTACCGTCGGAGGCCCGTTGGTAATCGCACCGGGCAGTGAGAGCGCTGTAACTCCGCTTGCGGTGAGCGGTTCGTAATAGCCCCCATAATATTTTAATTTTTCAAATTTACATCTTAAATACTGAGCATTATAATTTAAATGCAAGTTCAATCAGTTTTGTGATGACTTTCAAATTTTTATGAAATTTATTAAGAAAACAAAAAATTGAGTCGACCATTAATAACTTACATTATAATTTATGAGTTTCACGTCGTACATGGTGAAGTGCAAAATAAATGTTGTACGGTACAAGCTCTTCAAAACCTCTTAATTATTACCGCTATTCATATTGTGAGAATTAACTGCAGTGGAGTCCCACTAAACATAAACATTGGTTAATCAAAAGAATCCAACAACTACAGACATTGCCGCAGATAAAGAGCTAAGCCTGCATTATACCCGTTGGGAAGAAAAAGTGCCAAAGAAAATTCTCAGTTATTTCAAGAAATAGGTAATAGAAAATAATAGTTAATAATTAGTTCTGATCTACAGTTATTGGAGTAAATAAACATCCCACGTATCATGCAAATGTTCACGGAGCGTTGCCAGAACGTCAGTTCAGAACCCAGGGTATGTTATGCAAAGTAACCTCACGAATTTTCCCGAACGGCTGCAATGTCGCCCGGCCCGAATTTTGCAAAGACACTCGAGCGGTTCGCGGCGCGAACGGGACGAAAACTGCTCTACGCATGCGCATGGCTGAGAGAGAAATTATCGTCCGGGAAGGTAAATACATACACATATAAATGCATAAATTTAAACAAAAAAATTAGACCACTTAATCCAAAAAGAGATATTTTAATAAAATAACTATATAACAATGGAAAACCTTTATTACGGAACGATGAAAAATCACATGTTGAACACAATAGTATAATAAATACGTCACAGATGGGACCAGCACAAACCTTGAAATGCAAAAATGGAGAAAACTCACTGGTTTTAATACTCGGCGACACACAACCGCCTTATATATACACGAGCAATAACTAAGATATTGCGACGGGTCACTTCCATGCGTTCGTAGGAGAGCTCGTAGGAGAGAAATAATATCGATTCCGTTCGATCACTGGAACTGCTAGCTTAGAAACTTTGCACGCCTGAAACTTACTGGTTCACCAACGTTAAGCTCGATAAGCGACGAGTCTTTTCCATGTGTTCACGGGAGAGTTAAAAATATCCTTGAATCCGTGCGAATACGGCCGTTGCTCACTAAGAAATACACCAAAGATTATAAATGCAACGTCGTCAGGTTTCAGAAACCACCCGTGGTACCCATCAACGGCATTCTCTTTTTTGTTGCGATAGATGGGGCTGGTATGCTAGGTTCGAAACGTAACGTTCTCCGAACCATGGTACTACTATATACTACACATACTATGTTAAGTATTGCCATGCTCCGAACGTTACATTAAGCCAGAAGTGCTACGAGCGTCCAGCGAACGGTCTGCAAACGTTAATGAGCTGCGAGGGATGTGGTAATGGAAATACTGTTATAAAAATGTACTTGGTTTGGTAGGTGCTGAAAAACACAGAACCTGCTTTTTAGTGAACAGCGCTAACTATTGAGTTGCTAGCTTGGTTCATTTTTCTGGAAACGCTGTCTGATAATAGCAGTCGGTTTGAATTTACAGGCTCGGAGTCCCCAGTTAGTTTTGGCATGTTATGATTTTAAAGAGGCATGGTAGTTATTTTGAAGAGAAGATTTACAGAGAGAATTTATGCTGTCAGGAAAATTTTCCATTGAACACATTTTAAAGAGTTAAAAAATGTGTGGTATAGTTAAGATAAGAGAAGCAAAACAGGAATGTCTTACAATTAGTTTAGAATAGTAAAACTCTCTTTGTCACCATTGGATCCAGTTAGAAGCTTTGCCTGGAGGACTATCATGTATCATCGGCGAGATCTCTGTCGCTCTCTTGATCTCGCATCCTCAGAGTCACTCTCCAATTACGCATCAAGGGGAGGTGGTCACTCCGTCCCCGCCGGCGACTTGCCGCCCGTCCACAGGTGACAACACAGTCTATGAGAACTTGGGAGTCTATGAGAGAAGAGAAAATTCTGCTAATAATGCTCCGGGCCAATGTGCAGCCTGCTGATACGAGTTACGTGTATCAGCAGACGACTGTCATAATGTGATTATATCTCTTCGCTCGATTTAATATTCCTTTTCAACTGAATTAGACACCTTTTGTAGCCACTTTATTTTAAAACCTCTTAAATTGATGAACAAATCATGCGTTAGTGGGCAGGTGTGAATATTATTTCATTTGAAGTGGTTAAAATAATGGGCACTTCAATTCCATGTTAGGAACCATTGAAACTTTCGATATTTATAGCAAAATATCAGTATATAACTACGTAAGGACATGGATGGATACGTTAATAGTCCGTAAAATACAGAAAATCCATGGTTCGCTCCCTCAATCATTTCCGCTTAAGAGTTTCCAGTAATTTATCGCAATAATAATACATAGATGCTGTGGAAACATGATAATGATCAAAGAGTCACTTCGGTAAATACTTAATTTTCCTCACCATAATTTATGTTCCCTTAAAGGCAGTTGGCTGAACACTCACCCTATGTAATTTCCTGGACTCGAGTTGTTACCTTCGAGTGATAACTTAAGTGCTGCTTGTACCCCGCCAACACAAATGAAACTCTAAGGGTCAAGCTTATAAATGATAAACATTTGTTTTGATAAACTGATATTTAAGGCAATGAAAAAGTATGACATAGGGAAAAACTGCTCACAATACAGTCTTTGAAGAAGTTATTTAACTACCTGCTGAACCACTCAAACGTGTTCTCAATTCGACCTTGCATAGCTTATAAAAGTTGTAAGAATTAATTTAGCAATTGCTGTTACCCCTAGTAAACTGACTCCTTTAAAAAATTTCCTCCACGATGCCCTCTCCTTATTCCTTTCAGAGTGCCTCAGCCTTTCTATCGCGATCATTTTTTTTCTATAGTGGTTGTGATATGAAATGGAGTTTGTTGGGCATTACAAAGATACAAGAGCGTAATAATATTTATGCAATTCAATCATTGAATAACTCAATCCACAGTTATGATAGAAAGGCCTAAAAATATGTATTCCGAGCTGCTTTCATGATAATGCTAAATGGCGTAAAAAATGTCAGCATTGCTTCTCATGATTCTATAAGTATATAGTGTAGGTTTTTTCAGTAAGCAAGTTAGTCAATATATTCTAAAAATGCATCATCTTGGCCAATAAAACTTGGCTAATAAGGCTAACTTCCAAAACACCTTAATCAAGGAACAACAACAACAATAAGCGGTATGTCACTAACCTAAAATGTATTACAGTAAATGCCACCGTTGATGATAAAGGATGTAAGTAAATGCTCTAGTAAAGTCAAAACTATATCCTGGCTCGTCCATTCAGTGATTTTATTTAAATGTATATGGCACAAATTATTACAACCAGCGTAAAAACACATATAAGATGTAAAAACGAGAACTTAAATGAAATTCAAATCAAGTTCAAAAATTTTCACTCATCATCTCATGTAAATTTTTCACCCGAATAATTAAAGCTCTGTAAAAAGTGTTTAAAATGAGGACTAGAGTAAAAATAATCTTTTTAGTGGAAAAAACAGCCGCAAAAGTCACCATGTTTTCAGCAATATGTAATATCGAATCCTTTTTACACAAACGATGCACGACACTTATGAAACTCACAAAGTACAGCCAAATTTCTCGTAAAACAAGCTATATCAATGCTTGAGACAAAAATGTCAGAAATTCGCCTTTATGTTTCATTGGCAATTTTCAACGCAAACAGACTGTAGACTGTTGGCAAGCGAATTCGAACCAAGGGGGCGACACGATTTGTGTCCACCTCCGTTGAGGGGGAAATTGGGAGACGACCATTTAAGTCATGGTGATAAGAAAAAGATTTTTGCTTAATTGCAAAAGGCATGAACTGAGTCGCAGGCCATTCCAAGTCGCCCAAAACCCAGTTATCGACCGGCGACTCGTGATGCAAAATAGCCCTCCTGGTACAATCACTTAATCTAAGGCTTGTGCATTAGAAGTAGTCGCTCTACCCTAGCGATACTAGTTAGTACTTTTCCTTTTACCCATAAATAATGACCTATGTAATCACACTTGAAAATTAAGTTACACCAAGGAGGGTTTTGTGTCCATTGAAAAAGCATGCACATGTTTCAAAGGGCTTAGGGGAAATAACTGAGGAGAAATTCATAAGGTACTTTAAAATCCATAGGATGTGAAGGAAAAATTCGAATTCCTTCTCTGCTGCGTGAAATTTTCTATCCTCATGTTAATATTTTCTTTGTCTATTTCACAGTAACTCTTGTAAGAAATGTGGATTTATGATAAACTAGTTTGGTGACTGGTTCTTTTTGAACAGAACGACACTATCCGGATGATATGGGCCTATCGTGATGACGATCCAGTGGATGGAGAAATGTTATGGCATGGCAGCCAAAGCCGTGGGGTTAAAAGTGTTCATCTACGGAGTCCACCCTCATACATGCATACTTCTGCCAAGACGAGCGAGAGATATTGGGATGTTACGATGGATAGTGTAAGTGAAAAGAGTTGGGTGAGTTGGAGTAGCTGCCAACACCAGTTGAATACGTGTCATAAACGTTCATTCTAGAGTGAATGTTTAGCTGTTCACTGGTAAATTTATTCCTATTCTATGTGAATTGGTAGTATAATAGCTATTAATTACGTCTCAGCTTTAAGTTTTCCTATTCGTGTAACATTTTTAGCACATTGGAGAATGGGTAGTTTGAGACATCCAGACTGCCAAGTTTTAGGGCTTCGGCAACTCACTCTCCAGATAAGTCCAAAAAAAATTAAGCTTTACATGTTTGTGCCTCTTAGAAAAAACTTATAAAGAAGTCTGTTAAAAAGTTCAATGTTTAGCCCAGACAACTCTTGCTGCAAACAATATGGAGCAACCGAGTCTGGGTCGGGCATAGTCCACATGGTAATAAATGCTCCTTTGACACGGATTCCGGCTCCCTCCCCAATGTGATAATCACTCATAATGCATCATATAAATTATTTAAAAGTTTTTAGCCCGGGAAAACACACTTTTTGTGTAAAGTTATGATGCTGCATTGCTAGTCATTTTACATGTTATATTTCGTAAATGAAAGAATGCCATTGACTGAATGTACTGAGCAGATTCCAAAAAAGCAATCACTGATTTAAGTTTTTTTTCATTCATGTTCATCCAGGTAGTCATTCCTGATGATGTCGATACTTTATATTGGTGCAAGATATTTAAAGCTCCAAAACTCGAGAAGAAACACCACATGATTGGGGTAAGTTTAATTTCATATCTTAGAGATGTACTTTCTATACCTTGTTCTCATGGAGTGTTAGTAATGGCAGGGCTACTAAAAAATTATATGAATTTCCCACACATTTTGTTCATTTCATTGTTCCATAATACAAATAGTCTCTGAAATGTGTCAAATTAATATATTTGAAATGTTTGCTGAAGGGAAATCCATGTGATATGTAAACGCTGATATGCATGTTGCCATATGTCTGTCATTTTGTCATTGTTAATCGGCCGTAAACAGCTATACTTTCCGATAGAATGCATTACGCTTCATTATAATCACTTGGGTTTTCTAACATAAATCTTTTAGTTTTTCCTGGCGTGTGCATAAAAGGATGGTTGATCCTCTAATGGTGTTTTCCCATAGTTTAGTCATATGTAAGCCATATGGCATTGGATAATCAGATGCCTGTAATCACTCAGAAGTATACTTTTGCGTGGAAGTTGTGAATTAGACTCACCTCGAATGAATCTATCTTTTTCTTGGCAGTATACACCGATTCTTCAAGCAGGGAATGAGCGTCATGTCCACCACATGCTCTTTTATCAATGCTCCATACCCAAACAAAGTACTCGCACAGCAGAAATGATATATGAAAAGCATGTTCATCAAAGTGGGGCCGCTTGCTATTCTCCCCGAATGCCACACGAATGGGAAACATGCATCACTCCTGTGGTTGCCTGGGGAATTGGATCTCAGGGTGAGTTGCAGTCCTAGCATTTGTTCTCTTATCACTTTGATGATGCAAGTTTAGCCGGAGACAAAAGATATTTGTCGATGTTTATAATACATATTTCAATTTTCATGCATGCCAAAAACTTTATTTACATTTTTAAACAAAACAATTTCACTGTAAAAAAGGACTTTGGATCCTTTACTACCTCTTATATATCAAAGGAATGATCACTCCACCAGGGAAATGATATTCTGCTGCCATTCAGTTTGTCATCCATGGTTGATGCTGATAGATAATCCACTTCAGTGAAACCCCTCTTTCACACTTTTGAGGGGTACAAAGGGAAAAAGTGTCAATCGCAAGAAAATATATTATTAAAATGTACAACGAATATTATCGCCGTCAATATCGCCGAATATAGGATTAAGACAAGGGTGTTGCCGATCATCAAAGAGTTAGCGGTAACTCGAGCGTTCACCGCGTAAACCAAAAGTTTTATCACATTGCTAACTCCAAAACTGGCCGCTATATGCCTCTTGAGTTGAGATCGAAGCAATGCCATAAATAATTAGGCCGTTTTTTGTACTTGGCAAATCGAGTTATCTTCCCTTGGTATAGTCACTTTAACAAGTATCGCGACACACTACGCTAGCAGTTCGTATAAGTCGGCTGTCGAAGTTCGAGGTACGTTGGCTATCGTGGGTCGTCTCTGGTGACTATGGGAATTGTGGGGTACACGACGATATACATATTCAAAGTTAAGTGGGACCTAACTCCAAGAGTGCTATTGACTTCGTTCGCGTTGGAAGGCTAATATTGAAATGAATTCACTGCGGGGAGCATGATGCATTGACAGAGGTCACTTTAGAAAATAAGGTGAGAGAAAGGACTCCGCACGTTCCTTATGGAAAATGACCCACGACTAAATTTACTCAAATGTTGTACAAAGGTTGTTCTCAGCATGCTGATCAAAAGTCTCAATGGGCACTAGGCTCGAAAAATTAGATTTTTTAAGATACAGCAGAATATTGCCCGTGGTTCGAATGTGGTTTGTGAAATAGTACGTGGTACGTTTTTCTACTAAAAATTGCAGAAAATAATCGCAAAGAGGTGGGGTGGGGCACTTATAGGGGAGGGCTGTTGAGAATGGAGATATTGGGTTATTGGGAAAGGGTCTCACCCCACAGAAGTGTAGGTGAAGGATCATGGGCAATGAGGAGTGTCGTGGAAGAGTGGAAGGGTGGCTGTCCCTCCCCTCCTTCCTTTCTATCCTTTGATGGTCTGAGCATCTGACGCCGTCTCAGAAAGTCCGTGGTTCGATTCCCGGTCCAGTTGAATTTTTCCATTTGATATCGGCCATCTTTCCATCTTCACACCACCATTGTGATCGTCCATTTTTGTGTTCCTATCCACTTTCTTTCGCTCCCTCTATTTGAATTAATTATCTATGTATTTACCCCTGAGCAGTCTGAATGAACTAAAGGACACTATCAAATCCACCCCCCTTACTCTTGACGCCGACATTATAAGTGGCACTATGTGCAGCGAATGAAAAGGGGTAGGGGAAGAGAGAAATCATGAGCAGGTGGCGTATTTGGCATGGAGGAGAGAAACGGAGGTAGTAAGAAAGAAAGGGGTTGAAGAGGGAGCCAATGGAGGATTGGATACATGAGAAATGGTTCATGAGGGAATGGAAAAGATAGGGATGAGTGAGCGTATAAGGTGAACAGTACAGTTTACTCTCCAAGTGTGCGTAAATTTTTTTCTTTGAGATACGAATAAAAAAGGAAAAATTGTTTTTGAAAGAAAAAGTGCAATATTCAATCCTACTGTTATTTATAAATTAATATGTAAATCATATTTTCAACTTTTTTATTACATACAGTGATCGTAAAGATTATACAGGAAGCTTAAAATGTCATATATAAATGTCCATACATATAACTATAATAAACACAACTTTAATAAAAATCTAAATCTTCAAAAGAAGAGAGATAAATAAAGCGCTACTTTACTTAATGCGCATCTCAATGTAGATATGCATTTTGTTAGTCGATTAACTCTATATTATCATTATTAGAATATAATGTTGTGTTCAAGAGCGAATTGTCCGGATAATTTATATTTTATTGGTATCGCGTGTTACCAAGAAACCATAACACACATGCTATTTGGGCACATGTTCCTACAGTTCTCGCTATTAACTGACATGTGCAATAGTATCCAGTGATCGAACCATGATTATTTTCATTCGTCAACTCTTCGTCCATATTTTCATAAAATCTTCTTCATCAAGATTCGCTTCTAGAAAGCGAAGCCGTTGAGAAGGTCTGCGACCGTCGGCGACATCGAAAATAAACTCAGTTTTAATGGTCGCGCGGCGCGGTCCAGCCTCGCTCGCCAGTTAAGTACACGGCGAGTATCGTAAAACGCTACACAGCCATGAGCTTATTTATGGAGATATTCGAAATTTACATAGTGTAATTAGTGTAATGCGCCGCCAAAGTTGCTGTAATAGTCATTTAAAAAGGGAATCCATTCTCTTCCCCTTGGTTCGATAGTCCTGGTTATCTTTCTCCAGATACATTTTAGGAGCTAAACCTGACATTTCGCGTTAACCTTTTAATTTGAGGAACATTAGCTTAGCTTCTGAGGGCAACATGCAGAGCCCACTGAACAGGCACACTTTTTCCCTTAGCCCTCTTAGTGCGGCGGGCCGATATATCGGCTCATGGACAAAAAATTGTTTAATTTTAGCATACAAATATAATTACAATTATTTTTTGTGTGACTTATTAGTCTTTTTTGATTATTATCTAATGCAATGTATACACAATAAGAAAAACCGCGAATGGATATTTTAAACAATAACTTAATAATATTTATTTTTCTAGAGTGAATACATTTCATTAAGTTACCCTCCGCATTTATCGCTAGAACTGCTGGCAGGAGTCAGCACTAAGAGGGTTTGGCATCGGCTAGAAGCTGGTGGTACAACCATTCTTACACCTCGTACCCCGCCCTATCCCTCTGTGTCTCCCAGTGAGAATGTTTGCAAAACGCACGTTTTGAGACACCGTTTGTGTGGCATGTGAGGGTTGTTTTTGGAATACTCCTCGGGTTAGTAAGTGGAAGTGGGAATTCTGTTGAAAATCGTAAGAGGAGGAACGAGGCGTTTTCTGATGTTTTTAAAAAATATCTTCTACGATTTTCTAGCACTCTGAAATCCTCTCTCTTTCCAAAATACGAATTTCTGGGACCGCAATAAGTTACCTATGCTTAATTTTTGCAGATAATACATCTCTGCCCAGGTATGTTGAATAACTTTTGTTTTTATTTGCTTGGAATTCCATTTTTCGGATTCCGGAGGTGCTTTTTTTACTTCTATCTAGGCAATAATAACTATATGTTACTTGGTATCTCTGTATAGTGCATATTCGTTTACGCTTCATTTCAAAATGTGAATTTTAAGAACATATTTTCAACATTTATGGAATCGATTTTATTGCTGCTAGGTTTTGCGTTACTGATAATGTGGTAAGAGAGGCATAGGAAGTACTTGATACGGGAATCAAGATAGAAGGGTAGCGAATAAAGTCGATTAGGTCTGCGGACGATCAGGCGCTGATCAGTCGATCTTCGAAGGGATTACAAGCTTTTGTAGAATTTTAGAATTTCAGAGCGGAAAATACCCGATGGAGATTAATCATAACAAAACAAGGTAATGAGATTCGGTAGGACAAAGAAAGCGAGGCTGGTTGTTATTGTAAAGGAGGAGGACATAAAAGTTGGAGTACACAAATTAGAGCAAATAGAGCATTTTAATTACTTGGGCAGTGCGCTAGAGGAAAACGAGCATAGTAGCGAAGACACACGGAAGAGAATAGCGCTCGCTAAGGAGGCGTTTAGTAATAAAACGGAGTTGATGGTGGGAAAATTGGGTAAGGATGTGGATAAGAGGCTGGTGAGGAGCTTGATATGGAGCGTAGCGTTGTATGGGGCAGAAAGGTGGACCCTCAGAAAGGAGGACGAGAGTAGGCTGCAGGCATTTGAGATGTGGGTGTGGATAAGGATGGAGAAGGTGAGGTGGACGGAGAGGAAAACTAACGAGGAAGTGCTTAGTATAGTGGGCGAGGAAAGGAGACTTCTAAATGAAATCTGGGATAGGCAGAGTAGGTGGCTGAAGAATGTAATAATGAGTTACTCAAGACTGTGATCGAGGGAAGGATGTTGGGCAAGCGGGGAAGAAAGAGATTATGTTTAACTGATGGGATGAAGAAGGATAGATCTTATGCAGAGGCGTAAAAAGAAATACTATAGATGGATAGGATCTCGGAAGTTTAGACACCCGAAAGGATTTTCTCTAATATTCAACACAACCTATCTTTAGCGGTAGAATGCCTATAAAAAAAGGTTTTACGTGACATGGTGGCTTCGAACGGAATAAGGTGGCTGCAGCTTCATAAAAATTAGCCAAGTTTTGACACCACAGCGCTGGCGAAAAAAGTTTATTTTGGAGTATCTGCCAAGAAAGTTGTTTCTGGTCGGCATAATGGGCGACACATAAATGGGGGTATGAATAATACTGGAGTAATGATGTTAGTCCTCTGGAAGTACAGCAGGACGCCCTGAAAACTATTTAATTTCTCCATCGAGAGATCTATGACAAAAAATCGTGGGTCTTCGATCTTTTTACTCCGTAGCAACACTCTCATCTGCTGCATCTATGAATTTGAGAGGCGAGGGATATGAAGCGGCCTCCAAGGTGATTAATGAAATAACGACAACCACGCCGACAAGAGCTGGGAGAATACTGAAAAGTGGATTGATTCTTGGCTTTCTCAAACGATTATATCATATGAGTCTCGATGTTCATTTCAAAGAAATTAAGTAAAAAAAAAAAGTTCAACTCAAAATGCTGAAAGAAACGGTCACAAATTCTGTCCGAGCTATGAAATAATAGTGAAGTGTTGAAAATTAGAGCTCTTGTTTCCGTGAAAGCATCCTTTCTAGATTTCAAAGTACTTCCATCGACGGATCTACGTCAGGACATATATTTCTCAGGTTTAATAAAAATCAATTATGTATGACGAAATACTCATCAAAGACTGTTGTTGCTATGATAACTGAGTATGTTGCGCTTTAAAATTCAGTCCCATGACTCGTCACAGTCACTTGGCTGTTGTAGTAGAAATTGATGTGGTGGAGAAAATTTCAGTTTATGGAGTAGTAATACTGAAATATTTAACTAAATTCGTTAAACCTGTAGACTTGTAGAGTAAATTTTAATGAGTTCTGAGAAGTAAAAGATGAAAGTCACGGGCTCAAACAGGCCACACAAAAAGTCCCGCGGTGTCATAAAACTTGCGTTTTGAAAGCACTCTCACTGGGCGGCACGGAGTGATTGGGCGGGGAGAAGAGGTGTAGGATTGGTTTTCCCACCAGCTTCTAGCCGATGCTCAAGGGAAAATGTGTGATTGTTCAGTGGGCTCTGCATGTTGCCCACAGAAGCTAAGTTAATGTTCCTCAAATTTAAATGTTAACGCGAAATGCCAGGTTTAGCTCCTTAAATTAATCTGGAGAAAGATAACCAGGACTATCGAACCATGGGGAAGAGAATGGATTCTCTTTTTAAATGACTAGGTATTTCAGAAATACCAGGTTTAGCTCCTTAAATTAATCTGAAGAGAGACGACTAGAGCTACCGGACAAGGTCACGGAGTGATTGGGCGGGGGAAGAGGTGTAGGAATGGTTTTACCACCAGCTTCTAGCCGATGCCTAAGGGTAAAAGTGTACATGTCAATGGTTTCTGTATGTTGCCCTCAGAAGCTTAACTGATCTCACACAGACTTAAATGCTTATGCGAAATGTCAGGTTTAGCTCCTTAAATGTATATGAAGAGAGACTACTTGGGCTATAGGACCATGTGAAAGATAATGGATTCATTTCTCAGACTTCTATTATACTTTGTATACGGTACAAATGCGACATAAGTAGGTCCATGACTGTATAGCATGTGATCATACTCGCCATGTCGATGTACTGCCATTAGCTGGCGCGCGAGGCTGCACCCCGTCGTGCGATCGAAAAACCGAGTTCATCTTCGGCGTCGCAGACTTTCCCATCGGCTTCGAATTCTGGAATCTTCAGCAAATCTCGTGATGTAAGATACTCAAGGTTCTCCTGAGTCCCTTTCAACGATTTTTCTACCCAAATACAATCTGTGTAAAGTGGGGTCCTCCATTGTGTCCTATCAAAAGAGCAAATATTCCTCTACGTCATTTTAAACTACTACATGTCAATGGCTAAGATCTGCTCTTTCAAATTATAAATTTTTATTATTCCATTAACCGTCTACAAAAGCTTTTGCAAACTGTTCATTTTGGAGATTTTTAGCGAAAACTCAATTCCACCTTTTTTTGCGTATTTTGTTCAACTTTAAGCCATTGCATCTTGCAAATGCGTAAAAACTATGATAATTGAAATCACACATCATAAGCACTAATAACAGGAGATTCATCACGCCAAATTTCAATGTCGAGACTGAAAAAGTCCAAATTTGGAATATTCATTAGGTGTTTTCGATTTCAGCCCATGGTGCGACGTTGCCGCATTGATGCCTCTCCTCTCGCGAGTACCGCGAGTGATCCGCGCATGGATGTCGAAAGAAAAAAAGCTCATGGTCCCGGAACAATTCCGAGAGGGTTTAGGTAAAGTTACGGTTCGCGAACCGACCCGAAAGAGGAACGAATGTCTCGGAACGAAAGTGGAATGATAATATTTCGTACGAAAGCTCTAGGGAACGCAAAAGGACCAGTTCCGATTTCGGTTCGAACCTAGTTTCGTTCTCGCCATCCCTCTATGGCTCCGAGGACTTTTAAAAGCTCGCATCGATTTTCCAATGCGCCCTGCTGCCATGTATGCCACTTCAGGTATTTGGGGTGTTTCAACATGTTGGATTAGAATGGTAGGTGACGGATAGAAACCAGATTTCTAATGTTATGAATGGGAAAAAATAATAGCTATCAGAGAAAGAGTAGGGTAAATTGTGTATTGTATATGGAAATGTAATGTCTCATCGGGAATGAGGGAATGTCCAACTGGGGCTGATCTCTGGGAATCGTTGACGACTATCCCTTCGCGAACTATACAGGTAGGCGAAAACCAGAGGCTGCGTCGCTTCTACACCGAAATCTTGCCCTCCTACGTTGACCTTCGGCCAGCAATTCGATGGTGTCAGTCCCGACTCGGAACCCTTTGAACCGTTCTGATTGACATAATACGGCCCAGGCAGCTAGGTGTGTGCCGAGTATCACTACAGTATTGTGGGTTGTTAAATATAGACGTCGCCGTTAATAATGGTAGCAATCAGAGTTTTTAAAAAATCAGAATAGCTTAGTACCCAAAGAAATTGAAACCGAGGCTCTGGTACATCAGAAACGACTTCCATTAATGACCTAAGCTACTCAAACAAAACAACTATAAGTCGTAACCAAGGGACTCCATCCATTTTCCATAGCGGTCATTAATAACCGTAGTATGAAAAATGAAGGAGGAGGGGGAAGGGAGGCGAGAATACCAATCTTTTTCAAAGAATAATCTCAATTTTCAAAGGTTTTATTAAAAGTCAAATTATGGGAGGAAACGTGGGTGGCGACTGCGAGGAGGGGGGATCGTTGCAGCTGGAGCGGTGGCCACTCGGGCGAATAATTTGCCTCACCTCCCCGCTCCTCGTCTCCCCCCCAACTTAAAGACCTTGAGTCCTTACGTATCTACTTATTTCAAGTCTTCTCTCCTCCGGGACTCAATAAGTCACAGTAACTTCTTCCATTTAAAATCTGTTTTCTTCCCGCCTTCCTGCCCCGCCCCCCCTACTTTCCTCGCCTCCCCTCTTGTTCTTTCCCTTTCCCCCTCTGTCCCTCCCCTCCTTCCTTTCTATCCTTTGGTGGTTTGAGCATCTGACGCCGTCTCAGAAAGTCCGTGGTTCGATTCCCGGTCCAGTTGAATTTTTCCATTTGATATCGGCCATCTGTCCATCTTCACACCACCATTGTGATCGACCATTTTTGTGTTCCTATCCACGTTATTTCGCTCCCTCTGTTTGAATTAATTATCTACGTATTTACCCCTGAGCAGTCTGAATGAACGAAAGGACAATATCAAATCCACCCCCCTTACTCTTGACGCCGACATTATAATGGCAACTATAGATGTCATTTCCTTCTACACTTCTATTCCGCACCGTGATGGCTTATCTTCTCTTCGCTTCTTCGTTAACACCCACCCCTTTCCACATATCCCTAGCTCTGACTTTCTAACTTATATTTCCTCCTTTCATTCTCACCCACAATGTTTTTTCTTTCAATAGCAGCTTTTCTTTCTAAGCTAAAGACTGCACAATGGACAGCAGATTCAGTCCATCCTATGCCAATCTATTTCTAGGCCAATTAGAGGAGTCCTTCCTGTCCTTCCAACCCCTCAAATCCCTTTTCTGGCATTGCTATATTGATGATATCTTCCTTCTCTGGCCCCATGGTGTCAACTCCCTAAACTCTTTCATTTCTTCTCTTAATGATTTTTTATGTCTTAATCTTAATCTTTTTTCTAAAATCTTAATGATTTAATTATCCTCAGTCTCCTTCATCTCCCACATCTTTTCTTCCTCAGTTACCTTTCTTGATGTATATATAACTCTCTCTGACCACCAGTTCCCCATCTCTGTCCACATCAAACCTACTAACAAGCAGCAATATCTCCACTATAATAATTACCGCCCTTTCCATACTAAAAGATCCCTTCCCTACTCCCTTTCCTCCAGGGGCCATCACATCTGCAACAATCCCGACTCCCTTGATAAAATCCTCCCTAACTTACACCTATCCCTTTGCCGACAAGGCTATCCCAAATCCCTCCTTGAGAAAAAAATTCTCAAGCATTCCTATCACCCCCACTCACCTCCTAGTACTAACAATTTCAACCTCTCCCTCCGTTCCACCTACTTCCCAGGCGTTCATTCCACCAAATGTATCCTCAAAAGCTTATTTCCTCTCCTCTCCGGTACTCACCCTCACTACCACCCAAATCTTTCCCAAGTGCCCCTCTCTCAACTTCAGACACCCCCCAATTTTTTTAGCATCCTCTAAAACTACTAACTCTCTCTCTAAATCTAAATCCTCCCATTTTTCTAATACTCCTCCCAGCCCCAGATGCAAGACCTGCCCCCTCCTCATTTCTAAACCCAATCCCACTCAGAATCCATGCCTTCTCCCTCCCTTCTTATTCCCCTCCCTCTTGCACCACACCCAACGTGGTGTGCATTCCTTTATGCAATATCTGCGACGCATTCTATGTTGGATTGACTTCCGGACCTCCCAATCTCTCATTAAATGGCCACAACCTCTTGTAACCCCTGCTCCCAATGTGACTCTCTCCCTATCACCACCCATGCCTCCTCCCACAACCTTAGGTTAGACAAATATTTTAATGTGGACATCCTAGCCTCTCTCTCCCCCACTGCCTCCCCACTTGATCTGAAAAATATAGAACACGCACGCATTCTGTTCCTTCACGTCCACTCCTTTCCTGGAATCAACAGAGCACTCTAATTCCTGTATCCACCCCTTCCTCTACCCCTCCTTTCCCATCCCCTCTTCTCCTGCCCCTTCTCCCACTTCTCCTGTGCTGTCCCTGAAATTACTCCTATCCATGTGTTTCAGTTGGTTGAAATTATTTGTATCTTGTGGATTTCAATAAAATTCCCAGATAGAACGAGCCAAGAAATGTTTTAAATGTTTTTTTTTAATGTTTTTAATGTTTTTCATTACCAGAATTTCTAAAACATAATACCATAGTAGGAAGGTAATTATTAATTATAGTAAAATAACATTCAATGAACATTTTTTTGGCTATTCAATTAATGTTTTTAGTATGTTTTGTTCATAAAACACTGACTAAACACAACAAGAATACGATTTGCAGCAGACATGAGTGTTCATTTAGTGTTAAAAAAGTGATCACATAATCTTCAAAAAGTGTTCATTTAAAGTTCATTCAATGTTCAAATTATGTTATTTTTATGTTCATGGGGAATGTTCATTTAGTGTTCTTTTTATGTATTTTGTGACAGAAAGAACACATAAATAAAATTTCGTTTGAGAAAATTATGTTCTTTTTTGTGTTCTTTTCATGTTCTTTCTGTCACAAAACACATTAAAAGAACACTAAATGAACATTTGCCCGAACATAATTTAAACACTAAATGAACACCCTCTTTTTCTGCTAAGGCAGTGTCATTCATGATATAATATTTTTCCTTGGCAATTGGCTACAGATTGTTCACTTTTTCCTTACAGGGGAGTTTTTACCTGAGCATGTTGGCCTTCCAATAGCTGAGGATGGATCTGATACCTACTTCATGTTGGAAATTCACTATGATAATCCAGCATTTGAAAAAAGTAAGTATGCATATTTATTCAGTACACACTTTTTGGTGATTATTAATGATAATTACAATTAATTCCTGTCAGTGTAACTATTTTTTTCATTCTCATACTTGGCATTCTGTCAATGGGCAATCATTTTGGAAGGGAGAATATTAAGTTCAGGTTAGAGCAACATTTGTGATCAGTTTGCATCACACTTAACAATTTGAGATGGATAATGGAGTTCTAACATTTGATTTTGTAAGTAGCCGAGTATCACTTTAAAAGATTTAATTCATCGGCTGTAGGTTTGAAATATCTTTTACAAGATTGGTTTCTTCAAAATCTCAGGAATTTGTAAAGCATGATCTGAATTTCCTGAGGGGGGTTTTACACTCACAGCAGCTAATGTGGTCTCAAGCACACTGAAACAGCAGGGCAAATTTTTCTATTTTTTGCAGTTTATGCAAAATGGTTCCTCTTAGTTTGTACTGTTTAGCTGTTCACACTGGCTTAATTAATTTAACTCTAAAAAGATCTACCTCTTTGAACAGAGATTCTTTTTTTAATAGGCATAATGGTTTATGCCACCAAAAGAAAACATCAAAAACAAAAAAACTAAAACTAATAGAAAACAAAAGAAATGTCAGTTTTGCTTGCCAGGAAGCATTTTCAATCAGTGAGCTTAAAAGGTTATTTGGAACACTAACATGATTTTTGCCTGATGTATGAGCCCCTTTTTTATGTTTGTCTCTCAGGTAATATTTTTTTCCTTGACATTTTTTAATGAAAAAACATGAAACTGGGATCAGCATTGCAGCCTCAAAATTTCTCTCTATGAGCAGCTATTGTAGCATGATTTTTGGTGTCTACATGATAATTGTTCACATGACTCACACTACTCCTCTCTGCAGGCAGCCAGATAGAATGATTCATTAAATGTGTGTTCCACCTCCTATGTCAATTTCTTGTTTAAACCACCTCAACTATTCTCAAAGAATCCATCAGATCATTTAAGACGCCATATTTCTCACTCAATATCTATACCATTCTGCTTAATTTTAATTTAAGTCCCCCTTCATTCTGGGCCATCATGAGCCAAGATGTTCCAATTCCACTGCAGTGATGGCCAGCCACATGAGAGGTTGGTGCGTCTAGAGAGTTGTATCAGAAAGCCCAAACAAAATTTGTAGATAGCTGTGCCTTTCCATACCAAAAACCCCTAAGTAGGGATTCCAGTTCATGACATAATTATGGCCCTTTATCGTTAACATCTAGTACAAAACAACAATATTCTCATGGTGAACAAACTAATAATTAAGGGTTCTTGTGAAAGTGGTGCTAACTGTCATTCATGAAAACTCTATTTAATTTAGATGTACTAATTGAACTTTCAAGTGGTAGGCTTGGCAGACTATCTTTCTCATTGTTACTTCACTCTTTTCAGTTTATGACAGCTCAGGTGTTCGCATCCATTATACTGATCATTTAAGACGCCATGATGGTGGTATACTGGTGAATGGTATCACAGTGACACCATTACATTTAATACCGCCCCATCAAGAACAATACACAAATGTTGGATTCTGCTCATCAGAGTGTACTCGTAAGGTAACTAAACCTATTCCCTTAAGAGGCAACCTTGCTAGACCTATCTAATAAATTTGTAAGTAATTAAGAAACTGCATTGTCATTCTTTAAACTGGAAGAAACGATCACATTAATGTTTTAAAATTATAGTCTCTGTTAAGTGATTATATTTTCTGGCAATGTTTGTTTGAAAAAGGACTAACTTAGATAAAGGAAGGTATTTATCGGTTGCCTAATCTGGTTTCTAGATATAATTGGTATAGGAGTGCATTTCCACCACTAACACTATAGATTTTCAGTCCTGGAAAATATATATATTGAGAATCAATCAGTTATGCCAATTTATTGAAGTTTCATTGTGTTTAAAGGTATACTATATGGAGCATTTCTGTCACTAAGGAAATATAACCAACCTTTATATTTTCTGAATAACAAAAAAATCTAAATTCTTTAATCAATGTATGCCTCTATGATGCAAAGTGAGATGAGTTCATTAATGGAATGTGCAACATGTAATATTTGAAGGGCTTAATCAAAAATATTTTTCTGAGTGATTTCTGATTTACTTTGTCAGATGTTCCCTCAAATTGGTGTGCGAGTCATTTCTGTGCTGCTGCATTCTCATCTAGCTGGAAAGAAAATGAGACTGAGGCACCTACGAGGTGGCAAGGAGCTTCATCCAATTGTTGAAGTATGTATGGCTCAATTACTTATTTGAACACTTTGAGAATTCTTTCCTATGAATTTCCTTGACTTAAGAACATTTGTTTGAAACAATTTGGAGGCTATTTCTTTAAGGATAGGCTCAGTCTTTAGTATCATATACTACTTGTATGGTTTTTATACAACATTCCCTATAGCATTCATATGTACCTCTTTCTAATGATATGAATGCTTATACTTTCCTAATCAATGCTATAGTAATGAGGAATCAAATTTCTTTACCCAAAATTTATAGATAATTGAATAAATCCACCAGAAATCTTAAATTACTGCTATGTGCTGGAACATAAACAGTGAGTCTTCAATTTCCATCATTTTGGTTTATGTCTGATTCAATGATATGTCCATGCTAGCAAGGGCCATCAATAAATTTGCCCAGGCTAAACTTAAAAAGGAATTTTAACAGCTAATGAAAATATTTATAAAACAAACAATTGTTTTGCTCATGCCTTTCCAATAGCATGAAAATGTTCAATAATTTCATGCTTCCAATTAGATACAGACTAATCCTATTATATAATCGTCCTCTTGCGAAAATTTTACCCATGCCATTTTATGATTAGTGAAGTTCATCCTAACGAGCGAACGACATGTGGCTTTTTATATGGCACTGTTGCAGGATATATCAGGGGTTCTTTTTGTTAGCTGAATAGATTTAAATGGTGACAGAAAATACATTGTAGGGGTTGAGAGTGATACAGTGGTAGTGGCTTAGAGTGATTCACCAATTTAATAGACTCTAAAATGTATCACATTTGCAAGTCAGAATATAAGATTTAAGCATAATATTTATTGCCTTAAATAATTAATTAAAACATGGTGTGCGTTGTTGGTATCCTGCAAGTAAGATGGCACAGAGGATGGTTTAAAGGAGTAGGTGCCATGTATATAGGAGGGTTTTGAAGGATTAATTATAGGGCTGAGAATAGTAGGTTTTCTGCCTTATCTGATGGAGGAAGTACTGCATTTGAAGTGCTCTCTCTATGTGGCTTCCAGTAGGGATTGGGATTGCATTAAAAATCTTTATCACTGCTGGTATTTCAACCCAGGTCCTCAGGATGGGCTGCCAATACTCAAGCCATCGCAATGATATAATCACATTTCTGTTTGAACCTGATATATTTACTACCATAGTATTTAATCCAGAACATAAAAAACACATTATCCAGCATAAGTGCACTGTAAGAAAAAAATTTAAGAGGAAATCTTTAGAAATGAATATGCAAGTTTTTTGCTCATGTAACAAAGAGTCTCCTTCAAAACTTTCTAGCCTAATCCATCTCTATTTGATAGGACAACAGATATGACTTCAATTACCAGCAGACAAGGTCTCTCGAACAAGAAGTTGAGGTCCTTCCTGGAGATGAATTGGTGACTGAGTGTGTTTACCAGACAATCAACAGGAGTGAACCAACATTTGTGAGTATCTAGGAGAACTAATTTATGCCTTTCAAAGATATAATAATGTATGTTCTCTGACAACAATCACTACTGTTACCAATCAATCTCTGATCAATCTGACCAGATCAGCTTGGTGTGATAAATGCAATGGGCTAGTGGGATTGATCAGAGATGTGGGCCAACTCAGCCCAATTGCTCAACCAGTCTGAGATTTCAGATCAATCTGAACCAGTGGGTCTGTGGTACTCCTGGTCATTCTTTTGGTTACCATAAGGAAACAAAACATAATCATTACTACGCAAGCCATGTTGTAACCAGTTACGAACAGGGTGCAGTAATGGTAAGGTGACATTGATGCTATCGTAGCACATTGGAACATTATCCAATTGGGCAATTTTGTTCACTCTGAATGTGACTGACAGTGAATTTCCAACTCTACACTTTTTTACACACTGTGTCAATTGTGCTTCAACTGATAGATTCAATTGTTCAATATTGATACTTTCAGTTCTAGTTGGTAAACCAGGCAATGTGAGTCGGCTCGCTTGGAATTTTCAGATTGGTCTAAGTTCAGATTGATCTGAGATAGATTGGTAAATGCAGTGAATGACAGTGATTGTTTTAAATAAGTTGTCTTATTTTAATTAATGTAATTTACTGAAATAAGTCTCTACTTGAAACTACAAGTCTATATATACCTGTTCATGAAACCTTTTTACATGGAAGCCAAAAGTTGATGCTCACTGTAAATTTGAGTTCTTGTCCATACTACTACTCTTTATGTTACCATCGCTTATCACATTGCTTTCTTAATTCCCTAGTTAAATGATTAAATTTTTCACAGGTATGACCGTGAACCTGCAATTTTGTGAAAATCACAGTATTTAAGTACTATAGTTTAAGTGGAGCTTAACTATATGCATTTAAAAAATAAACATTCTTCTTGATATGTAGGTAGGTATATAATTCTTTATCCTAATGAATTGAACTCTCTTTTTTCCTACAAGGGTGGCTACTCCACAAAAGAGGAGATGTGCTTGGCGTTCATCACCTATTATCCAAGAACATCATTAGCAGCCTGTTACAGTATGGCACCTGTGCAGTTCTTCTTTGAGACAGTTGGAGTAAAAGAATTTTATGAAAAAGACATGGACACTGTTGAAAAATTATTTTTAAAACTAGGAGACTATAGTTTTTCGTGAGTTCCTCAAATTTGAATTTTTTCGCCATAACCTACTTTCTCATAGTGGAAGTTTAATTAGGTTTGGACTTATGTTTGCTCTCCTGCTGAACAGATAGTCCCATGAAATGATAAAAAGTCACATGTTTAAAAAATTAAAATCTGCCGTGACACCTCAAAGTAATGATACAATTACCCAAAATTTCAGATGGAAAGTGACTTGGTGTGAAAAATAAATGCTCATATTTTTGCCGATGGAAATATGACCCAAGTCATGAGATTGTTTTAGGAAGTCACTCAGTTCATGGAAGAAACTGTTTTCTTCTCCTGGGTGAATTTCATAAGACATGTTTTTGCATATATAAAATCACAGATTCTTTTGTATCTATTATTGTTGGTGGTATACCCAACATTAAGAGTTTGGCAAGGTAGTTTTGTTTTTTATGTGCGTGACATCACAGCTGTTCTGGGGCATTAGGGGAGCAATGAGTGAGTGAAGCTTGGTATGGATACTTGTGGAGTAAAGTGTATGAATGTATTAGGGGAGCAATGAGTGAGTGAAGCTTGGTATGGATACTTGTGGAGTAAAGTGTATGAATGTGTGAAAGATAATTCTGAAGTTTTTGATCCTTTCTTCAAAGGTAAACAAATAACGAGAAAGACATTCTTAATTGGTTATGGGCCCAGGATTGCTGAGATCTGGAGGAAATATTAGCTTTCATATTCATCAGCTAGTGGTTTTCTTGCACCAGTTAAAATGACAGGAAAAGGACACGAGATGGAGTGGAGATATTTGCAAATAATTTTATCTGGAGAAGAAGACTATTTTACACGGCCTGTAAGAACTCGAGCTGATCTTATCTCAAAGAATTAGTGGAATGCATTCAATCCGAGATTATGGAACAGGGAGGAGTAAAATGCTGACCAAATTTGTGTTAATAGAAAGGCACGTTCACATATATATTTGGTCATAAGCGACAATATCTTGGAGGACATTGGATGTATTGAAAATGGCAAGGCAATTTGGGATACCTTAGAGACACATATCACCTTGACCATTCTTCATAGTGTTATCATTTTAAAGGAGATATTGAGTTCTACCAAAACTGAGGAAATGGCAAAGATGCAAAAATACAAAGTGCCAACAGGAAACTTACAAAGGGAGGAATCAAGTTTGATGACACAGAAATTACCTAAGGGCTTGCTGGACTTCTGCATAACAAGTATGAAGGCTTACTTAGATCACTGGAAAATCAACAGCTTTCCACTTGACTTCTTTGCACTGAAGGCTTAAGGTGAAAAGTCTTCTTCTCATTGAAGAAATGAGACGTAAGGAAAAAGACGAGTTGAGGTAAAAATAAGATGAGGTAAAGGTGAAATGCATGGTAGATTACAGAGGTGCTAGGAAGAAAGTTTTTCACCCAAATCAACAAAATTCATGCAATTAGAGAGGACTACAAAGACAAGAAGTAGATAGAAGTGACAAGAAAGGTATAGCTTTCATAAATCAAGATGACCGATGCAGGGGAAATCATCGGAGTCAAGAAGGAAGTGTGTACAAATATTATACATGCAGGATAATGGGACATATCTCACGGAACTATCCAGAACTAAAGCAGTATCAATCTACACACAGAGACAGTGGTGGAGGTGTGGCCAAGACTGCAGTTAATGAGTGAGTAGATATGATTGTGAGTGTAAAAGCCTATTGTTCTGTAGGAAGAAAGGTTGCATTGAAGAGAAAGGAGTGGCATCTAGATTTATGCTTGTCAGACTACATGAGTCCTATCAAATAAGACTTCATTGAGTTGTTAGAGAATGTTGCAGGAATCATACCCATGGGAAATGGAGATGCAGCAAACATCACTGGAAGGGCTATTGCAGTGATAAAAACACCCAAACAAGATGAAGGACTAATGGTGACATTGTTTGAAACATTATATGTTCCTGACTTAGCCTGTGTATTAATATTGCTATTGAAATTGACCGACAAAGGTCCAGATGTTGTATTTTCTAGGGAGAGAGGTGTAGTTATATAGATTATGGTGAATTGATATTCAAAGCTACAAAGAGGTAAAGGGCCTATGTTTTTAATACCAAAGGGAGTAAATGGACAGAAAACCCTTACAGAAATGACAAGTTCATATCTGGTGAAAGTTTGGCCACAGTGGGGGTGGCACAACACACAATGTAAAATGGTAAGTGACAGAAAAACGTGGCATCTTTGGTTTGGACACTTGCATCAAGAAGCCTAAATGAAAATACTCTTCCTACAATACTTGCAAAATGGAAAAGGGTTAGCAGTCTGTCCTGTTTGTGTGAAGAGGAAGTTTAGTAAGTTCCATTTTCCTAAGAAACTTTCTGGAAAATCGGAGCAACCACTAAACTTGATAGACAGTGATCTAATGAGTAAAATAAGCCCACCTTTTATTGGAGGATCACTGTCTGTACTAAAATTGATTGATGATTTTTCAAGGAATGCAGCTATTAGGTGCTGGAAGAAGAAGGATGAAGTACTCGGAGAATTTCTCATGTACCCAGCTCTAGTACAGAAGTAATATGGTGGGAAAAATTGAAGTTCCAGTCAGACAATGGGAGAGAGTGCACTAGCAGAGAATTTGTGGACCATTTACAAAGTGTGGGAATTTTTCATTGAAAATCTGTACCAGGATGTCCACAAGAGAATGGAATTGCTGAGCAACAGAATCACACTTTGATTGAAATGGTAAGGTGTATGATGATAGAGCTTAGGAGGTTGGAAAGAAATATAATGAGAAAGATTTATGGTGTTGTAAATGAGTGCGAATTTTGGAGGATTGGTGCAAACAAGGAGTTGGAGGCATTGTGAAGAGAGCCAGATTTAGAGAATGAAATAAAAAGAGGAAGGATCATGTGGGTAGAATGCCAGAAACAGCTGCAATGAAAAAAGTTTTCATGGAAAATGGTGAGGCAGAAGGAGGTGAGGGAGTCCCAAAAAAAGATGGCTGAATGATCTGGAGGATGACTTGCAGAGACTGGGAATGAGAAGATGAAGAGGATGAAGGCTGAGAGCCAAGGGGAATGGAGGTGAATAATTCTGGAGGCCCAGGCTCTTTGTGAGCTGTAGTGCCAAATGGGTCGGGATGAATGCCTGCATTAATATAATATATAATTTGACATTCATAGAAAGTAAGCACAAAGTCAATATCATGTAGCAGAATAAAGGTTGCCTGTTTGCAGATATCATGAACATAATTTCGATTTTATCCTAATTGGTGGAATTTAACTAACAAAACTAAATTTTTCAGTAAAGTTTGATTAATTTTTGTTATTTGAAAATTGTGGGTCCGTAGGATGTCAATGCAGTAGCAGTAGCTCAAATGAAGGCATGCAAAGCTGGCAGACTCAGCCACATATTGAAAATCTGACATTGTTTTTAGTATCGCCTATGTTTAAACTTTTCTGTTTCAGTTCACATTCTCAAGTCTTAATACAGTATAGTTACATCAATGGCTTTTATTTCATTAGCATGTAAATGAAGTTTTTTGCTGCAATAAAAGAAACTTGGCTGGAAACAGCATCTGTAATCTGAGATTCAACATGTGCAAATATGAATGAAAAGGAGCTGAAGGATTCATTGATATAAATCAATATATGTATTGTTATATGATAAAATCAATTTTTATTCTACAAATAAACTCCACTATGTTCTGCAAAAGCTGGAGAGTAGATGTATTCTTAGAAAAGCATAGACAGAATCTCAAGCACTTTCAGTTCATTTCAAGAATTTATTCTCTCTGATAATTGCCATTGGAATTTGCATCCCAGGCAACATCCCGTGCAAATTTTGCTCCTCAAAATGGCATCTGCGTCCCTAGTTAGTGTTTGGGAATGTATACCGCAGCAAAATGCATGAATAGAAAAATGAATGTATGTGAATTCTAGTTTAGTGATAAGTCAATGACATAGGATGAAAAAAGTCTTTCAGGAAATGATTTCCAATGATACTGTGGTGATACCATCTCACGGCCCCATCCTAAACCTCCCACATACACCTAAGGCCTCTCCAGATTAAGTGGTGGCCTAAATTTATGAGAGTCTAGTGCATCATAAGTTGCCAACAATACCTTATATTTTCATAAACAAAATCTTTTGGTCTGATGCAGTAAACTGTACAAAAAAAATGCTGACAATGAGCTGGATTTCACATCAAATTTATGTTTCTTTCTCTAGGAAGGAAGTGAAGAGTACTACAGCTCGCTCTATGACATTATCGCCGACTTCGCTTACATCTGATGGATTGATCCCTGGTGATGGGGGTCATATTGATGATGAAGTTAATCAGAGAGCCATTGAAGAGCTGAAAAAGAGGAAAGGGTATACATTGGATGAGGGGGAAAGCATTGGGGGTGGATCCTCTTATCAAATATTTGAGGACTTGGTGATCAAGCAGCCAGCCGAGTTCAGTAACAAGAGCTTTTCAAGGCATTTGCAGGAAGTGCCATGGGCTGAGAAACTTCTTACTCATCGGATTGAGCAGTCATTTCGATATGGGCAACATATGACATTCTGTCGAATGCAAAATGACCAACTACCTTTGGTGAGCTAACTATTTTTCTAGTTGAATTATCTAGTCAAATATCTTGAATGAATCAATATCATGCTCCAATTTTTCCTATTTTTATTAATTTAATAGCTATTAATACTATTGTTTCAAGGTTATGCAAGAGAAGGTCCAAAAGTTATCATTCTAACCATAAATTAGGAGTGGTACACACCTAACTAATATTTTACTGCTGTTTATGTTTTCTCCTCCATTTTTCCATTTTTCTTTTGTGTTTTGATGGTTGCCACTTTCTGAGATGAATTGAATCATCAAGGGAATCAAATTATGCATTGTTCAGCATTTTGTTTGAATGTAAAACCGTGGAGAAATTAGATGGGTGCAGTGACTGGTGAATTGATAGAATCAGAAAATGACTGGGAGATTTTGCTTTAAAGTAATGTTAACCCTTTCGTGCAAAATCCTCTTGAAGGGAAATGCTTCCCCTGCTACATGTAGCTTGAGAATATTCTGTACTCCTCTCTCCTGTGAGGTCCTCTCTTCGAGATGGACCACTCAGGTATGCCTTTCGTCCGTTTTGGAACCACACTCAGCGGGATGCCATGCCCTCCCCCCAGGCTCTCTACTCGACCCGCCAAACCTTAGCAGCCCCTCTCTCAGCAGGAGGCTGCTATAAATTGATGGTATTAGTGGTGGTTTTTTAAAATAATCCTTTGCTGTGTACTCCAAAAATGTGTACTTTTAAATGTATTCCTAATGTGGTTCTGAGCGTTTTACAATTTTAAACGAAATTCTAGCATTTATATTAACATATTTTATGTTTATCTATATAATATATGAGTGCACAAACTGTTTAGGGTTCCGCACGAGAAATACATTAGTATCTATGCTAGAATTTCGTTTGAAATTTGCCAAGACTCAGCAAAAACAAATAACTTATTTCTAAGTTAAAAGTTTTATATTGTGCAAAAAATAACTGCCTCAAAAACCATTGCAAATACAATGAATTAACCACAGATTCATGCAGCAAGGAGAGCTACTAATGAGGTGGAGGGTTGAGCTCACTTGCTGAGGCAAGGGTCTGGGTTGTCGCTAAGCTGGGTCGCAAGGGTTTACTGCATACCTGGGATTATTGCTCCCGTGTCGGTCACTTCCCTTCCATCCCATCAGCTATAGCCCATATTAGGTCTTTTGCTTTGTTTTTTCTCCATCCGCTATAGCCGACATTCGTTTGTTTGCATAGGAAAAGTCATATCGGCTATAGTTGTTGCTAGGTTCGAACAGATTACTGATCATCCTTTCTAGAATATGTATTGGCAGGGACTAGTTTCGGAACAATCTTGAGAGACTTCATTAAAGTCTTATAATGTGTACAGAGATCTCATCATAAAATGAGAGTGAATGGGGACATTAAATAAAAATTATTGTAATAATTATTATAAAAATATATTTAAGTTCAGTTCTTATCAAATTACTGGAGGGTCTTTAAAGATTTCGTACGACTGTAACTTTAACTTTTCCTTCATGAGAGAAAGTTTGCATATATTTTTCTTGTGCCAAAACTTTTGCTTGTCATCCACATCTTTTACTTTCATTCTGTATCAGAAACTGCTACTGTCTTTAGTTTTCTGTGATGCTAGAATTTATGAACTTCGTCAACTATATTATTGTAACTAATGGAGAAAAATATTTTTTGACAGCCCGAGGCAATTCAGAATTTCCCAAATGTGACAGAGGAGAGGCCCAGTGAGGAGACATTTCTAAGATCCGAGTGTGGAGGAGTCACTGGGCATATGCTGGGATCAACCCCAACCAGGGAGGTTGACAGCCTTAGCAAAGCCATAGGGAGCTGTCAGCATCTTTCCACCAAAGTTATTGGCCTGCTGATTGCAGTTCTTTTATGCACATGTATACCTTGAAATTGGCCTCAGGGGTATTCCATCATGAGTCCTCCCTTAAGCATGTAAATACATTAAATCTTCTGCTGATACCACCTCAGCATACATTGCCCTAAAGCAGCTTTGTGACGGAGCTAACTCTGAGGAAGGGCTCACTTTTGCTTTTGATTGTTCTTCTTGGTGATACCAGAACTTCATTGGCATATATGAGGACTAAGCAACTTTTGTTTCAAATTCAAGAGGACAGTTTAAGAGAAATACTGCTGGTGAGTTATGTGAGAATCATCATGTGAATGATTCATTGATTCACATATGTCCTGCATTAAGTTATGATTACCCAATTGTGATTCCATATCATACCTATATATGATGAACCAAACAAGAGCTGAACAGCAGCTTGGATTGAGGTATTTGAGGACTTTTATGGTGTGGTTTCACCTGGGTTCATCTTTCCCATGTGTAAAACTATGTGCTTAGCACAGAGAATTTGGAGTCAGCAAGCTTGGCTCTTTTTACCAATTGTGATAATCATTGATATTTTTAGACATTGTACACTCCAGTGTACAATCCTCAGAGTCATTTTCACCACCACCAAAAATACCATATCACCAATAATTTTGCACTGAAACAGAATGGTCTCATTTTTTTCTCTTCCTTAAGTGAATAGGATTTTATTGCATGATTAGGAAAATAATGGAAAATAGACTTGCAGTTTTTGCAAATTTTGTAAAGATTGAATGTGATGAGTAAATGGTGGATGCAGTTTGTGTATATGCTTAAAATATGTATGAAGTGTACATTTTTAATAACAATGAAATAAAATTACCATCCCATAAACAGATGTGAAGCAATTTTAAGCAAAAATTGAGGCCCAAATAAAGAATATCTTGAGGGCAAATGACTTCAATGAGTTTGGGTGCTTCAGAACAGAAGCTAAATTCACTGGTTTCTACCAGCCCTCCTAAGATGGATAAACTAGCTTTAGAGCTGATGCTAAGCATTTGATTCCCAGGTGGAGGAAGTTGGTTACTTCATGATATGAGGCACTTGGTTTGTTTTCCTGAAGTTACCGTTTAAACATTACTGGCATGGGCATAGTCAGGATTGTTAGGAGTGGTATGCTTTGGGGTGGGGAGCATACACCCACCTGTAGTCATCCTGACTGGCTCCATGTAGTAGATTTTGAATGAAATGTCTCATGCAGGCAGGGTCCCCAAGTCCCATGAATTTGCATTGTATGAACTGTGGGTGAACCATGGATATAACTGTATGAACTGCTCAGCTGTTGACTAGCAGTAATCATGAAAGGTGTTTTCATTGAGTGGCAAGCCACTAGAGCCTTTCATATGGCCGGGAATCTGTTGACGCCTAAATTATAAATAATGATATGCTACATTGAAAGCTTTACACAAAAGTCTGTATTTTAACACTTTCGCTGCAGGCCATTTTGATGAAAAATTTCGCCGTGAGTGGCGGTAGTTTTTTTGCATAGCCAGGTAGATATGGCTCTCTGGATACCGTAAAAAAATAAAACAATTTTATCTTTATTTTAAACAAATGAAACGAAGGACGCACCGCTGCGTCCGCCGCGCACAGCAAATCTCGGAGTTGTGCAACCCGCATAACCAATGTTATGCAACCCGCAACGTAAATTTTCCTCACCTCACATCTCCTTCTCAATCGTCGATACATTTGGACATATATTTAGCAAGTTGTCTTACATAAAATAAATATTGAAACATTTGCCATAGAAAACTTTTTTTTGCAAAAACATACTTATCACGTTATAAATAATTACACATTTATTAATGCATATAATTTTGGGATAATTGTCCATAGTGTCTTACTGAAAGAAGCACTAGAATGACCAGTATAATTAACCACAGTTGTAAATGTTAGAACTTCCCCACTTCTTCCGATGACACTTCCGATGATCGAACTTAGCACCTAACACTTTCCTGTAGTAGTGTCGTGGAGGCGGCCCGCAAGGGGGTCCTGGCCAGAGATGGTGGAGGAATGAGGGCTGAGGGAACGTATCGACGACCCAGTAAAAGGTTCCACCTGTGGATGGGAATGGTTTCTATGCTACGTCTTTGATACCCACTGATACATTGGTGCGACTAGGCATCGATGACGTAGGCAGTCGGCTAAAATCTGCTATTTTCTAGGGAAACTCGTGGTTCGTTGACCTGGGTTTTTCCAAGGGACGTTTATGAGCGGGCCAGCACCCGCGGGAAAAGCCCATGGGAACAATCGGTGCCGGCGACAGGGTGCCGGGCCACTGGTTGCTTGGAAAGGGATGAGGCAGTGAGTGAGGGTGGTTTACATCACGGAGTAGGATATAGGAGGGCGATCGCCATAGTGAAATTTTTTAATCCTACTCCGTGGTTTACATGCGGGATAATGACCCACGGGTTTTCCCGTGGCCGTCTTCCCCACAGCAGCCTATCCTCCCTCCCTCATAATAGGCTACTTCCGATGGCTGGATATCGCCCCAAAGTTCAGGGACAGTCACAAACTAAGTTACCTACTAATCTATTAGGAGACCCATCTAATTTTTTTTTAAAAACGCCATTCTCATTATGTATTCGCATTTCTCTCTCATATCGTGTATTTTTCTTCCCCTCGTTCAACTTATATTTTCCAAATGAAGCTCCCCTGTCTAAGTTTATATTGTCTTTACAAAACGTAGCCCAAATGAAATGAGACGAATTGTCACTTTGGACATTCCACACTTTCTTGTGAGAGACCATGGTTTAGACATTTTATGTCATTCTGAAATTCAATACTAATGGACCTTGAGTATGGCATTTTATAACAAATCCGTGGTCGGATAACAATAAAGTGTGGAATGTACAAAGTAAAAATTCTTTTTTAACCTGTCAGTTCCACAAAATAAGCCTGAAACGTTAATTGCAATGAAAAGACACACTCACCATCGATTATAAATAGAATCGATGATCTGAGTAACAAATTGAACGTCCAACAAAAATTTGTCCTTTTCTTGAAACTGAAAATTCAACATCTATACGGGGCATTTGTCACTTCTAGACACGCTATGTCTAGTAATGGAAGAGTTCTGCAGAGCTATAGTTCCTCCCACAAGAGGAAGTAAATGTAAACATCTGAATGACAAATCCACCCGTCCCTCCTTAAAATTAGATTCATTCTTTTCTAAATAAAATAAGGCTTGATACACTTAATGTGCACTTTCTATCATTTAATTACAATTCCTTTCTCTCATAAACTCAGCTTTCTGTAACTCCGAATTTTTGACAGCTAGCCGAGTATGAATAATTAGGCGGTGATTTCAGTGTCATGGAAAATGAGTGTTTTCATTTTACAATTACGTGAAGAAATTGACAATTGTTGATTGAGAATGCGTCTACATCTATGAAATGCCGTGCAAGCCACCACTAGGGTGTGTGGCACGGTGTGATTCCACACCAGACATTCAACGCACATCCTAGTTCAATCAGAACCCCGCACGTTACCCCGAAGGCCTGGCGCAGGCCAAAAGCAGTCACGACAACGGTACGCAGTTAGACCAAAAACTAGGAGAATGATACGGAGAAGAACATGCTATCATGAAGTACACTACTCAAGATATAACTACTGTTTCGTATTATTAATGCGACAAATAAATAGCGCTACAAGGTACTAAGACATGAAGGAGTATATCATGCCGGAGATTGCATGAGAGGTTAGTATCTACAATTCATGTTAACATATCTAGCACAACTTAAAAAACCTATTTAACCTAGGCAGTATCCTAGAACTGATCAGTCACAACTATTATGGTCCCTAATTGTATGTTGAAAAAATGACATCTTAAATCTATCGGTTTACAGTCTATTTCCATGATCGTTCCTACCGTAGTAGTTTGGCTCTAACAAAATATTTTGAACGTCTGGCAAAAAAATAGTCTACATCAAACTTTCGTAAAAGATTTAACCTATATTTCTCCGTTCGATCAGATAGAGGTTCCCACCCTAATTCCCTTAAGAATTTGGTAACACTACTATGTTTATCATAACAATTTTTAACAAATCTAGCTGCCCTCCGCTGTATTCGATCTATATCTGAAACTAGTCCTACTTCGAAAGGGTCCCATATACTAGCGGCGTACTCAAGTGGGGTATCACGAGAGAAAAATAACATCACTCCTTTACCTTCTCGTCACCCTTTTCTAGTATTATTTTAATAAATCCTAATTTACGATCCTAATATTAACTGTTAAGAATCAGTGGCACGGAGAATTAGGCAGTACATAATTATTAATTCGAAACCTTATTCCTTACAGTGCGGTGGGTAATATAAAAAAACCTTAAATAAAATACATGGAATAGATATTTATGCGTGTTATATAAATAAGATAATTAAATTTCGTTTTCGTCAATTTCGACAAGCCATGAGCTTCGACTCAGATGGCCCTGATGTTTTATATAATACATTTTTTCGTACCGGACACCAAGTGTTTGCACTTTATATCTAGGGTAATTTTGTTATAAGGCCTTAGGGTGATTAATTTTTAGTAGCAGACTATTTTTGTATTAAGCATGACAAAAGAATATTTAAAATCCAGGCATCGAACTTGGGTCACTGACATGTGCTCTATGCCCACGAGATTTAACTACGGTATGTATAGCATCTGTTACTTTCAACTGAATCAGACACGACGATAGACTAAACGTGTTCCCATAATTAAGTCCACCATTTAACGTATCTGTATATTACCATAGTTAATTTACCTATGGTCTTAATATAAAAAATTCATTGAAGACAAATTTCATCCACAGGAGTTATTAACGCGTCATATAGATATTTACTTTCGATAGCAACATGACTTAGCTCAGTAAAGTAGAAAAACGATTAAAATATCGAAAAAAATGCAAAAAAGAGGAAAACTAAGTTATAAGACAATTGTAGAGGGATACCAAGAAACGGCGGCCACTCCTAGAAAGTATGGAACGTAATGGAGAAGCTAGAGGGAAATTGGAATGCCCCAACCGTGAACCGTCGCTTCTGGGAGCGTTTGAAAACGAGTAGGAGCAGGACCCACGAGTCCGTCCTCCGCAGCGAAAGTGTATACCTCAACCATGAAAATTTCATGCATTTTATTTTAACGCTGTTTAATCTCAGTCTAAATGCCCCAACTACGATGCCTCGGTTAATACATCCTTATTAGTAATTGCAGCTACCATTCATGGAGCATTGAAGTACCTTGCAGGATTTTATTATTAGCTGTCCCAAATTCTTGCTTTGGTAGATCTATCATCAATCCCATCTAGTTTCTGAACTTATTTTGTTGTAAGGTTACCCCTGCCTTTTAACTGCTCTTTCTCTTTTCCTTATTCAAAATTTTTATAAATAAGTTGAAATATATTTTAAAGTAAAATATTTCAGGCCTTGATGATCCTTGCTCAGCTGCCATTGCTTAAAATCCAGACGATAGGAAATATGCAAAGGACGTTCAAATAACAATGAAGGAGAGATATGTCAAATGCGACTATTTCCCTGTCAACATTTTGCTCTTTTATTTCCTTAAGTTTGTTCATATTGGTCATTTTTTCCCAGCTGTGTACCATGTCATACTCCCGATTTCAGTCAATTCGTTGCCTGCCTTATAAATTAAAATTTTTAATGTCTATGCATGAGTATTATGGTGCTTCCTTTGTAAAATAGTAACCCCTCACCTTTCCACTGATCATGGTGAACAAGCTAAACTTAATGGCATAGTTTTCCCCTGTGGCTGACCTTAGTATTTCTATTTGATTTTTAATATAAGTTTCCTCCACCTGTGAAAAATTTCTACTCCTCTTTACCAAGTGCTGGCGAATTGTTTAGGTCACAAAGGAATTAAAAATTCCTCGAAAATACTTACTGGGAGGTACGGAAGTACCTAATCGGTAAGTATTGGAGCACAATACCCGAGAAATCAACAATAGTATTTAACCATTTCCAATAAAGTTTGAAAAACCGTCGATAGTTCCTGCAATTTGCTTCCCACATTCTCAGGCAATGCCCAAAAAGCTGTGGTCTAGATAAACACGAAGACCCTCTATCGCTTCTTTACAACCTTTCATTAATTAATTTTCTGATTATAACATTCATGATCTTTTTTTCTTATCAGTGAAAGATTTTTGCCGAGCCTTCATAATTTTTAATGTAGAAAATACGGTTAACAAAATGAAAAGTCTCCAATGGCCGTATAACAGCCATTAGAGCCATTTATACGATCATTGGAGACTTTTTATTTTGTTATCCGTATTTTGTTGAGGCCGTAAAGCTCAATTTTCCTTTATTTAGAAAATACCGATAATTTCTGTTTGTGCCATTGGTATCTAGAAAAGATCAAAACATCAAGATTGCATACAAAAATAACGGTTTCACATTAGGAAAATATGAATCTGGAAACGTCCCTAATGGGCTAAGCACTAACGCATGACTGGAAATATCAAAGGTAAAGAAAAAAATGTCATAATCACAAATTGATGCCAACATTACGTAAGGAAATGAATTGTTACATCATCGTTAATTATCAACTAAAGGACAAAGCTGAAAGAAAAATCAGGGTTTGATTCGATTTGGTGGGGAGAATCGACATCACACTGAAATCGAAAAAAGCTGGCCGAAGCATCAATTTTCGACTTTTTTAATTCGAGTCGAGAATAAAATACCCATATTTTAGAATAATAGGGCTACATAAAATTGCAGATTATTTTCCATCATGGCCGGTCGTTAAATTTTTACAGCTCGTCGAAAATGAAAAATAATTCATGAAACTTGGAATCTGAGTTTTTAACAAAATTTTTCTAAGTTTCTTCTACTGGTGATGGAATACACCAGGTATAGATATATAACTTTTTGTGGATATTTCTTAATGCTATCATCTTCTTAGATGGTAAGGAATTAAATGTTTTAATAAATGACCGTAATTTACCAATTGCACACTTTATTAAATATTTTGCTATTTTTGGCTCAGATTTTAGCTATGGTAAGGATAAAAGTACTTATCGCCGCTTTCCGCTCCTGAGATATTTATACCAGGAGTTAGGTTGAAGCCTGTAGTTTATGATGGAAAAGAAACATCTTGCATCGACTTGCACCCTTTCCTTTTTTGCGCGATAACGTAAAACAAAGTAGGGTGATTCTCGTCTACGCCCAGCGTGATCCGCACGGTAGGAAAATCGGGATTTTTCCGTTGCTGCGTGAGAACCCGGAATTTCCCCAACTATCATGCAAATTTTGTTTTCAACACTTTATTTCCATGGCTTTCTGGTGTATACCCTCTCCAAAGATTTTAACTCTCTGTCTAATACCAGGAGCAAAGATCATGCCGCGGGACACCAAGACGGTAATAAACCTATAGGTACGAAGGCTCCTCAAGGACCCTTTGTCTAAGGTTCTCCCTACGTCTCCCTGCATCCAAATATATTTTCTTACTTTCAACTTTCTTACTTGCAAAGAACATCTGCTACAATTCTAACATTCGGGTCTCCGAAAATACTACCGGTTTGCTATTGATTCGAATTCAGCCGTTAATTTGTTGCTGAGCGTCAGGCATTTGTATCCCTTCAGTAGTCGTTGATCGAGGTAAGTGTTGAAGATCGTTGAGTCCCTGGTGAGGTATGGATACGACTTCAGTGACCCGACTGGATTTACATAGTGTTCTCAAGGAGAGAAGAGGAGAGTCTATGGACCATAAGAAATCGCCTCTATTAGAGTTATTGTACAAGAAACTTATCTTGGAGTGAGATCATTCGGAATGTGTTTTTTCACCAATAATTCCGAAAGTGGGATCAGTTTTCAAGAATTGACTACATGTTTCTAAAAAGGCAAATGTAACGGTTGAAATAGGAAATAAAATTACCTCCAGCATTGTTAACATATCCCCAGAGTATATCTGCCACAGGTGAGTACTAACATAACATGGAAAAAGTCAGCAGATGGGAGAAAATTAGCAATGTAAAAGAGAAAAAGGATGTGCAACAATCATCATCATGAGGCATATATAGACTTGAAATATATATTTTGAAGCATATATAGATTTTGGCTTGTCGGATAGCATTGTGATCTGCGCCCGCGTGGTCCTTTGGTTTGCCGGACCAATGCGCAGACCACAATGTCATCCGACAAACCAAAGGTTCGTGGTTTGATTCCCGGTCTGCATGAGTATTTTCTCGTGGCAACCTCAATGTGTTTCACTAAGGTGGGAGCCCCTAGAGACTCGGAGGCTACACACTAGGCTTAGGTTGCTGGAGAAATTCAGAACTGATATTTATCGGAGCGACACAGAGAATATTATCACGAATCCTCATTGCATCTCTAGGTCTGACAGATGCGATAAAATAAGAGAGATTCACTGCCGAACAGATAGGTACAAAAACTCGTTCTTTGCGCGCACAATAAGCTATCACAATAAAAACTGAGCTCCACTAAATACACTCGTTTAATGCATGTTACCATTTCATCTCCAAAAACTTACATCTTTACACGGCTGGTGACCTAACACCCCCTGCCACACGCCCATGTGGCGGCTCGCAGGGTACTATGTAGATGTATATGAAATTGCCTCGAGATAACATCTTACAGGACCGGGAATCGAACCACGGGCCTTTGGCTTGTCGGATAGCATTGCGATCTACGCCCACGTGGACCATTGATTTTCCGGACCAATGCGCAGACCACAATGCTATCCGACAAACCAAAGGTCCGAGGTTCGATTCCCGGCCCTGGACGTTTATTTTCTCGAGGCAACCTCAATGTGTTTCACATACTGGTTTTGAATACTATCAAATGTAGACTTTATTTAAGAGAATATATTTGAAATAGATATAAGTATAATAAGTATATTAAGTATATATATATAAGTATATTAAGTATAATATATATGAAACGTAAGTTAATTTTATCAGGGGTTGCGGAAAAGTATGGAAAATACCACGGTAATTTAAGAAAAATCCCGCGGTAACATTGAAAATGTCTCATGTCAGCTTATGGAAAACGTTCACGTGAGCGGCTGCATGCGAGTGATGCGAGTGCCCAAAGTGCTATTGCAACGCAGTTGAAGTGCTCCTGTCGACACAGTAGTTCACCTGGCGCGTTCAAACGGAAATTTGCGGGTGCCATGCCAGTTTCAAAGACCGGCGGCGATCACGATGGATTCCGCCGCGGACGGTTCGTGGCTTTGCGTTTTCATCATCATTGGTCGTTCAATCCTAAGATTGGTTGACTGCAGCCCTCCACCCTTCCCTATCTAATGCTAGTTCCCTTACCTCCTTGTATCTCTTCCTATATACTTTCCTCTTAATTCGGCCTATGAATTTATTCCTGTTTTTTTCCTCCCTCTGGGGCTTTTCCCTCTATTTTACAGTTCATTCGCGAAAAGTTGGCCGACACTCAGTAGCCTACTGCGCAGGTGGGCCTAGTCCATCTCAGAAAATATGGGAAGCAGCGCTAACTGAGAGGCCAAGGCCAGAGGCACCTTCCCCTCCACTCGCTTCCGTTCTTCCCAATTAGCCGGACGGCATGAAAACCCTACCGCTTGATGGGGAAAATTGTAAGAACTTGGTCTTGTCCGAACCAAAATAGTTTACTGCGCATGACGTACGGTGGGCAGATACCCCTCCAAAGTTCCCTCTCTCCTCCACTCATTTCCCCTCTCGCGTGACGTTATCGGCCAACTTTTCGCGAATGAACTGTACCTTCAATTATATTTCTCGCAAACCCGTCGTGCCTCAAGGCGTGTCCGATCCATCTCGTTCTTCTTTTCTCTATGGTGTTCCATATGGTCCTTTCCTCTTCCACTCTTCTGTACACTTCATCGTTCCTTATTTTGTCCGTCCTTTTTATCTTCAACATCATCCTCCAGCACCAGGTTTCAAAGGCTTCTAGTCTATTCTGGTCAGCTTTTCCAATGGTCCATGCCTACAATCCATAGAGTGCTACGCTCCACACGAGGGTTTTCACATACGGTTTCCTGGTTTGCAGTCCAATTTTCTTTGAGCAAAGCAATTGTCTTTTTCCCACGAATGCCTTCTTAGCTTGGGCTATTCTCCGCTTGATGTCCGTTGTACTTCTTCTGTCCCACGTGGTGGTACTTCCGAGATAGGTGAAGGAATCCACTTGCACTATTTTCTTTCCTCTTAGGGCGACTTCTGTATTCATCTTCCCTCTTCCGCTTGCTAGGATTTTAGTCTTCGTCTTACTTATTTTCATGTTTTATTCTTGGAGATCTTGGTCCGTGACGTTTAGTGACCTTTGAAGATCCTCGCGGCTTCCAGCTATGACTGCGATATCATCTGCGAAGCGGAGCATGTTTATTTCTTCTCCGTTTATCTTTATTCCTCTCAGTCCAGTTTCTTGAGCTTCTCGTATGGCCTCCTCCAAGTACATGTTGAGCAGTGCAGGTGAGAAGTTGCATCCTTGCCTTACTCCTTTGTTAATTTTAGCGTCTATCTGGCTTCTGTATCTCATTCGCATAATGAAGACTTGCTACCTCTATAGTTGATTGATAATTCTTCTGTCGTCGTAATCCATTCCGAGTTTTTCCAGCAATCAGAACATTTTGTTCCACTCTACGTGGTCGAAGGCTTTCTCCAGGTCCACGAATGCGGAATACAAGGGTTTTATTCATATGTATTGTTTTCTCCACGATTAATCTCAGGCAGATGTGGCCTCCCTGGTACCCCTGTTCTTTCAAAATCCAAACTGGTTTTCCAAGAGGTTGTCTTCAATTTTCCTTTCCATTCTTCGTACTATTATTCGTGTGAGTATTTTCGATTATTTGTCACTAGACTCAAGATTCGGTGCTCCTCACATCTCTCAGTCTTTGTCTGCTTCGGTATCGCAATCATTACGCTCCTTTGAAAGTCCTCTGGAAGTCCTCCGCTTTGGTAGCTATTTCTGATTATCTCGTACAGGTTACCCTAGGCTTTACTTACGAGTGCTTTGATGATTTCTCCATTGATGTTGTCCTCTCCAGTCTCTTTGTATTTTTGAGGTCTTCTACTGCTCTATTGAATTCACTCCTCCGTATGATTGGGCCCCAATCTTCCTCGTCAACCTTGCTCTCGTCATTCGCTAGGTTTTCCTCCAGCAGCGTCGGCCCTTGATAGAGTTCTTCGATAGATTGCTTCCATCTATTCCCAATGTCTTCTATCTATATGCTCTATCAATATATTGCCGTTTGCATCTCTGATGTTGTTGGCTCTCGTTTTCCTCTCTCCGAAGTGTTTCTTCACTAGCTTGTATGCAGTTTCGGTGTTTCCATTCTTCATGTTTTCGTTGACTTCCTCGCAGCAGCTTTCGATCCAATTCTCCCTAGCCTTCTTGCGTTCCCTATTGATTTGGTTTCTAGGCTTCTTGTAGAGGGTTGCCTCTCCTTCGTTTCTGGGGTTCTTGTTTTTTCTTTCTTTTTCTATTTTTTTTCTTCTTTCTTCTATTAGTTTCCTATTCTCCGTCGTTATCCATGGCTTCTTGGTGTTGGCCGTCTTACTCAACAGTTGCTCCTCTGCTACTTCTGCGATAGTCCTCTTCAGCTCATCCCATTTTTCTTCAATGCCAAGTTCATTCTCATTCTCTAGTTTCCTGTCGACGGCTGCTGCGAATCTCTCTCTGTTTCCTTCTTCGGCCCGTATTTTCGTGTCCCATCTTGGTTCACGTTTTGTCTTCTTGATGTTCTTGTATCGAAAGTGGATGTCCATGGCTACTAGGTTTTGGTCACTGTTTATATTTGCGCCGGGATATCTCTTGCACTGCTTTTCTTGGTTCTTGTATCTAACTCTGACAAGTATGTAGTGTATTTGGTATCTTGCAATATCACCTGGCATCTTCCATATGTACCTCCTACACGGATGGTGCTCAAATAGTGTTCGCCACTATCATATTCTTCTCATTGCAGAATTCGACTAGCCTTACTCCCTTGGCATTTCTTTTGCCCAGGTTGAAATATCCTACACTATTTCCTCCTTTCCCTTCTCCTACCACTGCGTTCCATTTGCATTTTATGATTGGCAACTTTAAATTGCTCCCCAAAGAAGAATATGAATTCCAAAAATGGCTGTTTTCTAATGTCTGACTAGTTTTCTACCACCATGCTTCTCTCGGTAGCCATTGCTAAAGTTGTAGCTAATATATGCCCATTTCGATTCCATAAATTCTGTTATACGAGGCGTGTCCAGAAAGTAAGTACCGGTTCAAACAAAAGGCATAAAACATTTGTTTTCACAACAACATTCATTTGTACATGAAAGAGCATTCCTTAACCTGTTTCTCGACATAGTTGCCACCATTGTTCAGGCATTGGTCATAGCGGGGAATCAACTTTTGTATGCCCTCTTCAAATAAAGATGCCGCCAGTCAAGACAGCCACTAATGAACACCGTTTTTTGCGTCGTTCTCGCTGACAAAGCGCTTTCCTCCGAACTCACGCTTCATATTCAAGAACAAGTGGTAGTCAGAAGGCGCGAGATCTGGGCTGTATGGCAGGTGATTCTGTTTCACAGTATCGTACCGCATTGATGGTTGCATCTCTCGGAAGGAACTCAACAAGCAGAACACCGTCTGTCTGTCCCAGAGTCTGCCCCAGAACACAGTGCACATGATTTTTCGTGCTGACAACTTAGTTTTGAATTTTTTCCGTTTTGGGGATCCTGTGTGTCTCCACTCCATCGACTGTTGTTTTGATTCTGGAGTGACATGAAAGACCCAAGTTTTATCACCGGTCACTATTCTGCTTAAGAATTCTTCTCTCTCATCACTGTATCGCGTAAAAAATGTCAAAGCACTTCAAGTCGCTGCGTTTTGTGGACATCCGTAAGCATCTTCGGAACCAAACGGGAACACATTTTGCGATAATTTAAGCGCTCTGTAACAATCTCATGCAAAACAGTGTTTGAAATTTGTGGCAACACATCACAAAGCATTCTTATTGTGAACCGTCTGTTTGCACGAATTGCCTCATTCACTTGTTCAACCAAACCATCAATGACAACAGAAGGCCGCCCACTCTGTGCTTCGTCATGACCATTGGATCGTCCATCATTGAATTTCCTAACCCAATTTCTCACCATTCGTTCTGTCATTACATTTTCACCGTAAACCTCTACAAGTTGACGATGAATTTCAGCTAGCCTAACATTTCTTGCGTTCAAAAACCATATTACAGAACGCACTTCACAGTTGGCGGGGTCAGAAATTGTCTTAAACATTTCGAACGATAAAAAACAACTATAAACACAACACGATCCAGCTGTAATGGCGTCAGTGGACAGACAATGAACCAGAAAGACAAGTGTGCATGCGTGGAACTGCGACACTAGCGTTGCGGTGGCGGTAGTACAAAGTGGTACTTACTTTCCGGACACGCCTCGTATAGAAAATTATAACGTGTGGTTCACAAAACAGAGTAAGTGAAGTGTAAAAATGGCCGATTTTGAGCGTGAAGACATTTCTGCCAGAGGAAAGTGTTAGTTCCACACGTATATTTTTCTAAGATTATTCTTCTAATTAATGACTTTAAGTACAGAGGCTCTCAAGAGGGATACTTTTCCCCTTTGTACAGTTATATTGAGCCAGTAACCAGTTTTATGTAGGTAAGAAATTATGACTTCCAGTTCAATTTCAACAATGAATAATTGTTAAAAAAAGAAAAAAATAAGATTTTTTCTATTATGTGTGAAATGTTTAAGTTTCAGAAACTTTTCTCTGTCCTATCTAGTTTCCCGAGCATTGATTTATCAGATGTGCTGAGGTTGAGTGACGAGTCTGAGCCAAAATAAAAAGTGACACCCAAGATTCTTGTGACGACAAGCCTGACCGTCCAAGTACAGATCTTAATATATCAGAACAAAAATTTATGGATCAAAGGGTCAAGAAAGGATTCATTGGGCATTATAGGTTTTTATTAAATATTTCTGGATTTCCTTACCTAACGATGTTATACCAGATACTTCTGCCCTGCCAGCAAACAATTTGCTCAGCAGAGAGGGTTATGAGCATATTAAGAATTGTAAAATAATAGGCTGAGAAGAAGCATCGGAGATGTCTGGCTCTCCGACATCCTTGTCCTTTCTTCCGAAAAAGAAATTTTAAAATCCATTCATAACAGTGAAGTTATAGAAAAATTTGCTATTTCAAGTGAGCAAAGAAAAGAACTACTAATGTATAAAGGACATCAAGGGTAGGGTAGTCAAAATGGTACCACCACCACCAGTACTGATTTTATTTGTATTTATTATTATTATTCGAGTTTTTTACGTGTATAATTTGTAAATAAGATATAAATAATGTTGTAAATGGGTTCCATTTAATTAAAAACAAATCTTAATTTAAAATGTTTAGTTTATATAGATGTCCTTTATTTTTAGCATATTCACTGGTACAGCTCTCGCGAAAGCTTATGGTGTTCGGATGCATAGAAGAAGACGTCGTGGAGGGGTAAAGTTTGGTGGAAGGGGTAGGGAAAAGAGACGCAGGGGAAAGCGACGACATGGAATTTGTTCCATGCATGAGTGCATTTCAAAATATGGAATTTGTATGACGTAGACAACACAAATACCGCGCATCCGAACGCCAAAAGCTTTCGCGAGAGCTGTATATAGCTGTAAGGTGTGGTATAAAGTATCATAATATGTCTTTGCAGTAAGTTGACCGCCTATTTTGTTGAATATAGGATAGAATAACTGTGTAGTTTTAGGAGCGCAATATTCAATATATTTCCTATATCTTTTCTTAATTCGAAATATGAAAGAAGCCGCGAGTAACTTTAATAAAATAGAAGAACTATATAATTCTCATTTTTACAATTTATTCCTTTTTTAAGCATGCTACCGTAAAAAATAAACTCTCACATCCCTATCATTTTTTAGCATTGTATTAAGTTTTAATTAGTTCCCGTATATAAGCACAATAGTTTGCTAAAGATTTTATTTCTATTTTTTAGGGTTAGTTTTTGTATAGTATAGGTTTATATTGTAGTCATAAATCATTGTAGCTAAACCCTCGAAACTAACTCTAAAAATATCGATACTACAGTGGTCGACAACGTGTATAATGATTTTATATTTAATTACCAGAAAAGTGTTTAAAACGATTTTGTGAAACAAATAAATTAAAAAACTTCCCGAATCCTCCGTTCCCCTCGGCGTTACTCCATACTACCTTGGACAGGCTATCAAATTATAACCTGGTAAATAGCTATATACCGGTCGGGGGTGAGGGGTGAGGAGTTGCTGGTTTTGGAGGAGAATGCGCCATCAGCATTGGGGGGGATGGGCACCCCGGATCCTCCCTCTGTAGTGCATTATCGGCAATCTAGAGGACTCTGCCCTTGCTGGTGACCTCTGGTGGAGAGTCAGAAAGGTGATGTAGCCCACAGCCCAACAAACCACAGAGTAGGATATCCTACTCCGTGCAACAAACATTGCAAGTCGTGTTTCATTTGTTTCCTGGGCTGTGGGCTATATTCACGAAACTTGAATGGGCGAGAAAAAGGATTGATATGGAAAAGGATTGATATGGAAATGTTTCGCACCGTTAGACTTCTCATTCATTAGTATTTAACTATACACTTATCATTTCATGTCTAAACATTACTTCATGCATCGAAAGATGAAAATTAAGGGAATGAATTCCATAATAGAACGACATGTCACTATTCTATACTTTACCACTAAGATACCTCGAGAATATTGCGTTATTATATCGTTTGCACTCATTTATGATAGTTAAAAACAATTCAAGGTGTTATCTTGATATGCAAGAATTATAAATAACTTCCATTTCGAGTCCATGCCTCAATATATGCAGCGGAAAAAACGACTTATTCTCCAAGTTCTGCTCATGACGCGTCCTCGCTTGCGCTTTTAAGGTCAATTTTGATGTCAAGTTTGATTTAAATTTGATTTAAGGTCAATGAATGATGAACCGTATTTTAAGGTCAATTTTGAACTTAAAATACGGTTCATCATTCATTAATGCATTAAAATACATCTAGCAACTTAGCACTGACGCATGGATACGGAATATGACAAGATGAACTATCGTAATATATTGTACGCCCTAAGTAAAAACTGCAAGTGGACTGGACTTAACAACTATTCTAACTAACCTGCGTTTACACGCGTTAAAAATGATGGTAACCAGTGCCAACCGTAGTAACTACAGCGTGGTTAAAAAGTTGACTGCGGTTAGCGTCAACCTGCGATTACACAGCGAACTTTTACTAGGGTTTAACGTTTACCTGGTTAGAAAGCTAGGAATGTAAACAGAGTATTGAGGTGCCGTCCGGTGCGATCCCGCAGCCCACCAATGTCTCCGGAGCGCTCCCGTAGAAATGAAGACATCACCTATGGCATCATCACTTTCTTTCCCGCCACGCTCCAGACGCCCCCTGAAAACTAGGGTCTGCTGGAGCGAACGCCTCCAGTTGATTTCATTGCAAATTTACTATGAGGAGCCAGGTAGGATGATGTCCTGTCCCACTAACATAACTAAATTACAGTTCTGTCTAGCTCTCCAGCTAGGCATATCTGCAAAGATTTATTGTTTAACTCCTCCCTCCTCCCCATTTTCCCGCGCTGGGCGCGCCCATGATAAAGGCTATGCCCTTTTCCTAGTTTAAAGATATGCCTTAAACGAGAGTCGAACGACTTGTTCACGTTTTCTGAACCAGCATGCGATCGCATTTGAGTGAAAGGGCTTCGCCGGAGCGTCGCATTACTTTAAGCGAAACTCCCTCAACAGCCTATTACAATAGCCTCAAACCCTGCGCGTCTTATTTTTTAAATGAAAAAATCGAGCATTTCTTGGTTAGTGTCTTATTGAGGGTGCGGCCCAGTGAACGCTCCAAACGCTTCTGAAGAGCAGTCCTCCGACACCACGGACGCTTCTAATTTCCTTGTTATTGGGCCGGATTTGGAGCATTGATGGTGGAGTGTTATGGCCGTCGTTTGTTGTTGTTGCTCAGAAAGAAGGAATGGTCTGCCATTATCATTTGACTATGGTAAGTTTGTGACAAAGTGTCGTTTCCCCAGATGATTGGTCACTGTTAATAAACTAGTAGTATTGCTGGCACTTCGAAAGTTTTGACGGAAACAAAGGCTAATATTTTTATGATAACGAGCTGAGAAAATTGGTAAGATACTATATTCAACCTGGCTAATGCAACTAAAGATTTTGGAGTGGAAGTCATGAAGCTGGTCACATATCTACAACTTGTGCCTACATTACCTTTAAAAACTAATTTTAAATTACGTTAAAAGCATGTACTCTTAATCAAATTCCATGAAGTTTGCTGGCAGCATGATCATTTTTAATTATGTGTCCGAATAACACCATCAATGTGATTTGTTTTCTTAAGATATTTACAACCGTGCCTAATGGTAGAGAATCGGCCTTTAATTTTGACTCACAATAATTGAGACGATGCTTTTTATATTAATTTCAAATATTCAAGGAATATCATTGGCCTTGAATTATTCGACTTTCTGTCTTCCTGTTTATGAAGCACCGTCATTATGAACAAACGAAAACTTATGCCCACACTGTACTGACCTATTGCATAAGACCACATCAATAAGTAAAGAAAATTATTCAAATTTTATTACCAATTGCTCATTCATTCGTTTCATTATTAACTCTTAATACTCTGGTGTAATTTGAGAACAAGAGAAATATTTACTCAAATGGACAATGGAAGACAATGAAATACTTTTGATTTGACTTAATAAATTTAGAGCACGAAAGTAAATATAATAGATATGAAAAATAAATAATCATTGATATTTATACCTAATAAACTCGCGAAGTATTGTACTCGAAAGGTCATATACAGTTAACAGCTATTAGGACCTAATATTCTCCCACGTAACATATAATAATATCCCGACAAACAGAATACTTAGGTACCATAAAGTGCCCCCTACAAGACACAAGGATCGGGTTTCCTGTGAAAAATATCCTCCTCTGAAGGACCCAGGACGTCCGTATGGTTTGCCAGTACTCTAGCCGCCACACCAACCCGACTTCCCCCACCCCGATTTTCTTACCCGATAATTCGAGGCGAAAAAGTGCGTAAAAAATCAATTACTCGTCATGAAGTGCGAATGAGTATTTTTCGTGATGGCTAATCTTCATTGGAAGTTATTTTATATTTCATATTTGGAAATTAAAACGTGTTCGTATTCAATTGGTGCGATTGACGCCAAATTAATTATTCACATGGATTTGCCCCTTGGAAAAGATAGTAAAATTTTCCTCGTCTGATTGATGTCATCGTAATTCCAACATTATTTGAGCGCGAACTTAGGTAATCATTTCATCGGATCCTTGGTATTGAAGAGCCGTAGTTAAGAATAGTGAAGTAGCTCGCGACTGGGTATGAGTTCTGTTTGACACTTATTTTCAGTGCGAAAGATAAGTCTCGATTGATATCAGAAGGCAGCGCTATACCGCTTATACCACTATAGCGCTTAAAGTTGAAAATCTCGATGGAATAAGCGACCACAAGGTAGTGCACGTAAAATTTTCCCTCAATACTGAAAAAAATTTTAAATTAAAAAGAAAGATTTACCTTTTTAGTAAAGCAGATTTTAACGGATTTAGGCGTGACTTAAAGACATCTTTTGAAAAATTCATGAACATCAGCAAATATAGTGATACAGACAATACATGGAAAGAGTTCCTCCAAATCACGCGGTCACTTGTCAACAGATATAAGAGTGAGAATAGGGAACCAAGGTGGTACAACGCGGAGGTTGGAAAATGTTTAAAACGCCAACGAATTAGCCACGCGAAACTAAGAAAAAGTAGCTTATAGCGACCTAAAAAATACTATCGAACATTATAAAATTTGTAAAGCAGCCGCAAAAACAGCCCATAGAAAAGCGTTTAGTGAATTCAAGAGAAAAGTACTTGAAGAACAACTAGAGGGAAATCCGAAAGCATTTTGGTCATATGTTAGGGAAGTAAAGGGAACTAAAAAATCAACTGTTAATTCCTTGAAAAACGATAGAGGCGAAATAGTAACTTCCAGTTTAGATAAGGCTAATTTTTTAATTACTTTTTTCAGAGTGTTTTTAATCAATCTATGCATAGTTTCCGCGAAACCATACCAGACCGATTTCTACAACCAATGCCCCCGATCGATATATCTTGTTGCGGAATCGTATCCTTACTAAGTAACATTAGCCCGAACAAGTCCTCAGGTCCTGATGAAATTCCAGCTCGTGTATATAAAGAATTAGCTCTCGAAATGGCTCCGTATCTTAAAGTAGTATTTAACAAATCCCTCGAAGGACACGCGGTTCCCAAAGACTGGAAAATAGCAAACGTGACCCCAATTTATAAAAGCGGAGATAGGGAACAGCCATGTGATTATAGACCAATATCATTAACGTCACTATCATGTAAAATTATAGAGCATATAATAGTTACATCAATAATGGGACACCTCGACAGCCAGGATTTATTGATAACAAACCAGCATGGGTTCAGAAAAGGATGGTCTTGCGAAACTCAATTACGTCTTCTTATTCATGATACTTTCCGGAGAGAGTAACATACAGGTAGACACAGCGTTTCTTGACTTTAGAGAAGCTTTTGACAAGGTTCCCCACTGTAAGTTACTCGCGAAGTAAGCATCATACGGGATAGACAGTAATATAGTAGGCTGGATAGGAGACTTCTTACATGAACGCGTTCAAAGGGTGGTATTAGATGGTGTCAGCTCAGGCGAAGTAAATGTTACATCAGGTGTTCCCCAGGGAAGCGTGATAGGCCCAATTTTATTTCTTCTCTACGTAAATGACTTGAATACAGTAGTAAAAAATAGCAAGCTCCGTCTTTTTGCCGTTGATGCAGTAGTGTATAAGGAAATTAGAAATGAAGAGGACATCCAGTCTTTAGCTAAGGATTTAGATGCGATTGATGATTGGTGTGACAGTTGGCAGCTAGAATTAAATTTGAAGAAATGCGCGATAATGAACTTTTGGAGAAAGAATGGCTTTCCCCGGAATAATTATTGCATCAAAGAAAAGAAAATATTTAACGTAGAATCTATTGAATACTTAGGCGTCACCATCACTGAAGACATATCATGGGGGAAACACATCAGGGAAATAACTAGTGTAGCAAACCGTAGATTAGGATTCGTAAAAAGCATTCTAGGCAAATGCGATGAGAGAGTACGAGAAAGAAGCTATTTTACAATTGTCAGGCCTCATTTAGAATATGCCGCTAGTATATGGGATCCGTACGAGGAAGGTATGATAAAAGAATTAGAGCGCGTGCAAAGGAGATCGTCTAGGTTTGTTAAAGGCCGTTATGATAAATGTATAAGTGTTACGAGCTTAATAGAAGAACTCGGATGGGAATTACTATCAGAATGCAGGTTAAAATTTAGGTTAAACCTTTTAAGTAAATTCGAAACCGTTTTGTTCACAGATGACGTTAGATATATTTTGAGAACCCCTGCGTATTATGCTAGGTTTGATCATATTAACAAGATTAGAGAGATAGATTGTCGTACCGATAGATTTAAAATGTCATTTTTCCCGCGTACTATAAGAGAGAACAATTGGCAGCGTAGCAAAGGGATAGGTAGGTGAAATATAGTAAGAGTAGTCTGTAGTGCATGATGCATGTAATAACAACCAATTATCCCTTCCTTATTATGTAGATACTAACCATCTAGCTCCATGTGACCCTATTTTCTAGCATGTCTTCCTTAAATATCCTAGTTTCATGTCAATAGTGCATGTTTGGTGATCTTCACCCCCTGCCACACACCCTCGTGGTGGCTCGCAGTGTATTACGTTGACGTACCTCTGCAATCAAAAGTACCGAGCATTTTTGTTTGGCATTGTGGCAAAAAAGTAGTTTTTTATTGGATTAAATGAGTTTATTGCCGACGAAAATACGTCTCTTTTGAATATTCAACCTATATACATGATTAGGATACTGTCTATTCGCTATAGTGTGCCCCATGCATTGAAATACCATTGACGTTTTCCAGAGTCACTCAGAAAAAAATTGGTGAGTAAGGCGTTGCGAGGGAGATAGACTGGTGGCTGCTATATAAGCGCGATCCAGTCTCAGGGCAAATAATTTAAGAATAATAATTATATAATTTAATGATAACATAACAGCAACGTTGCCTTCTCCACGTAGTCTACCTGTGGGTTCTGGAACGCTGTGGTGCCATGGTGACAACCGGAAGTCTATACCTCGTAAGGGTAGTGGGGATACGTATTTCTGCATCAGATTTTTGTCAATTTTTAAAGCTATCAATTACCTTTGATAGGTCAAAGATTCCCGCATGTGCTATTCTTACCATCACGATAGCAAAATGAGCGGCCAGTTATTTACTCGAAGGCGATTAGAAGTCTCTCAGTTGCTGTCACTGTCGTAAGGAAATACAGACATTTTCCGCGCAGTCGCAGGAACACACCAGAATATTATGCCACTGACGAGGGGTGATGTCAACACTCTAACGGTAACCGAATCCCTGGAAGTTGCCAGCACGTAAAGATGACCTGAAACCTGAATAGACAATATGGAGAGCCCCACCTGGTGATTAGCCTATTAAGTTTGAGTTTTCACGCAGCCTACATCCCGACTTGTGACGCGCGAGAGCATCAAGCGGATCTCGAGGATGCCCACCCCTCCCGGCCGATGGAAAAACCACCTGGCCCGGACATCCCAAATCCCCCATGGCCCACATTTCGCTCGAATTCCTTCAAGGGAGGCGGGAGGAAAACTCCAAACCGCTCGGGGAGGATGTGGCACGACGAGCCCACGCAAGAGAGCTTCTGGTTTGGCTCATCTCGCTCGAATCATCATGGGGTCACTACTTCCCCCGTGACCCAGAAAAACCTCACAGGGGAGGGGAAGGGAGGGAGGGCCCGGAGAAGGGGCTTCGCCGTGCGCGGCACGAGGAGCGAGAGTGGCTTTCCTCACTCCGTGAGCCAGAGCACTCAGCAGGAGACGACGAAGTGGAAGGACGGTGGCGAAGCCGAGAGCCGCTAGAGGAGATCATGCCGCGGGCTGGGAGGCTTGCGTCGGTCACGTGGGCGGGCACCGCTCTTCTTCTGCTGGGACTCGCGGCGGTCGCGGGCTCCGCGTCCGCGGGTTCCGTCTCCTCGGCCACGTGGGACGACCGGAGCGCCAAGGGGTACGTCGGCGACTTCGAGGGCCGAGGGACGACGTTCATGGACCTTCTGCAGTCCGTGTTCAATTACTTCAAGACGGGGATCGAGGCCCTACTGGGCAGGGAGGGAGCGGCGAACGCCCTCGTGGGCATCTCCAAGGTCAAATACACCAACTACCAACTCCTGAGAGCCAAGCCCAAGACGGAGGCGCAGTTGAATGCGTTGATGGAAATCGGTGAGGAAGTCGATGGTGACGTGAAGTTCTGGACGCAGCCGAGGAAAAACGCGCCCATGGATATCTCAGTGGCTCCGGACTCTGCGGACGAGGTCAAGGTCTTCCTGAAGAAACGAGGGATCAAGTATGATGTGTTGGTCCAAGATTTACAGGTTAGTTTATTGCGGAGTCTAAGTTCCTTGGCGCAACCTTGCCGTACTGTCGAGGATAAAGTAGAAATAAATTGTAAAAATTTGAAGAACAACTCACGAAGTTTTCTGCAACAGGAGAATCTTAGGCTATTAATTGCGGTCTTAACAATTTCCTGAACACTGACTAATCAAAATTTCCTTGAAATGCACAATGCATCCCCGCTTAGCATAGCGAAGTGTTGTAAAAAATGGGTAAAGGAACGATCGCCATCAAGGAAATAAATTATTTTAGGAGTCGTTCAGAGAGTTTAGAGAGTCAGGAGAGTTTTTCTCGAGGAAGGTCCTCTCAATGTGAAGTTCACCTTGACGGGAGAGCGGAATGATGCTGATCAAAGTCAAGGGCAAATGGGATAATCGAAGAATGTTGGATATCTTGTGCAGCCGAATGCTTGTCTTACTTGCTCCAGAGTATTACTGATATCACTAACATGCCTATATTCAAAATTAAATGACAACTGAGGGTTGAAAAATGCGGCAACTTAAAAAATATATAAAAATGGAGAGGGACGATGCTGAATGAAATGTGCTCGCGATACAGGTATGATTCAAGTTTTGGAAGTATTTTCGGAAGGAATTTATGTTAATAGGCACATACAAAATACATTTACGTCAGTATTTTGTTCTTTAATTTAATGATTAACAGTCTCTGCCTAATACACGAGATTTCATAATACATATCTATGAGTGGACGTGACTACTCAATTTATACGCGCGCATGAGGCGGTAAAATTCAATCAATGCGGTTATGTTTGAATATTAAAGTAATGCAGTTGCTCATTTTCTTGAACACCTCCAGCGAAAGTTTTTCTCGTAAGAATACTGAACAGTAGACCTGGTTAGTGGCTGATAACTACCCGTAAAATATATTTATGATTACATTGGAGAAGTATACTGTGGATTGAAGCAGTAGAAAAATTAAATGGGATAGAATTATCAAATGATGGATTTGTCCTCCGCTCTTTGGGAGTTTGCATAGCTACGTGTCTATATAGATGGGAGGCTCTCTAGAATCTCTGGTGCTACTTCCTGATTTGAGAATAAAATAGCGCCAAATTCAGCTTATAAAGTTACGTGAACTATGATAAATTGAAGGTATCTCCACAGTTCAAAGTTGGTAATCGTCTTTCTACTGAAGGATCTCCGAGCATTTCCTTTGTTATAATAATCAATACAGAGTCGCGCACATAGTGTATTGAACCGTTTATCTTATTTTATGCCGACCATTGTTTTTCCATAATTAATACGTGGAAAGCACTCATTTACCTCGAGTAAGTATTGCAGTTTTATACAAAAATAGTGTTGAAATTGATGATAGGAGACTTGGTTTTTTAGTCGATTCACCTGCGAAGTTTATACTGACCTATTAACAAAATAACGTAACATCCATGACCATGGTGAGATTTGAACCCGCGTTAGGCCAGCGTGTTACCTTCCTGGCTGCGGTGATTATCCAGAAAGAATTACATTTTAGAAGTAGAGATCATCATGTATTTACAGCGTTTTTTTACTAGTTCTAACCCTAGCCGTCAAGCTATTTCCTATATCTGAGCAAATTCCTCATGATGAGTAGTACAGTGCGAACGCAGTTTCTCCGGGAAATGGCAAGTAGGGAAGCGACATATATCTGGAAAGCTCTACCGTTGCAGGCGACTACATTCATGAGCATTCAACGGTAAGTCTCAGGAGATATGATTGCATTTCCGGCTACGAAGAACTGGTTCAATAGCCGTTTAGCCAGGGATTTTGCAATTCTCTTTCCCAGAAATAATCGAAGTCCTGCTATTCTTCAGGACAGAGGTCGCGTAGTAAAAAATTAGCACGCGACCACATTTTTTCAGAGCGTAGATACTTTAGATAATATATTTACAAATGAGTCTTTATAGGTTTGTTAGTATATATAGTCTTACATTTATTTCAGATTATTGGAGTGACTTAAATATGAAGTTTTTTGTATTAACCGCTTGTATGATATTCTAGGCTATATTGAATACACTGACCGGTTTCGGGCCATAGCATCATTAGCAGAGTTCAAATGACACCTTTTCAATAAATCTGACAGAGATATTTTAATTCTGGTCTTGAAATTATAAATCTAAAAATCAGTGTATTTAAATGGTATTTAAATGATTAATTGATAAAATATTAGGAATGCCAAAATCCTTCACCCAACATCACGTTCAAAGTTTTTGGATAGAATGAGAAATTTAATAATGGATTCCAGGGTAATATTTGGAAGTGTCATATTGCGTAGAAGTGTCCGAGTGTATAAGCACTTCTTTTGTGACCGTTAGTTAGTTTCAAAATATTCTTAAACCTTTGATCGCTCAAAAATATATTTAAGGGAGAATCACGAAAAAACAGAATTGACAAATATTGATGCATATAGATTTCCGTAAGCCCGGGAACTGTTCCCAGTTTCATATATCTATCACCACAGTTTAATGAAATTGAGCTCATTAACTATTGCTTCACTTTACACAAGGTTAATCTCTGAAACGACAGAGTCTCATAGGAAATTATTTAAACTGCCATTAATAAACCAAAAGCAATGAAAACCAGCGGTTCTCTCATATGCTATAATTTCGAGCATCGCGGTTCCAGCCAGAAAAATCTCCCGAGTTTTCATCAGCCCCCTTGAGGAAAACTGCTTGCACGCTCAAATCTCTTGAAATTGGCGCCTGACGGATGCTTCGTCACGGGGATAAGCAGCCGTGTGTAAAGCGAGTGGTTTGAAGGAAACGTGAGGAAAGGATGCGAATTAGTCTTTACCCCTGAATGTCTGATTTGACAAAGAATGAAGATTGGTAGACAAATGGAACGAATGGTCGTCCAAAGTAAACAAAAGCCCACTGCTACTACTCGTTCACTTGAAGTGACTGGCTTTTGGGAGATGAGTCACCTCAATTCGCGAATTGTCCACTGAGCGTCTGTGATGGGGTTTTGCGAGGACTAAACCGGCTATATAGTGCAATGTCAGCCAAGAGTATCGGTGCCTTCAATACGAATCTTCGGATTATTCTGGTTGGGATAAGACTTTCGAATCTTTGGATGCCCTAGGATATAAGTTTATGTCCGTAGACTCAGATCTTTGGACTTTTGTCATAATTAGAGACCGTCCTACTTAATAGCGAAGTTGAATTATACTGATTCGGCTTATTACTTATTCGTAATCATACTGATTCGGACTCGGCTTCGAACGAAAATTAAACATTTTTCAACCATCGCATGATTTAAACAAAGGCAACCATCTCGGATTCTTCGGTCACGTGATTTCCTTCCCCAAACGGCTTTGAACGCGTTTACAAATTGACTCATTTCTGTCAACTGCGTTCTTGGACGCACTCGTGAACCGTTCATATCTGGGCTTAGGAATTGTGTGTCGCATTCTTTCAATTTTCATAGGATATGCTTTTAATCTTTGACATTTGATAGTGAGTTATTATCAAAAGAGAACTAGGTTCAAGGTCCATGAGCTTCAAAAAAGTTCTTTGAATTTCCATACCCTGAAAAAAAATTGTGCGATGGTATCTATATTCCTATAATTTTTTAATGCAACCTCCTTAGAAATATTGGCTTTTAAAGTTTGAATTAATTTTATTGCAGAACATTTAGTGGATTAGTGTTTGTTGTTTATCTGAAAACTGGTATTTTTTAGTTTTCCCACTTTTTATCAAGCGTTTAAGAAGAGTTCCAGAATTCGTCAGGATCTACGGCATAGTTCTAGAAAATGTAGAAATCCAATGGTTAGTAGTGAGCTCATGTGAGCGGATACTCTTGGAACAGAAACGAAGACACAAGATTGCGAGTAGTAAATGGGTCGGTCGTTGAGTGGGCCGAGGTTAATATTTTGGGACACGACCAAAAGGCTTTTTGGGATCCCCTCTCCAACTCTTCCCGTGAATTTGATTTGGAAACCTCACACCTCCGTTGTAGCGGGAAAGATGTGCACCAAATGTGCGATTCTCGGTTGATTGCACAAGGGTATGCCTGACTCTCCAGCCATGGGCAAGTGCTCATTTAGCTAACCTCGATCGAGGGGAAAGTGGGTTGTTTGCGTGATGTACTCTGTGAATAGAAACTCGAGTTCCCTTCCTATCATAAAACGTTTGCAGCATAGAGTAATAAGCAGCAAGCGCAGAGTTTTCGTCTCCTACGGCGAAGGCCTTTTATCCGTGACCTAGACCTCAGCCATAAAGAAAATCGTACGAGCCAAACGTATCCGTAAACGTTGACATGATCTTCCTGCCAGTTGACCCAGGGGAATGCTTCTATAACCTTTCGAGTTGAAGAAGCTATTGTCTCATCGGTATCGGCGGTTTTTGCGGCAAATAGGCAAAAACGGAAAAACCGATTAAGTTATTTTTCATCTCCGTGGCATAAAAACGCTTAAATATGTCGAAAATAATGTGCGTAGAATTTTAATTCTTTAAAGAAAGCAATCATTTAAAAGATTAAATTTCAGTATGAACTTGAATTTTTTATTATAAGTTAGGGAATATCTTTATCATAGCTATAATTCACTAGCTATTTCAATGTCTTAATATTTAAAATCTTGTCGGACGACAAAATTTAAAATGTTATTTCCTGCACCAAAGACGTTATTAGTTTAGACTGCGCTCATGAAAGATAATCCCAATGCGTCAGAATATTATGACGCATGTTACAATTGGTTGGCGGATTCGAACTAGAAAACAGAATTCTAAAAAAGTTGATCTCTAATAATTATCTCATAATATTCTAAACCGACACTTTTTCGAACGAAATAAGAGTGTTATGGTTATCGTACTCATGAACAACAAAAGATATATGATTGTTCATTGTGTTACCACTTTCGGAGGGAAAAAACTAGCTTGCCCAAAAAGTTGCTTTTGCAATCTATCTCACTTGAAAAGTGTGGGTTGCTCCGAATATCTAATATCTTGATCCATTATGCATATCACATCAGCATATCGTATGGGACAACTATCAATGCCCCGGTGTCCAAAGAATGCTCGGAAGTATATTTCTTCATTCCTTTCTCGGCCTCTTCTCTTCTTAGCTGGAGGGACTAATATTTGTAAAATGCCTGGGTACACTTAATCACCTATCTTCCCGATTTTTCCTGATGTCGCGGATCTAACAGGAACGTTGAAAAAGTTCAGAGTGGCACTGATCTATAGTTTCGAGAAAAACTCTCCTTCTATACATTAAAAATATGACCCAATTTATGGTACAATATGCTTCTCCTGATCTATTATAGCCTGCTATTCCTGGAAACACAGTTACTCTCTCCTTAGTAACTCTTATGATGTTTGTATCCTAAACAAATTCAAGGTGAGAATAGCAGCGGAGTTTGAAGTACTTCGAGTTCGTAATGTTGATCCTGCCTTTTGATCCGCTCTCAAGAAATCTTTTATCAACTGAGCTTAAAAAACAACTTTCACGCTAAGAAAGAGAGCAAGGGAGCGAGTGAGAAATATAATTACACTCTTGATCTATTACTACATAAAAATTGAGAAGTCTCTCACGTTTTTTCCTTAGACTTTTTTGGATTTAACGGTTGTAAATATTCCCCAATTGAAATCACCACCATCGTTACAAATATCTGATGAAGCAATGGCTTGTTGTATGTGAACAAATGAACAATTGATGGGCACTTATACAATTTTACTCTTCAGTTGAGCTTGAACAGATAAATTATTATTTTTGGTGGTGATCTACGTTACAGGGGCGTAGGTACTTGGGAGATGGGAATGAACCCCCAATTAATCCATGAGCGATCCACGGGAGGACAACGGGGGAAATTTCCTTCCCCCAAGAGGTTAGGTGAACAAGAAATAGCATAGGATTTGATGGTAAAATTCGTTGTACTGACAAGTTAATAGCATTGATAAGCGGTAATAAAGCATTTGTCGGTCACTACCCTTCAAACAGTTTTCTCCTGACCCCTTCACCCTCAATTCTCTCGCAGTTGGCGCGGGATAACGCATCACCTTTATTTAGTTTGTCAGTCGCTGATGGAGATCGTTTGGACCCAAACGCAGTCTCATCTGCTCTTTGCCGCGCGTTGTTGCAATCGGATTCCTTGCATGTGTCATTTGTTTTGTCCCATTGACCCCACCTTCGGCTCCACGCCACGGGCGCCTGCTGCTGGGTTTGTGTTTTGATGGAATTTGTCGGAGTAACTTTTCGTGTAACAATACAATCAAATGTCTGGGCATCATGAGTTATGGCACTATTTTTGCTGGATGTGATACCTTTCACAGCCGATTAAATTCGCGGATCTCTGCACATTTGTGACGAATGCGATAGTATTACAATACCTGTATGAAGTACTGTAGGTTTAAATTCACATTTTTCATATAAATTGGTGCATTTTAACATTATAGCGCTATACGATGTCTTTCTTCGGCAATGTTTCCCCCTTATGTCGTAATATCCCCTGTAGCTCATAAAACGCGTAAATAAGTAAAAAAAACGTGTAATCCTCGAATGATTCACTATGATACAGGCTTCCGGGGTAATTATTTAATAACTTATAAAGGTTCATAGAATCCAAATCGCTCTCTGTAGTTAGAAAAACACCTGCTAACTCAATCCCACTGAGATGCAATCCATTATTTTGGTAGTAAAAAGATAAAAAATAATATTGATTTTAATATGATCTCTAAAGCTGCAGGAAACCTATATATAATCAGCAAAGATCCAGTTCTTAACTTTGACTTTCCTTAAACAAGTGAATAACTTTTGGAATAGGCACGTTGTTAAAGTTTCATCCAGGCCAATAAAATCATTTACTTGGTTGAAATATCAAAGAGAAATTCTTCCTAATGCTATTCGTAAACAGCTTGTTTCTATTCTTATTATCCCCATTTTATTATTGTGCATCCGTTTACTTAACCCAGACTTTATAAAAAATTGCATAGACCTTAATTCATATGTCCAGTGTATTCTTGAACTTTGTAAATTTGATCACGTGTTGCCATATTCACAGCTAGTCCGTATGTTCTCTCTGACACGAGGTAGGAAATTCTTTAGCGGTGATTGTTTTTATATTTTTTGGCTAATTCCATCTGAAAACAAATAAAACACGATGGAAATTGCCCTTGACCTCTCCGATTTTGACTGACTTTGCCAAAAGTATGCAGTTTTCCTGTTTAGTTAGCCGTGCCCAATAGTTTACCAAAATGTGTATTCGTTGGTTCAGTTCTGTGTACGAAAAATTGAGCTTTTCGCAAGTTAATATTTGATTTTTCTTCTATATCTCTGGACGTATGATATCAGAGCACAAATGCTTGTTTGGAAGAAAAATCAAAAAGGCATTGCAGTATAATTCTTTTAATAAAAAAATTCCATATTAGTACATCCACTTTTATTTTTTAAACTTAAAAGGCGTTATTCTTATAACACCCTTTTGCTTTGGCTCATTTTTGTTTAAATATTTCGTAGCTAAATATTTTAGCAATTCATTCTTGAAGTTTTGGTTGTTCTTCTTCAATGAGAGCCTTTGATTTTCTGCTTCGGCATGTCCGCTTTTTACGTCGAAGTATCGCGGCATCCTAGGGGGGCGGTGGATTAATGTCGGTGTGCGAATACGCCACTCATGTCTAAGCTGAATTCAGGGAGCTGATTGAGACCGGAAAACAAAATAAAGTACCTAATCGCAAATATGCCGTTGTAGTTATATCTCCATCTTGACGAATCCCAAAGTTCGTTCTCGCCCTTTGGATGTTGAGCCGCTGGAAATCGTTATTGTTGAGGTTATTATTTGCGCATAGTATATTTACGAACGATGAATATCATCATACCCTGTCGTTATGCATCCATTTTTTTCAGGTCCTTAGTTAAGCGTGGTGCTAAAGAAGTTCCACTAAATACTTTCATATTAATATCCTTCCATGTATGCGGTACTGTAGGATTAATAGACCTATTGTAATACTCACCACACTTAACAAACTTAATTTGGTTTAGCCAGCAGTAGAGTATTATATTTTTAGGTATCAATTAGGATTTAGTGGCACGCAAGGTTTCTTTGGAATAGGAGTATGTACGGATGGAGGCACTACCCTTATAAACATAATAAATTGGCCATTCGACGGCATTATCTCACTTTACGAAACTACCACATGCGCTTGGATGTACCGTGGCTTATCTACCATTCCAAAGCGATGGAAGTTGAGATTCACCAAAGGTTATGCTTAATAAGAATAAACTTTGGTAAATTATGATTAAAATAAACCAAATTATTCAATTTGCAAAGTCCTATTCAGCTTTCCTCCAAGAAACCGCCATTTCAAGTTGTACTGAATAACGTGTTCGCACATTGTGTACCTGCCTGGGGCACCACATAGTGCTAGTAGTATACCGGAGATCAAAAGTAGTCAAAGTTCTCAAGACCTACCTATTTGTTTAGATATTTGTTATTCAAATAGGTATGATTTATCGTAAGTTTGCAGGGTCAGCCTCTTGCAATTGACATTCACTGTATGAACTCGTGTACCATGCGTACCCCGCTTTAACGTGCTTCGAAATGAAAACATCGGTAGCATTCTTAATTCTCCACGCGGGAGGGTTTAGAGTTCATAGCAATTTTGTACATTACTAAAGCCTACCGGTTGCGTTATTTTTTTAATAAGTGTTCTACTGGTTGAGGTAGGTTTTATTGAATGTCAGAGAATCTCCTCCCATTTTCTACTTTTTCAGGGGCCTATCTCGCTCCAGGATATCTTTTATCGCCTCAGCATTAGATCCGCCCTCCTTCATCCTGTCCATGAAACCTATTCTCTTCTTCCTCTTCCCCGCTTTTTCAACATCTTTCCCTCACATTCTTGAGCAAACCCTCGACCCTTATTACATCCTCCGGCCACCTACTCTGCCGATCTCGAGTTTTATTTAGAAGTTCCCTTTCCTCGCCCACCATCTCAAGCACTTCCTCGTTAGTCTTTCTTCCCGTCCACCTTCTGTACCCTTCTCCATCCTTCTCCACACCCTCACCTCAAATGCCTGCAGCCTATTCTCGTCCTCCTTTCTCAGGGTCCATGTTTCTGCCCCATACAACGCCGTCATTTTCGTTAGAATGCCACAAGAGAACCAAAGCCTAGTAATACTCTAATACCGCATTCACTCTTTTACTCAACCTGGGACCCCTTCCTAAAAGTCTGCCATTAAAGCTAGAGTACTGCTGCCCTCGAGCTACCATATATGGTTATTATTATTATGTATTCTATCGATAAAGGTAGGTTTTGTTGAATGTCAGAGAATCTCCTCCCGTCTTTTACTCATTCAGCGGCCAATCTCCCTCTAGTATATCATTTTTCACTTCTGCATAAGACCTACCCTTCTTCAACCAGTCCATGAAACCTATTCTCTTTCTTCCCCTTCCCCGTTTGCCCAACATCCTCCCCTCTATCACACTCTTCAGCAACCCATCACCCTTTATTACCTCCTTCAGCCATCTACCCTGTCTATCCCAGATTTCGTCCAAAAGTTTCCTTTCCTCGCCCACCATCTCAAGCACTTCCTCGTTAGTTTTCCTTTCCGTCCACCTAACCTTCTCCGTCCTTCTCCACACCCACATCTCAAATGTCTGCAGCCTACTCTCGTCCTCCTTTCTCAGGGTCCACGTTTCTGCCCCATACAACGCTACACTATCAAGCTCTTCACCAGCCTCTTCTTCACATCCTTACCCAAGGTAATCAGCTCCCGTCTATTACTAAGCGTCTCCTTAGCTAGCGCTTCCTCTTCCGTATGTCTTAGCTACTATGTCCGTTTTCTTCCAGCGTACTACCTAAGTAATTAAATTGCTCCACTTTCTCGAGTTTTTTTCCTCCAACTTCACGCCTTCTTTTACCTAGAAAATCTCAATTCTCCTGTTTTCTTTATTTCGAATATAAGGTTTGTCTTTATTTCGAATATCCCGCACTGCATTTTCTAAGTATCTACCAAACCTTGCAGTCCCTTCGAAGATCCACTAACCAACGCCTGATCGTCCGCGAATCTGACCAACTTTATCACATGCACTCCTACTTTGATTCCTACCTCAAATTCCTCCCATACCCGTATTACCATTTCTTCAGCACAAATGTTGAAAAACAATGGCAAAAACGGGCACCCTTTACTTACCCCGCGATCTATAGTTACCCACCCTGATTTACCATCAGCCACCCTAACCTGCGCCCTTTGTCTCACAGACAAGTTTCCAATTAGTCTCCTGCCGCGCCAATCTATTCTCATTTTCCTAACAATCACCGTTATTTTATTCCAATTTACCCCATCAAAACCCTTTTCAAAATCAATAAAACATGCGAAAACGTCCTGGTTGTACTCTACGTTTCTTATAGATTACCCGATAGCTGTCACTCCAGGACTCCGCGCTGTCCTTCCATCTCACCTCACATATCCCCAAGGCACCTTTGTTCCCTCTATTCATTTCCCGTTTAATATATTCCCGCTTTCCAGCCCTCATCATTGTCCTAACGTTCCAAGTCCCTATTTTTAATGGTAATTTCCTTCTCCTTCTTTTTCTTCTTATCTTCTTCGGTTCTTGTATCCTGTGATGACTCCGTTTTGCAAGGAATTCGTGAGATGACGACCTCGGGAGCCTTGCCTTCCCCGATGCCGGGCCTGACTCCCGCCCCAGTGGGCAGCGTCCCGTAGTTGCCAGGATTCATTTCCCTTTGAGTTATATTCATTTTTCCGGGTAGTAAATGGTTGGGAGAGGACTCCCACCCCCGCATCCCAACAGTGTATTTCACGTGACACCATCACGGGACTACCTTTCGCCCGGCTCCTACCCTTCGACCTATCTGTAATGGGTGGCCCTAACGTGAAAATTGCTAATAGCTCCCGCCAGCCCAGCTCTTCTACATCTACATCTACGTAATACCCTGCGAGCCACCACGAGGGTGTGTGGCAGGGGGTGAAGATCACCAAACATGCACTATTGACATGCAACTAGGATATTTAAGGGAGGCATGCTAGAGAACAGGGTAACATGCAGCTAGGTGGTTAGTATCTACATAATAAGAAAGGGATTATTGGTTGTTATTACTTGCATCATGCACTACAGACTACTCTTACTATATTTCACCTACCTATCCCTTTGCTACGCTGCCTATTGTTCTCTCTTATAGTACGCGGGAAAAGTGACATTTTAAATCTATCGGTACGACAATCGATCTCTCTAACCTTGTTAATATGATCAAACCTAGCATAATACGCAGGGGTTCTCAAAATATATCTAACGTCATCTGTGATCAAATCGGTTTCGAATTTACTTAAAAGGTATAACCTAAATTTTAACCTACGTTCTGATAGTAATTCCCATCCTAGTTCTTCTATTAAAATCGTAACACTTATACAAATATCATAACGGCCTTTAAAAAACCTAGCGGATATCCTTTTCACACACACTAATTCTTTTATCAAACCTTCCTGGTACGGATCCCATATACTAGCGGCATATTCTAAACGAGGCCTGAGAAGCGTAAAATAGCTTCTTTCTCGTACTCTCTCAATGTATTTGCGTAGAACCCTTTTTACGAATCCTAATCTACGGTTTGCTACACTAGTTATTTCCCTGATGTGTTTCCCCCATGATATGTCTTGAGTGACGGTGACGCCTAAGTATTTAATAGATTCTACGTTAGATATTTTCTTTTCTCTTAGGGTCATTGGAACACGCTAGTCCTTCCACCACGTCGAGGTTGTAGTCCGCGGGAAAGGACCGTTTGCGTTACTCTCTCATAACTCTCCGACGCATGGTGAAGCTCGGAAGTGGGCATATTCACTTGTTGGCAACTTACAAAGCTTTTCATACTTTTTTCCACGATATATTGATTAATCGACTTTCTTTCAAATAAAATACACCCGGCCTTTGTGCGATGTTTAGTTAGGGAGTGAGTGCGATCTGACCCACCATTCTCCTATATTGGAGTCTTATTCCGCCTCCGGCAACCTTCATTTCAATCCCCTAGTCTTATGCCACTGCTCTCACTGGCGTTCGACTTGACGCATGAAGTGAATATAGCGATATTTACTCTTTCAAAACGTATACAACTTATGCATACCGCATTTAGCTATGAGCGATGGAAAGCAATTTCTTGAGCAATGCTTACACATGAAACGGAATTGTTTTACATCTACATCTACGTCATACCCTGCAAGCCACCCAAAGGGTGTGTGGCAGGGGGTGCTTCCACACCAGGCATGCATGAATGATATTTTATTTGAAATACATTTTATGTGAAAGCCACGTAAAAATGATCGAAAAGATCAAAACGTTGTCGTCAAAATCTGAAAAACAATCCTACAAAAACCTGCGCCTACCGCATGAACGTGATGCAAGAAGCAAACGCAGTATTCAACAGATCGTTGGCTATGATGGTAGAGATGACCTTGAACGACAAGAGAACGAACAATAAAACCACCCAACTCAGGCCAGCGGCGGCGGCGATCACGATCAATCTCGCCGAGGAAGGTGGCGGTGTGCCCTTCGTTGGTCGGCGGCGAGAAAATAAATGAAAGAATGTAGGAGTCACAATAACATTGACACTGGAGCACCTACGTGTCGTCATAAAATCAGCATTTTTTAACAATCGAGTTTTATTCGTGCGATCAAATGGATGGAATGGTTATAAAGTTGGTAATTATTTATTGACGCTTATTTGATGGCAGTGGTTCCAACGAAGTCATTTATGTTAAGCAAACGTGAAAAGCCTCATTCGTCATCATAAGTTAATTTAATTAGGTCGAAAAAAAGTCTCGCCCTCCGATCAAGAATTATATTGTACTTTGGTCGAAATATTTGTGCGAATGAAGAAATTTGTTTGTGTTTAACTTGTCGGACAAGGTAATATTATGTGGTTATGTGGACATTTATACTTGAGCGCGGCTCCACTGTTCGAACATGCAGTAAACAATAACCACGACTGGAACAATTCCTTCCGTGATTGTGGCATCAAGAATGGGCAATTAATATTTTGTCTTGATATCTGTTAAAGGGCTGATTCAAGCCATTCTCAAGTTATCGATAGTAGATTAGTGCTGCTATATTACCTTAAGGTTACTATTTTCATCAGATACACCAGCAGATTTTCTCAGAACCCTATATATTAAACTCTAAACAACTGGAATATATCGTAGAAATAGTTCGGGTCGGTTGAAAGATGCTTTTAAGGAAACAGAAGGTCTCGCTAATCACACTTAGTAAGGGGGTTTCATTATTGAAAGACAGCGGGTTTCTAGAGTACTGGCTGAGTAGCCATACGGACGGCCAGGGTTCAAATCCCTGCAGAGTAGGATGTTTTTCAGAGGAAACCCGGTCCCTACTTGAGCGTCTTGTGGATGACGCTTAAGTGCAGTACTCAGTCTGTCGGATGAGACGTTAAGCCGTGGTTCCCTTGGCGCCTTTCGTTAAGAGCAGGCTAATGCCGACGCCGGGTTTCCATCCACTCTTCCTCCCTTACCTATCCCCTATGGCGCAAATGACCTTAGCTGTCGGTCGCCTCCCCTAATATCCAATCCAGACAGCGGGTTTTCCCGCCACGCGGCTAGCTTCCGCCTCTGCGGAATTCAGACCGGGTGAACATTCGCGGACCCCGCTAGCCATCATAGCACTGCTCATCGGTCTGACGTCATGTTTTATAAATGAGCGTCCTCATTGGCTGAGTACCATCACTTCCGTCGCCGCCGACCTATGAAGCCCCCTACTCCTGTAGAGCTTCAAGTGGCCCCGCTGCCTCAGGGGTTTCCGGAGAGGTCGTGGAGATAAAGAACTCGTGTAAGACGCGAACTCCCTTTTTCAGCGACGATTTCATAGAAAAATGGTGCGCGCGGTGCACAGGTTTATTGCCCCAACACGCTTTTGAGGTTGTTGGAGCGCGAATCGTGAGTCGTTGGGTACACACTTTAATAGCTTTATTAGTAAGTCGGAAAAATACCTTTTGACCACGCTTCGCGTTAGTAAATTAATTTTAATGTTGGAAATAACCATATGTTGCAATATAAATGATGCAAGAATTATATTTTTAAAATTTCATTTTTAATAAAGCATTGTTGACTTGGATTTACGGCGCGAAATCCGAAATTTAAGCGAAAACAGTTTATACACGATTCTTATTCGACATGATACCTTCATTCTCATCGGGATCCATCATAATAATATGAAAGTCATGCTTTTGCGTTAAGGATAAAATCTGCGCGTATGTCATCGAAAAAATTTGGAAGTATATGTCCAGCGCCATAAGCCTACGTGCCTATATAGCATTCAATTGCCAAGAAACCACGTCGGTAACATGCAATTTGTTGCTTCTATCTGTACATATTACTGATGAGTTCGTGAACGAAAAGTTTCTCACCAATTTATACGTAAACGAAAATCGCACCATCCCTCTAAAGCCTTCAAGGGATATACCTTTAATAACAAATTCATCTTATATTCCGAAGCTCTTATTCTGATTCCCTACTGCTTCATCAGGATGCGTTTTAACTTTTGAGAATCGAGAGCGGTGTGCGCAGACAGTTAATTGGTTGAAATGTTACTTACTTTCCATTCTGGCTTAACCTTGACAGTCTACAGGCGTCATCAGATCGCTGATAAGAAATATCGGTATTGTACATTTTGCCCAATAACGCGAATTGCATCCTTTGATAAAAAATTGTATGTAATGTCTTTTAAATTGCGCTCTTTAAAATGCTCTGCTAAGGACGCTTACCAATTTCGCGGAATTCGGTATGCTTGAGAAGCTATCCGCATAAATATTCTTCATTCATTGATAGCAACTGTGAAAACATTAACCATTTCTACCTCGAAGTACAACAGTTGTATGGTAACAACAAATTTTGGGTAAGAGGCGAGTAAGTACTTCAGGTAACTTATGGAAGATAGGCAAACGGTGGTTGGGAGTTTCAGTGAAAGTAAAGGGATGATGAGAGTGAAATCTTCTGCGAGGATCTGACCATGCTGATGAAGCTGTCTTCTTGAAACCGACCTAAATCTGTGGCTCCGGGAACGTAGTTCAATTGACTCCAGTTTTCTTTATTTATTCAATCTATATAAGCGAGGAGCGTGACCAGAATGCCTGGTAGGTTTTTAAAAGTGATCACAACCTTCTATGGTAACGGTCTTTACTCATTCATCTAGTGGTTAGATCATCTAGTAGAGGTGTCAAGTCTAGGCGATTCATTTTCTCCACCATTCAAACTCCGGAGCATCTTTTTATTAACGTACATGTGTACGGGAAACTTTATGTCACTTGAAATATTTGAGTCATAGTCAATTCAATTCTATAAATGATTAGCTTAGAATTAAGTTCAAACTACCCGGAAAATTTTCGATTTTATAAATAAGGAAGACTTCCTCACATATTGAGCTCTTTATGATGAACGGCAGGAGTAAAATTTTGCCACATGTCGCGTTAGGGGCGTAGTAAAATGAATTAGAATAATCTTATTAAAATTATTGTATTTAATGTCATTCTCCTTTATTTTACCCAAATTAAATAGCTAATAACGAATTTTCCTTGATCACACGAAATTGAGAGGCTACTAGAACATAAACCCTGCAAAGATTACGTCGATGTGCACCTCCGTTTAGGAATTCTTTGGTACAGTGTATAGTGGTAAAACTTGCCGGCAAAAACTGTCACTCCATTTTACGGTGAATAGTTTTCAAATAAAATTTTTATAAAATCATCAGTTCTGAACAATGCTATCCAAATAACCCTAGGCTGCGAATATTTTGTGAATCAGCATGCTGCGGAGTGACTTTTACGATTAGTCTTACAAGTGTGCTCTACATAAAATTTTAAAAAAGTGCTTACCTGAGAGTCATTGCAAAGCTACGAAGAATTGCTCCTATATATTTACATACAAAGCTTATATTGACTAGACTGTAATAATTGTAAACATTGATTCTAAGATTCTTTTACAGTTACATTTGAGTTCGTAATCTAGATTTCATTTTTGCTCTGGTTGCGATAATTGTGAAGAGCGCTTGATTTCGCTTGAAATGCAAACTTGCTCGTTTATGTATATGTGTGGAGAAAACTGAGTGTCGGAAGGTAAGGGATTGACCATAGATCCAGTTCCTTGAACGTGTACGAGGACTCTTCTATGCGCTGCGAGGTGATGTCAACGCTCTCACTTTTCGAGTGGACGACCTTGAATCTTCTGCGCAGCGCGGGGCACTCGTCGCCGCCTTTGCTTTGAAATGCATTTTGCCCAGGGGGATGTCCAACTGCACTCAATCCGAATCCCGTGTTTTTTTCATTTGGTCTTCATGGAAATGAATTCGAGTATCCGACGTTATTTGCCGGTACTTATGTAAAATCGGTAAACTCATCAAATTTCCTACTTATAAATACTCCGTGCCATCAAAAATATGTGTTTTCATGAAGTAAGTGAAGTTCACCTCTTACCATCTGAAGAATAAATCACGCAAGTTTGTTCAAATAAATGAGTAATATTTTTCTCCTAACAGGGTGTTTATTTTATATTTGGATAGCATATTAAAATACAATATTGATTGATGATTGTGAAACTTCATTCACACCGCATTATTTATCTTCCAATTTCAGAATCTCAGAGCGCGAAAGACCATAGAAAATGCAAAAATGAAGTATGGGTTCAGTACCATCGCTCAGTACTCATGTAGCATAAATCATGATATAGCTTTCTCTGAAACCCATCGCGCAGTATTTAGAATCATTACTCGGGGACAAAAACCTATTATTTTTTAATATGAAATAGGAAAGCGACACTCTTTGATTGGCTTCGCCGACGTGAGACACGATAGAGACCAATTCTATAGATCGAGGCAATATTTCGAGGAATTTGATCATTTTAGGTGGAGAAAACATGCGTGAAATTGTATTTGGACAAATTTTAAAAATTAATGATAATGGTGTGATGCATAGTAAACTGAACGTAAATAAAGTGTTATTTTTTGTGTTAAATTTCACATCATTTTTACATCCTCAGCGATAAATACAAACTGTTACTTTCTACTACGGAAGCACACATCTTCGCGGAACATTGAATAAAAATTCTTTCGGTTTTTCAGAGCATTTTTTTGAAAAAATGATGTAGCATGCTTGAATTCGAACAACCAATCGTCGAATCGAGTGCTTTTTCATTTAGTCGCAAGGAGATATTTATTCCGAGTCGTTAATTTCAGGCTCGTTGTCGCTCACGCCATTTGCATCCAGCGGGGGAGACGGGACAGTTACGAATCCCGGGTCCAACGAAGCGCTCGTCCTCTTAGTGGGGAAGTAGGTCACGCAAATTATGTTTCGGTCAATACCCAGGGACACGGTTACTTCGTGATACTTTGTAGTGGAAATTCTTCAAAAGAATGCGACGAACTTAAAGTGACCGCATTCTGGACTTTTCAGGTTATTTTAGTGTCTTCTTCTCTTCGGGAGTGTTTTAGAAATGCATTTTGCCGAATCGCCGAGATGTAAATGATGGAGGCCCAAGTCCGTGGTGCGCTGCCAGACTAAACATGCGACTTAAAGACGACACAACTTCGGGGTAATCTTGATGTAACCTGTGATGCAAAGTTTGGTCAATCGTTGAGTATTTTTTCCCCGAATGGAACTTTTTGCAAGTTAATGAGCGAACAGTGATCTAAACGAATTTTAGAGGAAGAACCCAAAAACATAATTATGTTTGGCAAATAAGCTAACTTTGTAAAGCAACAAATAAACTTTATACACTAGTTTCGAAGTTCAATGTAAAAGTCGTAAACGTTTTTTAAATGTGGCGTTGAAATCATTGGAGCAATTTAAGTGCGTGAAGTAATTAAGGCACAAAGTTATTATTTTTATCAAATTGCCAAATTTTCGCGGAGTAATGTTGCTTAACATTAATTTCAATCTTATTGGTAGTTGCATACAATGATTATCGCTTTAACGTACGCAAGCGAATCAGAGGAGCCTCGAAATCAATTTTTTCCTCATTAATCGGAGCAATGAATTTCACGTCACGTGTCTTGCATAATATTCACGTCAATTGGCCGAGAGCGAATTTTCTTAACAAGTCGATTAACTGGGAGCGACTATTTTTCACCGTCATTTCCTCTACTCCAGGTGTACCTGTTGATATTCCAGTCGGATTCGAGTTTAAACCTGTTATTTTCCTTACGATCGTCTTTCGCGCTATCTGACCTGGCCAGTAGCGACCGTTATAGTCTCTCTTCCTCCCTCTCGCTTCTCCCCTCTTCGCCGCTCTTCTTGCCGAGGACGTTGTGCCGTCTGGGACGGCATTCGGCCCAAGAGGGAACGGGGGGGGGGGGAGGGTGAAATGGCGTCATAGGCAAAGTGAACCCGCCCCGTCGACGCGCAGATGCCGACGTCGATGAGATACTTCAGCCCTTCCGGACGTGAACCCGGTCGATGAGGTGGTTAGACCACTGGGGCCTTATTCAGTAAGGAATCGACGCGGTCGAACCTCGGAAAATCCGGGGATGTGACGTCGAATTCCCTGAAAAATCTCAACTTTCGAATGCTCCCCTTTGAATTTTACGTGGCTCTGACGTCAAAATTTCGTCACTGTCGAGACTCGGAAATTCCGAGGATATACAGAATAGACCCCCTGGTTCTCTACCTCGTGGGCCCGAGGTCAAATCTCGGTTGTGGCGGAGATTTTTCGGAGGGAGTCCAGATGCCTCTTTCGCAGCAGCTTGGTCAGCACCTCAAGTATATTGCTCCGCTCAACAGATGGGACGTTAAGGTAGTCCGAGCGAGATAGTTCTCTAGTCATAATAGATACCATATCCGAATTATACGTTTTAATTTCACCAGCTGTTGGACACATGGATTTAATATTGCATTATTAATGGTGCAATAATATAGTTATATACGACAGAAGTGGTAAGTAATTAAATTCTAAATTAAATATCTAAATAAGCCTTTAACTTCACTAATTTTTTTCGCGCGGTGCGTTTGAAACTCCTTCAATACGGAAGGCTTTTTGATATCCCGAAGAATTTACTGCGGTGATAATATCATTAATTGTTTTAAATAGTTGAGAAAACTTGCAAACTACACGCTGTTAGTTTTCTTACGACATCTAAGTGTTAGAAATGCCTCATTTTGTAAATTGTCTCTCTGAAGTGCATGCACGTACCATTTCCCATGTTAAAGGGCTGGTATATTTTTGCAAATATCTCGGAAAGTTTTGTGGTGAGGGGTCGTTGGGAGGGTAAGATATTTTTATTTAAAATGAGACCAAATTCATTGATTTCTAGGTAAAATGATGTTTCGCTCAAACTACCTTAAAGCGCGAATCATCTTTCGTTTGGATACAGCTGACGCTGGGTTTCTCTCCGCCCTTCCTCCGCTCCCCATAATATCGCACTGTTGCCAACCTTCCCACCTTTGGTTATTTTGCAGTTGACCAAACTTGTCAGTCACCTCTCAAATAACATGCCAACCAACGTAACGCGTAATTACCTCAGTTTATCATGAATTGTCGAGAAACTGTCTTATGGTGAAATTTTTGCTCCAACCAACGCCAGTGTTCCTTGTACCCCTGTCGGCCTAGGTGGCGGTAGGGTAAAGTACTTGCCTGTTTACCCAGGGTCGCGGGTTCGAGTCCCACCTTGGTGGATTTTCCTTCACTCAGGAAAGGGCTCTTTGTGTGACGTAATATGAGTTATATGTAAGAGAGCGCTTGGAAGTCCTAATATCGCTCAATATAGATGGCATAATTATTAGTACCTGTGATTTTTTCACATTCGTTTCACGTAGGTCTGAGCTTGCTATCTTATGCTCACCATCTATACCACTTCCGTCTATACACCGCCTATACACCGCCTATACACCGCCAATACTTCGTATTGGCACAAACGCTGCCCCGCGGAAAGGTGTAATTTAGTGGTAGTTATATGGGACGGAGGTGAAGGGGACGCTGTAAGTGAAAAAGTTTGATATGCCATGAAGTTAGACTGGTGAGCTCTTTACATGCGGGTTATTCAAATGAAACAGAAGCATTCTGCTACAACCTTTTTACCATTAGAAAATTATTTTTTTGGAAATAGACCCGTGTTGATGTGTCTCTGAAGTGGCGAGAATATCGACAACAGGAGTCGCCTGCGCCACTACTGGTTAGTGGCAAGGTTGGCACTCCATAGGAAGGTATAGGAAGGATAGTTTTAGAACTGGAGGAAAGGGAAGCTAAGGGAGAGAAACCTGACGCCATCATTGGCATGCTTCAACGAAGTGAGCCGATGGGTCCACGGTTATACGTCCCATCCGACGGACGGAGTTCTACGCTTGTGGTGCTATCCACAGGGCGCCCCGGCGGGGGTCAGGATTGCACTGAAAAACTCTGCCACGAATGGGACTGATTCGAACCTGGGCCCTCAGAGTCGGAGACAAGTGTTGTCTCCTCCACTCCAACCCAACCCCTAATATTTATCTCTCAAGTCCAACAATCGCGCTTCAAACTCGGGCTGAATGGCCCTGACGATCGCGACACAGCTTGGCGCCAGGGCTCGGAGGGCGAAGAATTGCCGTTGGCTTCGAAAATAAATCAGGAAGACACATTTTTTCTGAACCGTGATTCGGGGTTTTCCCCGGCGTCAGAGGCCGAAAATACCTGGACTCCACCCAAGGCGGCACTCCACGGTATGAATTATTCACGTTGAGTAGTGATGCCGCGGAAGTTGATTTGAGGTCACGACTACGGGCCAGATGCTGCCGATCATTGATTCAAATTTTATCGTATTAAATTGATGGAATCAGGCGTTAGGTACTTACTTGAACTTAACATTCATCATGGTGAAAATACACTTGGCATGATGCCGCACTAGTTTGCTTAGTGTAACCCGCTTGACTTCGACATCTATTGCGTCAAACATTGGCATTGGCAGCCAACTTCCCTTGGAATCTCTTGTTTATGAAATATGGAGGTTGAAGGGGAGCCACTATCATTTTATATTTAATGATTTGACGGATTATAAATGTTCGCAGTTGTTTTTAATCGTGTTAAACTTCGACATCTTCCCTGAAGACCCGCTGTAATATGCCCCATCCCCTATATGAGCCACACACGAGCATCACCACCTGACCCTGAATTTGCCTGGTCTTATGTCCACCTTCTCTCCTAATTCACCCTTATTTCTTAATGAAACTAATTCATCGCAATCCTGTACCCCAAATCCGCTCAATCTCCATCCATTATGTATGAGTACAGGGTATTTACTCCATGGGACTCGGAAAGTTGTTGCTAGCGACAGTGTTGCCTTAATATTGATGCAATTGACGTATTGATCGATCAGCCGAACAAAGATATAATTTCACCGAGTCATTAAGTCTTTTCCGGATCTTCCCTGGGTAAAACTCTGCATGGCCGCCGACGTTTCGATGGTGGACGAAGACGATTGACGATTCATCCATCAAAACGTCGGTAGCAATGCACGACCGAATTCATAGATTCCTTAGCAGTATTCCTACCATCTACCACCAGAAGGGAACTATTTTTTCTAAGCTTCGCAGCCAAAAGTGAGCTCTTATTTTTGTAGCTGGTTCTTGAACACTCTCCCGCCTGTTATAGAGGTGCCACTAAATATGGCGGCCTGTCACAAGCGACCCACTTCGGATGATAACATTTAGTCATACCGGAGATTTACCGAAATATTTTACCGATATAACGAAAATACCAAGATACTGGTGGATTTGTTTTCCTCGTGTCTGACAGATTCGGCATGTAGTATTGCTACTGGATCGAACTCAACAATGTAATAATTTGTTCTTAGTCTGCGACACCGTGTTATGGCAAACAGTTTTGCGTCATGAGTGTTTTATTCAACGAAAGTGAAATAGTTAGGGGGTGATTTCTGTGGATCGAGCGTCGGTAGGTGCTTACCATCACTTTTTCACCTTGTTTAATCAGTGTTACGCCACACAGCATTATATAGTGCTCATATCCATTGGTGTGTGGTGACTGTTTTTACGGATGTCAATTTCAATTATTCTTCGGGCCATAATGCTGTACATTTGAGGAATAATATGGCTTCACTTCGAGCATATAGCTTTTATACATATATAAATAGTCGAGAAGGAAGCCTTGTAATCAATTTACAAGTGTATATTAGTTGTCGTGACTACTTCATTAATTGAGGTGCTTCAGAATAATAAACCCGAGCATATTGCATTTGTACAGTCGAAGAAAAAATGTGTCTGCTATTGATGTAAAGACTTACAACGGTTTTCTTATTGAATTGTAAGGATTCGCATATGTGCTAATTATAATGGCAAGTGTGTCTTCATCTCAGCGACGGTCTGCTTACATTCTGTGGTAAAAACACATTTCGTTTCACTTATGTTATTGTGATAGAGCGTTGCTATGGTTCATGTCGTGAAAAAGGTATTATTTTTATCGCTTCAGCAGTTTATGGCATCTTTTTTGTTTAGTCATCCTAAATGGTTATGTGAAATATTTCGTTTTATTTGATGCTCAAAAAGTGTGCATCAGCATCTGTATAAGTTTATGGTATAATACCACGTACGACAAAAAATAATGTTCATGAAAAGCGTATAATTCCTGATTTTTCTTTACAATAACAATCAACGTTTATAGTAGATGAGTTGGTATTTTGACAGCAATGCTAAAAGATGCGCAAATTACAGTATTTCACTATAACACCATTGTAGAACGAATATTATCTCAAAATTCTCGATATTGCTATTTTTTCTTGCTTGTCCGTTGTCAGTTATGCTGTTTCTTATCCATTTATGATACGGATGAAGAAGGTTACCACACAATTTATCATACAAAGGAAACATAAAAAATATATCATAGAACAGAGGATAAACAAAGATACTAAGTATTGCAGAGACGTTCTCATATGATATCAATTGAATTCTTTTCCTTAAGTGTTTATATAAATTTACTAGGATTTACAAATTAAAAGAGATCAAGAGGGAAAATTATTTAATTCTTGGAACTATCCATTAAAATTCGATTGAAAACTAACCTTAAAGTAAAATATCAAGGAATATTTTCTTAAGCTCTTCAATAAGTATATACTTATGCTTAAGTAATCTAATAACTATTGATTTTTATTTATTGCTTTCATTGGAATTTATTGAATAAATATCACTAATGCATGACATACGAATTTTCGAACAGAGAAGCCTGTGGCAGTGTTGCCAAGCGTTGTTTCTTTAAGGGCAGTCGCTACCTACAATTGTATAATCCGGTACGGTAGTGACGATAACAGCCTACTATGTTATATATTCCTAATGGCTCACTGAAAAGGATGCATAATTATATATTTTTTTAGAATGTGACTAAGTGCTCTTAATAACCGACGATGTTAGTTTCTTTACTAGCGCGTACTAGCCGAAATCGATGAATACGACCAAATGTGTTTCTCTGTGTAGAGAATTGTTTTTCTTATAGAAAATGGCGCCAATAGCATTTAGGCATCACCATAGAGAGCCACTTAGAAATTTTCATTGGTTGAGAGCAAGGGATCATCTTTTCTAGAGGAATTTTATTAACAGTCAGCATTTAATCATTTTACGGCTGATTTATTTCTTTACTTGTTTGGAATAATATGCGCATATTTCCTGTTTGTTTTCCTTCTAAACGCGACACTCGTTTATAACAGAGAAATTCCCTGGGATAACTGTGTCATCTTTAATGTCATGATCTCACAATAAACGTTTTGTTCACTTTTGACATAATTTTTATTCACCGAGCAAGGTTTCGCCATGAGCTATATAATTCTCAAGGTACCTTGAGAATGACGTAGCTCATGGCATAACCTTGGTCGGTGAATGAAATTCTGTCGAAAGTGAACAAAACTTTTATTGTGAGATCATGACATCTGCTCTCCTTTTCCACCAAGTATCGCCTGATTCGCTAGGGTTAATTGTGTTCCCTTAGTTAAGAAAAAGTTTAGGCAATGTGCAATGCGATAAATTCTTGTATCATTCAACATATTAGAGAAATAACTTTATGGAATGAAGTTGCACCAAACTAGAGTAATTTATAATAAAATAATAATGTAATAAAAGAGTGCTGTAATTGAAAGAAGTACGTTTAATTACTCAACAACGCACAGTGGGCTGAAATCGAAAAAAGCTGGCCGAAAATGATTTTTTTTCACTTTTTATTTCGAATAAGGAAATGACATATAATGATTGCATACAGTTTGAACCACAAAAACCTTAAAACCATTTTAGCTATAAGTGATTTCTACCTTTTTCAGACATTTTTGAAGTTACGTAAAAATCGCCACAAGTTTCAGATCCCTTTTTTCTCAAAAATTCTAAATTTCTTCTTGCTCTTGAGGAATTGTGCAGTCAAATATAAGTTTTCTAAACACATCATATGAAAGTATGCAGTTTATATTCAAATATGAGTGATGAGGTTTGTTAATTGTATATTTTTTGTTTAACATTTTATGTAACATAAAAAAGTACTGAATTTCACTTTTTTTCATATAAAGTGAAGAAAATCTGTATGTTATCCCCATTTCTCCCCTAAAATTTGGACACCAAAATAAAGAGTAAAGTTTCTGCTATTGTTTGAGAAAAAAAATCCTGCTCCAACTTGCTCCTTTTCCAATAGAGACCATTTAACTATTGGAGGGAGAGGCCGCCGTCTGGCGCGGAGTTGAGATGCGGAAATTTCGGATTTCGTTGTAGCTTACATCAACGAAAATAATACTTTACATAACACTTATTTTTTCACAATCGGCCACGGTAAAGTATGTTTAATATTTACATTAAATTTTTTTTTCTAATTAGCACTTAACAACCATTGCCTAGAACGTTTTAAAAAGCAAGGTTCATCGCACCCGCCGCTGCGCGTTGCCTGTCAGAACCGGGGGAGGAGGGAGTTAACGACTGCTGAGGAATATTTTCCCTGTCTCGGAAAGCCTAAATTGCCAACTACATATTCGCATGTGTTTATTTTGGTTTGTGTACATTCATCAGCTCCCTGCCCTTCAACCCGTTGAAAAAACGAAAGGAAGAGTGGTGGACGCGGGCGCGGTCACTACCCGACCGACCGTAATAATCCATTTTGTGCCCGCAAATCCGCAACCCTTTGTCAAAGGAAGGGTTCCCTCCAGCCTTTAAGGTAATTGCTCCTTGAACGACATACTGTCGGTTACTGTGATGTTTTACACTTTGTTGTTCATTTAAGAAATGCCGTTTTTTGCCTTACCACCCCGTCACATATGAAGCGGTTAAAACGCCAGGAATGGCCGCTTCTCTTCGACACGTGCATGTATGACTTCCATGAAATCGCTGTGGTGGGTTTTTCTGAAAATTCCCCTTTTCCATTGGCTCAAAAGTTTGAGTCAAAGCTCATATCTCTTTCACAATATTCCGAAGTGGTTTAGTCATATTTGCTAGTGATTGTGGAAGGATCTCAGTGCTTATTCCTTGATAACAAAAAACGGAGAATTTTCCGAAGTTCAAGTGTAGTGTGAGAGTTCTACGCGCCGACCAAAGAGATTACATCACAGATCAGTTATCAGGTATGCTCTTCAGTACAAGATACGCACGTATTAAGTGAGTGTCGTGTAATCAACATTATTTCTATTCTAATATCATACTTAGTTAAGGATTGATTTTTTAGTCAGTAAAGTCTATTCTATAATGTATATATAATTTAGATTCATCCCGTCCGGGAAACAAAAAATGGACCCCACGAAAGTGACTCGAAACGAAATTCGTGGAGTGATTCTCAATGGAATGGGAAAGTCATTAGAGTAAAATAAATTATGTGTTTTGCTATATCTACAAAATAAATTCAACGTAGGAGAAAATTCAGATGTAAAGGAAATTGTTGGCAGAGGTAATGGACATAACATTTTTAAATAAATACTTCCTTAAATGGGAGGAATGTTGAAGAATCAACGAGAGGTCTGAAAAAATACTTCGGATTTGGCTGGAAAGGGATATTAAATTTCCAATGGAGCTAAATGAATATCTTCCTGCAACATCCGAATCAGGTTAGTACCAATTATAAGTTGCCACGTTTCGATTGCATACATTTTTAAGAGTTTATTTTGATAAAACTGCCTACTTACGAATTTTTAATTTAATTTAATTTTTTTAAATTAAAACTACTACATACGAATTTTTTGAGGTTTTCCTGGGTAACACAAAAGACCAAGTGCAACCTTTTGAAAGAAGTGGCATTTAAAAATTAAAGTGCAACGACTGTGGTGCTGCATATGTTGGGCAGACGTACATTCGAGAGAAGAATCGAGGAACATAAGAGATGTTACCGGAACTGCAATCTGTCGCAGTCCCATTTCGCCAAACATCTCTGGGAAGAGAACCACGAGAGCGACTTCAAACCGGAGATACTACACTTTGAGATAAAAGGGAGGAAGATGGACAAAAAGGAGAAGCTAGAAATAAGGAGGAACATGAGTAAATGTAAATTACTAAACGACATCCTTTTTGAAAGAATTTCCCCTCTCCTACAAGTCTCTCTAAACCTCACCGAAAGACGAACACCCAGATCCCTCCCGCCCAACTCCACACCCGCTGATAACCCACCTCCACCTTAACGACCCTTTCCAAGTTAACCCACCCCTCCCTCTACCTTCCATCCCCCGCCCCCACCTTTCTCACCAACACGGTCCTCCTAAAGGTTTTCCCTAATTCTCACCATAACCGCCACCCCTCACCTCTCTCCGGGTTTCCCCTTTCCCCCCCTCCTAACACCCATTCTTCCACCCCTCTCCAACCTCCCCCAAGACCCTTCCAGGTATATATTTGCTTGAATTTTAAAATTTTTTGTACTTGAAAATGACCTCTATGTGTCGAAACATGTCGTACCAAAAAAATAAATCAGTGGAAGAAAACGAAGTCGTTTTTTCATTTGTGAATATCAACTTCCACATAGTTGAGCCTGATACCATTGAACGTAAAAGTTTTGAATTTACGAGAGAAAGTGTCAGCAGAGGAGCTATCACTAGCAACATCAATGAGATTGCCCGCCAAAGGGGATAGTGCGGCGGCAAAGATATTGCCAAGTATGACATGCCACCTACTGTCCACAAAGTGCTACTTCATGGAGCGTCTATTGCAAAGGCGGCAGTGCTCCAAATAGGACAGCTATCAGAGGAAGCCCTAGAATCAAGGCTCAAGGACATACGAAGATACCGGGAGCATCATACGCGAAAAATTTCGCGATATGCTGCATTCGAGGATCTTTTCCGAAGACTTCTCCTTACTTCTGATCCATTAATATCAGCATATGATGTTAAAAAAATTAGAAAAAATGTACCTAAAGAAGCTCGGGACCTCCTTCAGATGGAACTGTCCACCAGTTCCGATGAGGATAGTGAAGATTCGGATGAATATGACTGATATTTTTATGCATTTATACCTACAATTTATAATTATTTTTTGTCTTTAACTTTATATTTTGCTTATTTTAAAATGAAATTTATTGTTTTAAACTTATACTGTTTTTTACTGTTGTTGTTTCAGTCAATATAACTTTTGATACCCTAACGGTTCAGTGTGTCGATTTACAGATTTTGCCGTCTCCGCCATTTTGTTTAAAACTAGGTCTCAGCGCCATCAATTGGCTCAATATTTCGGAGTTTTTATTAGGAGCCTAAAAATACTCAACTGTGAAGAAATCATCGTTCTAACTAAAAAAATGGGGACGATATGATTTTTGGCCAGCTTTTTCTGATTCACAGATTTTTCCGTCTCCGCTATTTTGTTTAAATCTAAGTTTCCAATTCATTAATTAACTCAATATTACGGATGTTATATCAAGAGTCAAAAAATACTCAACTGTGAAGAAATCATAGTGCTAACTTAAAAAATGTGGAAGATATGATTTTTGGCCAGCTTTTTTCGATTTCAGCCCACTGTGCAACGTCTCAAATTACCCTTATCTCACCCCAGACTTCGCTCCGAGGATTATGCCTGTTTTAAGTTAGCTTCTAAAAATGTAGCTGACGTATGTCTATAGTATTGAATGATGTTTCTTGGAAAATTCAGTGCTGGGAGAACTTCGGGCGTAAGTGACACCACTTTCGTTTGAATAAGTCGTGCAATTAAATTCAAATTATTAATCAGAAATTATTTAGTTTAACTTGGGAAACCTCCCTTATTGATTGTGTTTTTTCAACTATTTGAGATTACGAGTTGAAAATTGCCCTTCCCTTGCCAAGCTGCTTCTTACGTTGACAACCCTCTTTGCAATACATTTCTCTCTACGTATCAATCCATTACTCCACCTCCCACCGATAACAAGAGCATTCAGAGGAGAACTTCAACAGCCAGGTTTTATATGTATAATTGAGCAAAATGAGAGAAACCTTTATTGAAAATCGCCGCTGCTCATTTATTTTCGGATTAACAGAATGAATTTACGTTGTTATCAAAAAACCATTCATGTACTTCATAAATTTTAGATGATAAGCTTTACATTTGCCCTCATGTTGGAAGGGTGAAGTAGATTTATTTTTTATTGGACAGAAACTTTAGTTCATTTTGGTATCCTTTGAATTCCTTTCAATGTGATAACGGCCGCATTGCGTACTGTCAGTAAATTTCCATTAGGATTTCGTAACTTTCTGAGTTGGGACTGACTTCTCTGATGGATTACCCAAATGTGGAACTATTAGTTATTGCCGGTAAAACATTTCCTTGCATACTCAAATGAGACATTGAAGATGAGAGTTGGAATATAATGAGATATGGTTTCACAGATTTTGGAGGTGAATACTGAGTATGAAAACATTCTAGTTATCTAGTTATCGCTGATGCAACTTGATTCAGTGCCTTAAACGCCAAACGCTGTATTCTGTACCAAGAATACATGAAAAAAATATTAGTTGCGAGTAACACAGGTCTGCAAACCTTAGGGTCTCTAATGCTTTTTTGATACGGAGAGCCCTATTCGACCTAACTTTGTGCGCTGAATCCGAATCTACTTGCGAATATTGGCTATCACGTCAGGATATTGAGATATTCTGACCTTAAAAGGTCAAAAATTGTAATTTTTAGGTCTTTTTGAGCTGGAATATCTCAGAAACCAAAGGTGATACAGTAATTCTGCAAATGGGCTCAAATTCTGCGTTAAAAATGTATAGAACACATCTATGAAACCTAGATAAATATTATTGCCATAAGCTGTATTAACTTGGCAACTATAAAAAAATTTATTTATATTTAACTATGCTATAATTTTGAGTGCACAGATTTGAAATGAGATGAAATACAGGTTATGAAAACAATTTATTTTCTAAGCATCATTGTAGTTTCTTATACATTTTTAACGTAGAATTTGAGTCCGATTAAAGAGTTACTCTATCGCCTTTGGTTTCTGAGATACTCAAGCTCAAAAAGACCGAAAAATTGCCATTTGACCATTTAAGGTTAGGCTATCCCAAAAATCATGACGTACATACCTAATTGCCAATTTTCGCGAGTAGATTCGTATTCAGCGCAAAAATTTACGTCGGAAATGGCCATTAGCATCAAAATAGCATATCCTTGTTGGTCTGTGTAATCATTCAATAATAAGCATTTTTATGTTACATTTTTTAAAATTTAAGTACGTAATCAAATATAATGACATCGATTACTTATATACCCTAAATTACACACTGGGGAATTAACTGTTTTCCTCACAATCACATACATGGTATTTAAAGTGAATGGCATCATTCTTTTCTCAAACCAACAGCTATGAGAGGTATTTTAATTTGATGAACATGAACGGCATAACTTGTTCTACACATTACGGGGCGTCTTAAAAGCGCTTCATAACTCTCTTATAAAACAAAGTGAACAGCAGATAAGAAACACTCAGTAAGAAAATTTCTTACATTTCAGCAAATAATCACGATGCAGAATCCGAAGATGACGAAAGATCAGCGGGATATTTTAAGGAGCCAAGTTGGGCATAGCATGACGTTCAAGCGGTACCATCGGTACTCGGGTGAGTTGGATCCCATCGGAATCTTTTGGACAATGGCCTAATGACAGTGGTATGTTTGATGAACAGGTAAAACGCCTAATTGGAGTTTAAGTGCTCATGCTCTTAAAACAGAATTGTTTTTTGAAGACCTTATAATGAGATTAGTCATCTGGGACGTGACATTGAATTGAATTTCGCAGTAACACTTTGCTGGTGGAATGTAGGTGCATACTTATGTTGGGTGATGAGAGGAGAGTGCTATTATATACTTCCTTCAATGGCTTTAAGGCTTTTTGGTTTGGTTTACGCTATTATGTGGGAATGAGCTGCAAAAATTCTCACCAGTGCAAAGCTAGAAAAAATGTTGCACCTATCAATACGATCGTCGGTACCGTAATATACATTTTCAGATGGTGAGGTCTTCGGCACCGTCAAATGATCCTAAACCGGAGATTAACTTGCTAGAAATAAAGACTGTGTTGAAATTAACATTTTATTTCTCAATCAAACGTCATTTCAAAGATTGGACACATTTGGCCCGATAAAAAAAATAGCGTAATTTTCAGGTAATTACGTGCCCAAACATACGGATGTGTTTGGTGACGTCACTAGGCAATACCATGTATACGTGCTCGTTCTATAGTTAGCATTGTATCTGCTGGAGTTTGTCCCCCTCACACAAAAGGCGACTACTTGCACTGGTCTCCTTGGCACAGGCTTCTAGAAAAGTAAACCAGAGTTTGGAAGAGTCCAAGTGTAATAATAGACGAGAAGTAACAAATAGCACGGCTGAAGTGCTGGTGAAGGATACTGTTGCTCGGAAGTGACTTCTTTGAAGCCCTCAACTCCCTTCGCGTTGCCATCTTGGATGGACCTCAACGGTCTAAGATCTAGTTCCCTTGTATCCGCCAAAATTTCCACAAGAATCAGGATGCCCGAGTAGCGTAGAGATCTGCGCATTAGCCCGGCAAACCGAAGGTCCGTTATTCCATTTCCGGTCCAGACCGAATTTTACTCGCGGAAATTTCAACGTATTTCACCTGCCATGTTTGAATTTTATCAACTTAAAAATAGTAAATATTCTCTGTCTGTGTGTTTTAAGAAGTTTTATTAGTGTTTTATACGATGTAAAAGCGTGTTTACTGCCTAGTGTTGTCAAAATCAAAGCCAACACTACAATTTTTTGGTATATACAAGAGGAAAAATGATGGCATTGATCAATAGTGTACTCTTTATTACTCACTAGGGAATTTACAGCTTTTCTCACAATTACACAGAGCTTTTTTCTACGAAGCGTAAAAATATGCCCATGCTAAGTGTTTTACGAGTAATTTAACGTTTTAAATATTACCACTGGATTTTCTTTTTCAGCTTGAGCTTTCAATCACAAAAATAAAATTAGCTCACCGGCCTGTGAGTTGACTCTTTCAAGACTGATTTATTTCTCTTCGTGATTGAAATAGTGTAGGCGTATATTTTTTGAACTTATATTCCTAATGTGAGTATCTATCATTATCAGCAGACACCTCCACTGGGAACGAAATATCTCGTTGGTATGGAATGAGTGAAATCAGCCATGAAATTGATCAACCCAGTGATCATAAGAAAGCTCTAAGAGAGAAATAAGACTAGCACTGCTCAAGTTGGATAGCCCGTAGCACATTTATAAGCTCTGTACGCATTAGCCATTTCACGTTCCAATGATTGAAAAAATGGCTGATGGTATTTTCCGATTCCATCGCTGCTAAAAAATTTGGAACACTTTCATTAAGAAATATTCCTTTAGAATTCCCTGACATCTTTGCAGACGTTCCTTGAAATATTAAAAAAAAACTTTCAAATAGGAATTTCTGCAAAATTCACTTGATTTTTCAGAGGAAATTACTTATTGTTAATATTATAGAATTCTCTAGTTCTTTCCGCAGAAATTCCCAAAGCATTACGTGAAATTCTCTGGCTCTTTCTGTAGGATTCCCAAACCTTTTCTTCGGGATTCCCAAGCACTTTCTGTAGAACTCCTCACGTTCTACAGAATAGTTTTACCAAACTTTGGCGGGTAAACCGAGGGTCCAGGTTCGAATCCCGACAGCGGCAGAATATTTTTGGTGAATCTAGATGCCTCTACTTGGGCGCGGTTTTTAGAGAATTTTAGGTGTAGTTCTCCATCCGTCGGATGGGTTGCTAGCTTGTGGACCTCTAGGCGCCTTTCGCTAAGAAAAGGCTAATGCCAATGATAGGTTTCTCTTCGCCCTCCCTGGAATTCTCATAAAATTCTACCATTACTTATTTAAAATCCCTTGCCCAAATAGAAAAACTATTGTGATTAATGCAAGTATCCATTTTTTTCAATATCTTTTTTGTTTTCAGATATGCTGAAATACATGGAGCATTTATCAATAACATACCCGGATCAGGTCCAACTTATGAACATCGGTCGATCATCAGGGGGTCTTCCATTGAAATTGGTGAAAGTTTCAACAGGCCATGGTAAAGATGAGAAACCTAAGCAGAAACCAGCATTTTGGATCGATGGAGGTGAATTATTCTTCTAAATCTTAAATTACCAGTTTTCTGCAATATTGTATAATGTCAAACCGCTACGGGCGGAAAACATTTTTCGGTGAAAAGCATTGGAACCCTAATAATTTTCTCTAACCGTGTTTCCCTCTCCTAAAATTGGCAGCAATCGATAACAACGGTTTATAAAAAGGAACTTTTTTCTGTCAAATAGGAGTTTTAATGCTGAATTCAAATATGTAAGTGTTTTTTAAACTATCAGTCTTGGTTTTCACGAGACTCCCGGGAAAATCAAAAAATCTGAATTATCCAACTTATGTCAAATGATGTAAAAAACACGCACGCGTCTATTCCTAATTATGGTAAAACAATGAATCAAAAATCAAGATGCTGGCCATGATTTCAGCTTGGAAAGCCGATGCAATTTTTCTCTTAATGCAGGTTTAGTACCAGAAGCCCGGGGAATAAAAATTTTAAAAACTTGTTAAAGACAGCCATGCCATTTTTCCAACTTAAAAAAATAGTTTTACGAAATTGTCATCATGCATTAATTCTCTAATTTTGGGATCCACGAGTATCGCTGATCTTGGGGAATTTCTGTCGTAAGTGTATGATTCCGCACGATGTTAAGTCCATGGTTTTCACGAAGCTTTTTTTGAGTTCCTATTTTACATGCAGAGGCGGTAGATATACATTTTTCAGGTCAAGCTGAGAACTGTTTGTCACATTTTTCTGTTCAGGCAGTAAATCATTGTGTGCAGACCATATTTTTTCCAGAATGGTGGTTTTCCTATCTCTGCTGTCCCACTCGCATAGAAGGCAGCAGTAGACCCGACCTAAATTCCAAACAGAACTGAAAGTATTTCATAGTCTCCTCATATTTTCCAGTGGATGTGAGGGGCCCATATTTTATCTTGGTCTCTTAATTCATATGTAAAAGCGTATAACTTTGTAGAAGTAATTGATGTTGATATCCATTTCAAAATGAAACAATGGTAACTTTCCACACAGATTTTAATGACAACCGACCATGGTTTTAGCGCCTAGTGTCATTATCAAGGTACAAATTTTCTAACAACTCCACCATATATACCCAGGAATGGTGTGGCGGGGGGTCAGAGAGAGGGGGAGGTTAGGTAGGGGGAGGGAAGTGAAACGAAGAAAAGCCGTTGATGGTGAAGGTCAGGCAGCATGATCATGGGGTTGTCGAACACAAGGTAGAACAAGGTTCAAAAGAGGTGATCTGCCATTAAAAACCACATTATTACATAACTTAGCCCGGCTAATGAGCAATATCATATTGCTCAAAGAAATCCAACTTAGCCCCTTTATCAAAATGGTGTAAAAACAGCCGCGTCAACACTACTAAAATTATTAAAATCACGCAAGTGTTTTGCAAAACAGGATTTATCATCACAATTAATAAAACATAACCTATGCTCTGTCCTAAATTTTCTGCACATTTGACCAATGTAACTAATACCACAGTCATCACACTTGAATTTATAAACACCACTCCTGTCTGCAGGGTCATACCGGTCTTTTGAATTGAAATAATTCAATGTCATGTCATGTATATCACCATGTCCGAAAAGCAGTGTGTCAGTGGGACCTTTCTCTGGTCAAGACTTATCCCTTTCCATGCTGTGTAAGAACCAGCTAATAACTAATTTGAAAATGGTAATATGGAATCCGAATTTTCCTTAGGCTGGAAAGGAAAAGCTGAGACTAAATTTGGTGTCGTATATTTAAATTAGGCGTTAAGTACCTATTACAGAGATATTCATACTATAAGAAGTTGCTATCTTAAACAGATCTCAATTTTAATCTAACTTTTTTAGAAATATCAGCCACGAGATGATTACCCTGAGTTCCTGAAGATCTGCATGATATTTATTGGAAAGATTCCCAAATAGGTAAATAATTCCTGGCACTAGGTGCTATTAATTATGCTCATTGCATGGCGAGGGTTTTGTATGTTTTAACTACATTTTTAATGATTAAAATACTTCGTTAAAAATGTAGTTAATTATTTAACTCAACCGTTACTTTGTAGAAGAGTTAACTTTAAACTTAAACTAGTTACTTTTTACAGAGATTAACTTTAACTTTAATCAATTATTTTTTGGTAACTTTCCCAACTATGGATATATCACATAGCATCATAGTTGGGATTAAATATTTATAAAATTAACTATTAAAATTAATCCTTTAAAACCTAGTTAACTATGTAACTTAACAGCTACTTTTTAGAAGAGTTTACTTTTAACTTTTACCAGTTACTTTTTACAGATATTAACTATAACTTTAATCAGTTAATTTTTTTGGTAACTTTCCCAACTATGGTGTGGACTATACAAAGCATCCTGATATTTGTTGGCATTTTGGTTCCACCAAGTAACGTCGGAGTCAGTTGATTTATCCAATGTAGGACTTCCTCTGAACAGAACCACCATAGTTCGGGGAATTTTGCAAGCGCGAAGGCATAAAATTGTCATCAATAATATCATGAAGACAAATTGAATACATAAATTCTCCATTCACTTGTGGCAGTAGCATTAAAAAGAAAAATAGTAACTTCCCATAACGGCGGCGTAAATTCAAGCGAAAAGGCGATTAGGCGTCCTCACCTCAACCCCGCGGAGCCTTCAAAGTTATTCCAAATGATTCTTCGGATTTTGGTACTCTATACTCCCTGGAGATGTTGGAAAGATTTAAAGTAGGGCTATAAGAGCTTTTTGGAAGGACCTCGAGAAATACACGCTAGAATATTTCGCTGTAAAACCTTGGCGCACGGAAAACGGCGCAGTTGACAGAATTTTCGTCATCTACTCATAAAATAAGGCGATTCAAAATTATAAATAAATGCAGTAATCCTGTCTGGTCACAGTGAATTACAGATCCTGGTTCCAACAAATCTACGGTGAAATCTTCATATTATCTACCTTTGCACTACCTATTATGTTGTCGGTATGTTTTGTAAGGAAAAGGTTATAAATAAATAAAATATTATGTTAATATGTAATACTCAGTTTAATTTAGTTAATGATAATTTACAAGACGGAAAACCGAGATGATAACGAGTATGTTAGCGAAATTAAAGAAAACATATTACAGCGAAATTAAAGAAAATATAATTTAAACTTTATGGTTGAAGGCGTAACTTTGTGGAATGACACTACAGGCATGACGAAAAAGAAAGAATTCTTAGTATTATCCACACTTAAAACTTTTATTCCTGATCTGCCTTGCAATAATTTACCTTTGAAAATGATTGCACGGCAGTCGAAACCTGGGTCAGGAATAAAAGTTTTAAGTGTGGATAATACTAAGAATGCTTTCTTTTTCTTTTTCGTCAAAACATAATTTGCCTGCGTCTTGCCTATCCACCAGTGGCCATTCAATTTTTCTAAACCATAATTTATGCATAATAAATGGAAATTTATTAATATTTTAGTCTCGTCAAATTTTCATAGAGGAAGCTTGTACCTATCGAAGAGCAAATGTATAAATAAGTACCGTTTTTATTGGTTTTGATAGAAAAACAACCTATTCTCGCAGACACGGCAGTTTAGACAACAAAGGAAAGATTCTTTTAGATATCACTCATAAAATGGACAAGGTTCAAGGAATTTAGGTGTTTGGATATTCTCGAATGAAGGGAGTTTATTTTTAATAACTTCATATTTTTCTCTTTTGCTGTGAGCTACATGATAAATGCTCACTCTTTAATATTTGACATCTGTGGCTGGACGTGAAGATTAAAAAGGACATTTTTATTTGAACGGTGAGAAATGAAGCAAGTTGCCAAATCAACCTTTGTGAACGGACACAGTTGTCTGTTACTGTCTGAATTATGTGAGTACTATAGAATTCCATCACTAGCGGAACCGTTTGTACCGAATTAAAAGGTGCAGTGGAATTGCAGTGACCACATTCGTTATTCGAGCAGAAAAAGTCTACATGTGGCAGAAACCCGATTCATAACCTTCGATCACGGTCCAGGAAGGTCGAAGACGGGTGAAAATGATACGATTGAGCCTCCAACGATATGATAAAAAAATTACGCTTCCGTTTTTGTTCTATGTTCAACGAAACCCGATTGCTTCTACCATAGAAAAGGAGCTGTTTCCTCTGAGCACCGCTGAGGGCTCTTGTCTCTGCATGGATGCCGCTCAAAAATTTAAAGCACGTCAAGTTTCGTGGCTTTTTGTCATAGAACCAGCTTTTCTAACATTCCTTACGCTTCACGACTCCCCATTATAAAAACACGCTCAAATCGACCAGTGCTTTTGCTATAATAACATTGACTCCCTTTAATGTGTGTAGTGCTTACCAGTGAGATTTCGCATCCTCGCAGGTTTTTGCTTGTGTATTTTGTATGTTTTTTTCGTTAGTGGTCATCTAATTATCTGTTATAGAATAAATTGTAGTTCAGATAGGTAAAAACTTGCCCCATACCACACACCCTTGAGGTGGTGTGCAGGGTATTATGCGCTAGATGTAGATTAGTAGATGTAATGTGGCGTAAATGTAATGTGACGCACAGTATGGGCGGCCAGGTGGGTGAATTCCCGCTTTAAAAGGACGAGAATCAGATCTCTTCTCATTATGAGCATAAACTTGATTGCTCGGGCCTCTAGGAAGCTAGGAAATCCAATTCCAAAGCTACATGACAGATGTGTTACTGTATTCATATGTGTTCCCTTTCACTGGCATCTTGATTGGCGCACAGTCCTCCTGTGGTGCACGAGTATAGATGTTATATGTGAATGTGTGCTGCTTAATGGTGCATCTTTAAACTCATCGTCAACTTTATCTGAATCTGCTAAATGTTTTGGAAATTGATGTGTTGGTTACGAAAGCAACAAATTATTCTGGTGTGAACTCTTTTCGTGTTACTCAACGGGTCATTTGTTCGCTGGGATAAAATAGACCCGCCATGTAACTCGAGAAGAGTTCACACACAGTTTTCTCCGTGAGAGAATTAGTTCTTGGAACTTATTATTAAATTTGTCTAACTTTTGCTCGAAAGCGTGCCCTGCTGTGTCATTTGCGGCATACATGTACGTCGTTAATGGAAATATTTCACCTGTTCACGAAATGGTTTAATTTTCAAATGAAAATAGATTCAGTCGCTCGGACATAGGAAGTAGATTTGAATTGGCTGTGGCTGAAGCACTCGCGAAACGAAGAGAATTGATGAGGTGGACTCTGAATAAAGGCTTTAATAAAATACGAGGCAAAACTTTTTCGTGGATCGTCGCGCCATCTCGTAACGATGTTTTACCTATGCGGAAAGGTGATGAAGGTAAACTGATGGGTTTTGAGTTGAGGTTTTAAAGAAGAATGGAGATGGTATGGCTCGCGAGGAAGTGTAGAAGAAGGCAGGGCATGAGAGAAATATTGGCGGTGAGGAATTGGTGAAGACAGCATTTAGGGCCATGCTGGTAGGGAGAGCTACGTAAAAGAGGTTGATAGAGGGGGAAAGGTTAGGATGGCGCTAGAGATGAAGGGAGAGGATATAAGGGGAGGCTGATGGAGTGAGAGACTTGATGGAAAGGAGATGCATGGGATTAAATAGTGATAGAGACCAATGAAAAGTCTGCCAACCGATTTGTCGAGCTCAAAATGTAAGTGCAAAGTTGAAAGTTTAGAGGCGCCTGATGTGAGGCTACAGTCCATTAATTCAAATAATATTCAAATGGTTGGTTGGCTCTTCGGAAGAACAACCGAGGTGACTGTCGTCATAGAGGATGGTGGGTGGGTAGGTAAGGGATGGAATATTTCTACAACCAAAAAATACCCTAAAAACACCACAAAGATATATGGCAAGATGTGTTTTCATCAACATGCGCTACTTTCTGTTTTACAAAAGGTTTTGAAATGACAATTAAAACAGACATTTGGAAAACCATGCAAATACCTGTCAGGATGAGCAATTCCACTAATATGCATCGCACTGTTGGTGTGCTACCAGTGCTCTATGGAACTATGACTATGATCAGAATTTTTGCAATTTGTTTGAGTATCATTACTTGGAGAATGGAGGAAGAGTGGAGAGAAACTCGGCGTCGGCAGTAGTTTACTTTAAATGAAAGAAACCGATAGAACTGAAATTTAACGACTAACCCGAGGGCGAAGAAAATTCTCTCCACATCGCTCCCGAAAATGGATCAGGATTTGTCCAAAAAATCTAAGCCATTGCTAGCCAATGCTCTAGCACTCACACGAACCCAACACCCGGAATCGCTGGCATACTCCATTGATTGCATTCCGGTGCGTGGGGCACGTCAAAGATCGCTCTCGCGCCATGATCCCCAGTCGCCTCTCCCTGTCTGCGTGCCTTCCAGGCGTACCAAACGTGAGGCGCGTTCCAAGTGGGAAGTATTCCACTGAATTGTGCTCCTCAGATGGCCGAATGTAAATCTACCCTCGTTGGGGCCGCACTCCAGAGTGGAGACTTTGCGAGAGAACACTAACAGCAAAGCGCTGAAAATGAAGCACAAAAAGTACGAAGGAAAGGTTAACCCTCGTCAACTCTGTCCAAAGTCCCGCGGCGAGTGACAAGAGCCCATTAGTGTCATCATCCACCAGTTCTAGATTTTTGATGCTCCAGACGCACACTGGAGTATCCTCATTGGACCTTTAATCCAACCATTATGTATTAATTATGAAGGGCACATAAGTAAAAAGCTTTATATTTAACAGCCGATTTGGACTTCAGTTATTATTAATTCTGAATAACTTTTTAGATTGATATTCGCCATAATATGTTAAACGATCTGTGATCTGTTAAAAAATGACCAACCCCAACTAATACTGAACATGGACCTCGCCCTGAAAAGAAATTCAGGGGACGTTACTGCGCAAATCATATCGCAGTGCGTGAATTTGGTAAATACGGTAGTTAAAAATACAATATCTTTGCAAATATTCACGGCAGAGATCTGAAATTTTTCTCTTCATAGGGGTTTGAGACTTATTCAAATATCTCAGTATGGGAAATTGGCGAGAAAAAATGACTAGAAATATAAATTTATAGACAAACTAGTTATTCTTGGCTAAATAAGTTGGGAACACTTTGAAAACCTCTTAATAAGGCACAACGTCATTCATATTCGTATGACATGCATACATGAGCATCTACCCAGGCTATTTCTCATCATCCCTCCATTTTCTCCTACCAGGCAATACTGACACCCGGAAGCCCAAAAAATTAATTTCTTACATATATTCGTGTTTGATTCTCGTAGGTACTTGTTCATCAATTTTCCGCGATCAGCTAGCCCGGTATCTTCTCCTCCATCCGTCTTAATTACATTCCTCGAACAACCTTCCACTATCTCTCAAGTGATATCAATTTCATTTGAATAGTTTTAGGGAAACTCATCCACTTCAGAAATGCATCGTTGATGTGATGAATTTCGTAAGAATTGAGAAACAGGAGATGAAAATCGAAGATCGCTACGAATTTGTAAAATTATTTAGTCTTTCGATACTTTCGGGACGCGTCGGGAAAAACACCCCAAAACCGGTATCGTCCCTGCCAAACCCGCACATATGGCCATCTTAGTCAAAACATTTATCCAATGCGAAGCCAATCACCGTGATGACACTTTCACGAGCAAGCATGCTGGAAGTGAAACGTGATGGGAATCGGTCCGCAGCAAGATGAGCTCTGAGAAGCAGCTTTTGCTCCCGCTGATAATGCCGCTCATCCACCTCGTATCCTTTTATAGGTACCCACGCGCGAGAGTGGATCTCCCCTGCTTCGGCGCTCTACATCTTGAAGCAGCTCGTGGAAAACTTCAAAGTGAACAAGAGAATCGTGGAGGGCATCGACTGGTACGTGCTGCCCGTGGTGAACCCGGACGGCTATGAGTACAGCCACACGACGGACCGACTGTGGCGGAAGACCCGCTCCAAGAGCGACACCAGCGAAGACGAGGAGGCAGAGGAGGAGGACGAAGATGACGACGTGGTCATCGAGGCCGGTTCGAGCGCGGGACGGAGGCGCGGGGTGCGGCGGCGGGGCCGCAGGGGCAAAGTGTTCTGGGAGCGCTGCGACGGCGTGGACATCAACCGTAACTGGGACTTCCACTGGGGTGGGCGAGGGGCGTCCGATGATCCATGCGACGAAACCTACTCGGGGGCCAAGCCCTTCTCGGAGCCCGAGACGAGGGCGATCGCAGAGTTCCTCATGAACAACCGCGACAAGTTCAAAGTGTTCATTTCGCTGCACTCGTACGCACAGATGTGGCTGCTGCCATGGGGTTTCACCAAGACGGCCCCCGACGACTTTGATGACCTCATGAGGATGGGACGCACGGCCGTCGATGCCATCGCCAAGGTCAGCGGCACCAAGTACGATATCGGAGGATCCACGTCCTTACTCTACCATTCATCAGGTGGGTTTCATTCATATTCTTAAACATCCATCATAACATATTTGCTTTTTGCTTTGCAAAAATTTTGGTCCTCCTCAGTAATTTTTAGGATTAATATCTCCTCCAATTGATAATTTTCATGAGGCTCCCACTCAGAATCCGTTCAGTAACTTTTTCTGGTGTCCTTTTTAAAGTTATCAGAAATATCTTCTCAACCGAATAATGGCCTTCTTCTCGGGTGACTTTCTCCATCCATAATTATTCTTTTGCAGCACCATATTTCCATCACTTTCATCTTTCACTCTTCTTCTAATCCATAATCTGTTATCATCCTAGTTTCCCTATCAAAAAACTACTTCATTCTCACGTTTTAATGAAGCACTCCCAGCTTGTTCCTCTTGCTGTTGTAGGTGGGCATATCTCATTAGAGGAATGCTTTCTTTGCCTGGGCAATTCTGGTCACTGTGCCGATCCTCTGCTATTTGTGAAGCTATTTCCCATGCACCAAAATTCTTCCTCTTCCTCTAGTTTTTTCAGTCGTCATCAAAAGAATACTTCGAGTTCCTGATTCATATAATTTTATTCTCTTTTGCTTCGGGTTCACGTCTTTTATACCCGTTGGAATGTTTCAACAAGCGTCCCTTGTATTAAGCATTCCTTGTGTTGCAAGAATGTATAGTCCTACTTGAGTTTAGGACTCATTAGATAACCCTTCTGAATGAAAAATAACCGATTAAAAAGTATGATGAGATCCAATTTGGGGTTCTGAAGAATATGTTTTTATATAACTGAGCAAGAAAATTCGGATTAGTTACACTCGAACTATAAGTTTAACAGAGAGATCTGCTGCTGTACCTGATTTTCTCCAGGCTATTAAATGAACAATAAAAGATTTCACTATTAAGGTATAATCTTAATTAATTCATTGCCAAGGACATAGATGGTTCCAGGTTGACCCAGGTGCGTCGCCTGTTCTGATGCATTAAGTCACCCCCCAGTATTCACAACAACCCTACTGTCGGTGTGAAAAATCATGTAGGCTCGAGTTTAAATACTGACTTACCATCAACTATATTACATACATGAGTGTAAGTTTCATCGAACTGTAGGTTAACTTATTTTGCGTTTAACCGTTGTTGCCAATTATTTCTACAATTCACTCCCGATTTTTTATCACGATGAGAACAAAAAAGTGCCGGTTTTTTGGCGCTTTGGGACAGAAAGCTCTTTTTGACATTTAAAAATAAAGAGACATGACTTTTTAAAAATAATATTGAGATTAATTTAAATTAAAAGAGAATTAATAATAATGAGATGTATTCTAGCGGTATTTGTGACGAGCCCTTGAACAATGAGATAGCAAACCATTTTTCTCTTTGCCTTTAACCAATTTTTCAACTTCAAGAAAAAATTGTTTCATGAAATAGCTAACTTTTTATGATTGGTTATAAAGACCTGAATGTGTAAAAGTAAATTAAAGACGATTTTCCTACATAGTATCAAAGACTTCTTTACGATTCATGTCTCTTCATTTTTAAATGCCAAAAAGAGCTTTCTGTCCCAAAACGCCAAAAAACCGGCACTTTTTTGTTCTCATCGTGATAAAAAATCGGAAAAGAATTGTTGAAATAATTGGCAACCACAGTTTAACGCAAAATAAAATAACCTACAGTTTGATGCAACTTGCACTCATGTATGATTTATTTTAAATCAGTAGCTAAACTGAGTTTTACATAATTTTTACACCAACAGTGGTACATCACCATGGTTCTCTCTACACCAACTTGTTTACACAATAGAGCCCTAATATTTCACACTTCATATCCTCATACTAACTTATTGTTTAAGGAATAAATAAAGCCTCCATTCAAGCATACAGTAAATAAATTGAAATTCCTATAGTTCTCTAGTACTGAAAGTTAGAAATCTCCCCTTTTTATTTATTTAGAAGTAGAAAGTAATTTTAAGCAACTTGTTTGATATTTCAAAGAAATAATATGTACATATCAGAATATGTAATATAATCGCTGAAGCTGTTACTACTGGTCCATCCAATAATTTTCTGCCAAACAGACATCACAGAACTAGTTGCACTTGCCAGCATAGTTCTTGATGTCAGGGAGGGCAAATATAAAGCCAACTAATTTACCACGTTTACCTACTGAAGTCTCTCCAGGAGGCCTCAGTTCCTATAACCAGTTCTTCTATGCCATCATAAACCATGACCCATTAGCTGCTGATTGTCACCCATGTATATGATACAAATGATAAATATTTTTAATCCTGATGTATTTTTCTATATCTTGCCGTTACATTTCCCCATCACAACGTTCGTTAGCGTCTCCAACGACTGTGAGATGCTTATATTTGGAACATATGTTATCATGGTTAACTAATTATAATTATTAGCCTCTAATTTACCAGTTAGGTTGTTGTTAAGTCAGGTGCAGATGGATAAACTATCTCCAGTATTCTTTTGTAGCCATAGGCTCCATTGCCTAGCATGATTTCTTCCTTCAGTGTGACATGCATTCTACCTCTATTCCTCCTCCTTTAGTCCTCAACCACCTAACCTACTTCCGTTCATCTTGCCCATAAACCTTTCCTTCTTTCCTTCACTTCGTCATTTACCTCTCTGAAGACCTCCTGCTTTCTTTGGACTTTTGTTAACTTGCTCTTATTCTGCCTCATACCGATCTCCCCCGGTATGCAGTTTCATCCTCTCATTCATTATGGTGACCTAATCAATTTTAAGTTAATCGAATTAGATGCTATATCTACTTATGAGGAGTGAAAAAACAGTCTCTCCTTACTCCTTAGAGAAAGTCAGCAAGTCCTCCTCTGCAAGTATGTTCTCTTAGCAATGTTTTTTTTTCATATTTCAGGTGGTGCTGATGACTGGGCAAAAGGTGTTGCTGGGATTAAGTACTCATATACAGTCGAGCTTAGAGACACGGGTAATTATGGGTTTCTTCTGCCAGCCACACAGATTATTCCGACGGGAAAGGAAATATTTGCTGGAGTGAAGGCAATGGCTAAATCACTCCTTAACTCAACAATTGTTTAGCTTAAGCTAACCAAAGTATAGAATAGAAGACTGATTTTAATTCTTGTCGATGAAAAAATTGAAAGATGTAGTTTCTTGTTTCAGGTTAAATATTTTTTTGCAAGTTCATGCATACATTTTATTGCTCTTAAAAATGCCCGGTAGAGTAAATAGTATTTCTAGGTGGGATGAGATGCATTCCAGAATAAACTTATTAGGAGCGCTCAAAAGTGGAAAAATGTAAATAGTTCCATGTACATTCATAGAAATGATATGATGCTGTTTAAGGGCAATCAGGGACATGATGAATCTTAAATCACCCTATTTTACCTTTTGACACATGTGGCAACAAAGGTATTTAATTTAAAGCAAAAATAAAAATGGCTGGATGCTTTACACTGGGGAAAATGTATTTCAAAATGGTGGAAGCTCTATTTGGGTACCAGCTGTTCGGCAGGCGGAGATCACAAATAAGTGGCCCCAGACTACCTGCATGTGCACAAGGTGTGGTGGTATTCATTCAATTACTTATTTTCAATTTAAGCGAGGAGATAGCTCCATGATGCCAGTCTCCAGTTGATTTACTTTTGCAAGTTATTCAGGGAAAAGAATATTCATTCCAAGGCTTGGGTAAATATAGTTGGGTGTCTATTAAACTGGCCTTCTGAGCCGTCTGGTTCCAGAGTGGCTGCTCCTATGATCTCATTCCACTGGTACATAAAATTAATGCGACGAATGATGTGCTATCCCAGCATTCATGAATATTATGATGCCACTGAACTGTGATTCAGTTCAAGATTTTTGATGTTATTATCATGGGCGTAGCCAGGGGGGGTGCCACCCCCTGAACGAGACATTTCATTCCAAATCTGTCATAAAGAGCCGGGCAGGATGATATCCTGCCCCCCTAGCATAAATCCTGGCTGCGCCCATGGTTATTCCTGTTTTTTGTTTTAATAAAAAAGTCCAAAAACAAGTTGTGTATTAATTCTGTCAACATTCTAACTCTTAAGACCGCTTAACTCGGTGAATGACGTTCAGGCATCGTGCAGTGCGGAAAATTCGGCGAATGACAAATCATTTGCATGATCATTGAAGTAACTTACATCTACGTATTCCTTCAGTTGTTCTCCGGACAACATTAAAATTTTACATCTTCGCGTTTTACATGATTTACATTTCCGAGTAATTTACATTACATTTAATTCGCTTAATACACGTAATTAGATTCTGAGAGGCGTTCTTCATTTTCGCGTACTAGTTTCGTTGTCGCTTGAGATATTTCCGGACGTCTGCATTATACCACCTAGTTTCCGCATTGAATTTTTTCAGTTTACTTGGTATTACGTTATTAATGGCTAGTATCGTGATGTTACTAAAAGTATTCCATGCGTCATTTGTAGTATGGTTTTGGCTTAGATCACTAAACTTATTACACGAGGTCGAAAGCTCCTTTTTTAAGCAATCGAAATCCGCCCTGTAGTATAAGTCGACTTTTCTTTTTGTGGCTACCCTTTTGTCAGTATTTATATGAAATTTAGCACTAACTGCTTTGTGGTCACTAATTCCGTTCACTGTTTTAACATTAAGGACGCTCTCAGTTATGCTTGCCGCCAAAAGATCTAAAACGCTCTTTCCTCTCGTGGGTGTTGTTACTAATTGATGCAAAAAAGGGAATACATATAAGTAACTATAAGTAACTTTCATAAGTCATATACAAGTAACTTGCATCGGGATGCACTAATTCGGCGATCTTTGCTGTTAAAACTTCCAGAGGGCTTTGAGAAATCAGTGGAAGAAAGCATGTCAGGGTCCTTCCAGCTTTGTTCTCCACATGAAACCATTTAACGGCTAAACCCTTCCTCCCTCTCCTTCCCATGTGGCAGGGGTACTGGTTTGAAATGACCCGAACCCGGGCGTGTTCTCAGAGCCCGTGCCCTTGAAGCATGAGGGCAGTGGAGCTTGCGAGTTAAGGAATGACGCAGTAGCCGTGATCGGAGTGAGGGAGGTGTATGTATTTCTCGTGAAAGGATAGGCGTCCAGAATGCAGTCGGTCAAGGGAAAGATGGTGGCTCTAAATAACAATCCTAGATAAAAAATACAGAGGAAAGGGTACGACAAAGAGGAAACGAGTGCTTTCTTGCGTAATATTCCCAATAGTGACGGCTGTGACGCCTTAATTTAGGTGACAAAAGACAGATAAATTTGTCGCGCTTCATCCAAATGATGCATGCATAAGCAATGCGAGATACAATCGTGCTTATTTTCTGATCGTATACGTCTTTTCAAATATCTTGCCTCCGAATGAAATATTTTCAGTTAAACGTAGAGCAATGAGACCATTTCTAATCATTTCATGTACATTGAACGATACGAAGTCGCTCGCGCCGGTGCATATACTCCGATGAAATTCGTCATGAAAAATCTATAGTTCACTCAAATCCGAACTCTGAAATTTTCTCATGTGATCTGTAATGGTGAGGCTGGAAATGACTTCCGATGATTTCTGAAGTTTTTCTTTGACTATATCTGAAGTTAAAATTGAGAGGCGAGAATTAAAAAATGCTTATCTCTGTTTCTAATTTCATATTATGAGCTTCGCAGTTCACTCCAGTGATGTTTGACCTTCGCATTGATGGATATCAAATTCTTTAAATTAATGTCCGAGCTTCACTTTGATAAGTTTTGAAGATTACTTTGGTGATGTTGAAGTTTACTTTCAAACGTTAAAATCACAAAAATGATCTCCATGCTCTAATTCGGTTAACTCCTTAGTCAAATTCGGTAAATGTAGAGATATTTAATGGTCAACCTCTCTTTTATTGTATCCAGTATAATGTTATATTTTTTCTTTGTTATTCCTGAGTTAATCTTCGGTAAAACGAAATATTCTTAGAAAGATGAGGTCTTAAATCAACTCCATTGATCTGAAAAACGTTGCATTGTATTCCGCAATGTTCGTTTCCATTCCTCATTGCAGATGGTCATATAATTACTTTAAACAAATTAATGAGCTCTCATGTTTTACCATGGTAATGTTGAAGTTTAACGCCCATACATTTAAAACTCTCTTAAATTATCTCTTAGCTTAGTTTTGGTGAGCTCCAAAATTAACTATGGTAATGTGAAAAGTTTTTCGAAATTCTATAGCTTACTTCGGTGATTTGAAATTTTGTGACCCAGATGAGCTCTGAAATTCACTCTGCTGATCAGCAGAGATACTTAGATATTGCTGATTATTCACTACGGACCAAAATTAGGTGTATATTAAAGACCGCTTCTTTTATGGAGGCTGCGTTTCATTCTCGCTCAATGCACTCGAGCCTCGCCCATCAGGTTTCGCGCAAAGCCGTCTCCCGTCGCTCCTCCCCCTTTCCTCACCTCCTCGTCTCTCCGGCGCACAGTGGGACGAAAGGGAAAAAAGCTGGCCAAAACCTCAAAAGTCTTTTTTTTTAGTCCAGAGGTTGAAACTTTGCACAATTATTGCCAGTTGATTGATGCATATGATGACGCATTCAATTTTTCATAGGTAAATTGTGCTAACAAAATGAATGACCTCAAAGTTGAACACATTTTGCAAAAATCGCCCGTATTCAATTTATTCCAAAAATCGCCGTATTCAAGATAATGCTGAACCTTTTTTAGCAAAGTTATATAATTAAAACTTATCAGCGATATAAAACAGTTCTTTCTCTTTAATTATCATCTACTTGCATGGCCAAATTGTTGTATTTGCCAGAGATACGTTACAAAATGGCGGACCCTGGTTGTCGTCAAAGTTTTGTTTTTATGTGGTTATATAAAAAACTTAATAGGCCATATAATTAGTTTAATCTTTTTTTTGTTACAGACTTATTAATAATATGTCATTACTAAATACCTGGATAGCACTTGAACATACCCCGTGTAATAACAACTGATTCACTCGGAATTAGATGAAGAATATTTCTCTTCGCTTCCAGAATCCAACATTTCCTGATCGGCTTCTTTTAGTATGAGTAAACTCCTCACTTCCACTGTCATGCTCTTGGTCTTCTTCGTCAATAATTTTCCGGAGTTGGAAATTAATGGGTCCGAGGTTAGGAGGAGTCTGCGGAATAAGTCCTCGTTGGTTGCCAACCTCGAATGCTTTCTGCTGAAGCTTTCTCTATATTTTCTAGCATCCTTGTTCCGTGCCTCTATAGCCTCTTCTGATAATTGGCCCAGGGGAAGAATCACCTCCTTTGCTATTTCTGCTTCGTGTATTAGTACCTTGCGTACTGTGGGAGGCATGTAAAACCACGGAGATAGCTTCACGTACATTTCAGCAGTTTCCCAACAATAATTATTAAATTCTCATTCATTAATTGGTAGGCCACTTAAAACTGCCTTCAATATCGTTGAAAACCTCTTTATTAGGTCTTAGTTGATTCCTGAAATGTAATTCATATGACTTTTTTAAAAATGACATCAGGGGAAAACACAGCCTCCGCCAGGAACAACAGTAAAGGTTTAAAAAATCACCATCTTATTCCATCTATAATTAATTTAGAGGCTAGTACCTGTGATTTCAGATGCCAGCGTTGGATTTTCAAAGAATTTTCGAGCAGTATTTCCGTCATTTGTAGTTCCAGATCCTTGCTTCGTCACATCTACAACAAAGCCCATCTTTTCTTCAAATCCCTCTTGCAAATTAACTTTTTTGTGTCTTAGTTGTTTTTTTTTGCTCTCCACGGGCCTGAATGAGATTATCATATTAAGTTCGGTCGTCTTCATGGAGTAAAACAAATTTAGCATTGTATGTTCCTCACCTACCTGCCATTGCTTAAAATCCATTCGATATGAAACTTGTAGAAGACATTAAAAAAATCTAATGTAACAGTGTAATGTTGAAATTCCAGACGCTAAATTGGCTCTATTCTCTCGTCATTCTCTCATCTCTTGAAGTTTATTCATTTCGGAGATCTTGGCACCGCAGTCGTAACATGTCATACTTCCACTCTCAGTCAAAGCATTGCAAACCTATTCATTCGTTTGTATCAACAATGACATTGTATGGCATCTACATTATTTAACATTACCTCTTACCGTTCCATTAACCATGGTTAGCAGCATGCAGAGCCCGATGGTGTAATTTTCCACATGAATTGGCCTTAATTTTTCAATTTGTGTCTTAAGGTGCTTCTCTTCTGCCTTCGCAATTTCCTTTGTTCCCTTAATCCACTCTAGGCAAATAGGTCTGAAAAATCTCGTGGATGATGCCCGAGGATTTTCCCAAATAAATTTCACCTTAGATAAATCAAAGATGTAGCAGGATAAAATGAGGAGAGTGTGTAGAATTGTATTGGAGTGAGAATAAAACTGTACTGCTTTCATATTTTACCTGTTTCATCGTTTAAAAGTCGAAGAGGCACCAGGGAGCTCATAAACAAAAATTCCTCTGACATGGGCTCTCGTTGCCACCTCTGTTTTTATAGCGAATGGCCTGAACTTCGTCGAAACCGTATTTGCAAACTAGAGTGCAGTTCAATTCGCGTGTGGAAGCAGGGGCAGCTGTGACGCATGCCAGGATCCGTGACGCAGAGTGAGAGAGAAGACTTTGCAGATTTACTTCGCACTTAATTTCTGAAATTTCTATGCCATCCGGATAGGTGGCATTTTTAGCACGCTTCACTGTGAGGTAGCCTGGGTATAATTTATGGCCGTGGCTTTCAGCAATTTTCCGTATACTAATATATTGGTTTTTGGTTGGCTACATTGATATGATTACAGAAAGAGCCTCCTCTTCCGACATCTTAGTGGGGGCTGATAGAGGTTTCTTCCATTTCATTAGTACTTTCCGTGCTCTGGTTGGAGTGGTCGTGGTTACTTCCTTGACTAGTTTGGAGGCCGCCTCATCTCCTTCCTCTCTTAATGTCATCGATGCTGCATATGACAATGTTGCTGCCGAGTACGAAGACTTTTTTCTAAGACTAAGTCAGTTTTCCTTCTTTTAGATCTTTCGCTGAAAACATTGAAAGATTTTTCCGGGCGTCCCCCTGGGCCTGATAAGATAATATAAAATCATCCTTTACATGCACAATTCAGGTTAAATAACAACTCACAGCGGCTAATAATCAATAATACTTACAAGAAGGCGTGGAAGTACTCGGTAAACATTGGAGTACGATTTCCGGTACATTAATAGGAGCATTCAACCATTTTTTGTTCTGGCTCAAAAACCTTTCGTTACTTCTAGAACTCGCTTCCCATTTCTGCTGGTGGTACAGGAAAAATAATAGCCTGAGGAAATCACTGAGGGCGGTTGTGGCGTCAACGTAGCCTTTTACATGAAGTTATTGAGTCAGATAATGCATTAAATATTCGTGCCTGTCAGTGGCGGATTGATGTCCAGAATTAACAATTTTTTTATGAAGCATTAGGCGAGAAACCTCGAGGCTAGACATATTTGTATTATTACGAGTATTGTAAATTAATACGAGACTAAAAACGAAGAGCACCGAATAAAAACACCAATATGGATGATCGAAGTTGGGTGAATAAATCTATGACACCACCGACGCAGCTAGAAAACCAATGAAGTTGCAAGAACTCTCAATCCATCGCGTGTGTATCCGAGAAAAAAACCAAAGCACAACTAACCTCTTTCACTGTATATGGAGTACTGAATGCGCCCATGCATTTCTGTCCGGAAACGGAACATTCCGAAAATAGCAAGAAAGGACCGCACACACGGTCCGCGGGGTCATAAAAAGACCCTTTTCGCGAAGCCCACTGTAGCGAGGGCGAAGGGGCAATTAGGCGCCAGCTGTGGGACTGGCATGGTTGAAAATACCTTTTCTACTATTATAAGGTTAGTGGTGGCCTAAGAAATCTGCTATACCCTTTCAAGGACTAAAATATATAAATGGAGAATTGTTAAGGTTAGAGCCTTGCTTGCATCTTAGGAAAGTGGTCAAAATGGTAACTCGGTCAACAGTATGAATTGTGGAGGAGATTGCTTTTCCACTAGTGGCATCATATCCACGAAACACGAAGTCGATTAACTTGATATGACTTATTATATCCGTAACGAAGGTTATGGAACACTATCGCCTTCGTCACAGAATTCTCCGTATCCAGCGGGCAGCGCCGTGCTGGGGCTCGCGATCGAAAAATGGATTTTATTTTCGCTATCGCGGACGGTCGCAATTGATCTCTTTGGATTCACACTTTGAAAGCTTTGCTTCAATTGTGGTGTAAATATCTCGGTGTCAGTCGATGTCCATTTTTTTATATAACCACATAAAAACAAAACTTTGACGAAAACCAGAGTCCGCCATTTTGTTATGTATGGACGACAAATATTATAGTGTAGTCATGAAAATAGGTTATAATAAATTACAAGGAATTATTTTACTAATAAACTTCAGCTATTATTCCATAACTTTGATAAAAAAAGGTTCAGTGTTTGCCCTTCCCAACACCTTTCAAGAACGGCGTCCCCGTAGCCAGCGCGCAGCTCCGGACTGGGCCGCACGATCGAAAAATCAATTTTATTTTCGGCGTCGCAAACGGTCGCAGATGATTTCTTCGGATTTAAACTCTGAAAGCTTTGTTGTAATTGTGGTGTAAATATCTCAGTGTATATAGATGTAAATTTTTTAATATTTCTACATTAAGACAAAAAATTGACGAAAACCAGGGTCCGCCATTTTGTAACGTATCTCTGGCAAATACAACAATTTGGCCATGCAAGTAGATGATAATTAAAGAGAAAGAACTGTTTTATATCGCTGATAAGTTTTAATTATATAACTTTGCTAAAAAAGGTTCAGCATTATCTTGAATACGGCGATTTTTGGAATAAATTGAATACGGGCGATTTTTGCAAAATGTGTTCAACTTTGAGGTCATTCATTTTGTTAGCACAATTTACCTATGAAAAATTGAATGCGTCATCATATGCATCAATCAACTGGCAATAATTGTGCAAAGTTTCAACCTCTGGACTAAAAAAAAAGACTTTTGAGGTTTTGGCCAGCTTTTTTCGCTTTCGTCCCACTGTGCGGCGGAGGAATTCCCTCCCAAGCATCCCAACACTGCCCAAGGATCCTCTCCCCCCTCCACGCCACTCTACCTCCCCTCCCTTCCCTTCCCTCCCACTCCTGCCCCTCCACCTCTCAGTCGCCTCCCTCTCCCCCTCCCTTCCACTTCCTCCCGCTCACATCCCCACATCTCACAGGATCGCCTCATCCTACTTGCCACCGTTCTAGCGTATCATTTCCTCGGCGCCTACCCCTGTTCATTCCAAGTAATATTGCGCTTATATACGTGGCATCGAGAAACTGATGCTACCAGTAAAAGAGGGGGTATACATTAATTTAAAAATTTACCTGCATACTCAGTGAATATACTTGAAGTTTCAATGAATACACTAGATGCTCTCTAGAAGCGAATCCTATGCTCCATCTAGCTCACACGATTAGGACAACCATTTTAATAGTGTCCGGGGTACATCTGCCGAAGCTCTAGCAGCGGGTCTAGATATTTCGTCCGTTTCTTCACCTCTTTTGCATCCACGTCCGCTTAAGCAGGGGTCGAGAAATCAACCACGAACTTAGAGCGCGAAATGTGGTCGAAGAGAGCGATATCAGGCTTGATCGACTTCGTATGCTTGGTGGTGGAGAATGAGTGATTCCATCAGATGGTCCTCGAATATAGCTACATTATATTAGGTAAATGCACCGCAGAGCTGACAGGTTTGAAATATTTTTTCCCGCGATCGGTGGGAGACCATAAGAGCTGCCAATGTGACTCTGAAGTACGTCGGTTTTTCGACTGGTAGGGAAGCTAATCAGTATTTGCTCCCCAATGCATCTTTAGCAAAAATGATTACATTTTATGCCCCATTACGATTTTGTTGAAGACGAATTTTCAGGATAAAGGACCAAACGTTCACGAATAAGTTCATTGAATGACGAGGGTTAAATAACAATAATAAAAAATGTAATCCACAGAATGAACTGGGGCAGCAAATCCGCGCAATCCTTAAGAAATAGCCACCTTTCTACCAAACTGGTACTAAAATGATATTCTAAACTTCTTTAAATTTATGCAATCCGACAACTGGAGGGAGGGAGACAATTGGCGGAGTTAGGCAGTTGAATGCTCTACAGCTAATGCAAATATAATTTCTTTCCAACCGCAATACCAGCGCTAAGAAATTTCTTCATCATTGAATAACATTTGGTTAAAATTAATTTCTTGAAACCTCCCGCAACGCGAATTCATATACACACGTTTAAAATATCCGCACCAAACTTCACCTGACGCGGTGGAAAGGTTCATTTATACCCATTTTCAATTGAAGACCGTTATCACAATTTTCTCCGGGTATGATCGAAAGCTAGTAAAGATAATAATAATAATAATAATAATAATAATAATAATAATAATAATAATAATAATAATAATAATAATAATAATAATAATAATAATAATAATAATAATAATAATAATAATAATAATAATAATAATAATAATAATAATAATAATAATAATAATAATAATAATAATAATAATAATAATAATAATAATAATAATAATAATAATAATAATAATAATAATAATAATAATAATAATAATAATAATAATAATAATAATAATAATAATAATAATAATAATAATAATAATAATAATAATAATAATAATAATAATAATAATAATAATAATAATAATAATAATAATAATAATAATAATAATAATAATAATAATAATAATAATAATAATAATAATAATAATAATAATAATAATAATAATAATAATAATAATAATAATAATAATAATAATAATAATAATAATAATAATAATAATAATAATAATAATAATAATAATAATAATAATAATAATAATAATAATAATAATAATAATAATAATAATAATAATAATAATAATAATAATAATAATAATAATAATAATAATAATAATAATAATAATAATAATAATAATAATAATAATAATAATAATAATAATAATAATAATAATAATAATAATAATAATAATAATAATAATAATAATAATAATAATAATAATAATAATAATAATAATAATAATAATAATAATAATAATAATAATAATAATAATAATAGTAATAATAATAGTAATAATAATAGTAATAATAATAGTAATAATAATAGTAATAATAATAGTAATAATAATAGTAATAATAATAGTAATAATAATAGTAATAATAATAATAATAATAATAATAATAATAATAATAATAGTAATAATAATAGTAATAATAATAGTAATAATAATAATAATAATAATAATAATAATAATAATAATAATAATAATAATAATAATAATAATAATAATAATAATAATAATAATAATAATAATAATAATAATAATAATAATAATAATAATAATAATAATAATAATAATAATAATAATAATAATAATAATAATAATAATAATAATAATAATAATAAGGGTACGAAAGCGGACCACCAGCCTCCTCGTGGCGTACCTGGCAACGGCTTTGCCGGCTAATGGTGGACGTCTATGTGGCGGGCTAACCACCCGCCATGTAGTATAATCTGGTTCCTATGATGAATTCAGATAAGGCCACCCACAACCGGCCCCTCTCGGATGGGGGCCCCAGTAGAGTTGGGCGTGGCCAAGGAAAAAGAAGACCTCAGATGGGAGCTCGCATGGAGTGGACGGAAGCCTTAAGGGGCGACCTCCTCGCCTGCTATGCTGCCAGCGAGCCCGAACGCAGGGGTTACATGGCCAGGATGCACTCTTTGTGGTGTGAGATGCATCCGGAACACGACCACCTGTCGCAGCAGAACTTGCGCGACCAGGCCAACCATCTGCGAAAAAAGGAAAATACCCACCAACCGCAGGTTCAGAGTAACGCACCACCAGCCGAACCACCCTCTCCGTCACAGGCAGCACCTCCACCTGCTGACGTGAGTACCGCACGTTTGTCGGTATCTCCTACTAAGAGGGAGGATGTAGGTCAGACTGACTCTGAACTATTACGATCGCGGTTAAGAAGCACAATTAGCTATGACGAAGGACAGACTAGGCAGAGAAGCATCCATCGCAAGATCTCTCTGCGGGGTAACCACCTGCCCCAAATGAATGGACTCATCGACGAGATCCTGACAGAGACGTCAGATCTCTGGACGGTGAATTGCGTGGTCTACGCTGCGGCCAAGGTTTTGGCAACCCCCCGAAAGGACTCCTCTCGGGAGGATAAAGCAGCAGCAAGGCTGGAAAAGCTGGATGCCAAGATCACGCTGGCGCGACAGCAGGCGTCGAAGATTCAGTGTGTGATTGAGTACATCACTGCCGGGCGAACCTTTACATCCAAAGTTCGGCGCATTGCGCGCAGCCTCAGGTTCAACCATCACACACTGAACAAAAACGTGTTGCTTACTATTAAGCAGCACGAGGTCGATAGGGTACGGGCGCTTACCTCGGCCAAGAAAAAACTCCTGAAAAGGAGTAAAGCCGTAAGGGAGAATTCCACCTTTCTCCTTCAGCCGTCCCGTCTCTTTCGGCCTCCTCTGCCTGTTGTTGAATCCCCGCCACCCGTTCATGAGGTCGAGCGTTTCTGGAAGGATATCTACGAAACGACGAGGCCATTCAATGGAGACACTCCAGCCATCGCACTCTTTAAAGAGTTCTGCGACCGCCACCTACACAATGTGGATGGACCCCTTTCAGTCACGGAAAGTGACGTGAAGCACGCTTTGTCTGGCAAGAAGAATTTCGCGGCTCCAGGAATGGATGCCGTGAATAGCTTCTGGTGGAAGAAGTTCACTTCTACCCACAAACATCTAGCCAGAATCTTCACGTCCCTCATCACAGGTAGAGAACCATTTCCACCTTGGCTGACTGAGGGACGCACGGTTCTCATTCCGAAAAAGGGAGACTTGTCCAATCCGAAGAACTATCGCCCTATAACCTGTCTAAACACTGTATACAAGGCGTTCACCACGATCTTGAGCGACCTTATCCTCCGGCAGATCCAGCCTGTGTGGGAGGAGGTGTACGAGCAAAGGGGGTGCAAACGAGGAATCGCGGGATGCAAGGACAACCTGCTCATTGACAGGTGCATATGTCAGGATGCCGCCCGACATAAGCGAAACCTATCAATGGCATGGGTGGACTATCGCAAGGCTTTCGACACCACTTCGCATGAGCTTCTCATCGCCGTGCTGAAGTTGATGAAAGTCCACCCAGAGGTTGTGTCCTGCATCCAACGCCTGTTACCACTCTGGAGAACGCGCTTCGTGTTGACTTCGGGCAAACGGACCGTCTCCACTGAGTTGGTAACATACCACCGTGGCGTTTTTCAAGGCGACAGCTTGAGCCCCCTCCTGTTCTGTATTTCCCTCCTCCCCCTCTCCTTCAAGCTGAGACGAGGCCGAGGATACATGTGCGGTGTTCCTGGTGACAGGAAGCACAAGGTCACCCATTTGTTTTACATGGATGACCTTAAACTGTATGCTTCCAACGCCAAAGAACTGCGCGTTGCACTGGACACCGTACATCAATACAGTGAGGATATAGGGATGGAATTCGGATTGGACAAGTGTGCATCCATCCACCTGGCGAAAGGAAGAATATCGGAGGACAAGGAAGACTCGCAACTCGTTGACGGGAACGTCGTTCGTCATCTGCAAGATGACGAATGCTACGAATACCTCGGCGTCCCCCAGGGTCGAATGCAGGAGGTAGCAGCAGTGAAGGAAAGACTCACCGCCAAGTACAGACAGACTCTCAGAAAAATCTGGAGTTCTGAGCTGTCTAGCAAGAACAAGGTTCTTGCCACGAACATGTTCGCGGTTCCGACACTGCTGTACACCTTCGGATGCATGAAATGGAATGTCAACGAGTTGCAAAACCTCGACCGGGGAACGAGGAAGATGCTGACCATCTATAGAAGTCTTCATCCGAAATCTTCCGTCACCAGATTGTATCTCCCTCGCAGTGTAGGCGGTAGAGGTCTGTTGAGCCTGGAGTGTCTACATAACAGAGTTGTTTTGGGTACAGTTTGCCGTGTGTTCAACAGCACGGACCCCCTGCTCACTCTCGTAAGGGAGCACGAAGGTGCCGGGGTGGGGGCGTTCCTCTTCCAGGCGGCGAAGAGGGCAGCGGACGAAATCGGTCTGGACTTTGACCTGTCATCCGACGGTAACGACAGTGGCACGTCAATCGTGTCACTGAGGGCAGACGTCTTAAAGCTCGAGGTCAAAAAGGCTGAGCAGAAGACCTTGCTCAAGACGCACACCGATAAGCCCATGCATGGAGGTTTCTACCGAAACATGGAAAAACATGGGCTATCGAAGGAGCTGACGTTTGCCTTCCTTCGTTCCGCGGGTCTCAGGTCCGAAACAGAGGGTTTCGTTCTCGCGTGCCAGGATGGTGTCATCAACACTCTCGTGTACCGCCGAATGATATTCAAGGCGGAGGTGACGGACACGAGATGCAGAGCGTGCCGAGCCAAGCCGGAGACTTTGAGTCACCTTCTCTCCGGCTGCAGTTATTACGCGCAATCAGCGTATTTAACTAGGCACAATGCAGCTCTGCGAGTGTTATATTTCCACCTTCGACATCATTACGGCATCGACGAAGTTTATGTGCTGCCCTATGCCCCTGGAGATATTGAGTCCGTCGTGGAGAACGACAAAATAAAAATCTGGTGGAATTACTCATTCCCCACCACCAGGCAGTTGGAGGCGAACAAGCCTGACATCGTTCTCCTCGACCGCCAATCTCGTTCCATGTTCGTAATCGAGTTTTCGGCTCCGGCCGATACGAACTTGGACGCGAAAGAGGCGGAAAAACGGACGAAATATCAAGACCTGCTGTTCGAACTTCGGCAGATGTACCCGGGACACTCTGTAAAACTAGTAGTCCTAGTCATAGGTGTGCTCGGTGGAATCAAGGGCTCGCTGATACAGAGCATCAAGTGTATTCCTGCTTGCGTGGCACAGGCGGAATCACTTGCAGCCCGCATGCAGAAGGCCGTCCTCTTGGGGTCGCTCCGTCTGCTCCGTGCGCACGACCCGAACGCAGCGTAGCCACTGATCCGATGGGTTAATCGGAAGCGGCTACGAACTCTGCACCCCCCCTCTCGAGTTCTCGGCCATTATGACGGCAACGAAACCCGATGTTAGCCGGGGACTCGGAGGGGAAAGTTACAGAAGTAAAATACACATAATAATAATAATAATAATAATAATAATAATAATAATAATAATAATAATAATAATAATAATAATAATAATAATAATAATAATAATAATAATAATAATAATAATAATAATAATAATAATAATAATAATAATAATAATAATAATAATAATAATAATAATAATAAACTAGTAAATGTAATAATAATAAACTAGTAAAAGTAAAAAAACTCGGACTAGTAATAATAATAATAATAATAGTAAACTAGGGTACGAAAGCGGACCACCAGCCTCCTCGTGGCGTACCTGGCAACGGCTTTGCCGGCTAATGGTGGACGTCTATGTGGCGGGCTAACCACCCGCCATGTAGTAATCTGGTTCCAAAAATGAACTCAGATAAGGCCACCCACAACCGGCCCCTCTCGGATGGGGGCCCCAGTAGAGTTGGGCGTGGCAAAGCAAAAAGAACTCAGGTGGGAGCTCGCATGGAGTGGACGGAAGCCTTAAGGGGCGACCTCCTCGCCTGCTATGCTGCCAGCGAGCCCGAGCGCAGGGGTTACATGGCCAGGATGCACTCTTTGTGGTGTGAGATGCATCCGGAACACGACCACCTGTCGCAGCAGAACTTGCGCGACCAGGCCAACCACCTGCGAAAAAAGGAAAATATCCACTAACCGCAGGTTCAGAGTAACACACCACCAGCCGAACCGCCCTCCCCGTCACAGGCAGCGCCTCCACCTGCTGACGTGAGTACCGCACGTTTGTCGGTATCTCCTACTAAGAGAGAGGATGTAGGTCAGACTCACTCTGAACTATTACGATCGCGGTTAAGAAGCACAATTAGCTATGACGAAGGACACACTAGGCAGAGAAGCATCCATCGAAAGATCTCTCTGCGGGGTAACCACCTGCCCCAAATGAATGGACTCATCGACGAGATCCTGACAGAGACGTCAGATCTCTGGGCGGTGAATTGCGTGGTCTACGCTGCGGCCAAGGTTTTGGCAACCTCCCGAAAGGACTCCTCTCGGGAGGATAAAGCAGCAGCAAGGCTGGAAAAGCTGGATGCCAAGATCACGCTGGCGCGACAGCAGGCGTCGAAGATTCAGTGTGCGATTGAGTACATCACTGCCGGGCGAACCTTTACATCCAAAGTTCGGCGCATTGCGCGCAGCCTCAGGTTCAACCATCGCACACTGAACAAAAACGTGTTGCTTACTATTAAGCAGCACGAGGTCGATAGGGTACGGGCGCTTACATCGGCCAAGAAAAAACTCCTGAAAAGGAGTAGAGCCGTAAGGGAGAATTCCACCTTTCTCCTTCAGCCGTCCCGTCTCTTTCGGCCTCCTCCGCCTGTTGTTGAATCCCCACCACCCGTTCATGAGGTCGAGCGTTTCTGGAAGGATATCCACGAAACGTCGAGGCCATTCAATGGAGACACTCCGGCCATCGCACTCTTTGAAGAGTTCTGCGACCGCCACCTACACAATGTGGATGGACCCCTTTCAGTCACGGAAAGTGACGTGAAGCACGCTTTCTCTGGCAAGAAGAATTTCGCGGCTCCAGGAATGGATGCCGTGAATAGCTTCTGGTGGAAGAAGTTCACTTCTACCCACAAACATCTGGCCAGAATCTTCACGTCCCTCATCACAGGTAGAGAACCATTTCCACCTTGGCTGACTGAGGGACGCACGGTTCTCATTCCGAAAAAGGGAGACTTGTCCAATCCGAAGAACTATCGCCCTATAACCTGTCTAAACACTGTATACAAGGCGTTCACCACGATCTTGAGCGACCTTATCCTCCGGCAGATCCAGCCTGTGTGGGAGGAGGTGTACGAGCAAAGGGGGTGCAAACGAGGAATCGCGGGATGCAAGGACAACCTGCTCATTGACAGGTGCATATGTCAGGATGCCGCCCGACATAAGCGAAACCTATCAATGGCATGGGTGGACTATCGCAAGGCTTTCGACACCACTTCGCATGAGCTTCTCATCGCCGTGCTGAAGTTGATGAAAGTCCACCCAGAGGTTGTGTCCTGCATCCAACGCCTGTTACCACTCTGGAGAACGCGCTTCGTCTTGACTTCGGGCAAACGGACCGTCTCCACTGGGGTGGTAACATACCACCGTAGCGTTTTTCAAGGCGACAGCTTGAGCCCCCTCCTGTTCTGTATTTCCCTCCTCCCCCTCTCCTTCAAGCTGAGACGAGGCCGAGGAAACATGTGCGGCGTTCCCGGTGACAGGAAGCACAAGGTCACCCATTTGTTTTACGTGGATGACCTTAAACTTTATGCTTCCAACGCCAAAGAACTGCGCGTTGCACTGGACACCGTACATCAATACAGTGAGGATATAGGGATGGAATTCGGATTGGACAAGTGTGCATCCATCCACCTGGCGAAAGGAAGAATATCGGAGGACAAGGAAGACTCGCAACTCGTTGACGGGAACGTCGTTCGTCATCTGCAAGATGACGAATGCTACGAATACCTCGGCGTCCCCCAGCGTCGAATGCAGGAGGTAGCAGCAGTGAAGGAAAGACTCACCGCCAAGTACAGACAGACTCTCAGAAAAATCTGGAGTTCTGAGCTGTCTAGCAAGAACAAGGTTCTTGCCACGAACATGTTAGAGGTTCCGACACTGCTGTACACCTTCGGATGCATGAAATGGAATGTCAACGAGTTGCAAAACCTCGACCGGGGAACGAGGAAGATGCTGACCATCTATAGAAGTCTTCATCCGAAATCTTCCGCCGCCAGATTGTATCTCCCTCGCAGTGTAGGCGGTAGAGGTCTGTTGAGCCTGGAGTGTCTACATAACAGAGTTGTTTTGGGTACAGTTTGCCGTGTGTTCAACAGCACGGACCCCCTGCTCACTCTCGTAAGGGAGCACGAAGGTGCCGGGGTGGGGGCGTTCCTCTTCCAGGCGGCGAAGAGGGCAGCGGACGAAATCGGTCTGGACTTCGGCCTGTCATCCGACGGTAACGACAGTGGCACGTCAATCGTGTCACTGAGGGCAGACGTCATAAAGCTCGAGGTCAAAAAGGCTGAGCAGAAGACCTTGCTCAAGACGCACACCGATAAGCACATGCATGGAGGTTTCTACCGAAACATGGAAAAACATGGGCTATCGAAGGAGCTGACGTTTGCCTTCCTTCGCTCCGCGGGTCTCAGGTCCGAAACAGAGGGTTTCGTTCTCGCGTGCCAGGATGGTGTCATCAACACTCTCGTGTACCGCCGAATGATATTCAAGGCGGAGGTGGCGGACACGAGATGCAGAGCGTGCCGAGCCAAGCCGCAGACTTTGAGTCACCTTCTCTCCGGCTGCAGTTATTACGCGCAATCAGCGTATTTAACTAGGCACAATGCAGCTCTGCGAGTGCTGTATTTCCACCTTCGACATCATTACGGCATCGATGAAGTTTATGTGCTGCCCTATGCCCCTGGAGATATTGAGTCCGTCGTGGAGAACGACAACATAAAAATTTGGTGGAATTACTCATTCCCCACCACCAGGCAGTTGGAGGCGAACAAGCCTGACATCGTTCTCCTCGACCGCCAATCTCGTTCCATGTTCGTAATCGAGTTTTCGGCTCCGGCCGATACGAACTTGGACGCGAAAGAGGCGGAAAAACGGACGAAATATCAAGACCTGCTGTTCGAACTTCGGCAGATGTACCCGGGACACTCTGTAAAACTAGTAGTCCTAGTCATAGGTGTGCTCGGTGGAATCAAGGGCTCGCTGATACAGAGCATCAAGTGTATTCCTGCTTGCGTGGCACAGGCGGAATCACTTGCAGCCCGCATGCAGAAGGCCGTCTTGGGGTCGCTCCGTCTGCTCCGTGCGCACGACCCGAACGCAGCGTAGCCACTGATCCGATGGGTTAATCGGAAGCGGCTACGAACTCTGCACCGCCCCTCCCGAGTTGTCGGCCATTATGACGGCAACGAAACCCGATGTTAGCCGAGGACTCGGAGGGGAAAGTTACAGAAGTAACATTATAATAATAATAAACTTTATTCACGGGTAATTAAACCCAATTTCACTTGAAATACATAAAGTACATAAAACAAATAATGACTTGTATAAAGAATTGCACATACAATCAATTAACCTAAATCATGTAAAATATAACGTTCAGTTTCACATACCAGAAAGAATATAAAGGATAATTTTTTGATCTAATAAATATATGTTAACGTGGGATGTAACTATAAGCTTCAGACATACAACTTTATTCATAAAAATAGGAGTCAAGAATTTTTCATTTTACTTCCTTACAACAGTCAAGGTTTTTCATTGTAATTTCTTAAAAACTAGTCATCATAAATAATATTTAAAAAAATATGATAATATATACGCTTCAGACAAACAAATTCAATTCATAAAAATACAATAGCCAAGATTTTTCAATTTGATTTCTTAAAAATTTGTCATCATAAATAATATAAAAAATATGATAATATATACGTTTCAGACAAAAAAAATAAAATAAAATAAAAAAAATTCATTCATAAAAATACAATAGTCAAGATTTATCATTGTAATTTCTTAAAATCTTGTCATCATAAATAATATAAAAATATAATAATATATACGCTTCAGACAAAAAAATTCATTCATAAAAATACAATAGACCAGATTTTTCAATTTCTTAAATACTTGTCATCATAAATAATATAAATATATATATATATATATATATATATATATATATATATATATATATATATATATATGTGTGCATTCTCTGTGTAACTGAAGAAGGGATAACACCCGAAACGTCTCTAAGTAAGACTCTCTCTTTACTTTCGTCTTTTTACCCCCTGTAAGTTTCCTCTTTATATATATATATATATATATATATATATATATATATATATATATATATATATATATATATATATATATATATATATAAAATATGCACCGGTATTAGCCATTGATTTCAAATTTTATTGTTGTAGGCTTCCCTTTGTAAGTCTCTCAATGTTCATAATCATAAAAAATGTATTACTTAACACTTTTCACAATCTTTTTATAGCAAGATGATTTTCACCATTTACGCCGGTGAATGTACAGAATAACTCGGATTGCGTAGTTTTTTCGACCATCATCGGCGTCTAACGATGCAATAATTCTGGGAAACGCGTCGTGACAACAAAATATTTTAGGAAAGCAATAAGTATTGTACTTCATTACGAATGCGAACTATATGTTTCTGCTGTAAGATTTCATTTTCACAGACCACAGCGTTGGTAGCCTAAGATGAGCCTTTATTATGGACGAGAAACACGCGAGGTGAACACCATCTGCCGAGGTGCATCTTGTATTGACCTGCTTGTATTCGAGAAACATCACGTCAGCAGTCTTCCCAGGTACTCCCATATTTTTAACCCTCCCTCCTATTACATGAAGTCATCTGGTTTTCCTTACCCCCTTCTCATTCCAGGATGGGATCCTACTCTTCGTACCCTCCTTCCTAACTAAGAAGGGGATTTATTGCCGGGATACATTCCACAAGGTCAGCATTTACGCAGATACCCTCGGTATTCGCCGGTTTTGAGTTTCGTCAATTTTTTCTGAGGAATAGTTTTATTTTTTTTTGTTGGTTGCCACGAATTTCGGCGAGCCCACATGACCTCGATGCTAATTTTGCTAAAACAAAGGGCGTTCTCCTGTTCAGTTTGGCGTTGTTTCTCATTGTGTGAGCATCACCCCGGCGGAAACGGACTTCTTTGAACAGCTTTTTTTGGCGACATTGGTCAACCTACTGAATCTGATCCTAACGCCAAAATATCAAGAAGCGAAGTTACCCAAGATAGCGCCTTGACACCGATGATCCTTATGGAGGTTTCCTTATTTTCAACCTTTTTTTAACCTTCTCCCTTCCTAACGTAATATCTGAACCTCACTCTCACCTAAGCGCCGTCTTCCTTACGTCGTCCTCCATGAGCATATTAGTTTTCATATTTATTTTATCATAACTTCTTAATCTTTCAAGTGATAAACGCTATTTTTTCTCTTTAAACTTGTTTTTTTTGTATGTAAAGCCAACGATGTAAATAAATTCTGGAATGGGGAGAGAGATGAAACGGAAAATCATTGCTGGTAAAAGCCGAAGTCTTGCATACAACTTTCGAGGTTTTCCTGATAAAGCGAAGCACTTATAGGATATAAGAATTCCATGTAAATCAGGGGCGAGAGATTTAAAGACATAAAGGAAGTGCGGAACACAATTTGCTACAGTCGAAGGAAGGCCAACTGGCTGTAGATAAATTGCATACAATGACACAGTCTTCGAGTGGTAATGAAAATGAAGATTGGGTGATTCGGAACCAGAAGAGCAGAAGTTCACTGCTTCTGTCAAAGTTAAATATGTAGGTATTATTTTTTTAGCAAGAGCCTTTGAAGTTTCTTCCATAAACTAAAAAAAACTGGAGTAATGGGTGTGCATCAAGGTAGTTGCCGTTTATACAACTCCATAGGGAGCGATAAATCCCTAATATTCTTACAGTGACGACGTTCTTCCCGCCATCTTTTCACCCTACTCGAGGTACAAGCTCGTAAAAATCGCATAATCAGGAGTATATCATTTTCTCAAGACGAGTTTTGATTTTATTTCATCAAAGGACAATAATCTGTAAACCAAAGAATGGTCGAATGAAATCATCAGGGGGATCGGGTTGTCGTGGTGGCTAGAGTAATCGCCTACCACACGGGCGGTCATGGTTCAAATCCCTGCAGAGGAGGGTGTTTTTCTGAAGAAACCCGATCTTTACTTGAGTGTCTTGTTGAGGGCACTTCAAGTACAGTACAGGATGAGACGTTAAACTGTGGTCCCATTGGCGCCTATCGTTAAGAGTAGGCTAATGCCGACGCCGGGTTTCTATCCACCCTTCCTCCCTTACCTGTCCCCTATGGCACAAATGACCTTGGCTGCCGATCGCCTACCCAAAAATATCCAAATCGAATAAAATCACCGAAAAATAATTTTAAGCGCGATATCATTCAATAATTGCAAACTTACTGCCGGTATCTACCGATCTAACGGCAAACGGATCCTCAGGACCCGATTGTTGGATAAGGCATACGTGAAAATTTTGACCTTGTTGAGGAATTCTCATGCAATTAATTGTATTGTTAGTTTTCAGGAACAAAGAGATAATATGAGTTTTAATACCCTATGGTCACAAGCACTTATGAGTAGAATAAAATGTCTCCTTCATATTAGTTCCACCGAGTAGACGTAGTGTAAAATCACATAAACTCGAGAGGTATCTATTCGATTTATAGATAAAAGTTTTATGTAGACGTGAATATAATATTGTATGTGTTTAAGCGGCAAATTATTGTTTCTGTCTGTTTTATTTCATTTGCAAAGGCTTATCTGACAATGCTAGATTCTAAGGTATAAAAATCTCTAATGATAAGAGTAATTCAAAACTTGCCTCATTCTATGAAATTATGTTATATCATGCTGTTGCAGAAGGACGAGAAATAAGATACAGCGCTCATAGTATGACGAAACACAAATCCATACCGGGGCATATCTCACCTTAAAAACCCTCCAGGAAAGCCTCGAAATCTTCATCGGAGGAATTCTTACCAAGTGCAGCGCGATATTGTGTGTGTGATGATCTAGAATTACATACTACTCTGAGGGACTTCCCAAAGACGTGTGGCATAGAATATTGGGACACCAGCCACGTAAATGGATGGAATGAGATGATGAATTTAGTATAGTGAAAGTACAATGGTGGATTGCATGTCAACAGAATGCCTCTAAATCTAGCCATATTATTGTTGTAGTGACCAATTTTTCGCGGAAAAAGTAAACATTAGCTTTCATCAATCCAGAATACTATTTCCCTTATTTGTCTCTTCTATCAATTCCAGAGATACTCAGCGAAGTTAAAATGATGAAATCCGTGTCTCACTGGTTTATTATGAAATTTTCACCGTATCTACATCTGCATCTATGAAATGCCGTGCAATTCACCACTAGGGTGTGTGGCATGGAGTGATTCAACACCAATGCAGCACACATCCTAGTTCAATCAAAACCGCGCGCGTTCCCCCGAATTCCAGCCGCAGGCCAAAATTGTAAGTAAAATAAATGTTCATACAGAAAGGTAGAAAGAAAGTGGATAGGAACACATAAAATTTACAAACACAATGGTGGTGTGAAGATGAAATGATGGCCGATTCCAAGCAGAAAAAATTCGACTGGACCGGGAATCGAACCACGGACCTTTGGATGTCGCGTCCACTGCTCAGACCACCGAGCTACCCAGTCTACTAGTGGAGTCGGCGGAGGGTTTATAGGAACAGACACTCTCCATGGCATGACCCACGAGTGTGTCTGTTCCTATAAACCCCCCGCCGATTCCAGTGGATTCTTAGTAGTAGTATATATCTGAAACTAGTCCTACTTCATGTGGGTCCCATACTGAGCAAGAGGGGGGTAGAGTAATGTAAACGGGGAATTAGAAGTATATGCCTACGGCCATTGGTGGGGGGTGAGTTCCGATCAGTTCTATTCCAGCAAGGGAACATTCTTCGCACTCCTTCGATTCGCTTCATCCGTCTCCCCATTACTATCCCTTCATTTCTAAGGCTTGGGAGGAGGAACGCAGTTGTATTGGGGAGGCATGATTCGGTGTCTGAGGAGTGCGTTGTGCCGTCGGAGAGGGAGAGCCGACGACATAAATATCACAGGAGGGACTCGGACCAACAGGCAGAGCAGGGAGTGAGGGTCGCAAGTCCACTGCCCTCTTCAAGAGCAGAGCAGACCATGGATGTTTACAGATGGGTCTCCCTCTCATTTCCCGGCGTGCGAGGGAAATATATGTGGGCGCAGGAGGTCACGATGAGTCTCTTGGAGGCCGGTCTTTGAAAGCGCGGTTGGAAGGGTCGGGTGACTGCTTCGAGTCGTGTTATTTATAAAATTTATATCACGATAGCCAACCAATTCTAAAGCCCCAAATATCCAATCTTTCATCACTAGTTATTAGACATTATAGAACAAGGATTCAAACTATGCCAGATGTGGAATTGTGGAAATGTTCAACAAGATTATGTTACTATGTTGGGCATATTTTCCCAGCTTTAGATTTCTTCAGTTGCTTGGTGAATATAGACTGAAGGGGAAATGCTAATTGATGGGATATGAAACATCAACGGCAAAGGTGAAGAATGTCAATTATCATTATTCAACCTGTTAGAAGTCTCGTACAGCTCAAGTACCGAGGACCTAATTATGGTCGGGTTTTTCGCGTTAATTGCTGATCGTAATGATTGGGGTCCCAGTGCCACTAGTACTCCCTAGCTTAAGAAATTAAAATCTATTCCCGCAATCCATCTCAACCTTTTACGTTACATTTCTAAGTCTTTACTGCACGCAATTTGTAAGGAGCTTCGTTGTTTTCAATTCGCGAAAGTTAGTTTTCGACTGTTTTCGAGGAGACTGAGGTCACATTTCGCCTGCGGAAAGGTGAAAAATATCCTACTCCGTGGGTAAAAGTATCAAAATGTTCTGTCCGCACGTTCCGCCTGGGTTCACATGCGTGCGGAGTCTGCAGAAAGCCTGCGGAAAAGCGGACTGGGATTCACATGCGTGCGGAATCTGCGGAACGGTGTGCCTGCTGAAAGCCTGCGGAACCCGCGGAAAGGGAAAGATGGGCTGAATCTTTGGGTAGAAATATAATTCACTCTTATTTGGACGCCATGAAAAGCTGACACTATGAATCTCCTCTACTTATCGTTTACTATATTTTTTGACCCAGCGCTTTTGGTGTAACTCTTTTTGGATACATATTGCTTTTGATAATGTTTGGTTTCCCGGTTTGAGCCTGCTTTCACGGAATTTCGGACTTCGGATGATTTGCGCTTCCTGTCTCTTTCGGAAGGAGAATCTGTAAAGTCCTTAAAGTGCAATTTTCCGGAAATCATAGCTTTGAATGTAAATACAACAAGCCTAGAGAATTGAATATCTCATGACATATTCCTCCAGGATCTAGCTAATCTTGAGATTAATGTTGTCTGATCAGCTAATTATCGTGTTCCAAGGTTTTATGAATAATTATACTAATGATGGTACAGTTTATTGACTGTAAACAAAGATGAGAAAATCAGTCAGTCTTATATTCTAATAGGATCATTCAAGTATGTGTCTGACCATGAGCAACATACACTTTTATATCGAGTGCAATTTTGAGTTTGCATGGTGTAGTGTATATAGCTGTATTTCATAAAATTGTCAAACGACGTGCCCTATCTTTCGTATCTATAACTACTCTGAACCATTATAAGGTTCAAGGTTTTTTTGTTCTTCCCTAACGCATTGCACAACTGTTAATGGGGTACGCTTCGTTATTCGACCGCAAATCGAAGGATAGCTGTCATTCTGAGGTGCATCATGTGAGGGGACGCGCCGGTAAGACACCAATATCTGTCGTAGGGTTTTCGAAGCCGCTATAATTACCAGTTGAATGATAACTAGAAGGTCGACCTTCCGTTAATTGCTCGAATTTTTCATTTCTTTTTGTCTGAAGTGGATAGCTAGCATAGCTTTCGAGGGCAGGTCTGATATAAAAATCGTTTCCTTGTTTAATTTGAATTACGCACGTCTTTAGAAAGTCGTATGATTTCTTACAATAAATGCACATTCTTATTAATCATGGGAAATTCCCAACTTGGTCGGTTAATTAAATGATATTACATCTTCCATGAACTGCTGGCATGCAGTTCCGTAAGATTCTCGGATCGCTCAGGGAATCAGCGCCGCGAGTGGCGACTTGGGTGAAACTAATAAAATGCGCGGGGCCCTGGCAGCACTTTCATTGGCCGAGTCGGTAATCCTCTCTGTACAATCCATGTTCACGGCTTTGCGAACGAAATAGACACGTAATTTCTTTGTTTTCATTATGCGCAGGCTGATTTTCGACTGATTTCGAGGAGTCTGGCGTCAAAATTTTCTGTCCGCACGTTCCGTGCCCTCTGCGGTGCTCTGCGGAATAGACTCGACCCACTCACCCAGTGATTAGCTAGTTGCATTTCCGCGGACACGCCGTTCAGCAGATGCCGTACCTATGTGAACCCAGCTATATGAGACGTAAAAGAAAAATAGGTGTGTTATTTTCATGAAGATTAGGATTGAGATTTTATTTTAAATCTGTAAAATAATCCTTAAATAGTTAATTGGAATTCCGGAAATACGACTACTGCCCTCTCGTAGTGCTGTTTCCTCTGCCCCCTCTGTTCTTCACGCCTAGTCACATTTTCGTTACTTATCGGTAGCTTTCGGTCATGGTGGCTGATCACGTGGATAACGTTGGCGGGGATGCGGTAGGTTGTGGCGGAGATGCAGTCTATTCAGGCATGGAAAGGTTAGTGACGCAGTTGTAGCCCTTAATGATCGACCACCCTGTCTAAAATACTGGCTTGATACATTAACTCAAGGGGAAAGGCACTTCTGGCGGTGATAAGTTGAGATGGGTAATGAATGAAATTTTCATCTCGGTTGCATGGGGAATCCGTGAGCACGTTAACGAAAACTTACGTATTGGTAATTTGTTTGTTTCTTACATTCACCTGTTAATGTATTGCGTTGTTTCTGGTGTCATTGCGTTGAATGTGATTCATTCTTGAAATATTCGGTTGGTTACCGAGGAATTTGTCATAGTTATGTTCTCGAAAACTTTCATTTACGCTCATCAATCGCTTGGGATACGAATATACGATTTCGAGTAGGAAGTACTGGCGTTAGAAACTTGTGGAATTAAAATGAAAGTGTTTGTTTAGACTATGGTTTGTGATATCACTAAGTGCTCAGGTGATTTGTAGAATGGCATTTAGATTCTCTACAGAGAGAAGACAAAAACAGGCGTTGATGAGTTAAATATGGACTCATAAATATGTTCCATTCGAATGTTTGAAGATCACTCTTTCTGAATTTGTACTTGCCCTCACTCATTGCAAGACTGAATAATCATTAAATTATGAATTTTCGAAAAAGTGGTCACGCCACAGTTCTCCACTTAATCAAACATTTTCATTATGTGAGAGAAGAAAACATTGGCGATGAGTAAAATGTGGACTTAAAAATTATGTTCCATTCGAATGTTTAATGATAGCGATCTAGCTACATTGTATCGTGTAAATATATAAAACATTGGCCGCGTATATTTCAAGGTTTTGCGACAGACCAATGAAAAATGTTTATAAAGGGATTTGCAATTTTTTTAAATGATTCGTTATAATTCCATGAATTAATGGGTAAATCCAGAGTTGTGTATCGTCCCGCATGCGGATCGGGGCTTTAGCGGGAAGGTGGGGTCATTGCCCCCAAATCTTCGTCCTCTTCAGAGCAGCATTGAAAGAGGCCGGGAATTGATGGTGAACTTAATTGTCCCAATAACTTCAAATCATGTATTAGCAAGAAATAATTAGTATAGAACTGACGAGAGCTGCGATTATCGCTCACGAGTGTTGTGGGGTATTCCTTGCTAAGCAGCAGGAGGCGCCTAAGCGGGTAATGGAAAGGTATGTGAAAGCTAAATGATGTGACTTCGTACACCCTACTGCATTCCTACCTACATTTTTGACCAAGTTACTTCCTCCGTACCGTAATGAAAAAGTCTTCTGGCGACTGAATGTGACATTGTTCATGTTAAAAATCGTCGATGGCTAAGTTCATTGAACACCTCTCTCCCGCGGTACCTATGGGCAACTGGACGTGAAACGTTTCGAAGTAATACTCTATACCGACCCAAGAAATCTGTGATTAGCTTTGTTATTGTTTCGTGGGAAGATAAGTCGTTGTATGGAATACGTACCAATAAATGGTTTCCAAATGCCCGTTGGTCTATCTGATTTTTTGTCACATTTTCGAATTCTATTTCAAAATATTTCCCGGTAAATGTCCGCTTCCGTCGCACACCTTTGAAACACTTATTCCCGGAAATAGGTGATATAAAGGATAATGACTGTGACATAGTTCTTGAAAAATCACAGTACAAAACAAAAGTTACAATAAAGTTGTTAAGCCACAGGTTTTTGAGATATTTACGTTAGAAGATGACCAATTTTCGTCATTTTTTCGACGCCATTTTCTTAGTTTCGCGAAAGCTCCGACAGAGGGATATTTCTAACTTCACCTCCACAGTATACGCTTTATACGTCTTCATATGCCTACAATTATTTCCACCATTCTAATCACTAACCGTCTCGAGGGAGATTTTTTCTAGAATATATACGTCTCTACGTGCCTACACCACCTATTTCCACCCTTCTAATCACCAACCGCCTCGAGGGAGTTTTTTTATAGAAAATATACGTAATTGCATGCCCACGCTATCTATTTCCACCCTTCTAATCACCAACCGTCTCGAGGGAGATTTTATCTAGAAAATGTCTCAATAACATGGGACGGGAGATATTAGTTTGTAAATGCAACTCAGCGACTGTCGCGCCGCGCTGCGGTCAAAAGTGGAAACAGTGCAATGGCGGCCGGGAAAAACGTCACCTCAAGCTTTGAAAATTTCCTATGTATCGTAGATTACTTATTCCTCCAAAATAAAATTATCACTAGATACTGGCATCTTTATAGTTTTTGTCACATAAATTTCGTGGCGATACGAAGTGTGGAAAGGGTCGAAAATTTTTGAAAGATTTGTGACGGAAGCGGACATTAACCTATTTTCCATCTATCCCGCACTATCACAAGTTTTATTTATGCATTTTATAATTCTTTATAATGACTTTCATTTGTATATAGTTACATTAAGTGATGCGTCATGTTATTAGATATGCCAGTGGTTGTGGCTGCCTCCACTTGGAAACATTCGATGTGTCTAAGGGATGAGCATCTTGTGCAAACCTTGGTTAGATTCTTCAAATAAAAACTGGTGAATAAGATAGTGATACCTTTCTTTTGACAAGAGATCGTTCCTTTGACAAGAAATCAAATTACTTGATTAGAATTAGTTGTAATAAATATTAAAAGTTGTTAGCATCGTAAGTTACTCAAATTGTAATGTCTCTTCAATTTATAGGAACACTATTTTTCCACCTTCTTCACATATTGTCGGTTATAAGTGCAGTGAATGTAAATGTAGGCTGCTAAGATGGCTGTGTATGCAGTGGTCTGAGTGGCGTCTGTGTTTGTCAGTTACACCTCTCCCAGAATTGTGCCTATGATGAATGATGATAGTGTGATATGCTCGAGATGATAAAGACAGAGGAGGGATGAATACATCTATTCCAGAATGAACTCGTGGAAGCCTCACAGTCGCCACTCAGCATCTTCTTGAGAAGCTGTCATTTGTTGAAATTTTGAAGGTGTGTATACATTTTGTTCGAAAGTGATCCACAGTAAATAGCGTGTATTTGGAATGTTGCTTTCAGCTGTTAAAATTTGTCCACTGCCTCTCTTGGACCACTCTGTGCAGTGGAGACCCTGGTAGTGACCTATGTTCTCATGGCATGAGTTATTTAAACATGTCAAGGTGCCTGGTGCTGTTAACTTAAATCTTGTGACCCATTCCCCTATGCACCCCAGCTTAATGTCTCCATCATTAAATTATGTTCTCCTTTAGTGCTGGGCAAACTCCTGCACTATTTATGTGGAAGGGGTTTAGAGGAGAAATATGGCTGATGTTGGAAGTGTTGCATTCATTAAATGTAATTTCTTATTGTATACTTGTTCGTGTGATTCAGTCATCAGGAAAGGAGAGATAGCCTTTCACCACCCTGCAGAACCATGGAGAAGTGGAAAATCTCAAACTAGGCTGAGTGGAGGGATTGCTGAGTTATTTCGGTGATCTTAAACTTGTTCAATCTCCCTCTCGATTGCTACTCTAGCTCCTTGATCTCTTTCACTCTGCATCCTTCCACGTCTGATGTTTTCCACCATGCTTAGTAATTATATAGGGTTCTCCTGTGATACTTTGCCGTTAGGTCAGTGTTCTTTCACTTTTTCGCTCTGTCTATCCTTCAATGCAATTTTTTTCTACCCACCTCTGTGTATTTTAAAACTGCATATAATTTCATGAGGATGGGATATCTTGCATTCTTTAGTTGCTGGTGGAATATTATTCCATTTCCAAGGTGGTGTGTGCTTGGCTAAGTTTTTGGAAGTATTACGACTTGACATGGTTTAGTGAGATTTTTTTCCCTGGTCATTGCATAGACAAATATTGGATTTTTATTTTTCAAAATTAAGGAATAGTTAGAATCTGGAGTAAATAAATATTGTAACATTAATGGTTCATACATTTTGTTTTCTATCACTGCAATTCTCTCTAAATAACTAAGCATAAGTGCTTAGGTTTTTGATGGAGGGAAGGATTTTGAGAAAGTCTACCAGCTGATTTTCTGATGTCATTTTTCTGTCAAAATTCCTATTTTTGAAACCAAGTCTCTGTGGAGTGCTTACCTGCTTCATTCCCCATGGAATGTGTATGTTACTATCAAGCAATTATCTTGAGGAGTCGCTTGGAATGAGAATGATATTTTTATCATTGGAAAAACAGTATCTTATATTTAGGCCAACTTCCAAGACGATTATGCTAAGCCCTATCTTACTCAAAGTGCTTAATCCAACCCATGAACTGCAGTTTAATTTTTAAAAAGCCACCCAGAAATTTAGAAATGGTTATTTTGTAGTATTATTAGGTTTAGTTCATTTTGGATTCTGGGTTTGTCTTAAAGTAAATTTTATAACTTGTTTAATTGGCTGGTAATGCTCACATGTGCAATATTTATGATATATAAGTCATGAATACCCATTGGATATTTAAGCAAACAAGTCTAGGATGTCAAAATGTATGAAGTATGTGTAAAAAAATTGAGCAGAGAAAGCATATGGGAATACTAATAATATAATAACTTCCCAAAGTTCCAAAAAATGCTAATGAAATAAAATAGAAATGGGATGTTCTCCACGCTAAAATAGTGAAAATGCCTGTACCTGATAATTCGTGTCAGAAATTTTTTTCCTCAGATTGGTGGTGCTTCCTCGGTGGACCTGTAGATTCTGTAGGACTTTCTTGTATACGTTATCCCAGATCTCATAAATAAATGACCACAGCATTAGATGCGCCTCGATATTTTGTTGTATGGGGCATGTTAATCTGTGGGCAAGGTCTGCACATCTGGAAATCTCAGCCACTCGGGTCATCTTCATGGTCTGCAGGTCTTCCCAGGAATGAGTGGCCTTCTGGATTCCTTGACTCTGGAGCAGGAGATTGCAGTGTCATGGAAGGGGTATTGTATTCACTCAAACCTAAAATGCCTCTGTATCTAAGACTGCCCCATTAATGAATGACTCTTGAAACAAAAAAATACTCCTAACTTTACCTCATCAGTGAAAGATTAAATATTTTGTCCTTCATATTTCTTTAATGATTTTATTTGTAGCATAATATGCCGTATGGATATATTTGACATACAATCATTTGGATATTAAAGTAAATCCTAGGTTTGAGATTCAAACAAGTCTAAGCTTTGAGAATTAGATGGTGGGGAAAAAATATACTGATAGCTCCCCCATTTACAGAGTTTTGGAAATATGTTTCCGTCCAAATCATGTAAATATATGGACAGAATAACCCTCTCTCTGATAAACATCAATTGTGGATACTTTCCTCAGTTCAAGGGGAGTATAAACTATATTTGTCATATTAACTATAATCACCATCTGTGGAGACTTCTGACAGATCACCCATGTCCAAATTGCTCTAACTTCAACATCACTCATACATACATACATACATACATGCATACATACCCATCATGCCGTTCCCTTCCGGGGTAGGCACAGTCAAAATGTTTCACTCATTATTACATATTTGTACACCTAACTCTGCTTCAATAATTTCCTCCATACTGACCTGTCCTTGTAAACCTCTTTTGCCTCATATACCCACATACACTTTCATACATGCCCTTCTGTTTTTAAGACTCCTTATATTCCTCCTAAGAATTTCCTAACCACATTCAACCACAACTTTCTCGGACTACCTCTACCTCTCACACCATTCATTCTACTCTCATATATGTTTCGTTATTCGACTGTCATCCACTCTCTCAACATGGCCAAACCAACGAAGCACACTCCTTTCACACCCGTCCATTACTGGAGCATCCAACCCGCATTCATTCATAACCCAGTCAATACTGACCCCATCCATCCTACTTTTGCCTCAAATACTCCTCAGATAACTCATACCCACGGCGTTTAGTCTACTCTTATGTCTATCATGACCTACCCATGTTTCACTACCATATAGCAAAGCGGGAAGAAGTACACTTTTGTTCATGGCAATTTTCTCTTCCTTAGACGAGCACTCATTCCTTGACATGCTCCACATGCTACCTACCACTTTCCTTCCAGCATTCGCACATCTCTTTACCTCCTCATCATCTCCTTATCTTTCGCATACATCTTACCTAAGTACACAAAATCATCCACCTGTTCAAAACACCATCATTTTCACTACATGCATCTCTTACACATTTATCCGTAAATGCATTAAACAGCCATGGAGACATTACGCATCCTTGCTTTACACCCCAATTTATTACAAAGCAATCACTCAGAACTCCGTTAACTCATACACATGCCTTACTATTGTCATACATCGCCATCATAACATTTAATAACTGCCCATTCACTCTATTGTCTCTCAAAACCTTCCACAACATCTTTCTCTTTACTCTGTCGTATGCCTTCTCTAAATTGACAATTGCACAGAACTCTTTCTTTTGGACACTCGTACATTTTTCTATCACTTGCTGAAGTGCAAAAAGCTGGTCACTACCTCCTCTCCCAGGCATAAACCCACACTGCGCACCCCATATTCTGTCGGAAGTAATATTCCTTACGCTTTTGATTAATATTTTACTGAACACTTTTCCCGGGAAACTCAGTAAACTAGTGGCCCGATAATTATTACATTCGGTCTTTCCTCCTTTTCCTTTGCACAACAGAATGATGATAGCATTCTTACAATCTGCTGGAACAACAGAAACCTGTAAGCATAAATTGTATAGTCCACGCGGCCTACTAATTAGTAATTTCCACCCATACTTCAACATTTCACTGGATATCCCATCTATGCCTGCAACCTTCCCATTTTTCAATATTTTCACTGTCGTTTTGACCTTCTCACTGATGTCCTTTTCCATCATCACATTCTTACATACCAATTCAATAGACTCATCCTCAACGCCTGCAATATTATTGTACAATTCTTCAAAATACTCCTTCCACCAGTCCCTGATATTGCTCTCGTCCCACATGATCTCTCCACTTTTGTTATTTACCGCATTCATTCCCCTAACTTCACCCATCTTAGCTCTTTTTACCCACTTCCAAAACAGCTTTTTATTATCTTCAAAATCACTCTGCCTTTTGTCAGCTTCATCCGTATGCATTCTTTCTTTGCTCTCTTTCACAACAATTTAGCATTCACTCTTTTTCTTTCTGTAAATCTCACATGCCTTAGTATGCTCTACCTCAGATTTGGCAGCAATCATATCCTTGTACGCCTCTTTATTTCCTCTGACTGCAATTTTCACTTCTTCATTCCACCAATCGTCACCTTTCCTTCTTCCTATCACTCTTTTTCCACGTGCACTTTCAGCACATTCCACAATCACTCCTTTTTAACACTCCCATGCATCATTTACGTTTTCGTTTCTGATATGCTCCTCCCGTTCTCTCTGCTTCAACGATAGAGCATCATCCTCAAGCATGTAACCATACCGCATTCTTACCTCGCTGTCTGGCAACCTTTCCACTTTTCTCTTATTTGCTTACGTGCAACATTCTTCCTTGGTACCCACTTTCTGTCCATATTCACTTTGGAGAGTACCAGATAGTGGTCTATTCCACATTCAGGTCTATTCCTCATCTCTCTCATGTCCCACACTAACTTCCTCAATCTCTCATCATACACAACAAAATCAATCATGCTTTTACAATTGCCCCTTTGCCAAGTATACATATGTATTCTCTTATGTTTGAACCATCTATTCGATGCAAAGAATCCTTTTTCCAAGCACACACTCACCAAGTTTTCTTTCACACTGCCACACACTCCTTCCACTGTTGCATAGCACGCCACAATCACAACTCTCTGAATACCCACTTTCATGCAAACCCAGAGCAATCTAGGGGATACTAACTCGTACTTCCTTACCAGTAACTTAGCTCTCTCATTAAGAATGAGTCCTACACCTTTACTGCCGTGTACATTATCTTCAACTCCTAACCATATTGCCAGACTACCGCCATCTAATGTAACAGCATCCCGCCCCTTACGCTTAGTTTCGCATACACACAAAACATCCCTCCTCTCACATTCTAAGTACCAAGAGTCCAGTTCGTTACCAGTCCTTATCTCGATGGGCCAACCTTATTCAGCTTCCGCTACCCATCGTGGCTTCGGCTGTCCAAGGCAACATTTTGACATTTAGCAGTAAGTTGTAATAGAGTATGCAAGGTTACCAGCCTTTGCAGTACCTGCACCACGTGCAGCTCTCCCTGCTAATGGTCACGGGGCTCTACCAGTCAGTTTAGGCACATTTTCGCCTGTATGCCACAAGAGAAACCAAAGCATAGTAATACCCTAGGCCCGCTTTCCCTATTCTGCTCAAGCTAGGATCCCTTCTGAAAGGACTACCTTGAGAGCCAGCATACTGTTGCCTGCGTCCCACCACTAGGAGGTATATGTGGTGTACTGACACTCTGGGTTACTCTACATCACTCTCACACAGAAAATCATCTTTATCAATTTATGACTATGTACAGGCAGCCCTTGAAATTAGTCGATTGCCGTCTGTCGTCTATCGACGGCCCTCGGTGGATCTCCGCTATGAGGAGAGCAGAACAAAGCAAGATTGATTTGTGCAACTGCCGTCTATCGTCAGCGATCACCGTTCTTAGTCGAAATCACCTGTTATCAATCTGGAATCGGAGTCGACTTTAGGTGATCGATTCTCAATTCCGATTCTAAGCCTGAGAATCGGTGGAATCGAGAATCGGCATTTGGAATCGACACATCCCTACTCTAAACCTATGTACAGGAAAGTTGATTTTTTGTACGTCCTCAGTCTCTTCAAGGTAGTTTTAGTAAAATTTTGTCCCTTTTGTGTGGTAATTATTGAAACAAGTCGGAAAATGATGCATCATTGGTTCTAGTCATTGTGTACATTGTCAGCAGAATGTTACCTCTATTTTGGTAATTATTACAAATCTGCATGCATTTTGTTTCCAGGTTTCATTCAGTATGCAACAAAATGATAATTATTTTTTTGTAGTTTTATTAAGACTTAGCTGCACGATTTAAAATATAATCACATATTGTTTGAAGCACTTGTTATTACAATTCCTAAATATCTTGTATGGAAATAAAAGGTCCCATGCAATAAACTAGGTTTTATACTATTTATATTTTGGCCTCTTGGGACATATCTTTCTATAAGTATGGTACTCAATGGTGTGACTTCTGTAGATTTGACTTTCATTCAATTCTTCGGGAGTGCATTGCATACAATAGTTGAGGACTGCCTGTACCACTTTAAATCCCTTTACATTTGCATATCATTTAATTGGTGATACAGGCCCTTTATCTGCTGGTAATTCAAGTATCTTAAGATTTCTATTGTGTGCTAAATCATAGTGTCACTTAGTAAGTCCAATTAGGTGTATTCAGTCCATTGACAGCAGCATCTAAAACTTTCACTTGACAACATGATCCCTCCTGGTATCATCCATGTTCCTTTCGCCCATTATGTTTTGATATAGTTCCATTAGTCCATCATCAAGTGAAATCATTGCTCTTTATTTCAGTGAAGGTCTGTTCCATGTGACATGTAGCGTATCTTATATTATGTCCCTTGTAATTTACACCTTTTCTGGATATCTTATTATTATTGCACCTAGAAAATATCCCCTGGGTATGTTTTTCCAATTAAATATTGCTTGAGAATAAATTTAGCCTCATCTGTTGGAACTGTTGTATTTTTGCCTCCTGTATTTTTTGTGTGTGTATTTATATGTCCTGCCTTTTCGTGTTAATAGTGTAATTGGGCTGCGTGTTTGAAGAAAGCCAGGGTTTAATTGAAATTACATATTTGACCCTTCAGGTAATACTTATTTTTTTCTAAATCTATTACATGTTTCAGCTAAGTGACATGTTTTTTGTTGTAGTTCTAGAAATTTTTGATGGTGACATTTGATGCTGTATGGACTATTATTATTAGCCTTAAATTTTTGTAGAGACATATTTTACCTTGTAGCAAGTTCTTGAGCTACATGAGTCATATCCATCAAAACAGGCATACCCTATCTGCCACTGGACTTACTCTGACTTCACTTCTTCCTCGACAGCATGAAATCAGCCAGATTTTGGACCATGGTGTGGCACCCTGGTGGAGTTAGCTCTTTCTATTTCATGTTAGATGAGTCTCCATTTGTGAGCATTTGCCTTGGACACACCCAACTTTTTAGTTGTAGTTACATTTCTTGGTTTCTCTTAAGGTAAAGTCACCAGTAGTTGACATCTTAAGGAATTGTTTGCCTCTTCGTTTACATAGCTCAGGCTGAGTTGACTTAATGCAAAATATATGATGAGCAATCGCTGCACAAAATACTCCTCTCTTGTAATACAACAAGTGTTAATTCATTAAGGTGAATGTCCAAAATTAGTAATTTATTTTTTCCATAAATTTGATTCAATAGTTGAATCCCACCGAAAGCAAAAAAAATGTTAGTTGACACTTCTTTATTTCAGTAGATGACATAGGGAGAAATAGCAATAAATGAACTAATCTTGGTTATACCTGAATATAGGAATTAATAAATTCTTAGAAAAGATTATTATTTTGACAGTTAAATAAAATTACATAATAACTACAAGCTACTTCCCCATGAAATCTAGTTCTAGGACCGAATAAACATATCTGGTAGAACTCATTTTGAGAGGCTCGTTGATGTGAGATATCAGTCTCCCGGTCTTTTCTGGCCATTTTCCAAGTCTACCATGATTTTTCATAGCTGGAACGGTTGCAGCTGTTTCAGAAACACTTGAAATGATCCTGGGGGAATAACTTCTTTGTAGGAAAATATGACATATTCGCCAACTTTTCTCTCCACAGGCTTTTTTTATGATTGTTCATCCGGATCTTCATATCTTCTTCGTTTCTCTCATTATTGGAATCTTCACTGCCAGAAGGCATCTCTTCAATGTTTGATCCTTTGTCCGAGCCTTTTAAATCAAAACACTCTTAGGTAACCATGTTTTGCATTCTTTATCTTTTTCTTCTTTTTTTCTTGCCGTCTCGGCAACATTATCCAATTTTGCCCTTTCTTTTTCTTCCATTTCACAATACTTAGAAATATTCCTAGAATGAACGTCCTGAGATGATTGTGGGCATTTTTTTCCTTAGGGGTCCCTATTTTTTTTGGTTCTTCTGCACCTCTCTTCCTTCTTCCTAAATCCATTTTCCAGGACAAGTGTAGTTAATACCGCATCAATGACTTCTTTTGAAAGTTTTGGAAAATCTTTTTTCATTAATATCAGGTTCTCCAAATTTGATAATCTCCAAGAATGAACCCTCTTCTTCCATTGCACTTTGAGAGTCCTGAAAACTGTGACATCCATTGGCTGCAAGAGATGCGTCACATTTGGGTTGAGTACGATGAGATTTATGCCATTTTTTGCACGAAACTGGCTCATTGGAAAACTCAAATGAGACACATTTTCATCAACAAAAAGAATTACAGGCAGAAGAATTTTTTCTTTCATTAGCCGTGCGTGGAAAATGTGTTATAGACTCCGAAAAATGCTTCTCATGTCATTCTTCCAGAATCAGCTTTTCCTAGGGCCCATTCTGTAGGGAAATTCTGGACAATGTCCTGTGGAATCCTTTTATACTTAAACAATTCTGTTGGAGGGGGTACAGGACCTCCAGCACTACCTGTGACCAGGATGGTCAGTCATATCAGGATTGACTTGTTGGTGTACAGTCTTGTCCCCCTTTCTTGCTAAAACCTTACCGCCCTTGGGGTTAAAAAAAAATGCTGTCTTATCTGTGTTGCATATCCTCTTTGGATCCTGTCAAATATCCTTATGTGCATGCTGAGCTAAGAATGTTTTAACTTTTGTAAATCAATTTAAAAGGCTTCCCTTGAAAATACCAGCCCTTGTTCTGGTAAGGTTTTGGGACATAAGAGTGGCAATCTCAGGATAATTTTTAATGAATCCTTTCATCCATGACTTTCCTGGGTGATTATATTTAAAGGGATTGGGCCTGCTCAATTGTTTAAGAATATGCTGGACAATTAAAGTAACCTGTTCCGTCATAACTGGAAATCCTGCACGGGCCATTTCAAAAATCCAGGTCTTAATAGCTTTTTCTTCTCCTTTGCTCAATATTCTTGCTCTACCCATTTTTCTGAAAAAAGCACATAATCATGTTAGTATTTGAAAGTGACCATCTTAAAGAGGTTTTTGGTGGGGTTTCCCACCATTAGCAGCTAAATAAATTTCAAGTAAAATCCAAATTATCAAATTGTACAATTTTCCAGAAGTTGACATGACACGTCAGCTACTCAATATTGGGCCATTACAAATTTCAATAGTTCACACCGGGTCCATGAGTGGCGTTTTAGATTTAATGTTGATATTTTCAGTAAGTGTACACATTTTGACATTTTTAGAACACATTTATGCATTTTTAGACAAAATGATAAAATAATAGGAATTGGCAATACTTCAACAAAATGCTTAGCAATTCATGTAAGGAGAAGAGGAAAAATTATAAAGGTAGAGTGTGGTGTATGTTAATTGGTCGCCATGACACTGACAATTTGGCTGGTGGTGGGGTAGTTTGCAATTCTGTCGCTGGAGGGCAAGACTACTTATTGCCAAATTTCAATATATTCTTCCTTTGTTTTTTTACCTTTTTCTGAAAGTGGCAGCTACTGCTGCAGTGTCAACTGCTGGTGACTTGACCTTACGTGATGCATGACTTCATGAGTAATATTTGCATTCCTTCATCTTTTCATGAAAATGCCCTTTGCCATTTTTCCATGTGTTATAAACTAGGTGTCATGTTGTCGTGGAGTGCATGAGTTTAGCAAACAAGTATGCAGTAATTGATGTCACTCTTTCCTTGTGGAAAATGCATTCCCATCTTTATGGGGTGTTCAGCATTCATCAGAATACGAAGTGACCTGTGAGTTTGCACTTCATTGATTAAAGGTAGATATGACCTATTCACATGGTGTGTCGAAACCTGGGTCGGTTTAAATGAGTTACCATTGGTTTATTCTTTAAAATGAATATTCAGATTTTTCACAAAGTTACGCCTTCTCTCCTCAGAGCTATGACCTGCTTGATTGAAATGTATCAATGTAGATTTTGATGACTAATAATAGTAGAGTCATTTTAAAGTTCCTCTTTCCAATGGCAATTTTGTCTATCGTGGACCTTGAATAATTATGTATAAAAAAAAAAATGATAATCCCTTCATTTTCCTAGTATTTTTGTCCTTAGTTTCAGTGCCATGGTTTCTTTGAGTCGTTAGTGCACATTCCATTGAAATACAGTGGTACCTCAACATACGAGTTTAATTCGTTCCGTAACCTTGCTCGTATGTCAAATTGCTTGTACCTCAAAGCAATTTTCCCCATTTAAATTAATTGAAATGCCATTAATCCGTTCCAGCTCCCAAAACACCACCTCAGTTGTTTTTGTTAAGTGTTTTTGAATAAGAAAAATGTATTTACAAGAAGAAACATTTATTTATAAATAACAAATACATATTCTATAAAAACATAATAAAAGAAAAAGTGAAGTGCTTACGGAAGTGCTTAATTTTCGTCACTGGTCTTGGCTTTTTTTGTCACGCTTTGCTCATTTTCACCTGCAGATCGTTTAAAGAAAATGTCCAAGGATTTTTGTTTCTTCCTCCCTTTCAGGATATTGCGGAAATGAGTTACGCAAGTTTCGTTGAACAACTCCGATGCACGACCAGTTGCAACTTTTTCGGGTTGATTTTTATCCACGAACTTTACAACTTTCTCCCACATTCCCAAGATCTCCTTTATATCTCTTCTAGAGATAACCTTCTCCATCTCTGGCTCCTCTTCAAAACCAATTTTTCATTGAACCACCGTATGCTGCTGCGAATGTAGATCGTGTAACTCCTCGGTTGTCAGCTCCTGAGACTGTTCCTCGACGAGTTCGTTCACCTCTCTCTCATCCACCTCCAGACCCATGGATTTTACCAGAGAAACAATCTCCTCTACCACTGACACTTAGGGTTCCAATCCTTCGAAGGCCCTTTCAGCTACAGCCTCAGGCCACAGCTTTTTCCATGCAGAGATTAAGGTCCTCGTTGTAACACCCAGCCAGGCCTGATCAATAATTCTTAGGCATATCACGATGTTAAAGTGGTCCTTCCAGAACTCTCGAAGGGTAAGGTTTGTGTTCTCCGTCACCTCAAAGCAGCGCCGAAAAATGTGCTTGGTGTACAACTTCTTAAAATTAGAAATCACCTGCTGATCCATGGGCTGCAGGATAGGAGTGGTGTTGGGTTGGGCGCAAAGTGCTAGAGTTAATCCATCCTTCATGGGTTTGTGACCTGGCATCGTCTTCTCCTCTGCCGTTATGTAAGTCCTATTCGGCATCCTTTTCCAGAAAAGCCCTGTCTCGTCACAGTTGAAGACTTGCTGGGGGATGTATCCTTTGGCTTCTATCAGTTCGGAAAACGTTTTGATGTAAACCTCAGCTGCCTTCACATCCAGACTAGCTGCCTCACCATGCCTGACAACGGAGTGAATGCCGGTCCTTTTCCTAAAGTTGTCAAACCAGCCCCTACTGGTTTTAAACGAGTCTTCCGATTCTTTGTTTGTGGAAGTGTGTGGGATCTGCTTCAGCAAATCACCGTAAATCGCTTGTGCCTTCTCACATATGATGCTTTGTGTTATGGTTCCTCCTTGAAGCTGCTTCTCTGTCGCCCACACCATAAGTAGTTTCTCCATCTTTTCATGGAGAGAGGTCCGGAGCTTAGAAATTATTGTAACGCCCTTAGCATTATACCCTTTATCAACTCCTTCTGTTTAAGCACAGTACATATCATTATTGTGCTATGCCCGTACATCCTCGCTAAGTCAATTACTCGCACACCTTGCTCATGTTTTTCTATGATTTTACGCTTTAATTCAATAGACATCATATTCTTCTTCGGACCCATGGTTATAAAAATAAATGTGATAATGTTTTGTATATGTACAATAAGCAAAAAACGTGAACCGAACTTATCAAAAATGCTTCGAAAACGAGGGAAACAAGCACACAGACTGAGGTCTAGTCTGAGGTGGGAGAAACTGTTAGACGCTGCAGACGACCCCAACATGCGTGGTGCATGTTGGGGTCGTGTGCAGCGGTGTAGTGTGCGATTCCTCGTATTTCAAATCTTGCTCTCATCTCAAAGCAAAATATCGCTCGCTCGGCGGCTCGTATCTCAAAACACTCGTATATCGAGGTACCACTGTACTCTTTTTCCAGCCAATACATTTGATGGCCAATCATTCATTCCATTTACTTCTTCAAAACATTTCACCAACTAAAATTTTGCCTGTTGATTACATACATTGATGACGCTCTATCATTTTGTGGAAAATTCAGTGATGAATCTCAATCTCTGACGTGCAATGCGTCCAATTTTTATATGCCTGACTACTATTTGCCCAGCAAAGCTGTTTATTACGCAATGTATTATGCTCATTTCGAGTAATCTGAGACTACGCCAATTGGTAAAAGTAGCCTCGCATTTTTTAACTTCCTCTATAAAGCCCGTCCCAATAGCTGACCCAAAGTTGAACAACTACAGTTTGTCTGAGTTAAATTCCTCCCAAGCTACAGCTCAACAAAGCACATGCCTCTTCTGCAGAGTTAACACTAGAAAGACTGGGGCACATTGTTCCCTCCAAAGGCAGCTAACAGTCAATTGACGGCTTGTGTTTTTTTCTTTCTCAAAAGCTGCTCAACAGCCCAAATTACAAGGTATTTCCGACTTTTAAATTATTTTTTTTTTATTTTATTTTATCTTCACTACCCCGAATACAGCACGATGTGCCAATTTACGTCGGGTGAATAACAGTAACAACGGACGAGACACAAACACCCATGTCCTGGGCAGATAATATTTTACCCAGGCGGGACTCGAACCCGCGACCCTAGGATTAGCAGGCGAGGACTTTACCCCGCCGCCACCGGGGCCGACTACTAAAACTATTGTCATAATTAGTCACAATAGGCATTTGAAACTAAAAAAATGACATGGTATGATAACAATTTTTTTCTTTATTCATATTTTGATATTCGTACGAAGTACAAAGGGATTATGTACAAAGAGATTGAAAAGGACAGTAAAACTTTTGCACAAAGAACCCAATTCTTTAGAGGGAATGCAATAGATTACAGATTGCATCCTAAAAGGTTTAAATATTATTTCAATGGCATACTGTGTAAATATTTATAGCTGCAGCAAACTATGGAATAAAACAGAGAGCGTTCCTTGCAGTTAATAATATTTATGCATGTTCGCATTTTTGACAAACCCTCACGTCACTTTCACATGGTCCACACATGAACTTGCTGCATTTAGTACATATTTTCTTTGTTCTGTTTTTACTTTCGCTTTCACCCGATGCCTTGGCAACTGTTCATTTTGAAGGGTATGGAAGTGCTAATTGTTCGACAACTCGAAGGATACATGAACGTCTGGATAGTTTGGTCTGATACTGTATTATATAGAGAGTATGAGAGAGCATTAATCATGGCCAAGTCTAACTTGTTGAAAAACACATGCACTGGCCATCGTCGAGTCATCGATCGGACACTGTATTTACGGCACATTTGGTCTATATTATCCACACCACACTTAGTTTCATTGTAAAATATAACTCCTCTTCTTGTTTTCTGTGTTCTGGTCCACAGATACACCAGCATGCAAACTACTCAGAATAAGACCATTCTTAGATACCTTTCCTTGTTATGAGGTGAGAATAATATCTCCAGTTTTGTAGATAACAGAGCTGTGCAAAGGATCCTTGGCTTTCTGAACTGGAGGAGGTACTTCATTTCTCACCCTATTTAGAGTTCCCACAATGCTGGTACTCCTAGTTTCAAGCTCTCTAGCCAAAGACAGGGATGTAAAAAAGCTATCTGTTGTGACATTCCTTCCCTTCCCTAAGTATGGCATCAGAAGTGGCAGCACCTCTGTCTCTCCTTCACTGTCCTGACTGAATTGATTCGTCTTTTCCTAGGTAGGGGTAAGCATTGATCACATACCTCTCTTTTGCATCAGTAGCATTCCAATACTTTACCCCATACTTGTCTGGCTTATTAGGCATGAATTGTGTGAAAGGACATCTGCATTTTGAAGGATATAATTGTTCGTCAACTGTGATGTTTTGAGAGAATATGTAACACACAATGCAATTTTCGATAAAGTTATTCCACATGTCAGATGCAAGAAATAATTTATCTGTTGTCTTTATAGCATGTCTCGTTTCCTTGTCGTCAAAGCAGAGAAATTTCATTATTTCCTTAAATCTGTATCTTGCCATTGTCCTAGCAAAGTAAGAGGGACCCCATATTTTGTCCCACAATAAGTTAAGACAGGCATTTCTTGCCCCGTAACCGCCTCGGGCATATAAAATTGAAGTGAATCTGTCCAATTCTTCCAGTGGTAAAGACCATGAACTTTTGCCTGTTACTCTACGTGCTTCCACAATTTGGATATGACAAAACATGGGCATGAATTTGATCCTGATGTGCTCTATTTCAAAATCACCCATTGTGTAGAAGAGTCAAAGTACGGAAATGTTACTCCATGAGAAAGTTTTTGTCGTTATCAGGATTTTACCAGAGGAGAGTTAGGTTTCATCCTCAGCTGCGGCAGATTTTTTCCGTGACCTCTACCTCTTCCCAAGTTCCCTTTGAGTTGATTCTCCAAAGTTACACTCTAAATGGTTAATCTTATTACATTTTCGTGTTCAATGTTCCACAGTGCAGTCAAGTATAGAAGGCGTAAGTCGAAGAGGGGAAATAAAATAACTAAATAATGGAATGGAGAATGCTGGATCTGGAATGTTTCCACATTGCCCATTTAGTATGAAGTTTCTCTTTGTTCCTGTTTGTTTCTCTTTGTTGCTCTTCCGTTATGGAGAAATTGGTGAACTTTTAGACCAGATTACAATTTGAATAAATGCTAACTTAAACTTCTATGTCTAGTTGAACAGACTACTTCTAATGGAAGCATTCATGATTGTGTCTTTGAATTGTATGATTGAAGATTTTCAGAGAACCCTCATCAAATCCTCAGTTGATGAGGAAGGGTCATTGTGGAGATTCACAGTTCATGATTTTGTATTGATACACCCCATAAACAAGGAAAATGAAGTAACTTTGAATGCTGTTCTGGCTGGTGATATCTTTGGCGCATGGTGATGACTGGAGGAGATTTTTATTTAAATACATTAACAGTGTGCTATATTTCAAAGTAGAAAAATAATCTTATTTCAGAGTAATCCATTGGAACTAGTTCTAAATAAGTTTAGCAAGTCTATAGATGTTGGTTGGCCTTAAGCTGTGCAGACCAAGGGACAAAGTAATATAGTTGATTTAATTTCAAATGAAAATATGGTTCAAATTATAAATAACAATTTTAATAATTTTTTTCTGTCCAAGAGGCAATAAGGTCCCAAGTATTTTAATCTCTAAATCCTGTCTGATCCTGATGTACAATTATGCCTTTGCTATTAATCAAGGAATTTGATAATAACTTTCCTTGTGGATATAGAAAACACGCTTACCCTTTTTCATCTGCTAGCTAATCAGGCAGGTGAGATGAGTCAATAAAATTCAACCTATCTTTATTCTGTGGATATATTGTTTTATTCAGTGGGTGATTGCTTAAGTGAGCTTATCAGGCAGGTGAGATGAGTCAATAAAATTCAACCTATCTTTATTCTGTGGATAAATTATGTTTTATTCAGTGGGTGATTGCTTAAGTGAGGTTAGTAAGTATTACTTGAGAATTTTTCTCAATTATGGGAGGAGGTTCAAGAAATCTTATGGAAAATATGGAATCCAATTTGAATGGTCTGAAGGAAGTTGAAGCAATCAATGAAGCAGTTTTAAGCTTGTGTTGAAGCACAGGTAACTCTCCTGCAAAAACATTTTGAAATGGGCTTTTTACAGCCCAGTGAATATATTGTTGGAGCTTAGGCTACGAATTGGGTCCTCTCCATTATTTGGTCCTTGACCTACTGATATGTGAATCTTATTTTTGCCATGAAGGATAGGCACACCTTATTTCCTAGCATTTGCTCTTAATGTATCACCAATCTCTCATGATCCTAAGAGCCTGATTGTCCTAATGAAAGAGTTTAGCTATAGAACAGGTTCTGCCACATAGGATGAGATGAGATGCAGTGCAATTATTTAGGTAAAATGTTATGAAAAGAAATAATTAATATGCCCTCAGCCACAAGATGTAGGCTGGATTTAGATCACATTTTCAAGTCAAAGAAGTGCATCTTATTGGCTGGGAAATACAGTATTTGTTGTTGTTCTTTCAGCCTTAGTGCTGGAAATTCTAAAGCCTGACATTTTCAGCTTGAAATGGTAATTACCTCGGGAAAGATGAGGTAGTGTAGTGTTAGTTAGACTTAATTTATTATGAATTTGCTATTGTAAGAGTGTTAACCTCAAACAGCACTGGTATCACATTGTTCTGTGTTACTAGGTTGTTTTCCCATTTTTTCATGTTTATACGAATGTAAAATATCTTAATGCCGGTAGTGCAAAATATTCCGATTGTCATGTTGTTCAAAGGATAGTATAATGATATACTATTTGTGAGAGAAACATTCATATGAGACCTTTTGTGAATCTGCATTGCTTAAGTGAATGGGAATGAAGGTGTATTAGGCATATTGTTAGTTATTTATATATGTCTTTAATGTTCATTGTGGTCTGAGCAATGTTATCTATGAAAAAGTTGATTGACCTCAGTGGCTTTAACATGTAATTAATGTGAAACAGTACTCAACTTCAGCATATTTCAGTTCCCATTTTCATAACATAGGCCTCTGCTGGAATTTTTGCGTCACTCTTTTCAGAGTTAATGGCTGAGTAAATGCTGTTAGCAGCCATTGCAAGTGGTCTTGAACATGGCTGTAAAATTTGTGGGAATGGCCTGCTATGGGTTGTGTGTGTGTTGTCTGAGCTTGCCCCTGCGTGGAGTAAATTCACGTAAACAAACAGCCTCAGAAAGTGTGAATGGAAGTAGTCATGTCATGGAACCAAGTAACGTTATTACTGCTCAATCATTTAATTGGGTATTTAAATACCCACAGGCATGGAAGTACTTTTCCTCTTATGGATTATGTGCACTCTCTCGGGATGTTCCCGAAATATTGAGTGGATTGGACTGGCGAAGATCAATGAGGCCTAAAAGATCAGAAAGACATGAACATTGTCTTTGAAAATATGCCATGTCATGGAATATATGGCATTTGTACTTGTTGAGCCTTTGACTTTTACCGTTATTGGCAAAGGGGTCATAGACCCAAGCTCTACTAAGCCCTGTCAAACACCCTTGTGGTGGCTTGCAGGGTAGTAAGTAGATTTAGATGTGAGCCTCTGCTTAGCCAATTGTTGATAGATGAAGAGAGCAGTGAAAGGGTTAACATGCCCCTTTACATTTTCAGGAATCATATTGAATTTACTTGTGTGTTTGAGAGTGAGTGACATTGATTTTAGGACATATGATTAATTTAATTTATTGATATTCAAGGCCATCAATTCACTTGGTGCATACATTTTTTTGTTGCCAGTGGAGTCCTGTTTCTCATTAATTACAGTGTTGTGTTTCCACTTTGTCAACTAGATATCAGAGATCCAAAATTAATTCAGGACTAATTCAATTAGTTCTATTATTTGGCAGAATTCTTTGTGAATCCATTTTGTGTAGGATTCTTGTGGAATTGTGCATTCTGCCACTGGTTTTTGTTGCTTTGGCTAAAAAAATTGGAACCTCCAGCCTCAATTCCTATGTCAGTGGCTTAGGTAACAATCCTCTGTTTCATATTTATGTTAGCTTGTCAAGAAATTTCAAAATGTCACATAAAATGCATTGAGTGCAGTGAATGAGATGGGTGCTACTCTAATGAAGATGCAATTTGTGAGTGCATGATCATTAGAGTTTTGGCCTCGCAGTAAGTATGTTTTGGCATCAGTTCTCGTAGATTGATAAGGGTGACTGGGTTTTCTTTGTGGTCCTGTTTGTGCACAGAGTGAACTATAGAGCAAGGGGCACTAGGATGGTGTTTGAAGAAAGGATTCAGCTTCATCTTTTTTTGCCCTATTCCGGTGAGGCTTCTTTTATACATGAGGAGGCTGGACTCCTCAATTGTAAGAACTTGATTGTGACTAGACTTGTGAAGTATGCCTGTGCATCACCATCACCCATCATCCCAGTTATGAGGAACTAAGACTTATTGGCTATGGGCCAAGTTGAATGGTGAAGGTGAATGTGAATGTATGGTCTTCTTAAGTATGATTGATTAAACCCAAACTACTGTTAACTACAGTTCCAGTGGCTGCTGCTAGGGAGTGAGTTTTTTCAAGGCCTCAACCTTCCGAATATATGTGTGGACTAAGAACTGAGTGGGAATACTTGTACAGCACCATCCTGATTTATCAGTGTCATTTCTCATGAGTGTGAATTTGTGTGATTATAGCACATTGCCACCTGGTGTTTCTTATTGACAAACATATCAATCAAGTCACCCGAAGCCACTTGTGTTGAATATTTCCTCATTCACTGTACTACTGATATTCATCTCACACTTAAGGCCTGGAACAAAGGCCAATTCTTTCTGAAATGACATTATACAGTCAAATCTCGTTACTATGCCACCTGTCGGGACCGAGCAAGAGTGGCATAGTAGTGGGGGTGGCATTGTAACGCGGGTTTGTAAAAACAGCTTTATTTCCTCAAGTTATGTACTTATCAGTCCAAAGCTCTCAAATATTGTCGACTGGAGCATCTTCTTTTGGCGGATCACGAGCATCTCGTTGTCTAGCCGATCGCACGCTTGAATCACACCGAGCTTCCCGCTTCTCTGTTGCATGAACTTCCGCACGGTGCTCCAAGCACCCCGGGCTTCCTCGAACGAAATGACATCCTCCTCGACAGTTATATCGTCATCTCCGCTTTCCACTGGCTCCTCACTGCGCAGCATCTCCTCCGCAATTTCCTCCAGTGTGAAAGACCCGCCAGTCGCGAGGCGCTCGTCGGCTTCGAGTAAGTCAGACAGTTCGATCTCCCCGTTCGCGTGCATCTTTTCCTCGGCAGGCAGAGCTTCCCAAATCTCTAGCAGCTCCGCATCCTGTGCCTCAGTTTGGATCTCCTCTTCGATGAATTTGGCCTTCGCGAAATAGTTCCTGATCGTCGACTTGCCGACCTGCTCCCAAGCACGCCGGGCGACGTGTAGAGCGTCGAGCAACGTGAACTTGAACTCCTTTACCTCGTCCATGGCCTCAAGCCTGCGGCATAGCAGGAGCTTCTTGTAGTGGCGCTTGAGGTTCTCTATGATTCCTTGATCCATTGGTTGTGAATTGGCTGTCGTGTTGGGTGGGAAGAAGACCAGTTGAATGTTGTTCAGCTGGAGCTCGGGAGGGTGGCCAGTGAAGTTATCGAGACAGACCAGCACTCTGCGTCCGTGCTGGCCGAGTCGTCCGTCCCACCCCCGCAACATCTCCTCGAAAAGCTTCGCTGTCATCCACGCCTTTGAGTTCGCCTTGTACTCGACCGGGATCTCCTTGTTCTTGAAGGCATGGGGTTTCTTCGAAGCGCCGATCACCAGAAGAGGGAACTTCTCGCTGCCGCTCGTGTTTGCCCCAACCAGAAGAGTGATCCTTTGCTTACTTTTCTTTCCTCCTGTACACTGCTCTCCCCTGAAAGCCATGGTCTTGTTCGGAAGCAGCTGCCAGAAGAGTCCAGTCTCGTCCAGGTTGAAGACGTCGTCTGCGGAGAACTGTCTGAGTAAGGGCCGGAGAACCTGTTGTTGCCACTCAAGAAGGGATTGCGAATCTACCGCTCCAGCTTCGCCCTGCACTGTCTCGAACGTGATGCCGTGGCACTTCTTGAAATGGTCTAACCAACCGTCGCTCGCCATGAAGTCCGGGATGTCCATCAGCTCGGCCAGTTTCATCGCCTTCTCCTTGATCAGATCTCCGCTGACAGGCAGATTCTGTCCTCTTCAGCACTCCCTCATCAAGCTTCAGGTAGCGTGCCTGCGTCAACTTCATTCGTTTCGATGGAACTCCAGCTTTGATTGCAGCCTCGATTGCATCCTTCTTGCTGAGAATGCCCTTCACGGTGGTTCTCTTAACTTCGACGCCCCATTTCTTGCTTATCTCCCTGGCCAACTTGGACTGATTCGGCTCCTTCCACGCGGCATCGATGATCTCCTTTTTCTCCTTCAGCGTAAAGTCGGTTCGCTTGCGTTTCTGAGCTGACATTATGGGCTGAATTTGATAAAAATGATGTCACTGTTGTGCGAGTGCCTGCGTGTGCTCGCGCTTTTGTGTGTCTTTTTTGAGCTAGGGTTGCAGGCTTTTCGCTGTGCGTGTTGTGATTGGCTTGTTGTAGTTGGCGTCGGGAAGAAGCATTGCGTGTTTGACCTTATAACAGTGTGACTATGCGCGTACGAATTGAGTTACAATGTTGTGCGCAGCTGGACTGTAGTTCGTCGCTTCGTCTTTGGAAAGTGAGTGTGACAATCGAGCACTGCGCAGAAATACAGACTTTTCACGACTCGTGCCTTTTAACAGTCACATATTATGTAGTGGCATAGTAGCGAGAGTGGGGGGTGGCATAGTAAATTTATTTTGTATTGAATTTTATCGGGACCGAGCAAAAGTGGTATAATAGCGGGAGTGGCATTGTAGCGAGGTGGCATAGAAACGAGATTTGACTGTATTTGAAAAAGTCAAGTGTTGTTTACATATGATAATGTTATGAGAGTTAATACTGCTTTGTTTGCCGTGTTTTGGTATTTATGTTTTCATTACTGCCTTATAAAGTGAAATTACTTAAAAATCAAAAGTGGATGAGTATTTTATTGTCTAATTTTGGTTTATAATTGTCATTTAACTGCCGGGTGTGTGATAAGTAATATACCTTAAGGGTTACAAATTACTGTTCGCAGTAATTGAAGAATTGTTTTGGATTTTATATAATTATTGTTAATAAACGAAATTTGTGATGTATGGAACTTACCACACACTATGTATTATAGTATCCAAGATGTCTGATGGTTCCTGCTTCGGTTAAATAATTCTAGATTACTGATAGTTTGATACATTCATTGCACGTCAGTTTCTGTATATTCTCATAGAGTGTAAATTGGGCCTTAAAAAAATATGTTGAAAAAAAAGAAAGAAAAAAAGTATCAAAAAATTTTAAAAAAAGAGGAAAAGAAAAAATGGTAAAAACAAGAGAAAAAAATCAAATTTAGTGTCTATTAATACTACAAAAAAAATGACAATTGAAAATGCATAAGAAATGGAAAATCTAAAAAAAAAAAAAAAAACTAAAGAAAAATGGCCCAATTAAAGTTTAAGATAATGCCCTGTAAAATTACATGTATTAAATTTGAAAAAAGAATAATTTTTAAGTCATATGAATTTTCTGTCATGTGCACATTTCAACGACATTGAAGTATTTTATTGATCATTGTGCTAAATAATTTACCTATGGAAAAAAATGTCAAACTGTGTTCGAAGTGCATGTAAAGTAGAGTGGATGTTGCCTCACTCCGAAGGAAACCTAAATGGTTAAGTTTTATTTTAGGGTTCACTTGAATATTCGTTGTCATTTGTTTGCAATCAGTAAGAGCTGAAAGTGTCAGGTTGTGAACGAGTGCTCATGCAGGATGATTTTGATATTGATGTTTGAAAGTGTGTCAATCCTTCACTCAGTGCAACTATTTTCTTTCCTAACATTTACAAGAGAGATTTCCTCTCACCTCTCATTTTGTTTTTCAGTTTTTTTTACATTGTCAAAAATGATTAACTTGTGCCGCAATTTTTAGCTGAGCTCCACATCTGTACAGAAGTACTTTTGATTGCCTCAGCATCTCAAGGGCATGCAGTTACCATTAAGTAGTTTCATGTTAATCACTATTTTACCAGTGTATGTATGATTTTGTGTTCTTAACCACCCTGATTATTAGAAATCCACAATTACCGTATTTACTCGCATATAGGACGACTTCGCATATAGGACGAGATAGGATTTTAGAGAAAAAAATAAAAAACTGGACTTCCTAACTCGTTTATTCAGGATTTTATCATGAAAGTCATGTCGTGCGGCATTGATTCCTTCAGTGCACTTTCTGCTTCCGCCTATTCGGACTCTCCTTCCGAACATTCGCCATAACTCTCCTCTTAGTCGCTATCGCTCCATGAAGCTTCGTCTTCCGATCCGTCGAGTGAGTTAGAAATGCAACATTTCTTGAAGGATTTCGATATTATCTCTTGAGGAATGCTCTTCCAAGCAACTGACACCCATGAAGCAAGCTGTGAAGCACTGGCCCGTTTGATGTGGCCAGTTGCAGTCATTTCTCGATCTTCGGCAGTAAGCCATTCCGTGTACAGTTTCCTCACTCGATCTTTAAATGGCTTGTTGATGCACACGTCCAATGGTTGTAATAGTGAGGTCATTCCCCGAGGAATTGTTACGAAAGTGCTCTTATTCTCCTGTAACAAGATTTTTACGTCATCTGTGAGGTGTCCCCTGAACGCGTCCATCACTAAAATCGACGGTAGCCTTAGTAATGCCCCTGGGCGGCGAAGCCATACTGTTTTCAGCCAGTCAATCATCAAATCATTGTTCATCCAGCCTTCTTCGTTGCATCGAATAACAACGTCTCTTGGGAAGATTTCATTCTTCGGGATTGACTTCCGTTTCAGTATGATATATGGTGGTAACCGATGACCGTCTGCTGTACATGCCAACATCACTGTGATTCGCTGCTTTTCATTACCACCTGACCGTATCAATACTTGCTTTTCTCCTTTCGGGTGAACAGTCGTATTGCCTGGCATATCGAAGTAAATTGGCGTCTCATCTGCGTTCCCAATTTGCCCTATTAAGAATGCTGTCTGCTTTCTTAGATCGATGACATGCCTTTGAAATTGGATCAGCTTGGCTTCGTAGTCATCAGGTAACTTCTGAACAATGGGGGTCCGTCGTCTTGTGGAGAATCCTGCTCTTTTCATGAAGCGGTATGCCCAACCACGACTGGCTTTGAATTCTTGTCGTGGAATTCCGCTTTCTATCGCGAGATCTCTGGCTTTCGCTTGAAGAACTTCCACTGCCACAGGCATGCACATGTTGCGCATGTGTCTCACAAAGTTTTGTAGCTCTTCTTCCATCTTAGGATGTTCGCCAATTTTCGGTCCACGAAATGATTTTCTTGTGCTTTCGCAATTGAACAGCGAATCTCGCTGATTACGCCACTTCCGTGCGCACACTTCTGATACACCGTACTCACGTCCTGCAGCGCAGTTGTTGCTCTTTTCCGCGTGCAAAATAACTTTTCTCTTGAAAGAAGCAGTGTACTGTGTTCTCCGCACTTCCTCCATTTTCTATTCCCACGGTATAACAAAGCACAAGCAAACAGTGCGGTGGTAACGAAGGGTGATCTGTCACTAAATCAGTTTTTGGAATGAGTTGTCGCGACGTTGGGAGGACAGAAACTACGTTTTGTCTCCAAGGGTCAAGAGTCAAAATCACTCAAGAGTATACACAGAGCCGACACGCAAAGCTTCGCGGTCGCCCGAAAGAGACTCTCCGCCCTCGCCGCTCTAGACTCCTCCAGAGTCCTCTAGATTGCCGATAATACACCACAGAGTGACCCTATGAGGGAGTAGTGTAGAGAACGGCCATCCAGAGGAATCTGGATTCCTCTGCTCGTCGTTGGGGCCCACCGGTTGAAGTGGCTGCCCCTGTTCTCGCCGGCGGGATTTGCTCCCTGATATCAGATGATACGGCCGCCGCGCCGGGCTCATCTATACGTTTGCTTCCGAAGCACATGTAGCGTGGCGTCGTCTGCCGCCACAGATTCAAAAATAGCGATAGGTCGACCATCATACAAGGTTATTATCGCACCATCCAACAAAGGTGAGTTTGATTTCGACCTTGACACTAACACAAAAAACAGCAAAGAATCCTTCGCTCGCGCACATAGGACGACCCCGATTTTTTAAGCGGATAAAAGTGAAAAAAACCTCGTCCTATATGCGAGTAAATACGGTAGTTACTTGCATTTTCTAAATTTTTCTTTATCCTGTTGTTCATTGAAAGTCATGTCTGGTGTTGGAACTTAATATTGTGAAGATGCATATTTTACCTCAGGATCATGCAGGAATGAAATTGAAAAATCAGCCCTGGATCAAAACTTAAGCTCTTAGATTGTTGAATTGAACTCACTTGCGATTTTCTAGAACCAGGTCACGATTAGTTTCCTTATCATATTCTTATGGTGTCCGTTATATAATGCAGCTGGTGAAGGCATTACTCCTTGAGTAGGATCTTGCTGAGAATTGATTTGACCTCCACTTTAGAACTTTGGTGGTTACTTGTGGCTTAAACTCATGGATATAATGATGGATTAGCACAGTTTGAGAGAGATAATATTTCAAATTAAAGTCAATAAATTTGGCGTCAAAATAAAGAGAGATCTCACCTTTCCAACCATCACAAAATTTGGACCACTAACCACACTACTTTTTGAATTACTTGACAAAAAATGTCATCTTTCATGAGAAATGGCCCTGGTATATGCACCTTAACATATAAAAAGAGATATTTCTAATGCATAGATCTTGACAGGAATGAGAGTTTGTAGTTTGTATTAATTCTCAACTCATTATAATAATATATTGGTTACTTCCTGCCGTAAGGTTTACATTATTGCAATATGAATTCAATTGTGAAGTTGTTTTTGGCATATGGCATGTAAAAATGAGCCAAGTCAGACTTAATATGCTTATTTAGTGAATGACTGGGAATTTCAGTGACAAACTATTTTGCCATTCATGTTATAGTATTGGCTTCATGCTTCTTATTTCTTTCTCATTTATGATTAGAAAAAATCCTTGCCCCAACCACCTTAAAGGAGGTGTTTAGAGTCACTAGTTCTTATAGGGTGCATTTTTAGTGAATATCTCCTCTGTTGTTTAATGTTTTAAAGAGAGCTGGGTCTTATGCTTGATGTAATGGCCATTTACTGTTCAGATTTCAAAAATCATTTCATTTCATCGTCACTGATTTTGCTCCCTTCTCATCAACTGTGTAGTCAATTGGCATCTCATGATAAACTGGTGTTTGATCCATGTTCCCAATTTGGCGTATTAAGTATGAATTTTTTTTGTCTCAGGCCCATAACATAATGCTGAAAGTTGAGCAATTTTTCTTCGTACATTTCGGGAAGGCGTGGAGAAATAATCATCTTTCTTCTAATGGAAAAACTATTCCTTTGATAAAACCCACGTACCCATCCCGCACTTGCCTTAAACTTGCTATGGCTTATGTCTCTTATCTCCCTTACAATTTCAAGCGCCTTCAAAACACCCATTTCTGTCAACACTGCATAGGCAATTGTCGTCTACCCCTAATGTATTCTGACACCCTTTTTCAAGGAGAGGAGGGGATAGCTTGCAGATTTTCCCTGAAAAGACCTTTTGTCCCTATTGGTATGGAATAGTGCAACCTTGTCCTTCCTCCATCTTCTAATGCATGATTCTGGCACACCTTAATATTGTTCGGCAGCGCTGTTTCCTACTTCCTCAGCATCTTTGATAACACTAAGTTTTTCAGCTGCCGTAAATGACAGCAACTTTTTTGATGCATTGTTACAACTGTGTGCACTTGTAATTAGTTTATGGGGTTCCTCCTCGATACTACATGTAAAAAAGCACTATATGCTCAGAGTAGTTGTATTCTTTCTTAAATGAGCTGCACTATGATCCAAGTGACGGCGCTCATTTTCTGCCTTTATTGCACTTAGGTCATTCTAGGAAGATGAGTTTAATGCAGGATTAAATTCATTCCAAAATTTACTTGGCTCGTAAATTTTCAGCCTTTGCATTTACTTCACCCCTCAGAGCTGTGCAATGTCATCTAAAGACAGCCATTCTCCTTAATTCACCCACACTGCTATCATCGAGATTACTATTAGTAATAATTAAGTGGTTGCTAACATATGATTTTAGTAAGGTCAGCTGGTAGTGTTAGTTTTATTGCTTTCGAGAACATATAAAAGGGAGCACCGCAAAGGAGACTGGGAACTTGGGTCTCTGTATAAGACGGCAACTCTTTGTCCTTGTTTATTTTGGAATAACACTGACCTATGCTAGCGTATGCACAAATGTTAACATTCACAGAATTCTCAGCGCAAATTTGTAAATTGCCAAGAAGCTGCTGGAGGACAGTAATCTACGGAGCAAGTACTATGCAAACACTGTTGAATGTGACGGATAGGGTGCTTAGGGCAGGTGCATACTGTTGAGTCACCCAAAGTTGTCCTATGACAGAAAATGAGAGTTAGGGGGGGTGGAAACTTCCGGTGCTTGCACTTGTCGCATGGCCAATCGCTGTCCCCCAATTGCACCACACACCCTCATGTTGTCGAGCTTTAGGCGACTGCGTCCCCCTACTCAAACAAGTGAATGATCCCCTCCCCCTTGATGACTTATGCTGAGCACCAAGGTCACTCAGCTCTCTGGGGACTTGAGAGAAAGGCAGATGGATAAAAAATTTGTATAAGAGAGACACCCTTTTTTTTGGCTGCGATTTCGGGGAAAGAATGTGCGCCTCTTACACAAGTTTATACGGTATATGGATGTATGCCTGATTATAAAGGTAACAGCACTGAATGTTTATAGATAAGGAAAAAGATGCTGTTAATGCAAATTTTAGGTATATTGTCATGCATCATTCTGGAGGGGCCAAGAAATGTGATAAAATTTGAAAGTTAGGTGTGTCCAAGGTAAATTGCATGAATGGAGGCTCCAGGGACATGAAGTAGGAAAAGCTAACTCCACCAGAATGTCAAGCTGTGGTCTGAAATGTGGCTGATTTTGTGCTACGGAAGAGGAAATGAAGTCAGAGTGAACCCAGTGGCAGAGAAGTACACGTCTGTTTCAATGGACATGACTCATGAGGCTCAAGAAACTGCTACAATACTGAATGTATCTGTACAAAGATTTAAGGCTTGGTCATTCCATGTCAACTCAACCAACTGTGGGAGGGAACTCCTACCATCTCAGAATTCTATAATTTATTCCCTGTTGCTAGTTTCAGCCTTTATTTTAAAAAGTTTAAAATGTTTTAGCCCTGATGCAAATACTTTATGATTCAGGATCATAAGTAAGCAACATGGTGCAAGGGGAAAATTCTGTCCAAGAGTTAAATTGTGCTTATCAATGATGCCATAGACATGCAACTAAACTTTTCCAAAATGCTATCAGTAAGATTCTCTCTTAAAAACTTTTATTAATGCAAATATTCAAGCATGGCAGTTCTGCCATATTTTCTCCAAAATTATCTGCATTGGCATTCAGAATCATATTTAAACCATCCAAAATTGAATTAGCATTGTAGATATCAGCAGTTTAAATTGGATTGATGTTTTTGTCAATTTTGGAGTGAATAAAATCTGATGTTGCTGCCGAGGTTGATAATGTCTCTGTGATTTATTTCAATAATACAGGTAAAACGAGCTGTTACCTATGTATAAGGGCCTCTACTACAAGGTGTTTTGGATGTGGGTATTAAGTTTTCTCAAAGCTTGTATCAATTTTTAAAATTGTCTTGCCAATAACTTAAAAATTTCTCCAAAGATCAAAGAGCTGATTTCAGAAAATATATTTCAGCAAATATATGAATTTATGATGTCTTTGCTGGTGGGTAAAAATTGGATACTTATTGAGAAATACATACCGTTGCGCACAAAGCCTGAAGACATCATTCCAGGCCATATCAATTGCGGTAAGTTAGTAATCAGGCCTCCCTAATATTGTCTTTGGACTTGGCATTGGCATTAAAACAGCTGTTAAGGGTAGCAAGCACTCAATGGAATGTTTTGCTACATGCATGACATTTGCCTTGCCATCAAATGTCATGAACTTCACTAGTATCTCTCTTCTTTCAAGTGTTTGACCAACACATGCAATGCACCATCAGCTTTCATGCATAGTAGTGTCAGTTTTGGTACATGTTCTTGGAGCATGATATTAGTTTTACCATCAGTAAATTTACTTGGTATATTGCCTTGACCTTAGGAAGAGAAAGTCGACTGATAATTATAGAACTCCTTTTCATGGATTAGAAGGAAGCAATTTTAGTTATGTCATTTTATTAGAATTTTAAAGCCTCATGTTTAGTTTTGATTTCCAAATCTGTATATCATTGATCTTAGCTTAATAAAATACTTCATGAAATACCCAATATAAAAAAAACGCATGCTAAAAAGTGTGTCATGTCCTGGGTTGATGTCAACAATCTGTGGTTAATGATTGTTTTCTAGTTCACTCCATTCCATCACAAAGACTTTTTCCATACCTTTTTGCAAAAAGAGTCATACCGAAGGCAAAGCATTGAGAAGGCCTGTGAATGGCTGCAATGATGATTGGTGAATTTTTCAAATTAGTTAAAAATTTAACTTATGGTGGCATCATGAATTCATATATTTGCTGATATGTGTTGATAGATATGGTTCGTGGAAAACAAAAAGTAGTTTAGCCAGAATATAACATTTATTGTGGCATTGAAAAATAAATTGCCTCGTATAAAAACTTCTTCTTACTAAAGAATTCATAAAGACCTTAACTCTGTAAATGCTCATGAGTGACTGAGTGGGAATGATGGTCATAGCTAAACATGTACTTGCGCATACAATAGATAGCGCTGCTACCACTTCATACAAAATCATTCAAATCAAGCTTAAATAACTGCATATTGTTTAATTACAACAACTGTTACTGTTTAATTACAACAACTTACAAATAGGTATAGGTATTTATATCATTCAATTTACAATACACAAATTTCAGTTCTCAACTTGACAAATCTGCACCTCGACAGAGGCTTTGTTAGCATATCAGCCAACTGGTATTCACTTGCAACATACTGTACATAAATTTGCTTTTCTTTGTATTTCTCTCTAATGAAATGGAACTGGACATCAATGTGTTAGGTTCTTTTATGAAACTCTGGAATTTTTCCCAGTTTAATTGCACTTTGAGTTTGTACAATTTTGTTGCTTCTACACTTGTATGTTTTACATTCCACACACACAGATGTCCAGTGTCATCAAAAGCTTGCAAACCCGAACAATAGCTTTCTCTGCCATACTCGCCGAAACATATTCTGCCTCAATAGTACTGAGAGTTACCATTTTCTGTCGTTGTGATATCCATGTAGCAGGACCACTGAAAAGTAAAGTTACAAACCCTGTCATGGATCTGTGAGTATCTGGATCACCAGCATAATCAGAATCACCATACCCAGTCAGAACTAAACTTTCACTGTTATTACTATACATAATACCATAGTTTTTAGTTCCATTAAGATATTTTAGAATACGAACAACCGCTCGACAATGGTTATCATCATAGGCATTCATTTATCTGCTCACACAGTTCACAGCATAACCAATATCAGGCCTTCTTCCAGTGACCAGGAGCAGGTCTGACCCAACCATTTCACAGTATGGAAACTTTACATTCAGCTTTTCAACGATAGCCTTTTCTAACTTTACACCTGGGTTTGCATTAAGCATGTTGAACCTTTACAGTATTTTTTTCAGTATAGCCGGCCTGATGTGTACACAATGTTCTTGTTGCTCTCTACCTAATTATTTCCCTAATTTCCTAATTATTTCTTACTAAAGAATACAAAAAGACCTTGACTCTGTAAATGCTCGTGAGTGACTGACTGGGAATCACGGTCACGGTAAAATATGCACTTGTTCATATAACAGATAGCGCTGCTATGACTTCATACAAAATCATTCAAATCAAGCTTAAATAACTACATATTCTTAACAATATATCAGCTCTTTATACTGTTTAAACTCCAGGGAAATATCAAAATAGTATGGCTGAACGGTTAGAAGAATGAAATGTGTTTTGATTAGACTTATTATCTAAACCCAACACACTTCCTTAATAGTATTAACTTCTAATTTCCACACGGATGGCATACCAATTTATGATGCTACTATTTACAATGCTTATTCTAATTGTAATGGTATAAAAATATTAAGTACGACTTGCATATTCTCAAAATGTCATTTTTGGCAGAAACATGTTAAAACTACCTTGCCTGAATATTCACAACTGAAAGTTTTGAAGTGTGAATCTTAGTAATAGTATTATTGAAAACTATAGTTGCATGTCGATGGCATCCAGAATTTTTACCACTTATTTTAATTTAGTTTTTAGAGGGGCACAATGATGAAATTGCACAATTTGACTTAGAATTTTCATCTCCACTTCATTGTGTACGAATGCTTATATATCAGAAAGTGTTTGCATTGGGCTAAAATAATTGGATTTTTCGTAACTTACATTGGGAGTGTTTGGTAACCGGGTCTCAGATTTTATTCAAACTTATTTGTACAGATCGCTATAAGTGGTTTATGAATCACCTCACATATTGGGTTATATAACCAATAGTTTAAACAACAAAGGCCTTTAAACATTTTTAACTCTAATAAGTACCTTTCCGACGGGCTAATAACTCAACTGATTAGGTGGCTGTTTGGCTTTGTGCTTGACTATGGTCCAGAGGGCACAGGTTCGGTTCCCGTATGGAATCTTCATTTTGCTGTTGGTTTTTTTAGTTTTTCTTTTACGGCATCCTACAAAGCACTCAAGATTTTTTATTTCTACTCAAAATATTATTTTTGTGCGAGGCAAATTTTTCATTTGCATTCACGACATCAGGCTTATTCTCTATTTATCGGTTGAAGGCAGCTTTCTAAGTCTTCCTCATCTTTTCACGACGTATTTTCTTAAGAACTATTATTACTTATTACCATCAATGTTTTCGACCTTCAATGTAATTTGATTTATTGTAACAGCCCTGATGATGGAAAGATTGAATTCCGAAACGTTGGTTTAGAATAAATACTATTTGTTTATGAAATTCTTAAAAATTATGCTTGAATTGTAAAAATATGGGGATAATATTAAATAAAGATAAAAAATGGAAATCATGTACATAAAAGAATAATGAAAATATGTCATTTCAAAATGTTTAAAAGGTCTTTTTTTTTTAATCTATTGGTTATATAACCCTATATGTGTGGTGATTCATGAACCACTTACAGCGGTCTGTACTACTACTAAGTTTGAATAAAATCTGAGACCCGGTTACCTGACACTCCCCTAGTTAGGGTAAAACTACTGGCGGGAAAATATTATGAAAAACTGAGATGGTGAGCTTGGTGCCTTGGTTGAGCTGAGATGATATGACCAGGCTAGGAAAATTTCTTCTACAATGGGAGCCCTAGCTCCTTTTAATAATGACATCTGTAATGTCCTATCCTTTAAAACCAATTTCGCTCCTGTTACACTCATGCTTTGCTTCATGCTCTCTTTCTATTTTTCTGACTCCTGATCTTTAGAGTCTATTACATTCACCCTTGACTTTCGTGGTGTACCTTTTCCTATCACGCAATATACAACCATCATATATCTCCTGTTATTTGCCTCTATCTCGTGCTGTTGGCTGGACGAAACCAAATAAGCACCTCCATGGCCAAACAAGAGAAGAATTTCCTAGCTCCCAACTATCTTTATTACTTTTCCCACAAAGACTTCTTGGGTACCCCTCTACCTCTGTCTTTATCCTACTCTTATCCTTATCCTGACATACCCAGGTTTTCCTGCCTCATTATAACACTGGGTGGACAACTCTTCTAGAACACTGTGATTTTCTCTTCCTGTAACTAACGCTTGGTCCTAGAAATCAACAAAGACTACCAATGTCTTTCCTACCAGCATTTTCTTATGCTATAATATTTTCATATGTTACTCCATCTTTCCCAAACATTCTGCTGAGATAAACAAAGTTATCTAATTGTTCAATATTTTCATCATTTGCCTTGAACTCGTTCATGAAAATAATTCTTATCACTTTCTCTGTATCAAAACCATATACTTAGGGCTTTCATGCGTTAATCCTGTAATCCATTCTCCTTTTTGCTTTATAAAAGTTATCCAGGAATCTCTGTTTGTGGACTCTCTGACAGAAATGCTTCTCACAATATCTCTGTATATGATAGAACTTGCACCTTTAAATCTCAAACCATTGCACCAATGTTGTTCGTATTTGTACATCTCACACATTCATCAGTAATCCATGGGATGTAAGTAAGGGATGCATAAGTCGCAATGGCTATTGTTTTATTGCAAGACTACAGACAGACACACTACGGATGGGAGACAATGCTCACTAGGGCGCCTCATGAAGCTCTTTTCTCCCATTTTCGGGAGAAAACCTAGTTACAGACTTTGGCCCGTGTACTATTTTATCACTTGTGGTATTGTAAACAGGCGATCATTGCATCCCCTCCATTGTGTTCACCCTCATAGTACATTCCAGTTTCTGTCATTCATAATCCCTGAATACTCAATAAACTAATTGCCATACAGTTTGTATGGTTAGTCTTCCAACTTCCCCTCAGTACAATTGAACTATTATTGCATTTTTCCAATCTGTTTGAATAACAGAAGCTTTTATCCATCGATTATACAATTCACATAAGCAACTTTTTTAGTGGTTTACTTCAGCATTTCACAAGAAAACCCATTTGCCCCTGAATCTTTCCCATTTTTCAATATTGCCCAAGCTTTTACCTCATCATTCTCTATGTTTCTATTTTCCATTCGGACAACCTCCTTCTAATCCATAAGACCTATGCTCGTTGCCTGCCTCATTGTGGTATAATAGTTCAGACACTTGCACAGTCACTGACTTTGCTTTCATTCTAGAAGGTCTTGCCAGTTTTTTTTTTCTATTTTGCTTTGCCATTTTAATCTATTTTCAAAAAATACTTTATACTGTGTTCCAAATCACTCAATACTGTGTTCCAAATCACTCAGAAGTTTGTCGGACTAATCCAAATGTATTCTTTCCTTGCTCTCTTTACTTGATATTTTATATTCCTTTTTTTCTCTGTATTCATCACATGGCTTCAAATGCCATTCCTCATATCTGGCTGTCATCTAATTTATACCTTTTTCACTTCACTCGCTACAATTTTTACTCAATTGCAACATTTATGACATATACCACTCATTATCCATGAACACCTTGTGCACATTTTACCAGTGTACCACTCACAAGAACATCATGGCTGATACATTTGTTCTATTGCATCTGTTTTGAAGTATGCGTCCTCAGGTATGGACCTGTACCATGTACCATACTCTCTTCTTGTCATCCAACAGCCTCTCCACTTTCACTCTTATTTGCTTTCATGCATTTCTCTTCCTCGGAACTGACATGCTACCCAGATTCACGATTGAGACAACTAAATGGTGGTTTATTCCATTTACTGCACCCCTCATCCCTTTTTTATTTGTACCACTTGAGACATTTGGATCTCAGTCGACAGTGACAATATCTTTTTATGCTCTCAGGGATAGTGTTGAATGTCTCCATCAGAATTTTTCTCTAAGCTTCAGTGAACAACATACTGCTTCTCAGAAGTATGTAATAGGACTAGGGTAAACTAACATCGATATTTTGAGCCCAATGTGAATTGACAATTAAGTTGCAGTTATCTTAAATGTTATCTATTTGCCTGGGTTTGTGGGGGGGTTGGGGTATGACATTATCCAAAGCTGTTGATGTATGTGGAAGGGGAGGGTATGGAAGTAGAGGGGAGGTATTTGATATGAAATGTTTCATCCAGGAAGGGGCAGCTCTTCCCCCTGCCTCCTGGCTATGCACATGCTGCTGTCAATTGTGTGTTGTGTGGTGGTGAAAACACTTTCAAAATCTATCCTTTTCAATAATGCTCTAATAACAATAAAAATGTCTGCCCTGAACACAGGATAATAAGTGCGACGTATAGTTTGAAATATTATCAAATTATGCAAATGTATACTCTTCAACTACTCTCATTCATGCAATTGTTCAATATTCTAGCATGGAAATGGTATTTAAAAAATGGATGTATCATATTGACCCATTTGGGATTGTATTTCTTAGTTTAAGAGGGAATTCATGCATAGAAAAGAGTATCATGTTTCGAAGGAGTATCTGGTCACATAATTTTTGTGTTGATTGTACTTTTAATTGATGCTCTGTATAACGTGTAATAAAAGGATAATTGTTATTTCCCCAAGGTGTGGGGAAGAGGCCCAGCTTTGAGATGCTGCTGGAAATGTGAGCAACCATGCGTAAGTAGAGGTATCATGGTGGTCTCATTCAAGTGAAGAAGTCGTGGAGTGAGCCAATGGGAATTGAAGCAATCTTCAATTAATGTTTAATGATAGTAATGCCCTGTTTACATTACTAGCTTTTAAGTAGGTTAACTCTAACCCTAGTAAAAGTTCACTGTGTGAACATAGATTGGCGCTGACCCTAGTCAACTTTTTAACTGTGCGGGAGTTACTAGGGTAGACGCTGGTTACCATCATTTATAACGCGTGAAAAAGCAGGTTACAATGGTAGTTAAGTGATCCAGTAATTTTTACTTGCAGCGTACAGTATATTCCGATAATTTACCTTGTTTTATGTACATATCCATGCGTGTGTGCCAAGTTGCTTATGCTTTGTTTACATTACTAGTTTTAACACTCAACCCTAGTAAAAATTTGCCGTGTGAACGCAGGTTGGCGCTGACCCTTGTCAACTTCAAGGTTTGCACTAATTACCATAATTTTTAACGCATGTTAATGCAGGTTAGTTTGTATAGTAGTTAAGTGATCCAGTCCACTCGCAGCTTTCACTTGAAGTGGACAATGTATGAGGAGAGTTTCCAGTGCTGTGTTAAGACTCGATAAGGATCTAAGCTATTAGAGATATGGGGCCTTTTATAAGTCCAGATATTCAATATCAGTGCCAAATATGAGTGTCGGATACTTAGAGGGTTGAACAGTTTAATGCCTGATAGTTAACAAATAGGGACAAATAATGCTGCAGTATATTTAAGTAGGTATATGTGACAATTGCTCACTCAAACAATGTTTTTGGGGGTCCCATAAGAAAGTGGGGACCCCAAGCTATAGCTTGTGTAGCTTATACCTAAATCCTGCTCTGAGAGTTTCTATTGACATGTTCCATATCCATGCCATGTTGCTTGATTAATTTTAATGCATGAGTTGTGCATTGAGTTGAGAATGCATGTACAATCCAGGATGGGTCATGGGTGGCTTTTGTCAGAAAGTCATTAATTCTGCTGCATACATTGAGGCAAAGACTTGAAATGGTTATTAATGAAATCTATTCTCATAATTTTCATTTGTTGATGCATTAAGTAATGACTAGACATGAAATGGTAAAATACTGATGAATGGGAAGTTAAATCGTTCAAAACATTGCATAATTATTATTCTCACAGTACAGTATCCGTGAATAAAGGTGACAATGGCCCTGGAACCAAATGAATTGCGATGTGTGGTGGGCTAGGTCAGTGGCCCTCTATATGTCTGGCCTTATAAGTGTAAATGCTAATTTAGTACCTCAAGGCTCTGTGGACTACATTTTGGTTCCACCAGTGTGTTAACAAGGTTTAATTAATACCGGGTAATTGCTAGTTAAGCCACAGTGTTAACTAAGATTTTAACCCTAGTAATGTAAACTGGGCATGAAGGTATTTCAATGCATGAGTGAATGGAGAAACTTATTTCGTGTGCAAAATTTGCCCTGTAAGTGCAAGCGAGGGCAGGTCATTGGTAGCACTTTGAAACAATTCGATGTTATTCCACTTGATTTCCAAGTCTTAATAGAGAGTGAAATACGAAACTTCTTTTTCTCGCGCATCTTAATGGTAAAGTACAGCTGGCAGACGTGTTATTTAATCTCCATTTTCATCTTTTGAAACAGGTTATTAGATTTAAATGTAATGCCCGGTTGAAGTTTCGTTTAGCCAGTTCAGAAGGTGGCGTATCCCACAGCCTGCTAAATATCGCAAATCGTTATTCATTTGTTCTAAGGCGAAGAAAAGTGACAGCTTACGCAACTGTTTCGCACGGTTGGTTGGACCTCGTTCATTGTTATTTAACAATACACTATTAATTTCATATCTAGAAATTCCTCTATGCATCCAAAGATGAAGGTTGAGAATTAAATTTGTCTAACAGAACGTCTTGTCACTATGCTTAACCGTGACGACACCTCCAGAATATTACAGTATATCCTTGGCACTCTTCAACGTTGCACTGAAAGAATTCAAGACGTTACCTTGACGTTCAATAGTTACAATTAACTTCTATTTCGAGTCCTTGCTTCAGCATATGCAGCGGAATAAACTACTCGTTCATCCCATTATTCATCCTCGCTTGCGGTAATATTGAGCTTAAATACGGTTTATCATTCTCTCGTGCTTTTAAATACATCAAGACACTGACGCTTAAATACGGTCCATGACAAGGTACAATGTCTTAGTACATTGTACGCCTTAAGGAAAAGCTACATTTGTAGCTGCTATTTAAATAACCTACGCTACTTAAAAAAGATGGTAACTACAACTAATCTTAGTAACTCCAGCACGGTTTATATTTTGACTATGGTAACCGCTAATCTGCGTCCATACTGCTAACTTAGATTTAACCTGTTTATAAACTAGTAATGTAAACGGGACGTGTGTGTCAAGGTAAATACCAACGAATGAGATGCCAACCATACGATACTTCTGCTTGATTTGACGTTCAGCTTAATTCCTTTAACAAAAGCATTTACAATTCTAAGAGCATTAATATCCCTAACACCAAAAGTTCCATGGACATGAATGAATAAGACTCATTGGTAACTTTAGTCGAGCAAAACTTTACGTATGTGAATAGAAGGTAAAGTAAGTTAGCTAACCGTATCATTAGCTCATCACCATGAGTCAGGCAAGTCTTGCGGTGGAATTGCTCAGGCTGCTTCCCTTTTGCATTCCGAGACAAACTCGTGATTCGTTGGAGTTGTTTGGAGACATCCACCCGAAAACAAGACCATGAAATCAAAGATTAGACTTAAATTAGACAAGCATGTCGATGAAATATTATCGTTAGCATGCAAATTATTGCTGTTAATAATATAGTTAATCCTTAATTCCTCAAGGAATTACTGGAAACTATTAACAAGTGCCGAGTATAATCAAAGTCGTCAGAAGGGCTCTCAAATGGTGGTCAATTTTAATTTCACTTTTGAGTGAATTTCTACTGCAGTAGAAGAAATGATCAGCACTAATAGTCTATGGAAGAGCATATAAGTACTTAACAGAGGAATGCACGGAATTTTTCCCTATATTGCTATAACACTGTCAGGCGAATAATTATCGAAATATATAGATAGTAGAAGATACTCCAACATACAGCTGGACGTCGTGTTACCACAACAGGAGATGTTATTCCTAGGCTTCTCACATATGCATTAATAACCCTTATTTCAGCAAAAAAACAAGGAAAGCAGAACTTCCAGACAATAACACAAACATCCAAGAGCTTGGCACGAAATTCGAAGCAGCCCAAATTCTTGTTCCCATGCTATTACACCTAATTACATACATTGCATCATCACGGGGCATATTTCACGTAGTTAAAGCCGATGGATATTGTTTTTTCCCAGGGCCCTGCGTAAAATAATTCGGAAATGTTTGATATAAGGTAGACAAGACTCTTCGGTAGAGGGTAATAACTTATTTGTTAACTGCTAAGCTAAAAATGACTACGTGCGACATGACGGGTACTTGTTTTCCTCTTCACAGAATGTAAATTGCGGAAAGCAATTGAAAAGATATATAAGTAGAGGTTTGTAACGTTTTTCAACTATTCATTCATCTTTGGATCGCGGTGTCATCTGAGGTCTGATGGTACCCTCCGACTGTGGCCCTGTGACTTCATAGTATTCCGTCGGCCTCAATTTACTCTTATTGTGGAAATACAGAAAGAATGTAATTAATCACCGTTGTACTTCACGGAATTAATATGCCTAATTCTTAGTTCTAGCAAGACTACATTTTTTTCGTGCTGAACAAATAACTACGTTCTCATGATTTTAACATTCGTTGGATAAGTGTAAATTAATATTTAATACCTATGTGTCAAAGATTGTGAGTAAGAGGCCATCGATATCATGTGCGACAGTAATAAAGCTAGAATTCGCCTAGCGCCACTCGTGTCGAGGCCAACGGTCGCTCCCTCGTTACATTGTTGCGTCTGCATTTCAATAATTACTTCCGCTTCTCGTCGCCATTTTGCCGAACCCGCGAAGCCAAGCAACTGGCCTCGCTGCGTCTGTGTTCTGTTAGCCTTTATTTTCCTTGAAAATGACGACCTCGAGTAATCTCAAGACATATTACGAGCGCTTAGGTTCCTCATGTATTACTGACATGGATAAGCATCTGATAATTGACTTTGGAACGATAAAGATGGGCTCTTGTGGAAGCGTGGTTTACGCTCCTACAAACTGCAGTCAGGTAAGTTCATTTAGAAATGGGTGTCCAATATTTTTGCATAAACTCTGTCACTATTAATATTTTCATTCCTCAGGACGTACAGAGTTACAAAGTAAAGAGGCGTAAAAGAGCACACGCTCTTCGACACGTCTTCCACTTTGACAGGACGATATTTACCATGAGACCTAATGCACAGGCTGAAATTACGATTGACTTCACGCCTCTGAGGCCTTTCCAAACGTACATCGATTATATCTTCATATATTCTCAGGGTTTACCCGTGACTCAGATTTGTCTTAAAGGGAAAAGTATAGGTAAGACATTATTTTTTCCATGCCCAGTGGACGAAAACGATCCAATATACGCCTTATTTGTCTAAAAACGTGATGCTTCCTTGTATTTGCAGGACCATATATCGTGCCTTCAGCCTCCGAGATAACTTTCAGAACCGACTTGAGCATCGAAGTGGAGAGCAAGTTGGAGTTCCGCAATTACTCATCGGCACCCGGAGAATTTTATTTTGACGTGGATCACCACAACTCCATATTCCGATTTTCCCCAGCTCGCAGCGTAATAGAAGGCAACGAATCTTTGATAATAAGAATTGTATTCAAACCCCCATTCGAGGGAACCGTAGAAAAACTCGTGTTTTGCTTTATTGCCCATCAGGTAAGTTTCTTTTGTCAATGGACCCTCGGATTCCCCGAGAATCGGCCGCCTCGTTATCGCCTCAATTTTTCTTTTTCAGAGACCTCTGGCATTCCATTTAATCGGCGTCAGCGGGCGTGGAGGAATTGTCCATAACACACCAGCAATTAGAAGGTGATTGATTATATGGACGACATTCTGCCCTCAATTTGTCTGTAATTACCACTGAGAAGGCACAGTACACCAAATGTCATATCTTTTCGACAGATACCCAGGATTTCCAGGAATTTCGAAGCAGCGAAACACCTTGGAGGCATATCTCCACCGTGAGTGGAAGACTGTGCTGGAAATCATTCCACAGGAAATAATTACGATATCGGCTGAGGACTTGAGCTCCTGTTTCCAGGTCCGAAATAAAACGGATACTCCTTTCACACTTGTGTGGTCCCCAGGTACGTATCACTTCCTATATCTCCTTATACCTGTTGATATTATGTGTGTGTGAAGAGATAATATGTGTTACCTTTGAGAAGTACCTATTGAAAGATCTGATGGTCTTCGAAGTGCAAGACTTTGTTTTTATATGGATATTGGAAGCTCTCCACGACTAGAGATTTCTTGTTTTTATGCTCTCTGAGAAAAATATGGTTCGTTCCTGTAACGGAAAGTGTTAGTGTCTGAGCACACAGTAATTTGAAGTATTCAATCACTGTTTTGTGATGGGTGGAAGGCCGAATAAGGAAGGAAAAACGATAAGAAGGCAGGCATTCAGCGAAAATAAGGGCATTTTATGCACTGATGTCTACTCCGTCGTGGAAGTCTCCACAGAAGTGGTGCACTGTCTAAACCCAGGCTCCATGTGAATTTTTGGCCACCAATTTGCATGCTAAGGACAAGTTCAGAGTGGTTCAGCACATCCAATGACACAGTTCGTAAAGATAAAACTTATTTAGAAAGAGTGAGAAAGTTTGAAATAAATTCATAAAACCTGCAACTACTATCCAGCTTGAGTCTTCCCTACATTTGTGTCTTCATATTCGAAGTATGGGGTGAACAATGATAATAGTTAAGTAAATGGACTCAGAATGTTTCAGCAAAAGGGTTTTATGCTGATAATACCTCATTAGAGAAGAATGGTTACTTTACTGAAGAGGTAAAATAATGTCTTTCATCGGTATCATAGGTCATAGATGTAGGTTTAAAAAAATTACTTAGGAAATCATGCACATCCTTTCATTTTAGCCAGAAAAGGAAAATTTTTTTGTCATTAGTCCAATGAGCATCAATAAGCGTAACAAGCACAGGAGAATTTGGTGGTATTAACATTGGAATCATGGTTATTTTTCTATTTTCCTTTTTTAATTTCTATTTTCAGTCTATTTTTATTTTCTTTGTGTCATCAGACCCACAGTTCCTCCTTGTCATAATTTGAGCAAAATGGTATGGCTATTCCTAGAATTGCCAAATAGATATGGCTCACATGCTGTTTTCCACATTATTGAATGGAAAATGTTATTTTATTGCTTTTTCAACATAATTTATTGAGTTAATTTATTTTAATTCAAGTGTATGAATATGTTTTGCACACTTTGAATGAAGGATTGAGGGAAATTTCATTCTTTAGGTATGACATCTTTTATCATCCGACCTTATCCATGTTCAATCATGGTGTCGGAGTGGAGGCTAGAACTAAATCTTAGTAAATGGACCAGAGTAGAATTCTTGCACAATCATCACACCAATGCCATATCTACACTGTGGGTGGAGTAAAAATGTATTCCTCAGAGAAAGTCAAATATCTTGGAAATATCTAAACTTCAGACATATTGTAGGAAACACATATACGATACGTACTTGACACAGCATTGAAGAAACTAGGATATGTCAAATCTATGATTGAAATGTCTTCAGATGAAAAAATAAAAAGGAGGTGCTACTTAGCTCTGGTTAGGCCACACCTCTAATATGCTGCGAGCATTTGGGACCCTGTACAGAAATATATTACCAAAAAAATTATAAAATCTAAAGGAGAGCCAGGTGCAACATCAAAATCTGCTACGAGTGAACATATACTGTTTCACAGCTTTTAGAGGGATTAGGTTTGGATGTGCTAGAGACTGGGAGGCTGCATGCTAGGCTTAGGTTGCTTGAGAAATTCAGAACTGGTGTCTTTCAGAGCAACACTGAGAATATTATCTTGATGCCAAACCACATCTCTACCTCTGACAGAAGCAATAAAATAAAACAGATACAAACAGACAGGTACAAAAAGTCATTCTTTCCATGCACAACAAATGACCATAACAATAACAGAGCTCCACTCAATCCACTCCAATGGTTCACATTACCATTTCACCCCAAAATGTTATTCATTATATCTTTACACAGCTGGTGTTCTAACACCCCCTGCCACAGCCCTTGTGGTGGTTTGCAAGGTTGCATGTATACGTGGATTAGATACCTCAAATGTTGAAATTATGACTTGATTGATGTGATAATCTTAGATCACATAAAGAAGTATATGGAGAGAGAGACATGTAGGCAGCTCTGTGATGATACTTCGACTGCTATTCTGAATAGATAGCAACTGCACTGTTTCCCAGAATAGCATCTCAAGGCATGGTTTTTCCCGCATTGAATGTGCCTTAAGACGGTATTCTGACATAAAGCATGGTCGCTATTCCACTCAGAATACCAGCCGTGGTCCATGGAAATGATAGATTTAGAAGCCTAATTGGCATACATTATGCTTGTGGAGTGTGATGGGCTGTAGGTTTTATCTGTGCTCAACTAGTGGGCTAGGGATTAGGGTATGTCCATTAGCTGGTAAAAAAAATTCAAAAATAGATTTTTAGGAATCTCAGGCTTAATTGGATTTCACGTAAAATCAACTCAAGCAGATTGCCTGAAAATAGAGGTTTGTAATATTTTCTTCTGGTATGGGAAGAGTATTGGAAATTAAATTGTCTCATACAAGCAGCGGCGTAGCTGGGGGGGGGGGGGGGGGGGGGGGGGCGGTCCTCCCCGGTCGCACACTTTTAAGGGGCGGCACTGTGGGGTCTGCAGAAGGCTATTATACTATTAAATTTTTAATTCACTGAAGCATTCTTTTGCTACACTGAGTTTTTTCTTTATGTTTTATTTGTCAAAACAGAGTAGAATTTGTGGCATGTCACTTGTATCACAAATCTTGTGATATTAAGCTTCATCAGTCATCACTTGGATCTAATTCTTTCATCTTTTTTTAACATGCTGTATGAATTTTTCTCTAAAAGACAAGTATTTTATATCTTTACCACACTATCGCCCTATTTTCAGATGAAGCGAGTTAAAGAAAGTGGTGCTGATATTGGATTAAACTATGAAGCTAGTTTTCGGCATGATATGTTAAAAGTCACTAATATAGTTCCATTAGTTTTACAAGTCTTCTGCAGGAACTAAGATGGGAGATGCTCTCAGATCGACTGTGCAAATTTAGACTTTATGTTTTATACAAATATCAAGACGATATTCGGATGGATATCATTTGGACGATAAACTATGTTCGCGCAATGAAGGAAGCATTCAATGTATAGTTCATATATTATTCAATCATTCCAATCTTTATGTTGAGTGAGACTTGAAGTGATAATGACGTGACATGGTTAGGTAGACATCTCTGTGTTTCTCTTTTATTACTCGTTGTAATTTCGATGGGCACACTTGGCAACACTGGTACGTGTTGCTAAGGGGACCGCCCACGCGAATGACCTTGGCGGCGACTGTCGGGGTGGTTCAAAATCTAGATAATGATTTTGGTGAAGTAATTTGTCAAGGTGTGTCAACCAAAGGACAAACTAGAAAACTAACTCGCAAGTGGTTTTTTAAAACTCTGACTAATGGCGAAAAAATATTGAGATCTTGGATGGTGTACTCCCCTTCCAAGGAAGCTCTTTACTGCTTTTGTTACAAACTGTTTTCAGAAAGAATTAACTCAAAATTTAATTCTGAGGACGGATTCAATATATGGTGGAAACTGAATCCTAGAATATCCGACCATGAGTCCAGTGTAGATCACGTTAGAAATTTGTGTATTGTACATTTTGATTTTATAATTTTTTTTCCCATGTCTATAGCTTTTATATTATTTATTAAAGTCTTCAGGGATTTGCATGTTTTGTATTTTTTACTGTCTTTGTTGGCATCATTGTCTTCTCTCCTATATGTGGCATTTAAATCTTCCCCTAAAATTGCGTTTCCCACAAACCCAATTACGTATGGGAGAACGGTGTTTGAGAAAAACTCATCTCTTTCTTTTCTTTTTTCATGCCCTGAAGAGGCATATGCATTTATCAAATGAGTGTTATTCACTATGAGGGTGGTATTTCTCCCCGACTCATGGTATCCTATGCTTCGGACTTTCAATGAGTTTTTTATCATGATCGCCGTGCCTAAGGAGGAATCACCTTGGTCAGTAACTAGAAAGTATTTTGTCTTGCCATGCGGGATCTTCTAAATGTTCTTGCAAAAATATAGTATCTGCATTTAGGTCCTTAACTTATTTTTTAGAATATTTATTTTAACATGGTTACTAATACCTGCTTCGTTTATAGATAATAATTTTAGGTGCATATCAATAATGATGAAGCAAGTAGTGATTAAAGCAAATACAAAGAATGTAATTTAACACATAGGGAGGAAAAGGAAAACAAATAATACATTAAACCCCCTTTTCTTTTGAAGTTTGTAAGGATTTAATCTATTTTTAAAATTTTTGATCCAACCGCTCTTGACTTTTAAAATGTAATTCTGCTTTCTCATGGTTCCTCCTGTTTCCACTGCTCCTGAGTCCCCTCCTCCACTGCCCTTGTTCCAATTAATTTTTTTGCCCAGGGCTGATGCTTATCATCTGTTCATCCACTTCCTCCATGGCCTCCATGTTCTTACTCGTCCATGTTACAACAGGGGTGGAATTCCTTTCAGTCCCATAGCCTGGTTTCTGCTACCTCCGTGTCTGAAAAGAGCTTTGGGTTTGTGTGGGATTCAGGGTCAAGGGATGGTTTTATTTCCATTGTCACCTCCTCCTCCTGCTGCCTGGCCCATCCCTCCCCTTCCCTTGATTTTTTTTTTCATTTATTGCCTCATATTTTTTAGTAGAGGCCTCCTCCCCTATCCCAGCTTTCCCGGCCCTAGCTGCATCTACCCCTGTTTGAGCTGCAATGACCCCATTTTCTTTTGTACCTGACCTTGTCACCTTCAGCTCAGTCTCCTTTTGTGACTCTGTTATCAGTGTAATGAGGGATGGTGTTGCCACATCAGCCGCTTCCTAAAGTTTTTTTTACATTCTGGGTTGTCGATTCCCTCGGAAGGTTAGGCTCAGCTCTATTGTTTTTCTTACTGCGTCTCCTTCTTCTCTTCCAATTCTCCGGGTTCCCGGCTTGAACCTCAATGGCCAGAGGCAATTTTCTCAAATAAATGGATATCTTGATTGTGTTTTTCCACTCGTATGTGAGGAGCAAGGAAAGATGAAGTGATCACACGATATAATGCACGTAACTATGCATGCCTAGGGGAGCCTGGCACACAAACGGCACAAAGAAAAAGAAAAAAACTGTATTCACTTGCTTTATGCAAACACCGGGAGTGCATAAGAACACCCCCAGGGATCGAGAGGTGCTCGATCGACGCCTGGAAAAACTTGGTGATTAGGCAAGAATTTGCTGCACTCCGAAGGATGTTGCTCAGACCACCAAGCTGCCCAGTATACTGAAAATCCACTTGAATCAGCAGGGGTTTATATGAACAAACACCCCCCAAGGCATGACGCATGAGAGCGGCCAATAGATGACACTAGGGTTGCTGTTCACCCACCGGCAGAGAGAGAATGACAAACACAGAAGGCAAAATGACAGAATAGCACAAGCACACAGACAGTGATGAAAGAAATAGAACAGGCATTTGGGGCTCGCGGAGCCCAAGTAGGAAATGAGCCGTTCAGGCCATTCAGTCATACATTCATTCACTCAGACCACTCAGCAGTAAATACATTCATAAATATTTAGACAGAAAGTAGAATGAAAGTGGATAGGAACGCACAAAATCGACCAACACAATATTGGTGTGAAGGTGTAAAGATGGCCAATTCCAAGTGGAAAAAAATTCAACTGGACCCAGATGAGGTGAGGGTTCGATTCCTGGTCCAGTTGAATTATTTTCCACTTGGATTTGACCCACACACTAACAGTTATATGCACTCCTCCTCCCATCACAACCGGTATATTAAAAGATCTATAGTGAGAACTCTTCTTCATCGGGCCGAAACATATCAGATGAAAAGGAAGTAGGAAGAACAACATGTCACGGTGGCACTCATGAAGAACGGTACTCCAAGACCATCATCAGGACCATGATAAGAACTGTGCTGGAGGAGAAGAAGGGGACTGAGGAGACTTCAAAGCCTAGAGGCTTTGTGATGCTACCATCCATCTCGGGAACAACAGAAAGGATCAGGAGAATCCTCAAAGACACAACATATCACATCAAGATATTGTGAGGTAGAAAAAAGTAGTGACCTTCTTCCTAGATCAAATCAAAGGACAAAATCCCAGATTTCCAATACGGAGGAGTATATGAGATTCCATGTAGCTGTGGCTAGAAGTATGTGGGGCAAACAAAGAGAGTGATTTCGGTCTGTTTGAGCAAACACCAAAGGGCTCCAAAAAACAAGCCCAGCACACAGTCAGCAGTCACAGCGCATGCCTTTTCCAACCTGGGACATCACACTATGATTAGTGATGCACAAGTCCTGGCCAAAGGAAAGTACTATTTCCCTCAACTCATCTGGTGGGCTATTGAAATAGAGAAAGTAAAAGAAAATTTCAATAGAGATGATGGCCACAGGCTCCACAGCACATCGAAAAGACTCTTGAGCAAAAGCTGATGTTGATGCTGATTGGCGGCAATATAGGTAAGCCACCCTGAGTGCGGTAAATATACATGCACAATTCCACCAGTTGGCATTCGGACCTGATCTGAAGATGTGGCCAGAATTGGTCATGAAAAGTCATCTTCCAGGTAATGCAACACGGCAAAACCCAAAAGCAATGGAATGAAGAAAAGCATATGTACAAATGAAATCAGGCAGGTTAACAATGGCAACAGTAAGAGCATCCCCCAGCACTCAAAACAAAAAGCATATAGGCAAATCAATACAGGCAAGTTAACAATGGCTATAGTAAGGGTGTCCCCCAGCACTCAAAACGAAAAGCAAAGCATATTATCAAATCAAATCAGGCAAGTTTGCCACAGCAAGAGCATCTTTCAGCACTTACAACAAAAAGCGAAGTATATAATTAAATAAAAACATATTATGAGCATTGGTTAGTGCTCAAAGCACAAAGTTAAGTGATAATTAACACCACTAATGAGGCAAGCCTATGTTGTCTATAGAATGAGCATCCCTGAGCTCTCAAAGCTTAAAATTAAGGAAAGATTATATACAAATAAAAGAGGAAGTTCACTATAGCCAAGTTATGAGCATCAATCAGCACTCAGAACAAACAATCTTGAAAAGTACTGAAAGCACTATAAACAGCATATATTCCTCACTACAACAAACCAACATTCTAGAGGCATTTTTGTCAGAAAGGGCAAAAGTTAGGGTCCCATGAATAACACTGCCCTTGTGAATATCCTCCTTGTGTTTCCTCTCCTTAACTCTTGGGCAGCTAACTTACCACTGTGATTCATTCATTCATCATTTATTAACGGGATTTCTCCTTCTTAAATACATGCATGGGTGCATTGCACAGTAGGAATACAATTTAAAAATACCGTTACCGAGAGGGACAAATATATTTATAATATTATATATTACTGGTCTTCTCATTGGTGTAACTGCATTTGTCACTTTTTCATTACATAAAAAATTCTTGATTGTTTCAATGAACATAAAAAGAATGCATACTGCATCACATCACATATCACATATTATCAATTTACATTATATTAATTAAACAAATACTAGGGCTGACTTGAGCAAGCAACGCAACACTTTTTCTGATGAGGTATTTGAATCAATCATTGGAGAACTCAATGATAGACAAAGACGTTCTTCATCTTACAAATGAAAACACGTAGTTTTTTCCACCAACGTATTTAAAACACAAATCGACCATTTTCGGCCTTTTCAAGCCAGGCCAAAGACGTAATGTTATTATGTTCAATATTCCTGAGGTTGATGGCACGAGTGAAAGTGCTGCTAAAGATGAAGGCTTGAGATGAGTTTTTGAGATTCTGAAGGAGGTTTACCAACTATATTTACTAACTACATGCACCATTTCATGCAAATCAGGGTCATCATCATCATTCTCTCTCTTAAGATAGGACTGAGACAAGTGATCTGCAATGTCCAGGTACTTGCCTGGCACATAGTACACATTCAATGAATATCTTAGGAGTCTCAGTCTCTGCAATCATGTAGATCCTATCTTACAGATTTCCTTTTTCACTATGGATACTAAGGGTTTGTGATCTGTCTGAACATCCACAGTGAGACCATATATAAAATTGTGGAACTTGGTTGTTGTGAAATAAATTGCTAACATTTCTTTCTCAATCTGTGCATAGCTATTTCTTTCACACTCACTTAGACTCCGGGAGGCAAGGAGGCATGTTCCCAAGTTCCTAAGTCCCAAATATATTCATCCTCAGCTTGACATCCTTTCTAGTTTTCCACTTCCGAAGCACAGTCACTTGACCATCGTCTCTCCTATGGATTGGATGGAAAGATTCGAGCAAGGGACAGGTGAAATGTGTTTCTCACACGTAGCACCCTGATAATGCTGACGCTGAGGGCTTTGCCTGAAGATTCGTAATCACTATAGATGAAGTTTTCCGGCATTCCTTGTTAGGGAATATGGCAGGGAAAAATGAGCGACGTGGAAAACGATGATGAACGATTAAAAAACTGGTGTTATTATTCAGCAAGAAAACTTCGTACAAACAGGCATGGAGAATAAGTACAGCAACTGAAGTTCGTAATAGAAAACAAGTTTACAAAACAGCCACCTGTGGCACTGGACTCTGAGGCACACTCTTCAAATTGGAAGGCAGCTATTGGATTAATACCAAAATACTGATGTATTTTAACATTGCTGAGCATGGCATGTTGTAATATATGATTTTCTCAAAACACCGTACCAATATCCCACTTTGAAATGGAATTGCCAATGTCAACTGTTGCTCAAGTGTGGGCACAAAAATAATGAGTATAATGCTTTGTATCAGATGGGAATCCGAGTATCAATCGATCCCTCAAAATATGACTTTGCTACTTTCAAATGTAATGAATAACCATTTTTTCAGATTCTCAAGAAAGGTTCTTCATCAGCCCGATGGTGTGTCGTCTAATTCCAATGCTGAAGGTCAACTTTAGAGTTACAAAAAGCTTGACAATATACGAGCAGCGGAGGAGGATAACTGGATATAGCAGTGATCAAGTTGTTGGGAAAAATGCAACCAATACAGAGGACTGTGCTGTTTCAGCTAGTGTGGATGGATGGCTCTTTTGGCAATCATCAGGGCATTCACTGCCATCAGAATGCCAACCATGGCGGGAGTGCCAAACATATTTGAATGAAGAGTGGCAGTATTCCGTGATGCCAATTAATTTTGAAGTTAACTTCATAGGTAAGATGTTAATTTTAAATTTGTCACAGACTGTTAGCAAATGTTCTATATTCAACAAGGAAATAAGAGAATAAACACATGAAAGAGTAAATCTTTAGCACAAAACATGTTTGCATATGCCATGGAGACTCAGCCACTTGGCTGCTCACAGGCTTTACATGAATTTTATCCTTGGTGTTTTCTTCCTAAGCATGATAATCATTTTAACAATTTTCTCCACTTCTTAAACTCATTCAAACTAAACATCATGTGAAATCTCTGTATTGAGCAGGACAGTACAATAAGGAGAACATATCAGTACCATCACCAGTTTGCACTGCTGTTCCAGCCACAGTGATGTTCCCCATCCAAGGCCATGCAGAAGACGCATATTCCACTTTCCTGATTTATACTGAATCCTACCAGAGATTCATGTATAAAATTGTAGCTCCAAAAACACAGTAAGCTGGGATGCACATGCTTATAGTCTCTATAATCCAGGATTTATTATCCAAGTCCTTAAATTATGTAATTCCATTTTCATTGAAGTGTCCTTTTATTTCAGGGAGTTTTTGGTCAAGCCATTGGAGGGAGTCATAAGTAATGAGTTCCGAGTGATTGTTGTACATCACACTCCAAGATTCAAACATTTGATGTACCTGGAGCGGTGGAATATTGCCTTAGATGGCAGGGAAGCTGATATGGTAACATTTGTGTGATTATCTTTTAAAAATCAGTCACAGAAACTTTGTTATGTTTCGTTACTTAGCAAATGTACTTTCAGGCCGAGGTCGAGCTTATTGTGTCTGACTATTCCCTAAATGTGAATTTTGGAGAAGTTGGTGACTTAATCAATTTTCCTCCAGCCATGTTGGGAAACACTCAAGAGGCAAAATTCATGATCCACAACAACAGTCCCTTTTGGGTCCAGTAAGTACCTAGTCACATTATTTCATACCTTAGTATCATTTTAATAGCAATAGTAGTTCATTTGCCTAATATATACCATTAATAATTATGAAACCATATGGTAAGTGCACAAATGCATGTAATAAAGTTCAATACATGCAAGTTACAATTCACACAAATATTCATTAGCAATATAAAAGTACTTCAGTCATACTCTTTGTAGTCATACTTTAATGCCAAGTGGATATTCGATTCTACCAGTAGTACTTCTATGTAAGAGTGGAGGTTCATCCTTCTACATTATTTTGTGCTCATCTGTCTTTCACCAGTTATTCCTGAAGAGCTAAGCACATGGTTTCTGTAAGTGACTGGATTCTCTAACCTGTTGTTCCCTGCATCATGCCATTAGCATGGCTGTGTACACAGCAGTTTATCTTATGTAATCTTTAGTCTTTTAAATAGGAAAATCAGTACGTGCTTGTATGACAGGAATACTTATGTGTCACATGCATTTAAATAAAAATATGAATAGAAGAAACAAGAATCATCTTCCATTCCATTCCATTGTGATATTTAATTATAAATAGGAGTAATGTAAATAATCTTACATTACACAGCAACTAATTGGGAACCCACTCCATTTCAGGTTATCATGCAATGCAAGTGAGATCCCTTCAACACTGAATGTAGGACCAGCAACATTTTTAATTGGACCTCATGATAAGATTAGCCAAAGATGGCAGTACCAACCCACTGTCCAGGGCTTGAACACAGAGCTCATCACATATTGTGCCAAGGAAGTCAGAAGCCCAGATATGAAGGAAGTCATGGAGAAAGTGCTGGAATACACATTGGAGAAAAGCACTGATGACCAAGGGAATGAGGGCCAAGAGAAAGAATTCAAAATATGCATTCAAATTCTCGGCAGGAACACATTTCCTCTGGTAAGACTCCTGTGCCAGCACTTAGTGTTCACTCCTAGTCATCATTTCTTTTAAGAAAATGGTTACCAAGCAAATAATGGTGAATATAAAGGAAAACCATCAATGCTTGACTACATGAAACATATGAGGCAAACCCTAGTGGAAAGAGTTGACTTCCAGCTTGGAATGGAAGACAAATACTGAGTTATGTATGTATAAATACTTGACCTGTTCATGCTGGATCTTATAGGAGGCATATGCTCTCCTTAAATCTTGGGACCCTGGAAAGCAGGCCCTTTCCTCAGCTGTTGGCCTAGACCCTCTAAGGAATAAAATGCCTCATTTGAAGCAGGAGTCCATGGTCAACAGAATGAAATTGCAGTATTTGTTTAAACAAATATTTGAACTGTACAATGGACTCCATGTGTTTTTCTTAGCATTTTAAATTTTTATTGGAATTCTACTGTTTATACTGATGGTATTTTGAATTTTCATCTGCTAAAATTACAAAAACATATTTTTTAACTCTCATTTTCAGCCAGCAGTGCATATGAGATGTAATATTAATGTCTGCCGAGTTCAGTACTAGAATTCTGTTTGTATTGACACTAGAATTTCATTTGAAATTTGCTCATACTTAGTAAGAAAAGATAAATTTATGTAAAACTTTACATTTTAATGTATGCAATAAATATGTATTTGTGTAGAAAAATCTCTGCCAATAGAAGTAGTAGATGACAAAAAGAAGATAGCTAATGGGATGAAGGGTTAAACTTAGTTGCTGAGGAAACTGAGTTGCTGAGTCGACTCTTGCTTAGCCGGGTCTGGAGAGGCAACTGCTTACCTCGGTACATATAATGTTCCAGTGGGGTCACTTTTCTTGATCCGCATCACATTTGGTAGGCATCCATTCTTTTGGGTAGGAAAATCCATGTTGCATATGGTTGGCATTCGTTCCTTTAGCATAGAAAGTCCTCATTGTCTATGAGTGGAATTTGTTGCAACATGGAGAAAAATCCACTCTTGCCAGGTGTAACCTTTACCACCAATGTTTGAATTCATCACATTTCCTTCACCATTTTTGAAACAAGGTATTTGTGGCATTCAAAATTTCGGTGAGGGGATAAATTACTAACCCTCATATGAAAGTAATATCAGAGAATACATGGATTTTACACATGTATACTCGGGTAAAAATGTTCAGTCTGTAGCTTCTCTGGATCTGATCTGTAACTGGTCTGAAAGATTTATATCTGAATTGGAAGTGGTCCTAGACTGGACAGAACTGGTCTGGATGTTAATAATATCTCAAGATGTTTCCAATCCATACCAGTGACAAACCACTTCCAGATCAGATAATAGTCTTTTAAAGAAGCAGTCCCAGAACATTTTCAGAGCAGTTACAGACCAAATATTTTTACCTGAGGAAGCTCTCTTGAAATCTCCTGGGCCCTAGATGTGAGGAATAGCCCGGAATGGAAGGGAGGATGAGCTTGGGAATGGAAACCTCTCTCTTATGTTGGACTTTTAGGGAGGGAGGGAAAGGTGAGCTGGGTGACAATAATTTCATGAGCAACCACTCTGGCGTGCTGGCAGTGGTGTTGTCAGAGTCTACATTCATCTTCATCACCATTCATCTGTGCTGGCAGCTTCATCTTAGAGCTATGAAAAATGCCTGGATTACATGATAGTTGAAGTTTATGGTATTAATTTCTCCAAAATTCTTCTTTCATCATTTTTGGACCTCCAAATGTGGAATCCCTGATTGATATTGAATATCTCTCGTGACATTTAGTCCAATTTTTAAAAATACTGTAATAGTTGGTGACTTTAATGCTGATAGGCTACGGTATAGCTACTCTTCTTCAAGAATTTTATTTACAGCTATTATCTTTATCTCGCCTCTGCCAAACCAATCCATCATGCTGAAAACAGTCATACTCTTCTAGATCTCTGTATTATTGCTTCTTCAGAGGAAACCTGATCCCTACTTGAGTGTCTTGTGGAGGGCACTTCAAGAGGTTGAGTACTCGGTCTGTCGGATGGGATGTTAAACTGTGGTCCCCATGGCACCTTTCATTAGCCTTTACCTTAATGAGTTTTTCCTTAGTCGTAAGCCTTGCTGGCCGGGGCTTTTTAAATGACCAGTGTTTTTTAAATATCTATCAATGTGCCAGACGAACACGCTTGGCAATCTAGGGACACCATTTTTGTGCCGGAGAGACACACTTGGAAGATAAAGGTTAAAAGCAGGCAAATGCTGATGCCGGGTTTCCATCCGCCCTTCCTCCCTTACCTATCTCCTATGGCACAAATGACCTTAGCCGTCAGTGGCCTCCCCAAATATCCAATCCAATCAATCATTGCCTCTCCTGACAAAATCTCATCATTTTTGTTAGTATTTTGGAAAAATTTCTCCACTCAGTCGGCATTACTAAAAGTCACGGACGACATATGTCATGCAATTGACCAACATATGACCACCATACTTGTCCCATTTGACTTTACAAATGCTTTAGGTCTAGTAAATGATGCCCCATGTCTCCAAAATATGAAAGATCTTAACTTTTCCTTCTTAACAAGCAGTCACGGACGCTATTGGTAATATATCGTATTGGGTTAATGTTCACAGTGGAGTTCCTCAGGGCTCAGTGCTTGGCCCTCATTTATTTTCTCTCAATGTCCTTGACCTTTCAAACTGTATTGTATGAATGCCTTGATTTCTGTTGTACGTCTTCCATCTCATGTGATGTTGGGTACTTCCAAGATGGGTGAAGGAATCTACTTGCTGTAATTTCTCTCTTCTCGGGCTGAAATCATTGTGCAGATTCTCTCATCCGCATGCTACGATTTTGTTTTTGTCTTATTTATTTTCATGTATTATTCTTGAAGTACTTGGTTCATTACATTTTGTCATCTTTGAAGAGCTATGACTGCGATATCATGTGATATGACTGGGAAGCAGGGCACGTTTATTTCTTCTCCATTTATCTTTATCCTGCTCAGTCCAATTTCTTGTGTATTTCTTATGGCCTCCTCCAAGTACATGCTAAACATTGCTGGTGAGAGGTTGCATCCATGTCTTACTCCTTTGTTAATTTTTGCTTCTATCTGACTTCCATCTCTCATTCGCATATTGTGACAAATTGCTTCCTATATATTTGGTGGATTATTATTCTGTCATCACAATCCATTCCAAGTTTTTCCAGCCGTGTGAACATATTGCTCCACTCCACGTAGTCAAAGGCTTTCTCTAGGGTCACAAATGCGACATATAATGCCTTGTTCATTACATACTTGTATTATTTTCTCTACCATTGCTCTCAGGCAAAGTATGGCCTTCCTGGTAGCCCTGTTCTTCCTAAATTTGTGTATTTTGATGCATGTGCCTCTATACTTGGAAAGGTTCAGTGCTGCTCACATATTTCAGTCCTTGTCTCCTACGGTATTGTTATCATTGCACTCCTTTGAAAGTCCTCTCGAAGTGTTCTGACTTGGTAGCTATTTTTGATCATCTCATACAGGTTGGATTTCCTTGGCTTTCTGTCTAAGTGTTTTGATCATTTCTCAGTTTATGTTGTCTGCTCCAGGTGGTTTGTTTTTCTTGAGGTCCTCTACTGCTCTATTGACTCATATGATGTTCATATTTGAATGACAAATCATTGTAGCCATTTCTTTCCTTTGTGTTCTCCGCTATTATGCAAGGTAAATCATTCATGATAAAATTGTTTTCTGGATTGCATTAAAGGACATGGTAAAATAATGAGCAAATTCATAGAATAATTATTTAATGTGTGCATGTCTTTATTTGGCAAATACCTCAGCTTTAGGGTGAAAATATTTGCAACAGCACTGTATAGTGGCTTGCAGAGGGCATTCGACTAAAGTAGTTAAAAGCAGTTCGCGATATGAACTAAGTTAGCGCATTATTCCCTATTTTTCTGCATCTCATTGGACTATTAGCCATAGAATTACTGAGTGATTGTTTCATTTTATAATCCATATTAGAACTCTTACCATTTTGAGCGGCAATGAGGGGCCAAAAATAGGGGGCTCATATAGACCTAACATAATATGTATGTCATTTTGATTACTGAAGTAATATTAGAGAGGAATATATCAAACACCGTATTGCTATTATAGATATAAGGGTTTGAAATGCCATCCCCAACAGTAAAACCAGACAAAAGTTACTGAACAATCTTCGAAAGTATGGTTTATAATACTGGCCCAGATTGTGACATATTTGTGATAACTTTTCCAAAAAAACATGCAATGTATTTTGATAATGCAATGAAAAAGTTTCCTCATTTAAATTGCTTTTTGATGGGCCCTTCTGGTCCCAAAATCATCTTCTACCATTCTGAATAAAAATTCATAGCCATACTTTTGCATGGACTTAAGTTTTTCCTTGCATATGCCCAAAAAATGAGGCTAATTTTTTTTTGTTCATGTGTTTTATGTGCTGGAAAATAAATGAAAAGTGCAACTAACAGAGAAACACTGTGATAATGTCAGAAAAATTAACAAAAGAGGAAGAATGTTGGTGAAAAATGTTCTAAACTTGTCTAAAAATGAAAATACATGCACCTTCATAAAGAAGCATGCTCTCACTTATACAATATCTAATCCTGTTCATTCTACTAAAGAAGCTCTGACTACAGTTACACAGTGAAATAGCTAAGAAGAAGGAAAAAGCAAAATAAGTGAGCTTAGCAGCGAATGGAATTGATTTTCATTAAGTTCTGAGGGAGAATAGTCACTTTCAACAAAACCCTATGCAGCATCCATTTGCAGAAATAGACTTCTCCAAATCAACACCAAGTCTTCATTATGTGCATTTCATGCAGAACACTTCCATCTGTGCTTTATTTAAAGTGTTTCTGTGGAATCAGGCATGCTACCAGGTCAATCCTCATTTAAAAAATATGTCATTCAGACATCCTTATTGAAATTGTACCTTGGTCTGTTATTGGTGCAGTTTGGCCATTTTCCTGGATTTACCCATTAGTATTAGTAAGGAAGTGAGAAGATACTAATAATAGTTAGCATGGAAATGCAAAAATAGATATTAGAAAAAGGAAAAAGTATCTTAGTATGATTTGCAACCATAAGCAGTCAATTTGTGGTAAATTCTATTTCTTTGAATTCCTATGTAGCATTTTCAAGAATCATTCAAGTTGAGGCAACTCTTGGCAATGGTTTGCACATTTTCTGTCTATACATATACCAATTTAGAGAGGATCTTCATCTCCCCTGCTAATTAAAATGAAGAGCACTAGATGTTTTACTGTCTACTATTTTTAATACATAAAACTTTACAACACGTATTTCATTGACGAGCTAACAAGCATTTTAGAGGACTGTACAAATCAAAATTATTTTTGTATTCAATGGAATATTTTATCGGCGTGAAGAGAGTCTAGACATGGGGTCACCATTATGTCCATTAGAGCGGAAATATTTATGGACCATCTCGAACAAAAACTTTTCAACTCAGATTTTAACTGATGTGTTTTACTGGTTCAGATATGTGGATGATATTTTATGCTGTTGGACAGGTACATAGCGGCAAGCCACTAAGTTTTTAAATTTTTTCAACTTATTACACCCACACATTATTTTTAGTATGAAGACAGAGTCAGAAGAAAATTTAACATTTATTTAATTTTAATTTAATAAAATTTATGTAAAGTTTAACGTATTAAAAATAGTGGACAGTACAACATCTAGTGCTCTTCATTTTAATAATGCAGTTTGATGATATCTCGCCCGAAACTCTTGACTTCTTGTGCTAATGTTCTCAGGATTGACAAATAATCAGTATATGCAAGCTCAAGCAGAGTGTCAAGCACCATTTTGGCTGAAATTTGCAAACAACAGATGGTCTACTCTATTTAGTGTTTTTCCATTGTATACATCCACTACCTGTGTACCTTGGGAGTAATGTTCCACCTAATAATTCACCAGATAGCAACTTCAGAGTTACTCCCCTTACCGAAAGTAACTGTTTTTTTTTCAGATGCAGCCACCTGATCTGCTCATAACGGGCTTCATAATGACCCGACCAGCTGCTGGTGCATTTGTTTTGATCAATGCAGTGGATGCTCCAGTCCCATTTGATCTCTATCTACAGAGGGAGCCTTTTCTTTATACACCAATAGACTTTAAAATTGATCAGAGCCTTCTTGTTGAAGACTCAGAGTATGATATATCTCCACGACAAGGAATACTGGAACCATATCAGGCCAAAAAGTTCCAGATCATTATAATGAATCGGGAGATGAGTCATCACAGGTATAGTGTAATCATGGAGATCACTAAAGCACTGAACCAAGGCAAAGACATTGTTGGTGGAGCATGCAGTCTCTCACCCAAGAAACTAGGAACCATCACCTGTCAGGGAGAATGGCCTCAAGTGAATATCTCAGATGTCAAGGCTTCTATCTATGATGACTTCATCAACCCTTTCCTTCTCTGGAAATGCTTGAATATAGACCAGTAAGTTTGGCCAGTCGGTACTTGAAATATCACCATAAGTATAAAAAAATTGGGAAACAACTAATTTATTGCTCCATTTTCTTTACAGACTCAATGAAGCTATCAAGTTCCGTTTACCTCCAAGCATGAAAACTGTTAATATGGTATTTCCAGAGAGGCCACTGCATTCAAGGCCCATTGTGTACAAAATGAAGCTGCAGAATTTATCTTCCATACCAATCTCTTGGGAAGTACATATCCAACATGGTGTGCTGGAGATGCCACCATTGCAGAGCACTCATTCTGGGAACAAAGGTGAGGCAATTTTATGTAACAATAAAACAAAAGGTAATTGTATAAAACACACATATATCCATGAAAAAATATTTTATTTTAAATCAACACATTGTACAGACTTTGATCGACAGGGAATGTGGAGGATGGGTCTTTAGTAGTGCATCGGTGATTATTAGTTCTAATGTTGAGGAGCTTTATATGAGGATATGAGCAGCATCATAGCATGATGACGACTTAATTTTTGAAGGTAAAATATAGTTTTGCACTGTCTTGATTTGGATGCTCTTGTTGCTATTATAGCGTTGATTTCCGCTTTCTACAATATTTAACATTAAGCAAAGGTATAAGTTGCCTGAAATAAAATTTTCAAATAACTGGTGACCATTGCACTACCTGTCGGTCAGGGAAATTTGTAAGTCCATCAGTCAGAGAAGTCAGGAAGTGTAAACCTTGGATATCAGGAGCCTAGGGTTACCCTTCTCCTCTCCTATCAAATGTGACTAATCCTCCATTTGAAATGTAACATGCTTGATGAAACTTGTCTGCTGCCAGCTTTAAAAGATCAGGTAAACTTATTCTTACCCAGTGACCTTTTTAGGAAGCTCAGACCATGGTCCAGTGGCCCGAATGTGCCATGCATGTTCACTGGATTTCATCACGATATCACGTTCCATAGAGTAGGGTGAGTAGCAACACTATGTCTGGTGTAGACGCCCTGACAAGTGATACACTTGATGAGGAAAGTACTGTTTTTATCAAGTTACTTTAATTAAGTACTATATAGTAAATTATAGTATCAAAACATGATGGGGCACTTGGGATGGAGAAAAATTAAATGCAGTGACTATGAACTTGTTAAACATGACATAGTACAAGTCGAATTGACCTGTCATGTGGCATTAGTAGTGTTAAAAAGACGTTACGTTTCGAACCTAGCATTGGAATACCAGCCCCATCTATCACAACAAAAAAGGGAATGCTGTTGAGGGTGTGCATGGGTAGTTTATGAAACCTAATGAAGGTTTTTTATAATGTTTGATGTGTTTCTTAGTGAGCAATGGCAGTATTCCCATGGAATCGAGAATATTTTAAATTCTCGTGAACACATGCGGGCGTGACTCATCACAAGAGCTTTTAGTTGGCAACTTGGCAAGAGGGTTAGGAGTGTAATTTAAGTGAGAGGTTTTATCTTAATGGCATGGTGAATATTTTTCAAGAGAGACAGTCTTAATATGTTTGTTGAAATTGATAGCATTTTAGTATGTCCTAAGGTAATGTGAGTCTTTAAATGATCAATGCTCCGACACAAAGTGAGGAGGTTAATTATGGAAATGTTGGATGGAACATTGTATTTTTTATATCCGTCAGCTGTACATAAATGTTTGTGCACATTGAATTGCTCTCTATTTGTTCACTTATAAAATGATGAGTTACTAAGAAACATCTCATGCTCTGTTTTCAGGAGAAGACATCACACTTAATGATGGACTTGAAAACCTTAAGGCACTTGTTAATCAGCAGCAAAATATTGCAAAGGATGCAGATGACAAGGCAAATTTGAATATCATCCAATGCTGTCCAGAACCAATAGCTAGCCATTGGGACACAGCTGGTCATAGAGTTCCTGCTCTAACACAAGAGTGCCCTCTGCAGTCTATCATACACTTTGAGCCTGAAAAAGGATTTATCATGGTTAGTATAATTTCATACTCTCTCTTTGAAGCAGGCTCTCTTTCCATGAGTGTTCCACTTCCAATGAGTTAAAAGTTTCAATAGCTAAGAGAACTTGGATAAGTGAAAGCTTATAAATACTCAGTATAGAATATGAAGAATAAGATGGGTGCACACAACAATCAGCAAAGTTAATGAGATGAAGGAGCAGTTTAAGCTCCTTGCATTTACTGCCTTTAGGTACATGTTTTCAGCAGAAGAATCATGCTAAACATAATTCTATTAAGTGCTGGGGGCCAATCAAAATGGAAAAAAAATGCACTTTATACTTGCAAGGCCAGCCAGGCAGATGCTACTGCGATCAGTCTATTTTAATGCGTGGATTCCAGAGGTATTATTGGATGCCAGCCTCATATATGTCTCTTCATTTTTTGGTGAACCAAAGCCATAGTTCATTCAAAACACAGATCCTGATATTTGAGTTCATTGAGAAGTTGAAGCTGGAATATTAGCATATTTAAAATCAATTTCAAATCTGTGGTGAGCATCATCTGTGGAGGAATGAATTATTCATAGGTAAAAAAATCTTGTGGGCAAAAAAACTCAATGGAATGATTTATTTATGAATGGATTAGTTTCCAACGGTTACAAATATTTCCAATGGATACATAGGTCAAAGAGGCAAAAATAAATAATATCATCATAGCATTTCATGTGTTTCAACTAGGGATGGACCGATACCGGAAATTGCCGATACCGATTCTGATACTGATTCTCCTCCTCCCCAGTACCATTACCGATACTGATGCTTCCTCATTCTAGGTATAATACAAACTCAATATTCCTCCACAAACATTTTAAGCTGGCTCAATCAACTTAGAAACCAGATTACTGAATCAACCATTATTACCCCGGCAAAACACTAAATTCACTGGAGAAGTTTGGTGAAGAAAGGTGATCGAAAGAAACGCACTCTGTCATGCATTGAGCTGATGGCATTTGGTACCAGAGCACTGTAGTGGTAGAATTTGACATCTCGTTTAATTGGCCGAATTGGCAGTAAAAATCTGAAATTGAAAAATTCTGAAAAACACTGACGATACTGATGCTACGGATAACATAAGTATAGGCCGATACTTAATATTGTTATCGGTATTGGTCCATCCCTAGTTTTAACCTACCTGTAGTTCTGAGGAATGGCCAAAGAGGTAATACATTTCAAGGTGAGTTCAAGACACTCCAATACATTTCATCCCCAGTTTAAGAGACTTTCCACACAGTTTCATAAGAGAAGCGTCATGATTGAACAGTTCATTCCAAGTTGAGAGAAATTCATGTCACCATCAAGTATGCCCTACCAGCACACTAATGTTAGAATATTGGTAGAATAATGTTCAAGCCAAAGTGGTTTGAAACATATTACATATTATGTCCAACCAGCCAAATGTTTCCTTTACCTCTAGTGGATGCTGTTCTGAGATAATTTAAAACTATCATTGTTAAAAATGTGGAAGTAACTTTTAATGCAGGAATCCATAAACCAAATCCAGATTTTGAATTATAAATGTATTTGTTAAAGAAACAACTCAAATTAGGGGCACTCAGCATTCTGCACGACAATTTAGTGTAGTAATTCCTTATTTGTTTACTGAAGTTAGGTGGAATCCACCCAAAATTATCTTCCAACTAGATTTTGTTTCTTTCAAGGAAAACATAGTGCCACATGCAACCCTTCTATACGAATATTACTACTGGTTCAGCTAATAAAGTTATATAATTAATCTTGAAAGTGAATATTTGTTACCAAAAATTGAGATTATAAGGCAATGAAGAAGTATCACAATGGGGGAAACATGCTTTGCACAAGTTTTTAATGGTCTATGAACAATAAAAGCTTTGAACAAGTTTACCTACTGCACCTCAGAAATAGGTTTTTGGTTAGGATCTTCTTAGATACAGCGAAATATTACAGGAAATATAGGAAAGAAATATATATAGGAAAGAGTGCTCAAATAATAAGGTATGGAATTTAGGGACTAAGAATAACTCAGTGACACGAGTTGATCTTTTTCCTGTGTCTACATTACATATAAAATTTTCATACAAATAGGTGGGGTTTTTGGATTTCAGGACCTTGAACAGGTATAAAGCCTTTTGCAGTTTTCGGTGTTTATCCAATTTCAGCCATTTAATTTTTTCGTAATAAGGCGTGAGGTGTTCATCATAGCGGATGTTGAAAACAAAACGCAGACAGGAGTTTTGAAGACGCTGCAGCTTAATGCACAGTTCTGAGTTAACATCTGAGAAAATGATTGAACAACAGTCAAAATATGGGAATACCAGCGTTTGAACCAGCTTCTGGCGAAGTGAAATTGGGAGCAGATGTTTGAAGTGCTTCAATTGGTACATAGTCTTATCCACATTGTTAGATATAGCTTTAGTTATTTAAATGAACCCCGAGACTTTTCACTGAAGTCGAGTAATCTATAAGGATATTCTGTACTCTTATTTTGGGAAGGCCACTCATTGAGATGAAGTTCAGATAGGAAGGACTACCAAATATTGTTGACTTAGTCTTGTCAGGATTCAACTTCAGCCGATTAACAGCTAACCATTTACAGATAGATTGGATATCTTTATTGATCAATTCAACAGCATTTTCTATTTCCTTTGGGTGGTATTCGAGATAAATCTGCAAGTCGTCTGCGTAAAGATGGTATTTGCAATGAGATATGGTGCTAGTGAGGTCATTGATATATATAGTGAACAATAGGGATCCAAGAATTGAGCCTTGCGGGACTCCCCGGGGAACAGTTATAAAACTTGATTCTTTACATTCACCGTATTTAACAGCCTATTGCCGATTGGATAGATAGGAATGAAACCAGAACAGAACAGAGGGAGATAACTGAAGTACAGCCATGCGTTGTAGTAGAATATCATGATCTATGGAATGGAAGGCTTTGCTAAGATCAAATTGAACTAGAATTGTGATTTTTCTTTCGTCTATTGATTGACGAATGTCACCTGTTATTTTAATTAGTGCAGACTGAGTGCTGTGGTTTTTATGAAAGCCCGATTGATATTTGTCAAAAAAGTTCAGCCAAGATAGATGATCTACTGTAGAGTTGTACACAAAGCGCTGAAGGGGTTTTGAGAGAGCACACAACACAGCAATGGGCCTAAAATCAGACATATCTTTAGTCGCTGGAATTTTGATAGGACGGATTATTGCAGATTTCCAGAGAGTTGGAAATGGAGAGTAATTTATGGAACAATGATAAACATCTAGGATAAGAGGCATTACTGCGGGAAGTATGAGTTTAATTATTTTCGCATTGATTCCATCTACACCTGTGGAGTTCGATTTCAATGATTTAACCGAGCGCATGAGAATTTCGGGAGTGTAATGCGGTAAGTACATCCTTTCACTGTCAAACAGGGAGATTAGTGAAGAATCGTAAAACTTAAGGCTATCACCAGTTAAAGTAGAGTCATCGAGTCTTTCATTTTGGTTATCTTCCTTGAAAACAGGAGTGAGAAAGTAACCGTTTAAGTTGTTCGGGGAGAATGTTGTATTATTGTATTAGGTAGGGGTCTTCTAGGTTTTCCAATACCAAGACGCCTTAACTCTTGCCAGGTCGATTTAACGTCCCATTTATCCGAAAAGCATTCATTTTAATACTTCTGTTTTGCATTTCGGATAAGCTGCTGCACCTGATTTCGAATCTCTTTGTATTCCTTATGCAGGTGAGGAAGGAGGGTATGTGGATAACTCCGTCGAAGGCGGTCTCTATGCGACATTAAGTTTTTTAGTGCAGGGGTTAGCCAGGGGGACGGTTGATGTCTTGTCACAATGATTTGGCAAGGGGCATGAGTATTAAGCAACCCCATTACCACAGAATTAAAGATTTCTAGATTTCTAAGATTGAAGACTCATGTGGGTTTACACCACATTGGATTTATTCATACCAGAACTGTGGGTACAATACGGAAAACAAAAGAGAAGTGGCATTTGGACAAAAGAATAATATTTTTGGGATTTTCCTCAATAACTAACAACATTTATTACACCACTACTAAAAATATATAATGCCAAATTGGACAAAAACTCTCTGAATGATTAAGAAAGCATTGTTAAATGCATGAAATGAAGAAAGACCCATATTTACAATTTTTTTTAAGGGTTACAAATAATATACATGCGTGTGTCAAATATCTGTGACCAGTCCTCATATATTTTAGCTAGAGAGCTTCAGAATCTACATGGAGATTTCCACAATTGCTTATAAATGTGGTAGCAAACAGAGAAGCTTAATATTGAGGAAGTTCTGCCTAAATGAACTATTGTTACTCACGAGAAAAAATGTGAACTAATAAATTAAGACTGTTAAACATATATATGTAAATAGGACTCTTAATTAGGAATTTTTTTAATTTTTTTTTTGGTTCTTTTACTTTCTCATATCAAGATAAACCAATATTAAATTAATTGTGCATTTTTTGTTTTCAGCCGGGTGGAGCAGAAACCCTCAACGTAGAAGTACAGTATGAGCTAGAGGGAGAATTCACATTCCACTATAATTTGAAATTTGCAATAGAAGACCAGGAATACATAGCTGATTCTAGAGATGGTATTCTTGAGGAAGAAGAAAAAAAGAAGCAGACATTGATAGGTCTTGGTAAATCCTCAGGAGCAATACCGAAAACAAGGAATCCACGTTACAGAAAAACCAGCTTTAAGAGTTCCCTAAATTTGAATCGATCTGCTGAATACCACAACCTCATAGATGGGCATTTAAGCAAAGAATTGCAAAGAAGTCACATGCAACCAGTGCAACCCACCTTGATCAGAGCAAAATCACATTATGATAGTACTTCTGAGGAATCCGAGACATATCAGGTTGCAGGTTCAGCTGAGCAACCCTGCACTTTGGACCAATACTCGATGCGTTTTAGTGAGGTATCTGTAAATAATCATTCCCTAGAGAAAATTAGCCCCGGAGCTAGTGTTATTGAGAGCAGCATCAAATCCTACGGTGGAGGAGTAAGAACATCTCTTAGGAACACTGAGACGACACCTGACACATCTATTGATACTCGATCCATAAAGGCTCTCTATCACCTCTGGTTTCCAGACTTTGATCTTGACTCAACCTCTGACAGTGAGTCATCTCAATTACTGAGCCAAGATCAATGCAGAGAGCCTCATGGCAGAGCCTCAGTGGCCACTTCTCAAGGCATTCCCTCACCAAGGGTTAGTGACAGTCACATTGTGCCAAAACTTCATCTCACTAAAACCTTGAATTCATATAACAGTGATGATGAAAGCCTTGTTGAAGGTGCAGCAGACATGTTAGAATCAGAGCCCAGAATCAGGGAAAGTCGATTTGATGAAACACGAGATCCAGTAAATACCGAAGACTGCCTTTTTAAGCATGAATGGCCACATGCAAAAGAAGTTTATGGCCCAAAGCTCAGAAAAAATCTCTCGTCCATCTTTTCAACCCCAGTGTCAGATGAGGGCGTATCTGTTACAAGTTCTTCCCCTCTCTCCAAACCAGAGGAAAAGAAGTATTCTCCTGTCAGAAACAGCCGGTACACAGAGAGACGGCATTCTGAGCCGGCATTAGGTGTAAAGCACTTGGGAAGTCTACCATCACAGAATATTTGCAGCCTCTCTCTTGGACATGTCAACATTTCCAGTAGTGAGACATATGAGTCTTGCTCCTCATCCTCTGAACCTGTGTCAATACCCCTAACAAGGAAGCCAAAGAAAATGATGATCTCAAATCAAGTACACTCAACAAGGAATGAGATTTGTCAATGGAAAGATAAAATATACTCACTGAGTAAGAGCAAGTTTTCACGACGTCATGCATGGAAAAAATGGATGTTAAAAAGGGAAATGATGGATGGAGTCCCTGAAGATTGCTCTTCACATGTTAATGGCCCTCTGAAAAAGAAGGGAAAAAATCTTTTACAGCCTTGCCATCAGAGATGTACACAGCAGTTTGGTTGGAATGCGATGGGGTCAGAAACTGAGTTGTATGATGTGACAGTCTCCACTCCTTCCTCAGCTTCACATGATGATCTGAGTGAATTTCAACCATCACCCAGAAGAATGGATATGAGAAGAATGCAAGGTGCAGAGAAGGAACAAGTGAATGGTAGTGAATGTGGTAAATTAACAGTAGCAGAGAAAAAGTTAACAGAGAAACATGGGGAAAGATTGCTGAAAGGGAAACATGCAAGAAGCCAACCCAAGAAGAGAAAAAACAAAAAATCAGATAAAATTAAGGGCCAGATATCCAAAAAAAGGAAAAGACTTTCTGCTAAAAAACTAAAAAAGCTGGAGTCATTAAACATCCCAGAAAATAAAATGGAATCTACAGCTCCTATAAAAAGGAAGGGACCTTCAAAGTGTTTAAGTGCTAGGAAAAGGAAAAACCGTCAAAAAAAAAAGCTCTCAAAATCAAGGCCATGTGTCCCCCTTAGAGACTGCAATGAATTACATGGGACTATGTGCATACAAAATGCAAAGGAATCCCACTTCAGTGAGCAAGGTGATTTAAACATTGACACTTTGTGGATGAGCCATTCATTTCACCAAGGAATGAGTTTGAAATCAACGCTCGGGCATATGGAAGGTAAGCAGACTGGCACTAGAATGTTGGAACATCCAAGTGGAGAGAATAATAGTCAAATGATATATGATAGAATTGCATTTAGAGGACCTATGCAACCAGATGAGACCATAGCCAGTAGATTTGACCTGTGCCAGCCAAATGATAGTGGGAAATTCATTAATGCAGAGATCTCACCAAATAATGAGATCAGATCAAATAATCATCAGTTGCGATCAACTTTACCAATTAGTGATATGAAACAATATCATGCTGTACCAGCAGTGTACGAAGGGGAAAACCCTAGTATGCCTAGAATTGATCAGATGATATTTGATAGGATGGTGTTGAGGAGACCTTTGCAACCAGACACACCCATAGCCAGCAGATTTGACCTTTGCCAACGGACAGAATACCAAGAGATGAGTTGCGAAAAGGTCTCCCTTAACAATGAAGTCTATCATCAGTTGAGATCGACTTCAACAGTTAGTGATATGAAAACAAATCTGGCTGTATCGTGCCTTTCCAATGAGAAAGATCCAATTGGAGATGGAAAGGATCAGACAATGTTCGGTAGAATGGTGCTCAGGAGGCGTAAGCAACCAGATGCAGACACAGCGTGTAGGTTAGACCAGTTCCAGCTGAATGAATCCCAACTGATAGATCATACAGCGATCTCCAATAATGAAACACAGGAACTAGGTCTGCTTTTAAGCCATCTTGTTGTGGAGAAAGATGATAAAAGCATGCCACATCATCACAAGATGCCATGTAATCGTAATAGCTTGGTGGCTTTTGCTTCCTCTCCTCCTTGTCCCAGCCTTGCGGATGATATTTGGCCGTCAGTTCCAAAGAAGGGACTAGAGAAAAGCAAACTACTGTGCAATTCTCAGCCTGCCATTGCCAGCCAGGTGAAGCTGAGGCTAACTATCCACTCATATGATGAAAGTAAGGAAGAGTCAAGTATACAACCCAATTTCTATGCTGAAAAGGTAGCCTTGTCGGATGCCTCAATAATTGATGGTTGCTCATCTTACCAGGTTTGTTGAACTCTTATAACTCTTAAGACCACAAAACCATTTTCTTCTCTCACATTGTAAACCCATGTAGAAAGAGGAACGTGCACAGTATAAGTTCACAGAACATCTGTTCACACACTATAGGTTATTTTTACTTGCCATCCAAAATTGTAACTTCCAGATCCTGAGATGTGATCCATTTTCACAAAGGTATCTAAAGTATCTTTTCCACAATTTCATAACTTTTTTACTGGAGAAGTGACTCTTAGTAAGAGTTCTCCTTTCTTTCCTTCTGCTGATCTGTAGATGTTTGAGAAAAACAGAGCTAGCCCTCTTTCTCATTGGTACTTCCAATGCTCTTCCTCTACTTTTGATCTCTAGATGGCAGTTATAATGCCAAGAACTTGCCTTAGACTGAGACTATAAGCTTAATGTGGTGTACAACACACTGTTTCCTTCCCCCCTTGGCATGGCTCCCACCAGCTTCCTCCAATTATTTTAGAAGGGTGCCCACATGATGCACAGCCTTTTGCTGCCCACCCCTTTTTAAAAAAATTGGCTTTTGATTGCAATTCTTAAAAAGTTCCATTATTGCTGCCATGATTTCCATTAGATTTGCATTGTGCTGGCAATTTCCATACTCCTGATTTCATAGAGTTTGGAGAGGAAGTGAGTGGGCTTTAGGTGCCACAAGTTGAGGCCTGTACAGACTGAATATATTCTCAGCCAAAGAATATTCTGTGTCTTGAAGAATCGACTAATAAGAACTCATAATGCATGCCATTATTGCTGAATGTAACCACTGTGTACAGTGAAATTTCATTGACATAATTTGTTATTTCTGATAATGGCTAAATTTCCTGATGAACCTTTTAGATTTTACAGCCCCACAGCATCACAAAATGTAATTTGTAGTGGTGTACTCCAGATAATGATTATTATTTTGATTTCTAAAGCATTGGGCACTACCTTCATTTGGTATAGTTGAGAATGAGTAAAATTAGTCATCTTAGTTCATGAAAATGTTGTCTACATGCTCATTACATGCCCATGTATCATTAGTAAGTGTGATGATCATATTTACAGGTTGCTTGGCTTTACAACCCTTGTGAGTTACATGATATTCCATTTATTGTGGAAAAACAAGATAAATCTGAGAAGGATAACAAGGAGCCCTTCGAGTGCATAAACCCAAGTGGACTAATTCTTCCTAAGTCAATTTTTCCTCTCATCATCCAATTCCAGCCAAAGGAGATTGGCATAAATAAGGTATGATGAAAATCTCTTATGTTTAATTTTGCTTTAATAGGATTTTTTCAACCATTTCTAACCACTCAACCCATTTCATTGGCCTAGTTTGTACATGGATGTAATCCAGTGTTGAGTGGGATATAGTGTCCCATTGTCACTGATCAATGCAGGATACTATCCACCAATAACCTATTTGTGAGTAACATACTTATGCATGCAATGTCTGCTACCTATGAGCGGTGTATAAAGAGTTACAACACAGCCAGCAGCGTAGGAATGTGGCATCAGCAATATCAAATAACATACGATCTTATCGTGACATAAAATTTGACAATGCTTTTAGTGGTGGAGGGAGTGAATGTACAATTTTGATGTAACATTATTACATTAAGCCACTGAGGCACCAGCGGATGCCATTACTTCATTGTCTCATATACGGAATTAGTTCCCCATCCTGAGTGGATGGTGTAGAAGTAGTGAGGCACAGGAAAATAACCCAATTGAAATCTACATGTGATATTTACCTAAATTGAATTGATGAAGAATAGAGAACACTTAGAAGCCATTAGCCATTGAATGTGATAACAGGAACAAGAAAACAATATAACCAGAGATAAGCGTGGCAAGTAAAACACGCTATGGAAGTTAAGCAAATTTATTGCTTAACCCATTCGCCACTTAATTTTCCTAGCAATTTCTGGCCCTAAGTTCCTATTTAATTTTCTCAAAATTTGCATTTCATTTTCATTTTTTATCTCAGGCTGAAGAGCACCTTTCAGAATAAAATTCCTTCAGTGGTTGAATTATATAACTCGTATTTTTAAAAGGATTAAAAATGGTGTAATTGTTCACATTTATTAGTTACACATTAGTTTTAAACAAATTAGGAATAAATAAGTTTCTGACATGACTTGCGACTCGCCGGCTCTTTACCTTAAAGCAAAGAAAGACAGCCCGGCGATTCACCGGCTCTTTACGCGAATGGGTTAATCCTTGTAACACATTGAATGCTCAAGGACATTCTGGAACGTCCTGTGGTTGCTCTCGGTTGACTGAGGACATTCCTGAATGTCCATGCTCAAGCCATTCTTTTAGGCCAGCAAGCGGACTCAAGTCACTCATAAGATGATTACCTTTTAGCTGACATCATAGCTTGGGCTTAAACTTTGTCTACAGTGTGCTGCATTCTGGAATGCATTGTTTCGTTACATAATGACAATGTCTTTAAACTTTATGCATTTTATGGTTTGAATTGTTTCATTAGAAGTGTATCCTTGTTGTTTTTATCATTTTTCTCTTTTTTTTTCATGAGATTTGCTTTAACAATATCCAATCTCTATATGTGGTATTCAGATTAATAACATATTATCACTTGACAGAACTAAGAACAAAATAATGATTATATTTCTTTCAAAATGGGAAATACCATTTTAAACACAGGAAGAATAGGATGAAACTCAGCTTCAATAATAAAAACAAAGATATTCTAAATATAACTTACCTCTAAAAGAAAATGCGAGAGACCTCTGCAAAAAACAACAATTTTAACAAGGAACAAAGTGGGAGATTTTATGGAAATTCTCCAAATCACTCATTCACTCATACAGCACAAGCAAAAGGTTTCAGATACTACTTAGTTGATGCGGGAAGTGTAGAGGTCAGGTGACTGAAGAGGAAATGCATCAGGTGTCAGGTTCGCACTTTTGCCTTTCTTGCTCCCAAACCTCCCCTCCGTGCTGTACATGGGGGAGTACGAAGCATAGGAAGAGATCGGGTGGATGGGTGATTAGTTCACAATTGGAGTAATTGCTTTGATTTTCCATTTCAACTCAAGAACAGATTGACCAATGATAAAATTGAGGAAACTCTGAGGATACATTATATGCTTATTGTTTCCTCATAATGACCATTCCAGAATTTTTAAACTTTTCCTTCTGATGGATACTCAAAATATAGTACAATGAGGGTGGTGAAAATATCAATTTTATATCCTTAATTTGTCAGCTCTACTGGCATCATTTTTACATCAGAGAATGACATCTATTAAATGTCCCTTTAAGATATGCTCGATGATATCCCTTTTACATTGGGGTAAGGTACCACATATATGTCAGCTCTATATTGGCAATATCACCAATGTTAAAACAATGGTGACATCAAAATGATGTTGGGATGATATAAAACTGATATGTGATTTTGCTTGGGAAGGCATGATTTCTAAAATTTTGCCTTTTCCACTATGTTGAATTCCATGGACCAGAATGTGAAATTCCCCAGTGAAGTGGAATCCAACGCAGTGCTAAATTTCCTGGACTTGACGGTTAGAATCGGTTGGTTAGATCGAAGTTGGTTGGATGGAAAGTTGGTTAGATGGAAAGTTGGATTTTTCAATATATGGAAAACCGTGCTATTCTGATCAAGTGATACACTACAACTCATGACATCACATATCACAAAATTTGGCTGCTGTCCACAGTTTGTTGAACAAATTGTGTCACATTCCAATGGCAGAACCAAAAAAAAACAAAGAACTAAATATAATAAAACAAACTGCATTAAATAATGGGTACTCTGTGGAATTAATAGACAAACTGTACGAACAAAAATGCACCCAAATAGCATAAAGGAGATTTACAGTGGAATACCTAAAGAAAAAGACGCTTCAAAGTGGAGAAGGATCCCCTTCCTGGGAAGTATTTCATTAAAAGTCCTAAGTTTATTGCCCAAAGAAGAAGTGAGAGCTGCCTTTTCAAACAGGCACGCAGTAAGGAACCTGCTAGGAAGCAACTAGGACAAGACGGAAGTGATAGAAAAGAGTGGTGTGTGCAAATTCCAGTGCGATGATTGTGGGATGACATGCGTGGGATAGACTGGTAGGAAATTGGTGACTAGAGTGAAAGAACATAGGGCCTGTTACATAAACAATAACTATAACTCACAGTATGCAAAACATTTGATAGAAAATGGACGCTCCAGCAATTTTACCCCTAATATTCTACATATTCAAGAAAAAGGACTGAAATTTGATGCTTTGGAAGAACTGGAAATTTTGTACAGGGCGAATTCAAACAAATTTCAAATCATTAATGAACTTTTGTATCCCTCCTGTTCCCCCCTCCTACATGTCCTGATTCCTACCAACAACATCCTTACTCATCCCACAGCCACAACCCTCGCTCACCTACAACCAATCCCTGCTGCCGAGGCCATTGCTTCCTCCCACGACGCCCTATCCAGCGTCCGCTCCCCGGATTATGTCCAATACCCTAGCTCCTCACCCCTCCCCATCCAAACAAACCTAAAAACCTCCCACCCCCCATCCAACCCAATACCTTCCCAATGCCTTACCTGTGACTAACCCTCCCTCCCCTTCACCCGCCCCCTCTCCTCTCCTTCACCCATAGAATTTCATGTGTAGATATGGAGTGGAAAATATGTCTGTGTACCTGATGATGCTGCACTGTGGCGAAACCGGTCGTAAATAAATCTTTTACAATTTGGAATTGCAAAGTTAATCCTTTTAGCCCTGATATCAAGGAATTCCACCAAGTGAGGTCTGAATCCATGGTTTATGTTTAAATACCCATGCACTCAAATGGGTCCCATGTCATACCCATATGAATCCACAAACCTATTTTAACTGGGGTATCAGTGAAAACACGAAGTTGAAAATGAAGCTGGATACTTGATATATAGATGTCCTGTAGGAAAACTTTACATATATAAATAATGGATATTGAATATCAACATGAATGTACAATAATGGTATAGCATGAAAACTAACACCACAGATACAACAAAATGAATCTACCTATATATTAGGTAACAATTACTAGCAATAAGAACTGATTAAAGGGTATTAAATTCCTTTATTTAAATGATAGATAAAGAGAATTTGAGTAATTTATTGGGAAAACGTGTATTAATATGTATGGTGATGCATATGCCGGTACCACTAAAATTATTTGAAGTCACAATGCATGTGCAACTGTTAAACATTTTTCATGATGTACATTTTGTGCAGTGGTTGATTATAACATATGCTCATCCTTTTGAGTAATTGACATATCTATCTTATTCTTTTGTTAACATTACATACATTCTCTGGCATTATCCACCATCCTTAACAGATAATGAAATTTGATGTACTATTTGGGGAGGTAATGCTGACATAATATAGGCACTGATCCCATATGCAGGAAGAGCCTCCTCCCTTAAATCTCTACTAACACTCATGTTACACTCATGCTTTCATGATAACTCATGTTTTTGTGTGTAATAATAACAGCAAATGGGATGAGGGTTTTTTATTACACAGTATTGTACTATTCATTTGCTATATCTTGCAGGGCATCCTTGAAATTACATGTGGGTCAAAAAGCATCACCATACCAGTTGAGGGGTATGGAGTTCTGGAAAGGCCACAACAATTTCACAGCATTGAAATGGGAGCTCCTATTATGAGCTTAATTGCAGAACCAGAGATGCCTTTCTGGATGTCAGATGAGAGAGTTACAATCACCCAACTAATTTCTAGGACATCTAAGGTGTGATTTTAGTTAATCATTTACTGAGAGTTTATCATAGACTCCATTTGATCAATTGGTGTGATTTGTATGTTGGAGGCTACAAATATTATGAACTTGAATTACTTTTGGATATTCACTTTTCAGGCTATGAGGCTGGTGTTCATAGTTAACAAAATGAATACATCAGTATTCTTCGAATGGAAGTCTTTGACTTCACCATCTATTTTAGACTGTTTAATGGATGTAAATGTGACACCAAGAACTGAAAAGTTGTCACCATATCAGGTGTTGCCACTACTTCTCTCCATATCTAAAACCAATAAGAGACTATGCCCCATAATACTGGGAGAAACAAAGCAGAACCTTCAATGCTGTGTTGTTCACTCTAGACTAGGTAAGTGAGTCTAGGCTAGTTTTTTCCCTAGGTTAGATATTTGAAATGGAGGGGCAAGTTTAGTAGAAACAATTACTGATAGATGTTTGTGCTGGGGCGTGCCTAGTGACTTCTTATCCTGATTTGCTGGAGGGAATCCATTGTGAGTACCAAAATAGTGGCCATCACTTCAATACTGTTCAACTGGCTGTTAAAAGGAATTCTTCTTAAAGCTAATGTTTTTGTTTTTCCCCAGTGGATTTTCCCCCTATCACCTCATGTTCCACCATATAACTGCCTCCTCCTCCCTTATCCCAACCATCCTCTTAAAACAGATGAATATACCTGGATTGGAATGGTACTGAGCTTTCTCCACTGTGCTTCAGCCCACTTTGTATAGTGCTACCCTCTATAGATACAGTAGAAGGCCGCTACAGCAAGTCTGCACAAAATTCAAAAAATCGCTCGGCCCTGGCTGTGACTTGATATCACTATACAGAGTGTCCCATTGATCGTGTGTCATTTTTGACCTGTAATTTTAGGCACTATATTTTATGCAATATGAATGAAATTTGGTACCTGGGTAGAAAAAGGTTGTAAGTTTTGTTGAGTGTAAGCAAAATTTTATAAATTTGACTTTTTGACCCTAGAAATAAGGTCCAACCAAGAATCCAAATTTTGCCTTATGGGCTTTCAATGTTAAATTATTCGAAATACAAAAAAGACAGAATTCTTTTTCAAAACTTTCAGTTATTAGGTTTTTGGGCACAAAGAACACATTAGAAGAGCTTTCGAGTTCGAAAATGCAACCGTGACCCCTGAAAGGGCACAGTCAAGGTCACAGGAGTGACCAAAAGTGAATCGCCCCTACAAACCAGTCGAATCACAGGTTTAAAAAGGTGCCAAGGTCGATGGTAAGATCTTCAGGTCACTCTTGTCATTCCTTGACCTTAAAGGGTAACTCCGGGGTCAAAGGTCACAGGGGTGCCAAAAATGAATCGAGCCAACAAATGTATCGAATCATAGGTCTATCATAACGTCTGAGGCACTTGAATCCAATTTGACTCCCTTGGTGGAGTTTGCTGCCTCTTTCAAGGTGGACTCAGAGGGGTGGTCAGCCTCCTCCCCCTGCAAAGGGATTGGAGTGCAAGCAAGGGATTTGGGGTTCCCTGAAGGATCCCCTAATGTTATGGGCAAGATAATAGAGGAGTATCCTCCCTCAGTAACCTCAACCAAGGCTCTCCAGGAGTGATCGGACAGCTAGGGTCTATAGAGGGTGTGTGCCTCTTACTGCCCTCTGAAGAGATTTGTTCATTGCAAAGTTTCATAAAGGTCTCAAGCTAGGGAAATAAGTGATCTGCCCAGAGCCCTGCATGCATGGGTAAGGCTTTATATCAAGATACTCTGGATACTGAGCAACCAAAGGTTATAGACCTATTTCCAGATTATCTTGCTTAGCGACTTCTTACCCTCCACCCAACAGATGTTATCACCCTTGGCTCAGAGAAGCACCATAGTGAAGGGAGCTTTTTATTAACCAGGCAGGTCTAGATCCATTATGTTTTGTATAAACAAGGGGCACCTTGTGAAGGATGTGGCTCTTTACCATGCATCATGGTCATGAAGGGCAGTGGGCATAGATATACCCTTTGATACCTCCCTGAGATCACGTATCCCTCGCCCCATCTTCCTGACAGTACTGATGAAGCCTTTATACCTATCAAATAGCTACTTTGAAACTGTACATTTTAAAAGCATACTCCTCTGAAACCAAGTCAAATCATGACTCTAAGCATGCTGCTGTCCCTATATTTTGTGAACCAATAATGGGATGACCGACATGCAAACTTTGGGAGCTGGCCCTACTCCTTTCACACATTCTAGAAATCATGTTTAAGCCACTACTGTGTATTATCATTAGGTGAAGTATCTACTGTGATCATTATCAATTACTTGGATGAAATTTCAATACATGGGTGTACCACTCCTGGAAAAGTTGGTATAACTGTAGAGACAGTCTCAATCACCTCCCTATTAGAATATTTCCTATTCATATTCTTCATTTCAGGTTTTCACAATGACAGTAATGCCAATTCCAACCTCTATGTTGACTGTTATCCTTCAAGCTGCATAGTGACATATCCAACTTCAAGCATGCAAAGTCAAGCACTCGAAGGTGAAAGAATTGACCTTGGATATCAGGAAGTAAGTTTATAATTTTTCATTCATGGAAACCTATTCACATTTGAAGTACTATAACCCTATTGTGTGTTCCACTTCATATTTGATCACTGCAAGTATCATTGATGAACTTCAACTGTATTAATTAATCTTATCATATTTTTAGGGAGCCATCAATACATACCACAAACCACTAGTTGTCAGTTTTGGAACATGTCCTGAAAGTTCCTCTCAGCATATCATAGGTGCTCCACCTGAAAGAGATGAAATAGCAGTCAGCAGACTCTGTGTAGTTCCAAAAACCCACCATGAAACTTTTCAATTGGATGGCCTGTGTCTGAGGAGGGATATGAAAGATATTTTAGAAGGATTACCATGGTACGTTCCATACTCGATTAAAAGAATAAGTATGGCTCACTTAAACAACCAGCTATAAAATTGTGAAGATGGTATATTACATTGACCAGTAAATAATTAGAATGAAAATCATTTCCTTGTAAAATAAAATTTTATCAATGCTCTTAACTGTTGGAAGTTATAGGAGCCTAGCTGTTATTTCATATGCTATTTTTTCAAAATACTCTGTGCTAGAATAGATGAAGGTAAGAAGGTCTTGAGATTATGTAAGAAATGCACCTTTAGCTTAAGGAGTGGATGTGCAAGAAGGAATGGTGTGGTGACCTAGTTGATGAGGATAGTTCCATTAGGAAGATATTACATGTTAATTGGTATCATTTATGCTTCACATCAATCAGAGTGCATCGCAGCACTGACATTTATAAGTTTCAGGGCCTAATTACTCTTATCTTACGTATCTCTTATCTTATCGTTTACACTAGCGAGAAAAATCGAGTGAGTTGCTCCCTGATAGCTACTATGTCAGTGTAAACACCCAGGCGAGCTCTCTCTCGGAAAGTCGGGAGGGATCGCAGGTAGCTCTCTGCTGTGAGAGCAATGCCAGTGTAGACACCCTCACAAAGACTCAAGGGAGTCGCTCGCTGCCCTCCGATGACCCCGGAAGGTTTTTGGCGCTCGCTGGAGAGTTCTCACTGGGGAAACATGTCAGGCAAGCACGTTTGGACGAAAGAGGAGGCGATGGAATTGATTCAAAGGGTTGAGTGTCTTCTCGAACTGTGGGACATTAAGTCCACCATTTATAGGGTAAGAAAAAAATATAGAGCTGGCAATACTAGGGTACTTGTACTGGTTCTAGAGTATGACGAAAGAAGAGCTGAATTTCGCATGATTTTCTCTCTGGAAGAAGCCATACTGGCAGCTATGAATGAAGTTATGCTTATCCTTAAATTATTTAGGCTTCGAATTTACTTGTTATATTTAATGACTGATTCCCATTCTAGTTGCTTACGAGTGTCGAATGATTGTTAAAATAATCGTGACGACCATTTAAATACGCTGCCAGTCTCCGCTGCACATTTCGTTTCCCTCTGCTACCAGTGCAATTTTCCACTCCTCTATTATACTTTCCCTGATTTCCCGCTCGGTGCATATTCCAGACTTTTCATTTCAAGTCCCACACTTACCAATGATATACTAATTGTGTGTTTGAAATAGTCGCTTTTCATGTCCCGTCTGTCCCTTCTCTTGGCAATAAGATCGCGCCAATGAAATTAGAGAGATAGATTGTAGAACCGATAGGTATAAAATGTCATTTATTGTGCGTACCATTCGGGATGATAACAGCTGGTATCGTCATCATGAATAGTGCAAATAGTGACATTAGCTAGACTGTAGATCTTTTTCTTTACATTTTCTACGTTGTTACTGATACATGATGTAAATATTGATGTTCTTATTTATGCATGATATTTTGAATCTGTAGTAGTAGTCTTTGATTCCCTGGCACGCTGGAACGATTGACGATAGAATGTTTCTTGGTTAGTAGATTTGTTGCGCGTTGCATGTGTGATACGCTGGTTTCAGTGTAGTTTCGGTGTTCTGGCGTATAATTCACGCATGCCTGGTGTGGAAGCACCCCCTGCTACACACCCTGTGGGTGGTTTGCAGAGTATGACGTAGATGTTGATGTAGATGAACGCAAGGAAATTTTGTGTATCTTCAACCTGTAGCTCTGACAGTAAGGAGTGGTATGCTCCCAAACGAACTCTCTTCTGCACCCATTCCTTGCTCCTTTTCTTTTTCCTTAGCAAAAGTACGGCAGTGGCTGCTGCAGTGATAATCGCCCTTCTCGATGGCATTCTTGAAGCGAAACACACTTTCCAGGGAGCACGCTCTGAGAGGGACTCTGGTCATCAGAAGTGGAAATGGGGAGCCAAGATCTGAAGTGAAATCACGTCTATCCCCCATTCAATCAATCATTTCAATTCATTTGATAAAACGTTTCTGTTCCAAAGGTCTTTATGTCACTAATTTCCTTGAAATCCTAATTTCTGCAAAAGGTTGACTATTTTCTTTCCCACAAATTCTTTTGTCACCACGCATACCCTCCACAAGAAGTGTCCATTCTTTTTGCACCTTGGGCTTGTGGAGAGAAGATAAGCTGGGACCCCATAGATTGCAGCGGGCGGCTCAGTGGTGTAAACGGGCTAACGAGAAATCGAGGGAGCGCCCCCAGAAACGGTCGCGCGGGGAGCTCCCCGGAAGCTACTCGGGGGATTTATCACAGTCAGTGTAAACCCTTCTGCGAGGAGTTTGAGGAATAACTCCCTAGAGCCGCTCGCTAGTGTAAACGCACCTTTAATTGTAAGAAATATAATATTTTACCTTACAGTTGAAACAATTAAGTTTTTACAAAAAAATATATGTGCTGGTAAAAGACAATAACTCATTGCATCAAAAATATTTTTTTTTATTTTTACATAGTTGAAGAGACCAAAAAATGGGCACAATGTAAAATCAAAGCATGTAAAGTCAGCAGTTAGTGAAGAGATGACAACAAAGTAAGGTGTATATGTATTTATTTTAGCTATCTCTTGTATGTCAATTTAAATAAGCCCTACCATAAAAACCAAAAGATGTAAAAGAGGTATATATAAAAAAACACTTCTTTTTCATCTCTATAATCTCATTTTGGGTGAGACTAGTCACTTATTTTAATTTCTGACATCCCATTGTCAACTGTTTTATGAACTACTGTCTTAATTCTTCAGATTTTCAATGCCGTCCTCTCAACTATGAATCTTCTCACTTTCTGTACACATTTTTTTTGTCTGGGAGAACTTTCCAAAATAGACTAAGCTTGCAACGCAAATTACGAAACTTGACGTCACGAGTAAATTGGCTGCGAATAGTGGGCAGAGACTTGAGAAAATAACTACAACCTTAGCTAGTTTGATTAACTTCAGACAAGAATATTTATATAATGAAATAGTATTACAATTGAAAAAAAGCACGTAGGATAAATACCGTAAACTTGATCTATGGAAGACTATCACTAGTCACCAATCCAGCAGGTCCCTTATCGTCCATGGTCAGTTTCAAAAGAGGCCATGCCCAGCCTAGAGACAACGCGGCTGGCGATTGAGGGGAGTCAGCTGACCAATGCAGGAGTTGGGGGAGTAGGGGAATCCTTGTTGGGCTGTTGATTGGAGGAGGAAATGGCACTACCGTTGAGTTGGTCAGAAAAGAGAGCGCCACTATCACTTTCAGTTTCACAAAAGTGAGTTGATTGTTCCACGGCGGACAGAGAACGTGAGACAGCGAATTGCAAGGCCACAACGCACGAGGGATAGTCGTGAATGGCATTTGCAAGATTTGTGGCAATGAGTGGTTTTTCTGGTGGTGTGGTTCTTGCTGAGTGGGAGGGGGGAAAATTTGGCACAAGCTCATCCATGTTGTGCATAATGGGATGGTTCTTATTTTTCAAAATTCCAAATTCTGTTGGGATACCACTAAAATTAATGTGCTTGTGTTAGAAAATATAGTAGGTTGAATATTCAATTACAGTGCACCAAGTTGGTATTGCACCTAGAGTTTCCAACTTTTGCCATGTTTTTACTGTTTTCTGGTCATTTCTGTTTTGATAAATATGGGAGATCAGTGAAATTAGCAAGAATTTTTGAAATAATTGCCATGGGGCATTATAGGTAAGAATCAATAGATTTTCATATGACCTGTACTGTGAAAATGTAGTTTTTTTGGGTTGCAAGTGAGAAACACAATGGTAATGATGAGTATGAGGTATGACTTCTCAGTGCAATGATCAATCGTTCTCTTGGTGTGCTATAAAATTTTTATCAAATCATTGCAATTAATTTTTTTCAGATAGCTGAAAATAACCTATGTCACAGAAGTGTAACATTCTTTTTTATATTTTCAGGAGGCTGCTTGAGAGGTCTTGGTTCAAAAGTATTTTGGAAGAAATCATCACAGAAGGCACCCATAGATGTGTACTACATCACTCCTCAGTCAATAGAACTATTGTCTCTAGCATAGAATATAAACCACCCTTCTACTTTCAAAACTTGACGGAGGACAAGGCATTCATTAGTAATTATTATTTCCTGCCTAAACTTGGAGAAAATCAGGATGATACTGGTTTAAGGGTTCTGTCATGGCCAGATGATAAGAAAACCAGGGTTCAACAAAGGGAAAGTTTACAAAATAAGACTATGACAAGATTCACTCATCATCAACCCTCCCTTATAATGCAAAGAGAGGAACCAACAAGTTGCAAACCAGAAGATTTGCCAACATGGAATGTTCCTCAAGGGCTAATGGCACAATTATATGAAGACTCCATTCTGAGAAATCTTGTTTCAACTAGCAGGGGAGTGTTTGGTTCACATACAAATCTAACAGATAGTGACGATGACGAAAATGAATCTCAGTGATGACTAGCATTAGAGAAAATGCCACTACTTATATTTTAGTCCTTGATGTTTGATGCAATATTGGTTTATGTGGCCGAGTTACATTATTGTTTGAGTTACGTTTCAGAGTTACTTTAATTTATATAATATGATTCGATATTCCCATTTCCTCCAGGAAATGATAAAATTCTTCTGTGTTGAATTAGTGGCATAGCCAAAAAGGCAAGAGATTGGAAATGAATGAATGCAATACTGCTAAAAAAATTTATATGTGCTCCAATTATCTTGATATAAAAAATACAGGAAAGATGTTGAAGAGAAGGAGATTAGTCATGAATCACTTTTCTGGATATAGAACCCTACATGTTCTTTGCCAAATATTTACAGCCTCTTCCTGGATATGTCAATATTTGAAATAATGAGACTTGAGTCATGCCCTTCTGACTGACCAGTTTTAGTCGAGCCTCTGTAATGGCCTATACAACCAGTTGCAGGCACAGCCTGAAGGTTAGACCTTTTTCAGCAGACTGAAAATCAGCCTATCCTTAAATAAAATACAAGAACTGGGTCTGATTTTAGGTGATCCTGTTGCTGATACAGATGATAAAAGCATGCCACATCACCACAGTAAGCCATTTAATCACAATAGCTTGGTGGCTTTTGTTTTCTTTTCTCCTTGTCCCAGCCTTGCAGGTGACATTTGGTCATCAGTGCCAAAGAAGAGACCCAAGAAAAGGAAGCTAAAGCTCAATTCTCAGCCTCCCATCGCCAGTCAGGTGAAGTTGAGGCAACTATCCACTCATATGATGAAGGCAAGGAAGAGCCAGCTATACAGCCCAATGCCTATGCTGAAAAGGTAGTTTAGTCAGATGCCTGCATAGTTGATGGCAGCTCATCTTAGCAGGTTTGTTGAACCCTATAATATATATAATTCTTAAGACTGCACGACCGTTTTCCTCTCTCACATAGTAAATCTTACCTTATTTTCTATCTAAGTGTTGAATGAGATCTGTAATTATCTTTGAGAAGTATACCATGGAGTATCTTTTCACTAAAAGTATCAAAATTCATCACTAGATTTACTCAATAGATGAATAATGAAAGTCCACCGATCATGATTTCCTGCTCTTCAGATTCATTCTTACTTGTAATGTAAATATATGTCATGGCTGGTTGATTCCAGGCTGTATTTCATCTGAAGTTAGGCATTGTTACTACCTGTTCTCACATTTTTTTTTTATCAGAGGGTCAGCAGATTGTGACTTATTGTTTATTTTTTCTCTGATTTTTAATTTCAGCCTCTCTGTTTAGGCCAGAACAGACGTCTTTATTTTTTGTTGCTTTGAAAGTCCTGTTTCTTTCCTGTTTAACCTCCAGCTATTCCCGATTCCCATTTGCCTTTCATGGGTATTTTGTTTTGAGCTAGCATGCACCTGTGTGTGTGCATGGCAAGAGGGTGCATTTTACAGTTTTGAGGTGAGGGGAGTAATTGGGAGTGTTGCTTGAACAACCGTTCATTTGCACACCCTCTTCCTGTAGTGGTCTTCCGGGAGTTCCTAACGAGGGAGGTTGAACTTCCACGTCAGCTTGATTATACTGGGGTAGATGACAAACCGTGGTGTGGATCGGGAAGTGGAAGTTTCCTTTCCTTTTGTTCTCTCCCTATTCATTTTTTATCCAACCTTACCTCCTTTCATTTACATTTTTATTTTAATTCCCTTTTTTATTTCCTGATCTCTATATTTTAGGTATGTCAGCAAAAGTCTGTGCAGGCCTGTTCAAATTCCTCCTACAGCCCCATGAGCATATACACATTTTATAAATTTGACCCCATTAGTTAATGTTTTGTAATGACTGCACTCCTTCAAGCTTCAGGCGTGAGTGTCCGTTGGGGTCACCACGTGTTTATTGGTGCCAAAGGCAAACAATTGACGTGCATAATACACAAGATCATAAAACAAATGAGTTACACAAGGCAAGATAATACATCACATCCCTCCCCATATAGAGCATGGATTCCCACCCTATCCCCTAAAAAAATGAGTCCTGCAGATGTGCCACTGGATTTGAAAATACAATTTCACCAGACACAAAAAGTGATACATGAAAAGAAAAAAAATATCTGTCACTTGTCATCTACAAACACTTCACCTAGTTACTTCCAATTCACACACACTTCCCATAACACTTCCTAGTGCAAAGATATATTTTTTAAAAATGTCAATTCAAGTCACATTTTAACCCCCCCCCCTCCCCCCAGAATCCCATAGTTTCAGAAGTCAAAAGTTGTTTTTCTTATCCTATTCCTTTGAGGGTATCTTCTGCATATCAGCCCCTGGTCCATTTCAGCCCTGGGTGGTTCTGTTTCTGGAGTCTCTGTATGATGTGCTAAAGGCTCCCAATACCCTGGTGCCTCATCTTCCTCACATCTAGCTGCTCCATGGGCTTCCTCCTCCTTGGGTCCAGCTGCCACGCCTTGATTTTCTATGTCCCCTACCTCACCCTGGTCTCCCTTTTCTCTCAATTGGTTGATGTGCCTGTGAACAATCACACCTTCATCTGTCACCACAGGATACAATCTGGACCCTAACACTTCCTTCACAACCTCTGGAGTCCACACCATCTGCCCCTGAGGCTACATCTTAATCATTACACATTGGCCCTCACTAAGAACCCTCGGGGATGAGCCACCCTGAGCCAAGATCTGGGAATTTTGTTTAGCATGCACATGTTTCCCTACACTGGGTTTAACCAATGACAAACGTGAGTAAAGTGCTCCTCCAAACATCAGCGCACTTGGGGATTCACCCATAGTCATGTGCGGTGTGATTCTATAACTAAACAGGAAACATGGCAAGGAACTATCCGTAGGTGCTCCACAGCTCATTAAGGTCTTGACTTTGTTTTTAAATACTTAAACCATGTTTTCAACTGCACCATTGGAATCTGGATGGTGTGGAGGGGAAAAGACGTGCTGAATTCCATTCTTATTACCAAATTCTTTGAATAATGATGAGATGAATGGAGAGCCATTGTCAGAGACAATTTTCTCTGGAAGCCCAAAAAATGCAAAAATATCTCTTAATTCTATTATGATCTCCTCTGAGGAACTATTTCTTATTTCCTTGACTTCTGGCCATTTTATCGATCTGTCTATAGCAATTAAAAGCATTTTTTGCTAGAAGGAGCCCGCTCATGTAATCCCTCCTCATGGTCTCTCTAGCCACTTCCAACATTTCAAGGGAGCCCTGCACGGTGATGGTTTGTTTGCCAGGCATGCTTCACATGAGTGGACCAATGCCTCCAAATCCTTATCTAAATTCAGCCACCAGATGTATGACCTGGCAAGTGACTTCACCTTCACTAGCCCCATATGACCTGCATGCAACTCCATGAGTAAATCATCCTGTTATTTCTCTGGAATGACAACTCTATTACCCCACATGAGACAGCCTTGTTTCACTGTCAACTCCTGTTGCCTTTTTAATAAATGGTTTTAGTTCATCAGACTCTTAGTTTGGCCATACAGAAGTCAATTACCCTTCCCAAAAGTTGGTCTACCCTAGAGTGTCTGGTAATCACCATTGACGCTATTGGAAGAAACTCACTTTTGCCCAAATCCAAGTGAGAAATCTCCTCTATATTATCCTCTTCCTAGTCACCCTAGTCAGAATCACAAACATTTGATGCCATACCACAAAAATTTACTGCTGGAGATTTTTCTGGCACATGACGAGACTTCATGTAAAAACCAGACTGAGATGAAATTTCTAAATATTTATCCTATTCATAGTGTTAGCCTTGTCACCAAAAATCTCCATAGCACTTAACCCTGTGCATTCGTATGGCACCATAAAAGTAGATGGATATGTAAATGTGAGCAGTTATGGGGAGTCCAATATTTCCAAACTTCCAGGTAGAAGAAAGGAGTCAAAAAGTGATTCTTGATTTTAACTGAAATCATTCCTTTATACCAAAGATTTGGTGATCTTACTTAAATAGGTAAACTCAGCAAATAGGTAAGATCACCATATCCTTGGTATCATTATAGCACAGAGAGTTCAGTTCATATTTGACAGGTCTACATATTTTCATCCATATGACAACAATAAGTGTACCTACATCTTCTCTATCTTTTAATTCCACATAAGATTGAGGTCCATTGTTATACCAAGCCACATTACCCATCCAGCACAAGGTGGCAAATATCCCTAAGTGAATGGATACTATCCCTACAGTTAAGGGATAAGTCATCTGGTGGGCGGATGGGATATCACTAAGCAAGGGATATGATAGGGATACAATCGGAAGGATGAAGAGATATAAGGCAGATGAATGTCCGCATAGAAAGGGATATTTGCTGTGTTAGGATAGTATTACGTGCAGTTGTGTGGCAATCACCCCTTAACCCCGGTCACCAATAGGCTACGGCTAGCCAATCAGGGCCCATGTATCATTAGTAAACGATTTTTGTACCATCTATTGGCAGTAATAGGAACTCAAGTTATATTATACTATTCTTGATATATATATTTACATGCATAGCTAATTGTTTCTTCTATTTTAACCAGTCATTAAAAGGGCTTTTTCTTGACCACAATGCTCAAGGGCTCACACGGACCAACTTCCATTCTGGAACAGGGCCCCACAATACATTTTGTGAATTCACCATCTAAACTGAAAACACAGAACACCCAGAAAAAGAACAAGTGGCGCATTTGCACAGCCATCAAAAGTTGGTACCTACTCAAATTAAACAATGCAAAAATCCTTATGAGGGATATCAAACAATAAAGAAAACAAAAGAAATTGCATAAATTAGTTTGACACACAATTTATTTACAGCAATGATAGAGGCTGTGTAATTGACAATTCTGATGGCAAGTTCAACAATGCCGGGCAGGCTAGTAGCTTCCAAGATTCCCTCGAGTGGATTATAAATGATCTGTAAAAAATTTACATGCAATAGATTCATCACTTTCCATCGCTGTAGTCTTAAAAATACTTCGTAAGTACATAATTTAAATAAGAGTAGCAAAGAGGATCACGTGATTTGGGTATTTATGGCGACTCATGTAAATTTTGACCCTGTTTACTAAAAACAGGAAATTCATGTACACTATTAGAGGACCAATTTAATGCGGTAACATCATAAACAATGACGTTAATATATTTCGAGTACTTAAGGGGTTAAAACTAGAAACATCATAAAGCACATCTGGAACTCTTCACACAAAAAATATGGCGGCTATGCTGTTAAACAATACTCAAAACAAATTCATTCTCTACACAATATCATAACTTTTATGCATGACACATTAATAAACACAAATTAATTCCAAGCTCACTATACAGATCAAAATCATTTTCAAAAGCAATTTGGGAATAATATAACTTATCACAGCAATATTATGTTTTTAATTGAGTAGCATTCTGGGAAATAACGCGTACCATCAGAATTTCACCATTCATAAGAATTAAGAATTCAGAAGAATTAAGTCTTACCTTACCTAAAATGACACGAACAGAGTGTCCTTTGATTGCTCCATAAATGCAGTAAAGCAAAGTTCACCCATGGGCAATCAGGCAATGTGCATTCACTCTCCGTTTGTCTTCTCTCAATATTTAAACTCCGCACACCATGGTAGGAGGACTATTGAAGTCACACTCGCATAGATCATGTTGATTGCTCCTAGGCAAGCTCAAATAATTAAGATACTGACGTTACAGCTCCAAAAAACATTTTACAAATTTATTGAATTATTTTTCATCTCAAATGTATGTTTATATACCAATTTATGAGTAATAATGCTCAATGCGAGAGAGTTGACTTACGTCAATGGGACAGATAACACGAGTAAATGGTCATTTTTGTCACAACCATTTCATAACTAATAAAAAGTCAGTCTTTTAATATATATTTCTATTAATGATCACATCAAATCAAAATTTGGCCAGGAGAAATGTTGTCTTCAGTATAATGTTAAAAAATAACCATCTAGGTATATACGTTTTTTAGCTAAATTTTTCCATCCGAAAGACTTTTTGTGGCCAGGTTGGGATATGTTAGAGATAAAAAAGGGAGCAGAGCACATATCTGTAACTTATCCCAATTGTACACTGAAGCAAATATCCCTTGTGCTGGTGGGGTAAGTGTGGTAAGAGCTAAATCGCTATCATTACTTTTAAAATTTCGTTCAGAGAACAATGTGTAAAACATTATTCCATCATTACCAAGCTGATAAATTTTGGAGGTCAGTAAAATTAGCTACAATTTTGGAAATAATTGCCATGGTGGCATTATTGGTAGGAATCAGTAAATTTTCTATGATTTGTACAGTGAACATGTAATTTTTTTTTTGGATTGCAGGTGAGAAACAATGATAATGATGAGTATAAGGTATGCCTTCTCAATGGGAAATGGGGTGCAATGATCAATCATTCTCTTGGTGTGCTAAAAAATATTTGATCAATTCATTGCAATTAATTTTTTTCTGATAGCTGAAAAAAACCTGTGTCACAGAAGAGTAACATTCTTTTTTATATTTTCAGGAGGCTGCTTGAGAGCTCTTGGTTCAAAAGTATTTTGGATGAAATCATCACAGAAGGCACCCATGGATGTGTACTAGGTCATTCCTCAGTCAATGGAACTATTGTCTCTTGCTTAGAAAATTAACCACCCCTCTGCTTTCAAAACTTGACGGAGGAGAAGGCATTCATTAGTAATTATTATTTCCTGCCTAAACTTGGAGAAAATCAGTAAGAAATTGGTTTAAGGGTTCTATAATGGCCAGATGATAAGAAAACCAGGGTTCAACAAAGGGAAAGTTTACAAAATAAGACTATGACAAGATTCACTCATCATCGACCCTCCCTTATAATGCAAAGAGAGGAACAAACATTTGCAAACCATAAGATTTGCCAACATGCAATGTTCCTTAAGGGCTAATGACACAATTATATGAGAAATCTTGTTTCGATTAGCAGGAGAGTGTTTGGTTCATATACAAATCCAACAGATATTGATGACAAAAATGTATCTCGATGATGAAGAGCACAAGAGAAAATGCCACTATTTATATTTTAGTCCTTGATGTTTGATGCAATATTGGTATATGTGGCCGAGTTGCATTACTGTTTGATTTAAGGTTCAGAGTTACTTTAAATTGTATAATATGGTTCGATATTCCCATTTCATCCTGGAAATGATGAAATTCTACTGTGTTGAAGTTACAGGCATTGACGGAGAGCCAATTGATAAACCATGCATTTAGGTGAAAGAATGCATTACTTTTTAAATAACTTTCAAGTTCATCCAATTATCTTTAAATAAAGCACTTCAGCAAAAATAAAAAATGTTGCTTTTAATTATGAATCAAATTTATTATCCTGCCTTTGAACCTTTTTATCTCTCCATTGTCCTTGTAAAAACCCATAAAACTTGATATCTCAGTTTCAATGCCCAATATTATTGGTAATGGACTATACTTCAGCAGAACTGTGCCCTCTTGTGATGCCAATGACAGGATTCAGCCAATGTACCATAAGTTCCTCACATGGAATTGTGTGAAGAAAGTTTATATTGCTTCTGTGATGAGCACATGGTGATCAAGTTATGATGTAATGATATGCATTTAATTTTGAACTCTTAATAACACATTATAGAAACTAGTTTTCATGAAGCGTATAATAAGAAGGTCCTTAGATAAAAAAGTAGAAATAGAGATGCTACTTTGTTCTGGCTAGGCCACACCTCGAATACTCTGTGAGCATTTGGGACCCTGGTCATAAAGATATAACCAAAATTATTAACTAAATACAAAGAAAAGCTGCACACTTCGTTTAAAACTGCTACAAGCAAGTTTATAGTGTCTCACAGCTTTGCAGTGCAGGTGGTGTCATACCCCACTGTGGTTATGCACTTAAACCAAATTGAGTTTAAAATCAAATGCAAATGAGAAAAACCCTGTAAAATGAATGTCAAAACTGTTGAAAATCAGATGCAAAAGAGAAATTTTTACCTGAGTAGCGTTGCCTTTGACCCCATGCACGACTGAAAATATGGCTCTCAAATCGGCGAGTCTGGATATGTAGTCTCCCCTTGCAAGTTTTAAATAAGTTTCTCACCTTTCATCCCTGTCGAGCAAGGCACATTTGCCTCCTTTTTATGAGAAGAATTTTTTTACGTTTACTCGAAATTACACATTGACAAGTCAATCCTGCTGTTATTTATGTTTTTAGGACCACTTCTCAATGCATATTTTGTGGAATTTTCATTAGATAATGTGTGATAAATAATCAGGTGGCTGTTTCACTCAAGAATAGTGTAACGCTTTAGAATAGTGTGTGGTGATCAGATTGTCGCCTAAAACAGAGTCGCTCCTAGGCGTCAGTCTCACGTTCAGAATAGCAAAAATCATCGTTGACACTATTCTTGGGAACGGAAGTGTCACATAAGCTATTTCTGGCTCTTAGCGATAATGCTATCTCATTCAGAATAGCAGCCCATAAGTCGAAGAACTCTTGTGGCTAATTTAGGAGGAGTGAAAATTCATGACTTTCCTTGGTATTGATTTGTCTTTAGAGTGATTTCATTCCAGTTTCCATTTGAATATATGCTTATTTCAACCTTCAATGAATATTTTTAAATCCTTCAATTTATGTAAATACTTCCATGGCCACTCTAACTGCAATAGGTGTTTGGCCTCACCAACAATTTTATTTCATCTTTCTCCATTTTTTATTGTTGCTGATGAGCATCTGATCTTTCTTATGTCTTTTTTGGACTTGCTCACAACAGCTTATTCCGGGGCTTCCCAAGGACCTTTTTCCTTCAGGTCTTCCCGTTGCAGTTTATTTCGGCATCGATTCTTCTTCTCGTTTGTAGACATGACTGCAACCCATCTCAGACATCTTGATTTTTTAGAGCTATACTATCCAGCCCTCAGCAGATATTTTAGTGGGCATGCCCAGATATTTTAGTTGGCACGCCCACTAAAATATCTGCTGAGGACTGGATTGCAATACTACCAGAGAATATGAATACTCAGAGTAACTCCCCTTATAAAAATGATGGAGTCCTGGGGATTTGTAAGGACTCACATAGTCTCTCTCAGAATCCTTAAGACTCATAAGGACCTATAGAGATTCATAGTTACTCCAGGAGGATCACAAGGATTCTCAGTCTCCATGAAATTAAAAATTTTTGCGATCTCCGCATTCGGAGAAAAATAGGATATTTAAAAATAATTTCTGAACTATTATATCTCTGAGATTTAACTGAAAATTATTAGTTCTATTAATAATATCACGATTTCAAGATATCCATCAATCACATATCGTAATTCGTTTATTATCTACTTCTAATGTAAAAACGTGCGCTCTCCGCCCACTTGCGTCGGGCAGACTTATAAAATTTTATTATTATCCCCCATATACAAGTGAATACTGTTTGGAAATGATTTTTCCTAGAAACTTCTACTTATTATGAGTGAAAAGAGATTGATCCCTGATTATGTTTTATTGTAGCGTCTTAAGTTTGTTAACTTAGTTTGTGTCTTGACAGGTGGGGAGGCGCAGTGGCTAAAGGTAGGCGCCGCAGGCCCACCGGACACTATTCCCACCCCCTAACCCTCCCCAACTTCTCTCCTTCCCCCATTTATGGGGGTGAAGGAGGAAGAAAGGGATCGCCTCATAACCCCCTCCCCCCACCGGCTGGGATTCCCAGGCAGGGGTTTGGCGATCAGTCTTGCTGGGTTATGTACCGAAAGCGTGAGGGATTTTCCCCGGTGTATGAGCTGAGTTGGAGGTGGATACAAAGAGTTTGAGGACACTATGGTGACCACTGGTGCACAGGGATGGAGGTCTCTTCCGACGAAGGGGGGATCGGGAAAAACCGTGATCCTTTGTAAATTTTTAATCCGATATGCATCAACCAAGGAGGAGGGTAAGGGTGCCCAATAGACTGCAGGCTGGGCTCTCATGCAGTGATGGAAAAACAAAAATTCCCATCCCCTATTCTTCTCTCCTTGTCTTTTGCTTTGCGTGAATGTAAAATTGCGTAATGTATATACTTCGAGGACGATAACCTCGGCATTTCCCCTGGTGATCCTTTGGTCGCGATCTTGACAGTGAGGGAGGGAGGTGGCGGCGCAGTGGCTTATGGTAGGCTCCGCATTTCCACCGGACACATAGCATGTTAGCTGTTCAGATATCCGTGAGTTTCATTTTTCCGCTTATTTCAACATTAACCCTTCACCGGTGACGTCCGGTATAACAGACCGCTGCAATTTTGAAATTAGGAATATTTTCAAATAGTTATTTTCAAAACGCCTGTAGTTCTTGTTGTAGAGTGTAGTTCTTGTGTAATGTGTAAGAGATGCATGTAGTGAAAATGATGGTGTTTTGAACAGGTGGATGATTTTGTGTACTTAGGTAAGATGTATGCGAAAGATAAGGAGATGATGAGGAGGTAAAGAGATGTGCGAATGCTGGAAGGAAAGTGGTAGGTAGCATGTGGAGCATGTCAAGGAATGAGTGCTCGTCTAAGGAAGAGAAAATTGCCATGTACAAAAGTGTACTTCTTCCCGCTTTGCTATATGGTAGTGAAACATGGGTAGGTCAGGATAGACATAAGAGTAGACTAAACGCCGTGGGTATGAGTTATCTGAGGAGTATTTGCGGCAAAAGTAGGATGGATGGGGTCAGTATTGACTGGGTTATGAATGAATGTGGGTTGGATGCTCCAGTAATGGACGGGTATGAAAGGAGTGTGCTTCGTTGGTTTGGCCATGTTGAGAGAGTGGATGAGAGTCGAATAATGAAACATATATGAGAGTAGAATGAATGGTGTGAGAGGTAGAGGTAGTCCGAGAAAGTTGTGGTTGAGGAAATTCTTAGGAGGAATATAAGGAGTCTTAAAAACAGAAGGGCGTGTATGAAACAGTGTATGTGGGTATATGAGGCAAAAGAGGTTTACAAGGACAGGTCTGTATGGAGGAAATTATTGAAGCATAGTTAGGTGTACAAATATGTATTAATGAGTGAAACATTTTGACTGTGTCTACCCCAGAAGGGAACGGCATGATGGGTATGTATGTATGTATGTATGTATGTATGAGTGATGTTGAAGTTAGAGCAATTTGTACATGGGTGATCTGTCAGAAGTCTCCACAGATGGTGATTATAGTTAATATGACAAATATAGTTTATACTCCCCTTGAACTGAGGAAAGTATCCACAATTGATGTTTATCAGAGAGAGGGTTATTCTGTCCATATATTTACATGATTTGGACGGAAACATATTTCCAAAACTCTGTAAATGGGGGAGCTATCAGTATATTTTTTCCCCACCATCTAATTCTCAATGCTTAGACTTGTTTGAATCTCAAACCTAGGATTTACTTTAATATCCAAATGATTGCATGTCAAATATATCCATACGGCATATTATGCTACAAATAAAATCATTAAAGAAATATGAAGGACAAATTACTTAATCTTTCACTGATGAGGTAAAGTTAGGAGTATTTTTTTGTTTCAAGAGTCATTCATTAATGGGGCAGTCTTAGATACAGAGGCATTTTAGGTTTGAGTGAATACAATACCCCTTCCATGACACTGCAATCTCCTGCTCCAGAGTCAAGGAATCCAGAAGGCCACTCATTCCTGGGAAGACCTACAGACCATGAAGATGACCCGAGTGGCTGAGATTTCCAGATGTGCAGACCTTGCCCACAGATTAACATGCCCCATACAACAAAATATCGAGGCGCATCTAATGCTGTGGTCATTTATTTATGAGATCTGGGATAACGTATACAAGAAAGTCCTACAGAATCTACAGGTCCACCGAGGAAGCACCACCAATCTGAGGAAAAAAATTTCTGACACGAATTATCAGGTACAGGCATTTTCACTATTTTAGCGTGGAGAACATCCCATTTCAATTTTATTTTTTATCCAAACCAAGCTGTATATCATTTTATTTCATTAGCATTTTTTGGAACTTTGGGAAGTTATTATATTATTAGTATTCCCATATGCTTTCTCTGCTCAATTTTTTTACACATACTTCATACATTTTGACATCCTAGACTTATTTGCTTAAGTATCCAATGGGTATTCATGACTTATATTCCATAAATATTGCACATGTGAGCATTACCAGCCAATTAAACAAGTTATAAAATCTACTTTAAGACAAACCCAGAATCCAAAATGAACTAAACCTAATAATACTACAAAATAACCATTTCTAAATTTCTGGGTGGCTTTTTAAAAATGTAAGTGCAGTTCATGGGTTGGATTAAGCACTTTTAGTAAGATAGGGTTTAGCATTATCGTCCTGGAAGTTGGCCTAAATATAAGATACCGGTTTACCAATGATAAAAATATCATTCTCATTCCAAGAGACTCCTCAACATTATTGCCTAATAGTAACATACACATTCCATGGGGAATGAAGCAGGTAAGCACTCCACAAAGACTTGGTTTCAAAAATAGGAATTTTGACAGAAAAATGACATCAGAAAATCAGCTGGTAGACTTTCTCAAAATCCTTCCCTCCATCAAAAACCTAAGCACTTATGCTTAGTTATTTAGAGAGAATTGCAGTGATAGAAAACAAAATGTATGAACCATTAATGTTATAATATTTATTTACTCCAGAGTCTAACTATAGCTTAATTTTGAAAAATAAAAATCCAATATTTGTCTATGCGATGACCAGGGAAAAAATCTCACCAAACCATGTCAAGTCGTAATACTTCCAAAAACTTAGCCAAGCACACACCACCTTGGAAATGGAATAATATTCCACCAGCAACTAAAGAATGCAAGATATCCCATCCTCATGAAATTATATGCAGTTTTTAAATACACAGAGGTGGGTAGAAAAAAATTGCATTGAAGGATAGACAGAGCGAAAAAGTGAAAGAACACTGACCTAACGGCAAAGTATCACAGAAGAACCCTATATAATTACTAAGCATGGTGGAAAACATCAGACGTGGAAGGACGCAGAGTGAAAGAGATCAAGGAGCTAGAGTAGCAAGCGAGAGGGAGATTGAACAAGTTTAAGATCACCAAAAGAACTCAGCAATCCCTCCACTCAGCCTAGTTTGAGATTTTCCACTTCTCCATGGTTCTGCAGGGTGGTGAAAGGCTATCTCTCCTTTCCTGATGACTGAATCACACAAACAAGTATACAATAAGAAATTACATTTAATGAATGCAACACTTCCAACATCAGGCATATTTATCCTCCACATCCCCTTCCACATAAATAGTGCAGGAGTTTCCCCAGCACTAAAGGAGAACATAATTTACTGATGGAGACATTACAGCTGGGGTGCATAGGGGAATGTGTCACAAGATTTAAGTTAACAGCACCAGGCACCTTGAAGGAAGCAAACATGTTCAAATAACTCATGCCATGAGAACATAGGTCACTAACAGGGTCCCCATTGCACAGAGTGGTCCAAGAGAGGCAGTGAACAAATTTTAACAGCTGAAAGCAGCATTCCAAATACACGCTATTTACTGTGGATCACTTTTGAACAAAATGTATGCCCACCTTCAACATTTCAACAAATGACAGCTTCTCAAGAAGATGCTGAGTGGCGACTGTGAGGCTTCCACGAGTTCATTCTGGAATAGATGTATTCATCCCTCCTCTGTCTTTATCATCTCGAGCATATCACACTATCATCATTCATCATAGGCACAATTCTGGGAGAGGTGTAACTGACAAACACAGATGCCACTCAGACCACTGCATACACAGCCATCTTAGCAGCCTACATTTACATTCACTGCACTTATAACCGACAATATGTGAAGAAGGTGGAAAAATAGTGTTCCTATAAATTGAAGAGACATTACAATTTGAGTAACTTACGATGCTAACAACTTTTAATATTTATTACAACTAATTCTAATCAAGTAATTTGATTTCTTGTCAAAGGAACGATCTCTTGTCAAAAGAAAGGTATCACTATCTTATTCACCAGTTTTTATTTGAAGAATCTAACCAAGGTTTGCACAAGATATGCATCCCTTAGACACATCGAATGTTTCCAACATGGAGGCAGCCACAACCACTGGCATATCTAATAACATGACGCATCACTTAAGGTAACTATATACAAATGAAAGTCATTACAAAGCAGTTAGTGCTAAATTTCATATAAATACTGACAAAAGGGTTCACTTCACCCATCTTAGCTCTTTTTACCCACTTCCAAAACAGCTTTTTATTATCTTCAAAATCACTCTGCATTTTGTTAGCTTCATCCGCATGCATTCTTTCTTTGCTCTCTTTCACAACAATTTAGCATTCACTCTTTTTCTTTCTGTAAATCTCACATGCCTTAGTATGCTCTACCTCAGATTTGGCAGCAATCATATCCTTGTACGCCTCTTTATTTCCTCTGACTGCAATTTTCACTTCTTCATTCCACCAATCATCACCTTTCCTTCTTACTACCACTCCTTTTCCACGTGCACTTTCAGCACATTTCACAATCACTCCTTTTTAACACTCCCATGTATCATTTATGTTTTCGTTTCTGATATGCTCCTCCCATTCTCTCTGCTTCAACGATAGAGCATCATCCTCAAGCATGTAACCATACTGCATTCTTACCTCGCTGTCTGGCAACCTTTCCACTTTTCTCTTATTTGCTTACGTGCAACATTCTTCCTTGGTACCCACTTTCTGTCCATATTCACTTTGGAGAGTACCAGATAGTGGTCTATTCCACATTCAGGTCTATTCCTCATCTCTCTCATGTCCCACACTAACTTCCTCAATCTCTCATCATACACAAAAAAATCAATCATGCTTTTACAATTGCCCCTTTGCCAAGTATACATATGTATTCTCTTATGTTTGAACCATTTATTCAACGCAAAGAATCCTTTTTCCAAGCACACACTCACCAAGTTTTCTTTCACACTGCCACACACTCCTTCCACTGTTGCATAGCATGCCACAATCACAACTCTCTGAATACCCACTTTCATGCAAACCCAGAGCAATCTAGGGGATACTAACTCGTACTTCCTTACCAGTAACTTAGCTCTCTCATTAAGAATGAGTCCTACACCTTTACTGCCGTGTACATTATCTTCAACTCCTAACCATAATGCCAGACTACCGCCATCTAATGTAACAGCATCCCGCCCCTTACGCTTAGTTTCACATACACACAAAACATCCATTCGTCTCACTTTCATTTCATTCAATAACTCATGCTCCTTTCCATACACTCCTCTCACATTCCAAGTACCGAGAGTCCAGTTTGTTACCAGTCCTTATCTCGATGGGCCAACCTTATTCAGCTTCCGCTACCCATCGTGGCTTCGGCTGTCCAAGGCAACATTTTGACATTTAGCAGTAAGTTGTAATAGAGTATTGGTGATAATTGGTGATACAGGCCCGTTATCTGCTGGTAATTCAAGTATCTTAAGATTTCTATTGTGTGCTAAATCATAGTGTTACTTAGTAAGTCCAATTAGGTGTATTCAGTCCTTTTCCAGTTCAGTATTCAGTTGACAGCAGCATCTAAAACTTTCACTTGACAACATGATCCCTCCTGGTATCATCCATGTTCCTTTCGCCCATTATGTTTTGATATAGTTCCATTAGTCCATCATCAAGTGAAATCATTGCTCTTTATTTCAGTGAAGGTCTGTTCCATGTGACATGTAGCGTATCTTATATTATGTCCCTTGTAATTTACACCTTTTCTGGATATCTTATTATTATTGCACCTAGAAAATATCCCCTGGGTATGTTTTTCCAATTAAATATTGCTTGAGAATAAATATAGCCTCATCTGTTGGAACTGTTGTATTTTTGCCTCCTGTATTTTTTATGTGTGTATTTATATGTCCTGCCTTTTCGTGTTAATAGTGTAATTGGGCTGCTTGTTTGAAGAAAGCCAGGGTTTAATTGAAATTACATATTTGACCCTTCAGGTAATATTAATTTTTTCTAAGTCTATTACATGTTTCAGGTAAGTGATATGTTTTTTGCTGTAGTTCTAGAAATTTTTGATGGTGACATTTGAAGCTGTATGGACTATTATTATTAGCCTTAAATTTTTGTAGAGACATATTTTACCTTGTAGCAAGTTCTTGAGCTACATGAGTCATATCCATCAAAACAGGCATACCCTATCTGCCACTGGACTTACTCTGACTTCACTTCTTCCTCGACAGCATGAAATCAGCCAGATTTTGGACCATGGTGTGGCACCCTGGTGGAGTTAGCTCTTTCTATTTCATGTTAGATGAGTCTCCATTTGTGAGCATTTGCCTTGGACACACCCAACTTTTTAGTTGTAGTTACATTTCTTGGTTTCTCTTAAGGTAAAGTCACCAGTAGTTGACATCTTAAGGAATTGTTTGCCTCTTCGTTTACATAGCTCAGGCTGAGTTGACTTAATGCAAAATATATGATGAGCAATCGCTGCACAAAATACTCCTCTCTTGTAATACAACAAGTGTTAATTCATTAAGGTGAATGTCCAAAATTAGTAATTTATTTTTTCCATAAATTTGATTCAATAGTTGAATCCCACCGAAAGCAAAAAAAATGTAAGTTGACACTTCTTTATTTCAGTAGATGACATAGGGAGAAATAGCAATAAATGAACTAATCTTGGTTATACCTGAATATAGGAATTAATAAATTCTTAGAAAAGATAATTCTTTTGACAGTTAAATAAAATAACATAATAACTACAAGCTACTTCCCCAAGAAATCTAGTTCTAGGACCAAATAAACATATCTGGTAGAACTCATTTTGAGAGGCTCGTTGATGTGAGATATCACAGTCTCCCGGTCTTTTCTGGTCATTTTCTAAGTCTACCATGATTTTTCATAGCTGGAACGGTTGCAGCCATCTCAGAATCACTTGAAATGATCCTGGGGGAATAACTTATTGGTAAGAAAATATGACATATTCGCCAACTTTTCTCTCCACAGGCTTTTTTTATGATTGTTCATCCGGATCTTCATATCTTCTTCGTTTCTCTCATTATTGGAATCTTCACGTCCAGAAGGCATCTCTTCAATGTTTGATCCTTTGTCCGAGCCTTTTAAATCAAAGCACTCTTAGGTAATCATGTTTTGCATTCTTTATCTTTTTCTTCTTTTTTTCTTGCCGTCTCGGCAACATTATCCAATTTTGCCCTTTCTTTTTCTTCCATTTCACAATACTTTGGAAATATTCCTAGAATGGACATCGTGAGATGATTGTGGACATTTTTTTCCTTAGGGGTCCCTATTTTTTTTGGTTCTTCTGCACCTTTCTTCCTTCTTGCTAAATCCATTTTCCAGGACAAGTGTAGTTAATACCGCATCAATGACTTCTTTTGAAAGTTTTGGAAAATCTTCTTTCTTTAATATCAGGTTCTCCAAATTTGATAATCTCCAAGAATGAACCCTCTTCTTCCATTGCACTTTGAGAGTCCTGAAAACTGTGACATCCATTGGCTGCAAGAGATGCGTCACATTTGGGTTGAGTACGATGTGATTTATGCCATTTTTTGCACGAAACTGGCTCATTGGAAAACTCAAATGAGACACATTTTCATCAACAAAAAGAATTACAGGCAGAAGAATTTTTTCTTTCATTAGCCGTGCGTGGAAAATGTGTTATAGACTCCGAAAAATGCTTCTCATGTCATTCTTCCAGAATCAGCTTTTCCTAGGGCCCATTCTGTAGGGAAATTCTGGACAATGTCCTGTGGAATCCTTTTATACTTAAACAATTCTGTTGGAGGGGGTACAGGACCTCCAGCACTACCTGTGACCAGGATGGTCAGTCATATCAGGATTGACTTGTTGGTGTACAGTCTTGTCCCCCTTTCTTGCTAAAACCTTACCGCCCTTGGGGTTAAAAAAAAATGCTGTCTTATCTGTGTTGCATATCCTCTTTGGATCCTGTCAAATATCCTTATGTGCATGCTGAGCTAAGAATGTTTTAACTTTTGTAAATCAATTTAAAAGGCTTCCCTTGAAAATACCAGCCCTTGTTCTGGTAAGGTTTTGGGACATAAGAGTGGCAATCTCAGGATAATTTTTAATGAATCCTTTCATCCATGACTTTCCTGGGTGATTACATTTAAAGGGATTGGGCCTGCTCAATTGTTTAAGAATATGCTGGACAATTAAAGTAACCTGTTCCGTCATAACTGGAAATCCTGCACGGGCCATTTCAAAAATCCAGGTCTTAATAGCGTTTTCTTCTCCTTTGCTCAATATTCTTGCTCTACCCATTTTTCTGAAAAAAGCACATAATCATGTTAGTATTTGAAAGTGACCATCTTAAAGAGGTTTTTGGTGGGGTTTCCCACCATTAGCAGCTAAATAAATTTCAAATAAAATCCAAATTATCAAATTGTACAATTTTCCAGAAGTTGACATGACACGTCAGCTACTCAATATTGGGCCATTACAAATTTCAATAGTTCACACCGGGTCCATGAGTGGCGTTTTAGATTTAATGTTGATATTTTCAGTAAGTGTACACATTTTGACATTTTTAGAACACATTTATGCATTTTTAGACAAAATGATAAAATAATAGGAATTGGCAATACTTCAACAAAATGCTTAGCAATTCATGTAAGGAGAAGAGGAAAAATTATAAAGGTAGTGTGTGGTGTATGTTAATTGGTCGCCATGACACTGACAATTTGGCTGGTGGTGGGGTAGTTTGCAATTCTGTCGCTGGAGGGCAAGACTACTTATTGCCAAATTTCAATATATTCTTCCTTTGTTTTTTTTCCTTTTTCTGAAAGTGGCAGCTACTGCTGCAGTGTCAACTGCTGGTGACTTGACCTTACGTGATGCATGACTTCATGAGTAATATTTGCATTCCTTCATCTTTTCATGAAAATGCCCTTTGCCATTTTTCCATGTGTTATAAACTAGGTGTCATGTTGTCGTGGAGTGCATGAGTTTAGCAAACAAGTATGCAGTAATTGATGTCACTCTTTCCTTGTGGAAAATGCATTCCCATCTTTATGGGGTGTTCAGCATTCATCAGAATACGAAGTGACCTGTGAGTTTGCACTTCATTGATTAAAGGTAGATATGACCTATTCACATGGTGTGTCGAAACCTGGGTCGGTTTAAATAAGTTACCATTGGTTTATTCTTTAAAATGAATATTCAGATTTTTCACAAAGTTACGCCTTCTCTCCTCAGAGCTATGACCTGCTTGATTGAAATGTATCAATGTAGATTTTGATGACTAATAATAGTAGAGTCATTTTAAAGTTCCTCTTTCCAATGGCAATTTTGTCTATCGTGGACCTTGAATAATTATGTATAAAAAAAAAAATGATAATCCCTTCATTTTCCTAGTATTTTTGTCCTTAGTTTCAGTGCCATGGTTTCTTTGAGTCGTTAGTGCACATTCCATTGAAATACAGTGGTACCTCAACATACGAGTTTAATTCGTTCCGTAACCTTGCTCGTATGTCAAATTGCTTGTACCTCAAAGCAATTTTCCCCATTTAAATTAATTGAAATGCCATTAATCCGTTCCAGCTCCCAAAACACCACCTCAGTTGTTTTTGTTAAGTGTTTTTGAATAAGAAAAATGTATTTACAAGAAGAAACATTTATTTATAAATAACAAATACATATTCTATAAAAACATAATAAAAGAAAAAGTGAAGTGCTTACGGAAGTGCTTAATTTTCGTCACTGGTCTTGGCTTTTTTTGTCACGCTTTGCTCATTTTCACCTGCAGATCGTTTAAAGAAAATGTCCAAGGATTTTTGTTTCTTCCTCCCTTTCAGGATATTGCGGAAATGAGTTACGCAAGTTTCGTTGAACAACTCCGATGCACGACCAGTTGCAACTTTTTCGGGTTGATTTTTATCCACGAACTTTACAACTTTCTCCCACATTCCCAAGATCTCCTTTATATCTCTTCTTGAGATTACCTCCTCCATCTCTGGCTCCTCTTCAAAACCAATTTTTCATTGAACCACCGTATGCTGCTGCGAATGTAGATCGTGTAACTCCTCGGTTGTCAGCTCCTGAGACTGTTCCTCGACGAGTTCGTTCACCTCTCTCTCATCCACCTCCAGACCCATGGATTTTCCCAGAGAAACAATCTCCTCTACCACTGACACTTAGGGTTCCAATCCTTCGAAGGCCCTTTCAGCTACAGCCTCAGGCCACAGCTTTTTCCATGCAGAGATTAAGGTCCTCGTTGTAACACCCAGCCAGGCCTGATCAATAATTCTTAGGCATATCACGATGTTAAAGTGGTCCTTCCAGAACTCTCGAAGGGTAAGGTTTGTGTTCTCCGTCACCTCAAAGCAGCGCCAAAAAATGTGCTTGGTGTACAACTTCTTAAAATTCCTGCTGATCCATGGGCTGCAGGATAGGAGTGGTGTTGGGTGGTAGGTAGAGAACCTTTATAAACTTGAACTCTTTGAGTAAATCATCTTCGAGATTTGGTGGGTGAGCAGGGGCATTGTCGAGGACGAGAAGGGCTTGCATGGGTAGGTTGGTTTCCTGTAGATATTTTTTAACAGAAGGGCCAAACACCAGGTTTATCCACTCCACAAAGAATTTCCTGGTGACCCATGCCTTCAGATTTGCCCTCCACATAACTTGCAGTTTTTCTTTTAAAATCTTATGTGACTTAAAGGCTCTGGGATATTCCGATTGGTATACTAGCAGAGGCTTGATTTTGCAGTCGCCACTCGCATTGGCGCAAAGTGCTAGAGTTAATCTATCCTTCATGGGTTTGTGACCTGGCATCATCTTCTCCTCTGCCGTTATGTAAGTCCTATTCGGCATCCTTTTCCAGAAAAGCCCTGTCTCGTCACAGTTGAAGACTTGCTGGGGGATGTATCCTTTGGCTTCTATCAGTTCGGAAAACGTTTTGATGTAAACCTCAGCTGCCTTCACATCCAAACTTGCTGCCTCACCATGCCTGACGACGGAGTGAATGCCGGTCCTTTTCCTAAAGTTGTCAAACCAGCCCCGACTGGTTTTAAACGAGTCTTCTGATTCTTCGTTTGTGGAAGTGTGTGGGATCTGCTTCAGCAAAAAACCGTAAATCGCTTGTGCCTTCTCACATATGATGCTTTGTGTTATGGTTCCTCCTTGAAGCTGCTTCTCTGTCGCCCACACCATCAGTAGTTTCTCCATCTTTTCATGGAGAGAGGTCCGGAGCTTAGAAATTATTGTAACGCTCAGAGCTGGCATTATACCCTTTATCAACTCCTTCTGTTTAAGCACAGTACATATCATTGATGTGCTATGCCCGTACATCCTCGCTAAGTCAATTACTCGCACACCTTGCTCATGTTTTTCTATGATTTTACGCTTTAATTCAATAGACATCATATTCTTCTTCTGACCCATGGTTATAAAAATAAATGTGATAATGTTTTGTATATGTACAAAAAGCAAAAAACACGAATCGAACTTATCAAAAACTCTTCGAAAACGAGGGAAACGAGCGCACAGACTGAGGTCTAGTCTGAGGTGGGAGAAACTGTTAGACACTGCAGACGACCCCAACATGCGTGGCGCATGTTGGGGTCATGTGCAGCTGTGTAGTGTGCGATTCCTCGTATTTCAAATCGTGCTCTCATCTCAAAGCAAAATATCACTTGCTCGGCGGCTCGTATCTCAAAACACTCTTATATTAGGGCACTCGTATATCGAGGTACCACTGTACTCTTTTTCCAGCCAATACATTTGATGGCCAATCATTCATTCCATTTACTTCTTAAAAACATTTCACCAACTAAAATTTTGCCTGTTGATTACATACAATGATGACGCTCTATCATTTTACGGAAAATTCAGTGATGAATCTCAATCTCTGACGTGCAATGCGTCCAGTTTTTATGTGCCTGACTACTATTTGCCTAGCAAAGCTGTTTATTACGCAATGTATTATGCTCATTTCGAGTAATCTGAGACTATGCCAATCGGTGAAAGTAGCCTCGCATTTTTTAACTTCCTCTATAAAGCCCGTCCCAATAGCTGACCCAAAGTTGAACAACTACAGTTTGTCTGAGTTAAATTCCTCCCAAGCTACAGCTCAACAAAGCACATTTTTTCACATACCTTTCCTTGTTATGAGGTGAGAATAATATCTCCAGTTTTGTAGATAACAGAGCTGTGCAAAGGGTCCTTGGCTTTCTGAACTGGAGGAGGTACTTAATTTCTCACCCAATTTAGAGTTCCCACAATGCTGGTACTCCTAGTTTCAAGCTCTCTAGCCAAAGACAGGGATGTAAAAAAGCTATCTGTTGTGACATTCCTTCCCTTCCCTAAGTATGGCATCAGAAGTGGCAGCACCTCTGTCTCTCCTTCACTGTCCTGACTGAATTGATTCGTCTTTTCCTAGGTAGGGGTAAGCATTGATCACATACCTCTCTTTTGCATCAGTAGCATTCCAATACTTTACCCCATACTTGTCTGGCTTATTAGGCATGAATTGTGTGAAAGGACATCTGCATTTTGAAGGATATAATTGTTCGTCAACTGTGATGTTTTGAGAGAATATGTAACACACAATGCAATTTTCGATAAAGTTATTCCACATGTCAGATGCAAGAAATAATTTATCTGTTGTCTTTATAGCATGTCTCGTTTCCTTGTCGTCAAAGCAGAGAAATTTCATTATTTCCTTAAATCTGTATCTTGCCATTGTCCTAGCAAAGTAAGAGGGACCCCATATTTTGTCCCACAATAAGTTAAGACAGGCATTTCTTGCCCCGTAACCGCCTCGGGCATATAAAATTGAAGTGAATCTGTCCAATTCTTCCAGTGGTAAAGACCATGAACTTTTGCCTGTTACTCTACGTGCTTCCACAATTTGGATATGACAAAACATGGGCATGAATTTGATCCTGATGTGCTCTATTTCAAAATCACCCATTGTGTAGAAGAGTCAAAGTACGGAAATGTTACTCCATGAGAAAGTTTTTGTCGTTATCAGGATTTTACCAGAGGAGAGTTAGGTTTCATCCTCAGCTGCGGCAGATTTTTTCCGTGACCTCTACCTCTTCCTAAGTTCCCTTTGAGTTGATTCTCCAAAGTTACACTTTAAATGGTTAATCTTATTACATTTTCGTGTTCAATGTTCCACAGTGCAGTCAAGTATAGAAGGCGTAAGTCGAAGAGGGGAAATAAAATAACTAAATAATGGAATGGAGAATTCTGGATCTGGAATGTTTCCACATTGCCCATTTAGTATGAAGTTTCTCTTTGTTCCTGTTTGTTTCTCTTTGTTGCTCTTCCGTTATGGAGAAATTGGTGAACTTTTAGACCAGATTACAATTTGAATAAATGCTAACTTAAACTTCTATGTCTAGTTGAACAGACTACTTCTAATGGAAGCATTCATGATTGTGTGTTTGAATTGTATGATTGAAGATTTTCAGAGAACCCTCATCAAATCCTCAGTTGATGAGGAAGGGTCATTGTGGAGATTCACAGTTCATGATTTTGTATTGATACACCCCATAAACAAGGAAAATGAAGTAACTTTGAATGCTGTTCTGGCTGGTGATATCTTTGGCTCATAGTGATGACTGGAGGAGATTTTTATTTAAATACATTAACAGTGTGCTATATTTCAAAGTAGAAAAATAATCTTATTTCAGAGTAATCCATTGGAACTAGTTCTAAATAAGTTTAGCAAGTCTATAGATGTTGGTTGGCCTTAAGCTGTGCAGACCAAGGGACAAAGTAATATAGTTGATTTAATTTCAAATGAAAATATGGTTCAAATTATAAATAACAATTTTAATAATTTTTTTCTGTCCAAGAGGCAATAAGGTCCCAAGTATTTTAATCTCTAAATCCTGTCTGATCCTGATGTACAATTATGCCTTTGCTATTAATCAAGGAATTTGATAATAACTTTCCTTGTGGATATAGAAAACACGCTTACCCTTTTTCATCTGCTAGCTAATCAGGCAGGTGAGATGAGTCAATAAAATTCAACCTATCTTTATTCTTTGGATAAATTGTTTTATTCAGTGGGTGATTGCTTAAGTGAGGTTAGAAAGTGGTACTTGAGAATTTTTCTCGATTATGGGAGGAGGTTCAAGAAATCTTATGGAAAATATGGAATCCAATTTGAATGGTCTGAAGGACGTTGAAGCAATCAATGAAGCAGTTTTAAGCTTGTGTTGAAGCACAGGTAACTCTCCTGCAAAAACATTTTGAAATGGGCTTTTTACAGCCCAGTGAATGTATTGTTGGAGCTTAGGCTACGAATTGGGTCCTCTCCATTATTTGGTCCTTGACCTACTGATATGTGAATCTTATTTTTGCCATGAAGGATAGGCACACCTTATTTCCTAGCATTTGCTCTTAATGTATCACCAATCTCTCATGATCCTAAGAGCCTGATTGTCCTAATGAAAGAGTTTAGCTATAGAACAGGTTCTGCCACATAGGATGAGATGAGATGCAGTGCAATTATTTAGGTAAAATGTTATGAAAAGAAATAATTAATATGCCCTCAGCCACAAGATGTAGGCTGGATTTAGATCACATTTTCAAGTCAAAGAAGTGCATCTTATTGGCTGGGAAATACAGTATTTGTTGTTGTTCTTTCAGCCTTAGTGCTGGAAATTCTAAAGCCTGACATTTTCAGCTTGAAATGGTAATTACCTCGGGAAAGATGAGGTAGTGTAGTGTTAGTTAGACTTAATTTATTATGAATTTGCTATTGTAAGAGTGTTAACCTCAAACAGCACTGGTATCACATTGTTCTGTGTTACTAGGTTGTTTTCCCATTTTTTCATGTTTATACGAATGTAAAATATCTTAATGCCTGTAGTGCAAAATATTCAGATTGTCATGTTGTTCAAAGGATAGTATAACGATATACTATTTGTGAGAGAAACATTCATATGAGACCTTTTGTGAATCTGCACTGCTTAAGTGAATGGGAATGAAGGTGTATTAGGCATATTGTTAGTTATTTATGTATGTCTTTAATGTTCATTGTGGTCTGAGTAATGTTATCTATGAAAAAGTTGATTGACCTCAGTGGCTTTAACATGTAATTAATGTGAAACAGTACTCAACTTCAGCATATTTCAGTTCCCTTTTTCATAACATAGGCCTCTGCTGGAATTTTTGCGTCACTCTTTTCAGAGTTAATGGCTGAGTAAATGCTGTTAGCAGCCATTGCAAGTGGTCTTGAACATGGCTGTAAAATTTGTGGGAATGGCCTGCTATGGGTTGTGTGTGTGTTGTCTGAGCTTGCCCCTGCGTGGAGTAAATTCGCGTAAACAAACAGCCTCAGAAAGTGTGAATGGAAGCAGTCATTTCATGGAACCAAGTAACGTTATAACTGCTCAATCATTTTATTGGGTATTTAAATACCCACAGGCATGGAAGTACTTTTCCTCTTATGGATTATGTGCACTCTCTCGGGATGTTCCCGAAATATTGAGTGGATTGGACTGGCGAAGATCAATGAGGCCTAAAAGATCAGAAAGACATGAACATTGTCTTTGAAAATATGCCATGTCATGGAATATATGGCATTTGTACTTGTTGAGCCTTTGACTTTTACCGTTATTGGCAAAGGGGTCATAGACCCAAGCTCTACTAAGCCCTGTCAAACACCCTTGTGGTGGCTTGCAGGGTAGTAAGTAGATTTAGATGTGAGCCTCTGCTTAGCCAATTGTTGATAGATGAAGAGAGCAGTGAAAGGGTTAACATGCCCCTTTACGTTTTCAGGAATCATATTGAATTTACTTGTGTGTTTGAGAGTGAGTGACATTGATTTTAGGACATATGATTAATTTAATTTATTGATATTCAAGGCCATCAATTCACTTGGTGCACACATTTTTTTGTGGCCAGTGTAGTCCTGTTTCTCATTAATTACAGTGTTGTGTTTCCACTTTGTCAACTAGATATCAGAGATCCAAAATTAATTCAGTACTAATTCAATTAGTTCTATTATTTGGCAGAATTCTTTGTGAATCCCTTTTGTGTAGGATTCTTGTGGAATTGTACATTCTGCCACTGGTTTTTGTTGCTTTGGCTAAAAAAATTGGAACCTCCAGCCTCAATTCCTATGTCAGTGGCTTAGGTAACAATCCTCTGTTTCATATTTATGTTAGCTTGTCAAGAAATTTCAAAATGTCACATAAAATGCATTGAGTGCAGTGAATGAGATGGGTGCTACTCTAATGAAGATGCAATTTGTGAGTGCATGATCATTAGAGTTTTGGCCTCGCAGTAAGTAAGTATGTTTTGGCATCAGTTCTCGTAGATTGATAAGGGTGACTGGGTTTTCTTTGTGGTCCTGTTTGTGCACAGAGTGAACTATAGAGCAAGGGGCACTAGGATGGTGTTTGAAGAAAGGATTCAGCTTCATCTTTTTTTGCCCTATTCCGGTGAGGCTTCTTTTATACATGAGGAGGCTGGACTCCTCAATTGTAAGAACTTGATTGTGACTAGACTTGTGAAGTATGCCTGTGCATCACCATCACCCATCATCCCAGTTATGAGGAACTAAGACTTATTGGCTATGGGCCAAGTTGAATGGTGAAGGTGAATGTGAATGTATGGTCTTCTTAAGTATGATTGATTAAACCCAAACTACTGTTAACTACAGTTCCAGTGGCTGCTGCTAGGGAGTGAGTTTTTTCAAGGCCTCAACCTTCCGAATATATGTGTGGACTAAGAACTGAGTGGGAATACTTGTACAGCACCATCCTGATTTATCAGTGTCATTTCTCATGAGTGTGAATTTGTGTGATTATAGCACATTGCCACCTGGTGTCTCTTATTGACAAACATATCAATCAAGTCACCCGAAGCCACTTGTGTTGAATATTTCCTCATTCACTGTACTACTGATATTCATCTCACACTTAAGGCCAGGAACAAAGGCCAATTCTTTCTGAAATGACATTGTACAGTCAAATCTCGTTACTATGCCACCTGTCGGGACCGAGCAAGAGTGGCATAGTAGTGGGGGTGGCATTGTAACGCGGGTTTGTAAAAACAGCTTTATTTCCTCAAGTTATGTACTTATCAGTCCAAAGCTTTCAAATATTGTCGACTGGCGCATCTTCTTTTGGCGGATCACGAGCATCTCGTTGTCTAGCCGATCGCACGCTTGAATCACACCGAGCTTCCCGCTTCTCTGTTGCATGAACTTCCGCACGGTGCTCCAAGCACCCCGGGCTTCCTCGAACGAAATGACATCCTCCTCGACAGTTATATCGTCATCTCCGCTTTCCACTGGCTCCTCACTGCGCAGCATCTCCTCCGCAATTTCCTCCAGTGTGAAAGACCCGCCAGTCGCGAGGCGCTCGTCGGCTTCGAGAAAGTCAGACAGTTCGATCTCCCTGTTCGCGTGCACCTTTTCCTCGGCAGGCAGAGCTTCCCAAATCTCTAGCAGCTCCGCATCCTGTGCCTCAGTTTGGATCTCCTCTTCGATGAATTTGGCCTTCGCGAAACAGTTCCTGATTGTCGACTTGCCGACCTGCTCCCAAGCACGCCGGGCGACGTGTAGAGCGTCGAGCAACGTGAACTTGAACTCCTTTACCTCGTCCATGGCCTCAAGCCTGCGGCATAGCAGGAGCTTCTTGTAGTGGCGCTTGAGGTTCTCTATGATTCCTTGATCCATTGGTTGCGAATTGGCTGTCGTGTTGGGTGGGAAGAAGACCAGTTGAATGTTGTTCAGCTGGAGCTCGGGAGGGTGGCCAGTGAAGTTATCGAGACAGACCAGCACTCTGCGTCCGTGCTGGCCGAGTCGTCCGTCCCACCCCCGCAACATCTCCTCGAAAAGCTTTGCCATCATCCACGCCTTTGAGTTCGCCTTGTACTCGACCGGGATCTCCTTGTTCTTGAAGGCATGGGGTTTCTTCGAAGCGCCGATCACCAGAAGAGGGAACTTCTCGCTGCCGCTCGTGTTTGCCCCAACCAGAAGAGTGATCCTTTGCTTACTTTTCTTTCCTCCTGTACACTGCTCTCCCCTGAAAGCCATGGTCTTGTTCGGAAGCAGCTGCCAGAAGAGTCCAGTCTCGTCCAGGTTGAAGACGTCGTCTGCGGAGAACTGTCTGAGTAAGGGCCGGAGAACCTGTTGTTGCCACTCAAGAAGGGATTGCGAATCTACCGCTCCAGCTTCGCCCTGCACTGTCTCGAACGTGATGCCGTGGCACTTCTTGAAATGGTCTAACCAACCGTCGCTCGCCATGAAGTCCGGGATGTCCATCAGCTCGGCCAGTTTCATCGCCTTCTCCTTGATCAGATCTCCGCTGACAGGCAGATTCTGTCCTCTTGCTTGCTTCAGCCACATGAGCACTCCCTCATCAAGCTTCAGGTAGCGTGCTTCAGGTAGCTATGAACTTCATTCGTTTCGATGGAACTCCAGCTTTGATTGCATCCTCGATTGCATCCTTCTTGCTGAGAATGCCCTTCACGGTGGTTCTCTTAACTTCGACGCCCCATTTCTTGCTTATCTCCCTGGCCAACTTGGACTGATTCGGCTCCTTCCACGCGGCATCGATGATCTCCTTTTTCTCCTTCAGCGTAAAGTCGGTTCGCTTGCGTTTCTGAGCTGACATTATGGGCTGAATTTGATAAAAATGATGTCACTGTTGTGCGAGTGCCTGCGTGTGCTCGCGCTTTTGTGTCTTTTTTGAGCTAGGGTTGCAGGCTTTTCGCTGTGCGTGTTGTGATTGGCTTGTTGTAGTTGGCGTCGGGAAGAAGCATTGCGTGTTTGACCTTATAACAGTGTGACTATGCGCATACGAATTGAGTTACAATGTTGTGCGCAGCTGGACTGTAGTTCGTCGCTTCATCTTTGGAAAGTGAGTGTGACAATCGAGCACTGCGCAGAAATACAGACTTTTCACAACTCGTGCCTTTTAACAGTCACATATTATGTAGTGGCATAGTAGCGAGAGTGGGATGTGGCATAGTAAATTTATTGTATTGAATTTTATCGGGACCGAGCAAAAGTGGTATAATAGCGGGAGTGGCATTGTAGTGAGGTGGCATAGAAACGAGATTTGACTGTATTTGAAAAAGTCAAGTGTTGTTTACATATGATAATGTTATGAGAGTTAATACTGCTTTATTTGCCGTGTTTTGGTATTTATGTTTTCATTACTGCCTTATAAAGTGAAATTACTTAAAAATCAAAAGTGGATGAGTATTTTATTGTCTAATTTTGGTTTATAATTGTCACTTAACTGCCGGGTGTGTGATAAGTATTATACCTTAAGGGTTACAAATTACTGTTCGCAGTAATTGAAGAATTGTTTTGGATTTTATATAATTATTGTTAATAAACGAAATTTGTGATTTATGGAACTTACCACACACTATGTATTATAGTATTCCAGATGTCTGATGGTTCCTGCTTCGGTTAAATAATTCTAGATTAATGATATTTTGATACATTCATTGCATGTCAGTTTCTGTATATTCTCAGAGAGTGTAAATTGGGCCTTAAAAAAATATGTTGAAAAAAAAGAAAGAAAAAAAGTCCCTCATTTTGTTTTTCAGTTTTTTTTACATTGTCAAAAATGATTAACTTGTGCCGCAATTTTTAGCTGAGCTCCACATCTGTACAGAAGTACTTTTGATTGCCTCAGCATCTCAAGGGCATGCAGTTACCATTAAGTAGTTTCATGTTAATCACTATTTTACCAGTGTATGTATGATTTTGTGTTCTTAACCACCCTGATTATTAGAAATCCACAATTAGTTACTTGGATTTTCTAAATTTTTCTTTATCCTGTTGTTCATTGAAAGTCATGTCTGGTGCTGGAACTTAATATTGTGAAGATGCATATTTTACCTCAGGATCATGCAGGAATGAAATTGAAAAATCAGCCCTGGATCAAAACTTAAGCTCTTAGATTGTTGAATTGAACTCACTTGCGATTTTCTAGAACCAGGTCACGATTAGTTTCCTTATCATATTCTTATGGTGTCCGTTATATAATGCAGCTGGTGAAGGCATTACTCCTTGAGTAGGATCTTGTTGAGAATTGATTTGACCTCCACTTTAGAACTTTGGTGGTTACTTGTGGCTTAAACTCATGGATATAATGATGGATTAGCACAGTTTGAGAGATATAATATTTCAAATTAAAGTCAATAAATTTGGCGTCAAAATAAAGAGAGATCTCACCTTTCCAACCATCACAAAATTTGGACCACTAACCACACTACTTTTTGAATTACTTGACAAAAAATGTCATCTTTCATGAGAAATGGCCCTGGTATATGCACCTTAACATATAAAAAGAGATATTTCTAATGCATAGATCTTGACAGGAATGAGAGTTTGTAGTTTGTATTAATTCTCAACTCATTATAATAATATATTGGTTACTTCCTGCCGTAAGGTTTACATTATTGCAATATGAATTCAATTGTGAAGTTGTTTTTGGCATATGGCATGTAAAAATGAGCCAAGTCAGACTTAATATGCTTATTTAGTGAATGACTGGGAATTTCAGTGACAAACTATTTTGCCATTCATGTTATAGTATTGGCTTCATGCTTCTTATTTCTTTCTCATTTATGATTAGAAAAAATCCTTGCCCCAACCACCTTAAAGGAGGTGTTTAGAGTCACTAGTTCTTATAGGGTGCATTTTTAGTGAATATCTCCTCTGTTGTTTAATGTTTTAAAGAGAGCTGGGTCTTATGCTTGATGTAATGGCCATTTACTGTTCAGATTTCAAAAATCATTTCATTTCATCGTCACTGATTTTGCTCCCTTCTCATCAACTGTGTAGTCAATTGGCATCTCATGATAAACTGGTGTTTGATCCACGTTCCCAATTTGGCGTATTAAGTATGAATTTTTTTTGTCTCAGGCCCATAACATAATGCTGAAAGTTGAGCAATTTTTCTTCGTACATTTCGGGAAGGCGTGGAGAAATAATCATCTTTCTTCTAATGGAAAAACTATTCCTTTGATAAAACCTACGTACCCATCCCGCACTTGCCTTAAACTTGCTATGGCTTATGTTCATCTCCCTTACAATTTCAAGCGCCTTCAAAACACCCATTTCTGTCAACACTGCATAGGCAATTGTCGTCTACCCCTAATGTATTCTGACACCCTTTTTCAAGGAGAGGAGGGGATAGCTTGCAGATTTTCCCTGAAAAGACCTTTTGTCCCTATTGGTATGGAATAGTGCAACCTTGTCCTTCCTCCATCTTCTAATGCATGATTCTGGCATACCTTAATATTGTTCGGCAGCGCTGTTTCCTAATTCCTCAGCATCTTTGATAACACTAATTTTTTCAGCTGCCGTAAATGACAGCAACTTTTTTGATGCATTGTTACAACTGTGTGCACTTGTAATTAGTTTATGGGGTTCCTCCTCGATACTACATGTAAAAAAGCACTATATGCTCAGAGTAGTTGTATTCTTTCTTAAATGAGCTGCACTATGATCCAAGTGACGGCGCTCATTTTCTGCCTTTATTGCACTTAGGTCATTCTAGGAAGATGAGTTTAATGCAGGATTAAATTCATTCCAAAATTTACTTTGCTCCTAAATTTTAAGCCTTTGCATTTACTTCACCCCTCAGAGCTGTGCAATATCATCTAAAGAACTTCATTATTTTACAGCCATTCTCCTTAATTCACCCACACTGCTATCATCGAGATTACTATTAGTAATAATTAAGTGGTTGCTAACACATGATTAGAGTAAGGTCAGCTGGTAGTGTTAGTTTTATTGCTTTCGAGAACATATAAAAGGGAGCACAGCAAAGGAGACTGAGAACTTGGGTCTCTGTATAAGACGGCAACTCTTTGTCCTTGTTTATTTTGGAATAACACTGACCTATGCTAGCGTATGCACAAATGTTAACATTCACAGAATTCTCAGCGCAAATTTGTAAATTGCCAAGAAGCTGCCGGAGGACAGTAATCTACGGAGCAAGTACTATGCAAACACTGTTGAATGTGACGGTAGGGTGCTTGGGGCAGGTGCATACTGTTGAGTCACCCAAAGTTGTCCTATGACAGAAAATGAGAGTTAGGGGGGTGGAAACTTCCGGTGCTTGCACTTGTCGCATGGCCAATCGCTGTCCCCCAATTGCACCACACACCCTCATGTTGTCGAGCTTTAGGCGACTGCGTCCCCCTACTCAAACAAGTGAATGATCCCCTCCCCCTTGATGACTTATGCTGAGCACAAAGGTCACTCAGCTCTCTGGGGACTTGAGATAAAGGCAGATGGATAAAAAATTTGTATAAGAGGCACACCCTTTTTTTTGGCTGCGATTTCGGGGAAAGAATGTGCGCCTCTTACACAAGTTTATATGGTATATGGATGTATGCCTGATTATAAAGGTAACAGCACTGAATGTTTATAGATAAGGAAAAAGATGCTGTTAATGCAAATTTTAGGTATATTGTCATGCATCATTCTGGAGGGGCCAAGAAATGTGATACAATTTGAAAGTTAGGTGTGTCCAAGGTAAATTGCATGAATGGAGGCTCCAGGGACATGAAGTAGGAAAAGCTAACTCCACCAGAATGTCAAGCTGTGGTCTGAAATGTGGCTGATTTTGTGCTACGGAAGAGGAAATGAAGTCAGAGTGAACCCAGTGGCAGAGAAGTACACGTCTGTTTCAATGGACATGACTCATGAGGCTCAAGATACTGCTACAATACTGAATGTATCTGTACAAAGATTTAAGGCTTGGTCATTCCATGTCAACTCAACCAACTGTGGGAGGGAACTCCTACCATCTCAGAATTCTATAATTTATTCCCTGTTGCTAGTTTCAGCCTTTATTTTAAAAAGTTTAAAATGTTTTAGCCCTGATGCAAATACTTTATGATTCAGGATCATAAGTAAGCAACATGGCGCAAGGGGAAAATTCTGTCCAAGAGTTAAATTGTGCTTATCAATGATGCCATAGACATGCAACTAAACTTTTCCAAAATGCTATCAGTAAGATTCTCTCTTAAAAACTTTTATTAATGCAAATATTCAAGCATGGCAGTTCTGCCATATTTTCTCCAAAATTATCTGCATTGGCATTCAGAATCATATTTAAACCATCCAAAATTGAATAAGCATTGTAGATATCAGCAGTTTAAATTGGATTGATGTTTTTCTCAATTTTGGAGTGAATAAAATCTGATGTTGCTGCCGAGGTTGATAATGTCTGTGATTTATTTCAATAATACAGGTAAAAGGAGCTGTTACCTATGTATAAGGGCCTCTACTACAAGGTGTTTTGGATGTGGGTATTAAGTTTTCTCAAGGCTTGTATCAATTTTTAAAATTGTCTTGCCAATAACTTAAAAATTTCTCCAAAGATGAAAGAGCTGATTTCAGAAAATATATTTCATCAAATGTATGAATTTATGATGTCTTTGCTGGTGGGTAAAAATTGGATACTTATTGGGAAATACATACCGTTGCGCACAAAGCCTGAAGACATCATTCCAGGCCATATCAATTGCGGTAAGTTAGTAATCAGGCCTCCCTAATATTGTCTTTGGACTTGGCATTGGCATTAAAACAGCTGTTAAGGGTAGCAAGCACTCAATGGAATGTTTTGCTACATGCATGACATTTGCCTTGCCATCAAATGTCATGAATTTCACTAGTATCTCTCTTCTTTCAAGTGTTTGACCAACACATGCAATGCACCATCAGCTTTCATGCATAGTAGTGTCAGTTTTGGTACATGTTCTTGGAGCATGATATTAGTTTTACCATCAGTAAATTTACTTGGTATATTGCCTTGACCTTAGGAAGAGAAAGTCGACTGATAATTATAGAACTCCTTTTCATGGATTAGAAGGAAGCAATTTTAGTTATGTCATTTTATTAGAATTTTAAAGCCTCATGTTTAGTTTTGATTTCCAAATCTGTATATCATTGATCTTAGCTTAATAAAATACTTCATGAAATACCCAATATAAAAAAAACGCATGCTAAAAAGTGTGTCATGTCCTGGGTTGATGTCAACAATCTGTGGTTAATAATTGTTTTCTAGTTCACTCCATTCCATCACAAAGACTTTTTCCATACCTTTTTGCAAAAAAAGTCATACCGAAGGCAAAGCATTGAGAAGGCCTGTGAATGGCTGCAATGATGATTGGTGAATTTTTCAAATTAGTTAAAAATTTAACTTATGGTGGCATCATGAATTCATATATTTGCTGATATGTGTTGATAGATATGGTTCGTGGAAAACAAAAAGTAGTTTAGCCAGAATATAACATTTATTGTGGCATTGAAAAATAAATTGCCTCGTATAAAAACTTCTTCTTACTAAAGAATTCATAAAGACCTTAACTCTGTAAATGCTCATGAGTGACTGAGTGGGAATGATGGTCATAGCTAAACATGTACTTGCGCATACAATAGATAGCGCTGCTACCACTTCATACAAAATCATTCAAATCAAGCTTAAATAACTGCATATTGTTTAATTACAACAACTGTTACTGTTTAATTACAACAACTTACAAATAGGTATAGGTATTTATATCATTCAATTTACAATACACAAATTTCAGTTCTCAACTTGACAAATCTGCACCTTGACAGAGGCTTTGTTAGCATATCAGCCAACTGGTATTCACTTGCAACATACTGTACATAAATTTGCTTTTCTTTGTATTTCTCTCTAATGAAATGGAACTGGACATCAATGTGTTAGGTTCTTTTATGAAACTCTGGATTTTTTCCCAGTTTAATTGCACTTTGATTTTGTACAATTTTGTTGCTTCTACACTTGTATGTTTTACATTCCACACACACAGATGTCCAGTGTCATCAAAAGCTTGTAAACCCGAACAATAGCTTTCTCTGCCATACTCGCCGAAACATATTCTGCCTCAATAGTACTGAGAGTTACCATTTTCTGTCGTTGTGATATCCATGTAGCAGGACCACTGAAAAGTAAAGTTACAAACCCTGTCATGGATCTGTGAGTATCTGGATCACCAGCATAATCAGAATCACCATACCCAGTCAGAACTAAACTTTCAGTGTTATTACTATACATAATACCATAGTTTTTAGTTCCATTAAGATATTTTAGAATACGAACAACCGCTCGACAATGGTTATCATCATAGGCATTCATTTATCTGCTCACACAGTTCACAGCATAACCAATATCAGGCCTTCTTCCAGTGGCCAGGAGCAGGTCTGACCCAACCATTTCACAGTATGGAAACTTTACATTCAGCTTTTCAACGATAGCCTTTTCTAACTTTAAACCTGGGTTTGCATTAAGCGTGTTGAACCTTTCCAGTATTTTTTTCAGTATAGCCGGCCTGATGTGTACACAATGTTCTTGTTGCTCTCTACCTAATTATTTCCCTAATTTCCTAATTATTTCTTACTAAAGAATACAAAAAGACCTTGACTCTGTAAATGCTCGTGAGTGACTGACTGGGAATCACGGTCACGATAAAATATGCACTTGTTCATATAACAGATAGCGCTGCTATGACTTCATACAAAATCATTCAAATCAAGCTTAAATAACTACATATTCTTAACAATATATCAGCTCTTTATACTGTTTAAACTCCAGGGAAATATCAAAATAGTATGGCTGAACGGTTAGAAGAATGAAATGTGTTTTGATTAGACTTATTATCTAAACCCAACACACTTCCTTAATAGTATTAACTTCTAATTTCCACACAGATGGCATACCAATTTATGATGCTACTATTTACAATGCTTATTCTAATTGTAATGGTATAAAAATATTAAGTACGACTTGCATATTCTCAAAATGTCATTTTTGGCAGAAACATGTTAAAACTACCTTGCCTGAATATTCACAACTGAAAGTTTTGAAGTGTGAATCTTAGTAATAGTATTATTGAAAACTATAGTTGCATGTCGATGGCATCCAGAATTTTTACCACTTATTTTAATTTAGTTTTTAGAGGGGCACAATGATGAAATTGCACAATTTGACTAAGAATTTTCATCTGCACTTCATTGTGTATGAATGCTTATATATCAGAAAGTGTTTGCATTGGGCTAAAATAATTGGATTTTTCGTAACTTACATTGGGAGTGTTTGGTAACCGGGTCTCAGATTTTATTCAAACTTATTTGTACAGATCACTATATGTGGTTTATGAATCACCTCACATATTGGGTTATATAACCAATAGTTTAAACAACAAAGGCCTTTAAACATTTTTAACTCTAATAAGTACCTTTCCGACGGGCTAATAACTCAACTGATTAAGTGGCTGTTTGGCTTCGTGCTTGACTATGGTGCAGAGGGCACAGGTTCGGTTCCCGTATGGAATCTTCATTTTGCTGTTGGTTTTTTTAGTTTTTCTTTTACGGCATCCTACAAAGCACTCAAGATTTTTTATTTCTACTCAAAATATTATTTTTGTGCGAGGCAAATTTTTCATTTGCATTCACGACGTCAGGCTTATTCTCTATTTATCGGTTGAAGGCAGCCTTCTAAGTCTTCCTCATCTTTTCACGACGTATTTTCTTAAGAACTATTATTACTTATTACCATCAATGTTTTTGACCTTCAATGTAATTTGATTTATTGTAACAGCCCTGATGATGGAAAGATTGAATTCCGAAACGTTGGTTTAGAATAAATACTATTTGTTTATGAAATTCTTAAAAATTATGCTTGAATTGTAAAAATATGGGGATAATATTAAATAAATATAAAAAATGGAAATCATGTACATAAAAGAATAATGAAAATATGTCATTTCAAAATGTTTAAAAGGTCTTTTTTTTTTAATCTATTGGTTATATAACCCTATATGTGTGGTGATTCATGAACCACTTACAGCGGTCTGTACTACTACTAAGTTTGAATAAAATCTGAGACCCGGTTACCTGACACTCCCCTAGTTAGGGTAAAACTACTAGCGGGAAAATATTATGAAAAACTGAGATGGTGAGCTTGGTGCCTTGGTTGAGCTGAGATGATATGACCAGGCTAGGAAAATTTCTTCTACAATGGGAGCCCTAGCTCCTTTTAATAATGCCATCTGCAATGTCCTATCCTTTAAAACCAATTTCGCTCCTGTTACACTCATGCTTTGCTTCATGCTCTCTTTCTATTTTTCTGACTCCTGATACTCCTGCTCTTTAGAGTCTATTACATTCACCCTTGACTTTCGTGGTGTACCTTTTCCTATCACGCAATATACAACCATCATATATCTCCTGTTATTTGCCTCTATCTCGTGCTGTTGGCTGGACGAAACCAAATAAGCACCTCCATGGCCAAACAAGAGAAGAATTTCCTAGCTCCCAACTATCTTTATTACTTTTCCCACAAAGACTTCTTGGGTACCCCTCTACCTCTGTCTTTATCCTACTCTTATCCTTATCCTGACATGCCCAGGTTTTGCTGCCTCATTATAACACTGGGTGGACAACTCTTCTAGAACACTGTGATTTTCTCTTCCTGTAACTAACGCTTGGTCCTAGAAATCAACAAAGACTACCAATGTCTTTCCTACCAGCATTTTCTTATGCTATAATATTTTCATATGTTACTCCATCTTTCCCAAACATTCTGCTGAGATAAACAAAGTTATCTAATTGTTCAATATTTTCATCATTTGCCTTGAACTCGTTCATGAAAATCATTCTTATCACTTTCTCTGTATCAAAACCATATACTTAGGGCTTTCATGCGTTAATCCTGTAATCCATTCTCCTTTTTGCTTTATAAAAGTTATCCAGGAATCTCTGTTTGTGGACTCTCTGACAGAAATGCTTCTCACAATATCTCTGTATATGTTAGAACTTGCACCTTTAAATCTCAAACCATTGCACCAATGTTGTTCGTATTTGTACATCTCACACATTCATCAGTAATCCATGGGATGTAAGTAAGGGATGCATAAGTCGCAATGGCTATTGTTTTATTGCAAGACTACAGACAGACACACTACGGATGGGAGACAATGCTCACTAGGGCGCCTCATGAAGCTCTTTTCTCCCATTTTCGGGAGAAAACCTAGTTACAGACTTCGGCCCCTGTGTACTATTTTATCACTTGTGGTATTGTAAACAGGCGATCATTGCATCCCCTCCATTGTGTTCACCCTCATAGTACATTCCAGTTTCTGTCATTCATAATCCCTGAATACTCAATAAACTAATTGCCATACAGTTTGTATGGTTAGTCTTCCAACTTCCCCTCAGTACAATTGAACTATTATTGCATTTTTCCAATCTGTTTGAATAACAGAAGCTTTTATCCATCGATTATACAATTCACATAAGCAACTTTTTTAGTGGTTTACTTCAGCATTTCACAAGAAAACCCATTTGCCCCTGAATCTTTCCCATTTTTCAATATTGCCCAAGCTTTTACCTCATCATTCTCTATGTTTCTATTTTCCATTCGGACAACCTCCTTCTAATCCATAAGACTTATGCTCGTTGCCTGCCTCATTGTGGTATAATAGTTCAGACACTTGCACAGTCACTGACTTTGCTTTCATTCTAGAAGGTCTTGCCAGTTTTTTTTTCTATTTTGCTTTGCCATTTTAATCTATTTTCAAAAAATACTTTATACTGTGTTCCAAATCACTCAATACTGTGTTCCAAATCACTCAGAAGTTTGTCGGACTAATCCAAATGTATTCTTTCCTTGCTCTCTTTACTTGATATTTTATATTCCTTTTTTTCTCTGTATTCATCACATGGCTTCAAATGCCATTCCTCATATCTGGCTGTCATCTAATTTATACCTTTTTCACTTCACTCGCTACAATTTTTACTCAATTGCAACATTTATGACATATACCACTCATTATCCATGAACACCTTGTGCACATTTTACCAGTGTACCACTCACAAGAACATCATGGCTGATACATTTGTTCTATTGCATCTGTTTTGAAGTATGCGTCCTCAGGTATGGACCTGTACCATGTACCATACTCTCTTCTTGTCATCCAACAGCCTCTCCACTTTCACTCTTATTTGCTTTCATGCATTTCTCTTCCTCGGAACTGACATGCTACCCAGATTCACGATTGAGACAAGTAAATGGTGGTTTATTCCATTTACTGCACCCCTCATCCCTTTTTTATTTGTACCACTTGAGACATTTGGATCTCAGTCGACAGTGACAATATCTTTTTATGCTCTCAGGGATAGTGTTGAATGACTCCATCAGAATTTTTCTCTAAGCTTCAGTGAACAACATACTGCTTCTCAGAAGTATGTAATAGGACTAGGGTAAACTAACATCGATATTTTGAGCCCAATGTGAATTGACAATTAAGTTGCAGTTATCTTAAATGTTATCTATTTGCCTGGGTTTGTGGGGGGGTTGGGGTATGACATTATCCAAAGCTGTTGATGTATGTGGAAGGGGAGGGTATGGAAGTAGAGGGGAGGTATTTGATATGAAATGTTTCATCCAGGAAGGGGCAGCTCTTCCCCCTGCCTCCTGGCTATGCACATGCTGCTGTCAATTGTGTGTTGTGTGGTGGTGAAAACACTTTCAAAATCTATCCTTTTCAATAATGCTCTAATAACAATAAAAATGTCTGCCCTGAACACAGGATAATAAGTGCGACGTATAGTTTGAAATATTATCAAATTATGCAAATGTATACTCTTCAACTACTCTCATTCATGCAATTGTTCAATATTCTAGCATGGAAATGGTATTTAAAAAATGGATGTATCATATTGACCCATTTGGGATTGTATTTCTTAGTTTAAGAGGGAATTCATGCATAGAAAAGAGTATCATGTTTCGAAGGAGTATCTGGTCACATAATTTTTGTGTTGATTGTACTTTTAATTGATGCTCTGTATAACGTGTAATAAAAGGATAATTGTTATTTCCCCAAGGTGTGGGGAAGAGGCCCAGCTTTGAGATGCTGCTGGAAATGTGAGCAACCATGCGTAAGTAGAGGTATCATGGTGGTCTCATTCAAGTGAAGAAGTCGTGGAGTGAGCCAATGGGAATTGAAGCAATCTTCAATTAATGTTTAATGATAGTAATGCCCTGTTTACATTACTAGCTTTTAAGTAGGTTAACTCTAACCCTAGTAAAAGTTCACTGTGTGAACATAGATTGGCGCTGACCCTAGTCAACTTTTTAACTGTGCGGGAGTTACTAGGGTTGACGCTGGTTACCATCATTTATAACGCGTGAAAAAGCAGGTTACAATGGTAGTTAAGTGATCCAGTAATTTTTACTTGCAGCGTACAGTATATTCCGATAATTTACCTTGTTTTATGTACATATCCATGCGTGTGTGCCAAGTTGCTTATGCTTTGTTTACATTACTAGTTTTAACACTCAACCCTAGTAAAAATTTGCCGTGTGAACGCAGGTTGGCGCTGACCCTTGTCAACTTCAAGGTTTGCACTAATTACCATAATTTTTAGCGCATGTTAATGCAGGTTAGTTTGTATAGTAGTTAAGTGATCCAGTCCACTCGCAGCTTTCACTTGAAGTGGACAATGTATGAGGAGAGTTTCCAGTGCTGTGTTAAGACTCGATAAGGCTCTAAGCTATTAGAGATATGGGGCCTTTTATAAGTCCAGATATTCAATATCAGTGCCAAATATGAGTGTTGGATACTTAGAGGGTTGAACAGTTTAATGCCTGATAGTTAACAAATTGGGACAAATAATGCTGCAGTATATTTAAGTAGGTATATGTGACAATTGCTCACTCAAACAATGTTTTTGGGGGTCCCATAAGAAAGTGGGGACCCCAAGCTATAGCTTGTGTAGCTTATACCTAAATCCTGCTCTGAGAGTTTCTATTGACATGTTCCATATCCATGCCATGTTGCTTGATTAATTTTAATGCATGAGTTGTGCATTGAGTTGAGAATGCATGTACAATCCAGGATGGGTCATGGGTGGCTTTTGTCAGAAAGTCATTAATTCTGCTGCATACATTGAGGCAAAGACTTGAAATGGTTATTAATGAAATCTATTCTCATAATTTTCATTTGTTGATGCATTAAGTAATGACTAGACATGAAATGGTAAAATACTGATGAATGGGAAGTTAAATCGTTCAAAACATTGCATAATTATTATTCTCACAGTACAGTATCCGTGAATAAAGGTGACAATGGCCCTGGAACCAAATGAATTGCGATGTGTGGTGGGCTAGGTCAGTGGCCCTCTATATGTCTGGCCTTATAAGTGTAAATGCTAATTTAGTACCTCAAGGCTCTGTGGACTACATTTTGGTTCCACCAGTGTGTTAACAAGGTTTAATTAATACCGGGTAATTGCTAGTTAAGCCACAGTGTTAACTAAGATTTTAACCCTAGTAATGTAAACTGGGCATGAAGGTATTTCAATGCATGAGTGAATGGAGAAACTTATTTCGTGTGCAAAATTAGCCCTGTAAGTGCAAGCGAGGGCAGGTCATTGGTAGCACTTTGAAACAATTCGATGTTATTCCACTTGATTTCCAAGTCTTAATAGAGAGTGAAATACGAAACTTCTTTTCTCGCGCATCTTAATGGTAAAGTACAGCTGGCAGACGTGTTATTTAATCTCCATTTTCATCTTTTGAAACTGGTTATTAGATTTAAATGTAATGCCCGGTTGAAGTTTCGTTTAGCCAGTTCAGAAGGTGGCGTATCCCACAGCCTGCTAAATATGGCAAATCGTTATTCATTTGTTCTAAGGCGAAGAAAAGTGACAGCTTACGCAACTGTTTCGCACGGTTGGTTGGACCTCGTTCATTGTTATTTAACAATACACTATTAATTTCATATCTAGAAATTCCTCTATGCATCCAAAGATGAAGGTTGAGAATTAAATGTGTCTAACAGAACGTCTTGTCACTATGCTTAACCGTGACGACACCTCCAGAATATTACAGTATATCCTTGGCACTCTTCAACGTTGCACTGAAAGAATTCAAGACGTTACCTTGACGTTCAATAGTTACAATTAACTTCTATTTCGAGTCCTTGCTTCAGCATATTCAGCGGGATAAACTACTCGTTCATCCCATTATCCATCCTCGCTTGCGGTAATATTGAGCTTAAATACGGTTTATCATTCTCTCGTGCTTTTAAATACATCAAGACACTGACGCTTAAATACGGTCCATGACAAGGTACAATGTCTTAGTACATTGTACGCCTTAAGGAAAAGCTACATTTGTAGCTGCTATTTAAATAACCTACGCTACTTAAAAAAGATGGTAACTACAACTAATCTTAGTAACTCCAGCACGGTTTATATTTTGACTATGGTAACCGCTAATCTGCGTCCATACTGCTAACTTAGATTTAACCTGTTTATAAACTAGTAATGTAAACTGGACGTGTGTGTCAAAGTAAATACCAACGAATGAGATGCCAACCATACGATACTTCTGCTTGATTTGACGTTCAGCTTACTTCCTTTAACAAAAGCATTTACAATTCTAAGAGCATTAATATCCCTAACACCAAAAGTTCCATGGACATGAATGAATATGACTCATTGGTAACTTTAGTCGAGCAAAACTTTACGTATGTGAATAGAAGGTAAAGTAAGTTAGCTAACCGTATCATTAGCTCATCACCATGAGTCAAGTCTTGCGGTGGAATTGCTCAGGCTGCTTCCCTTTTGCATTCCGAGACAAACTCGTGATTCGTTGGAGTTGTTTGGAGACATCCACCCGAAAACAAGACCATGAAATCAAAGATTAGACTTAAATTAGACAAGCATGTCGATGAAATATTATCGTTATCATGCAAATTATTGCTGTTAATTATATAGTAATAGTTAATCCTTAATTCCTCAAGGAATTACTGGAAACTATTAACAAGTGCCGAGTATAATCAAAGTCGTCAGAAGGGCTCTCAAATGGTGGTCAATTTTAATTTCACTTTTGAGTGAATTTCTACTGCAGTAGAAGAAATGATCAGCACTAATAGTCTATGGAAGAGCATATAAGTACTTAACAGAGGAATGCACGGAATTTTTCCCTATATTGCTATAACACTGTCAGGCGAATAATTATCGAACCCATATATATAGATAGTAGAAGATACTCCAACATACAGCTGGACGTCGTGTTACCACAACAGGAGATGTTATTCCTAGGCTTCTCACATATGCATTAATAACCCTTATTTCAGCAAAAAAACAAGGAAAGCAGAACTTCCAGACAATAACACAAACATCCAAGAGCTTGGCACGAAATTCGAAGCAGCCCAAATTCTTGTTCCCATGCTATTACACCTAATTACATACATTGCATCATCACGGGGCATATTTCACGTAGTTAAAGCCGATGGATATTGTTTTTTCCCAGGGCCCTGCGTAAAATAATTCGGAAATGTTTGATATAAGGTAGACAAGACTCTTCGGTAGAGGGTAATAACTTATTTGTTAACTGCTAAGCTAAAAATGACTACGTGCGACATGACGGGTACTTGTTTTCCTCTTCACAGAATGTAAATTGCGGAAAGCAATAGAAAAGATATATAAGTAGAGGTTCGTAACGTTTTTCAACTATTCATTCATCTTTGGATCGCGGTGTCATCTGAGGTCTGATGGTACCCTCCGACTGTGGCCCTATGACTTCATAGTATTCCGTCGGCCTCAATTTACTCTTATTGTGGAAATACAGAAAGAATGTAATTAATCACCGTTGTACTTCACGGAATTAATATGCCTAATTCTTAGTTGTAGCAAGACTACATTTTTTTCGTGCTGAACAAATAACTACGTTCTCATGATTTTAACATTCGTTGGATAAGTGTAAATTAATATTTAATACCTATGTGTCAAAGATTGTGAGTAAGAGGCCATCGATATCATGTGCGACAGTAATAAAGCTAGAATTTGCCTAGCGCCACTCGTGTCGAGGCCAACGGTCGCTCCCTCGTTACATTGTTGCGTCTGCATTTCAATAATTACTTCCGCTTCTCGTCGCCATTTTGCCGAACCCGCGAAGCCAAGCAACTGGCCTCGCTGCGTCTGTGTTCTGTTAGCCTTTATTTTCCTTGAAAATGACGACCTCGAGTAATCTCAAGACATATTACGAGCGCTTAGGTTCCTCATGTATTACTGACATGGATAAGCATCTGATAATTGACTTTGGAACGATAAAGATGGGCTCTTGTGGAAGCGTGGTTTACGCTCCTACAAACTGCAGTCAGGTAAGTTCATTTAGAAATGGGTGTCCAATATTTTTGCATAAACTCTGTCACTATTAATATTTTCATTCCTCAGGACGTACAGAGTTACAAAGTAAAGAGGCGTAAAAGAGCACACGCTCTTCGACACGTCTTCCACTTTGACAGGACGATATTTACCATGAGACCTAATGCACAGGCTGAAATTACGATTGACTTCACGCCTCTGAGGCCTTTCCAAACGTACATCGATTATATCTTCATATATTCTCAGGGTTTACCCGTGACTCAGATTTGTCTTAAAGGGAAAAGTATAGGTAAGACATTATTTTTTCCATGCCCAGTGGACGAAAACGATCCAATATACGCCTTATTTGTCTAAAAACGTGATGCTTCCTTGTATTTGCAGGACCATATATCGTGCCTTCAGCCTCCGAGATAACTTTCAGAACCGACTTGAGCATCGAAGTGGAGAGCAAGTTGGAGTTCCGCAATTACTCATCGGCACCCGGAGAATTTTATTTTGACGTGGATCACCACAACTCCATATTCCGATTTTACCCAGCTCGCAGCGTAATAGAAGGCAACGAATCTTTGATAATAAGAATTGTATTCAAACCCCCATTCGAGGGAACCGTAGAAAAACTCGTGTTTTGCTTTATTGCCCATCAGGTAAGTTTCTTTTGTCAATGGACCCTCGGATTCCCCGAGAATCGGCCGCCTCGTTATCGCCTCAATTTTTCTTTTTCAGAGACCTCTGGCATTCCATTTAATCGGCGTCAGCGGGCGTGGAGGAATTGTCCATAACACACCAGCAATTAGAAGGTGATTGATTATATGGACGACATTCTGCCCTCAATTTGTCTGTAATTACCACTGAGAAGGCACAGTACACCAAATGTCATATCTTTTCGACAGATACCCAGGATTTCCAGGAATTTCGAAGCAGCGAAACACCTTGGAGGCATATCTCCACCGTGAGTGGAAGACTGTGCTGGAAATCATTCCACAGGAAATAATTACGATATCGGCTGAGGACTTGAGCTCCTGTTTCCAGGTCCGAAATAAAACGGATACTCCTTTCACACTTGTGTGGTCCCCAGGTACGTATCACTTCCTATATCTCCTTATACCTGTTGATATTATGTGTGTGTGAAGAGATAATATGTGTTACCTTTGAGAAGTACCTATTGAAAGATCTGATGGTCTTCGAAGTGCAAGACTTTGTTTTTATATGGATATTGGAAGCTCTCCACGACTAGAGATTTCTTGTTTTTATGCTCTCTGAGAAAAATATGGTTCGTTCCTGTAACGGAAAGTGTTAGTGTCTGAGCACACAGTAATTTGAAGTATTCAATCACTGTTTTGTGATGGGTGGAAGGCCGAATAAGGAAGGAAAAACGATAAGAAGGCAGGCATTCAGCGAAAATAAGGGCATTTTATGCACTGATGTCTACTCCGTCGTGGAAGTCTCCACAGAAGTGGTGCACTGTCTAAACCCAGGCTCCATGTGAATTTTTGGCCACCAATTTGCATGCTAAGGACAAGGTCAGAGTGGTTCAGCACATCCAATGACACAGTTCGTAAAGATAAAACTTATTTAGAAAGAGTGAGAAAGTTTGAAATAAATTCATAAAACCTGCAACTACTATCCAGCTTGAGTCTTCCCTACATTTGTGTCTTCATATTCGCAGTATGGGGTGAACAATGATAATAGTTAAGTAAATGGACTCAGAATGTTTCAGCAAAAGGGTTTTATGCTGATAATACCTCATTAGAGAAGAATGGTTACTTTACTGAAGAGGTAAAATAATGTCTTTCATCGGTATCATAGGTCATAGATGTAGGTTTAAAAAAATTACTTAGGAAATCATGCACATCCTTTCATTTTAGCCAGAAAAGGAAATTTTTTTTGTCATTAGTCCAATGAGCATCAATAAGCGTAACAAGCACAGGAGAATTTGGTGGTATTAACATTGGAATCATGGTTATTTTTCTATTTTCCTTTTTTAATTTCTATTTTCAGTCTATTTTTATTTTCTTTGTGTCATCAGACCCACAGTTTCTCCTTGTCATAATTTGAGCAAAATGGTATGGCTATTCCTAGAATTGCCAAATAGATATGGCTCACATGCTGTTTTCCACATTATTGAATGGAAAATGTTATTTTATTGCTTTTTCAACATAATTTATTGAGTTCATTTCTTTTAATTCAAGTGTATGAATATGTTTTGCACACTTTGAATGAAGGATTGAGGGAAATTTCATTCTTTAGGTATGACATCTTTTATCATCCGACCTTATCCATGTTCAATCATGGTGCCAGAATGGAGGCTAGAACTAAATCTTAGTAAATGGACCAGAGTAGAATTCTTGCACAATCATCACACCAATGCCATATCTACACTGTGGGTGGAGTAAAAATGTATTCCTCAGAGAAAGTCAAATATCTTGGAAATATCTAAACTTCAGACATATTGTAGGAAACACATATACGATACGTACTTGACACAGCATTGAAGAAACTAGGATATGTCAAATCTATGATTGAAATGTCTTCAGATGAAAAAATAAAAAGGAGGTGCTACTTAGCTCTGGTTAGGCCACACCTCTAATATGCTGCGAGCATTTGGGACCCTGTACAGAAATATATTACCAAAAAAATTATAAAATCTAAAGGAGAGCCAGGTGCAACATCAAAATCTGCTACGAGTGAACATATACTGTTTCACAGCTTTTAGAGGGATTAGGTTTGGATGTGCTAGAGACTGGGAGGCTGCATGCTAGGCTTAGGTTGCTTGAGAAATTCAGAACTGGTGTCTTTCAGAGCAACACTGAGAATATTATCTTGATGCCAAACCACATCTCTACCTCTGACAGAAGCAATAAAATAAAACAGATACAAACAGACAGGTACAAAAAGTCATTCTTTCCATGCACAACAAATGACCATAACAATAACAGAGCTCCACTCAATCCACTCCAATGGTTCACATTACCATTTCACCCCAAAATGTTATTCATTATATCTTTACACAGCTGGTGTTCTAACACCCCCTGCCACAGCCCTTGTGGTGGTTTGCAAGGTTGCATGTATACGTGGATTAGATACCTCAAATGTTGAAATTATGACTTGATTGATGTGATAATCTTAGATCACATAAAGAAGTATATGGAGAGAGAGACATGTAGGCAGCTCAGTGATGATACTTCGACTGCTATTCTGAATAGATAGCAACTGCACTGTTTCCCAGAATAGCATCTCAAGGCATGGTTTTTCCCGCATTGAATGTGCCTTAACACATTCAATGCGGGACACATATTGATGGAGATCAACACAATCGGATGAAATTTATCTAAAATTTTTCCAATCAAAGACGTTCCAAAGGCTCAACACGAGCAATCTACAAACGATGCACACAATACGGTTGCTAGAACCCAACTGTCGGTCAACCGCACGGTCGGAAGCGACCTGGAAGGGTATTAGTCTCGTACGAGGGCGAGGAAAAGAATACACGGCTGAGAAATCGACTACGTCAATTGACGTGCTCCGTAGATGGGGATAGACAGGACCACGTCTATTGACGTGCTTCGCGCTGAATGTGTTAAGACGGTATTCTGACATAAAGCATGGTCGCTATTCCACTCAGAATACCAGCCATGGTCCATGGAAATGATAGATTTAGAAGCCTAATTGGCATACATTATGCTTGTGGAGTGTGATGGGCTGTAGGTTTTATCTGTGCTCAACTAGTGGGCTAGGGATTAGGGTATGTCCATTAGCTGGTAAAAAAAATTCAAAAATAGATTTTTAGGAATCTCAGGCTTAATTGGATTTCACGTAAAATCAACTCAAGCAGATTGCCTGAAAATAGAGGTTTGTAATATTTTCTTCTGGTATGGGAAGAGTATTGGAAATTAAATTGTCTCATACAAGCAGCTGCGTAGCTGGGGGGGGGGAAGGGGGGGGGGGGGGCGGTCCTCCCCGGTCGCACACTTTTAAGGGGCGGCACTGTGGGGTCTGCAGAAGGCTATTATACTATTAAATTTTTAATTCACTGAAGCATTCTTTTGCTACACTGAGTTTTTTCTTTATGTTTTATTTGTCAAAACAGAGTAGAATTTTGAGCATGTCACTTGTATCACAAATCTTGTGATATTAAGCTTCATCAGTCATCACTTGGATCTAATTCTTTCATCTTTTTTTAACATGCTGTATGAATTTTTCTCTAAAAGACAAGTATTTTATATCTTTACCACACTATCGCCCTATTTTCAGATGAAGCGAGTTAAAGAAAGTGGTGCTGATATTGGATTAAACTATGAAGCTAGTTTTCGGCATGATATGTTAAAAGTCACTAATATAGTTCCATTAGTTTTACAAGTCTTCTGCAGCAACTAAGATGGGAGATGCTCTCAGATCGACTGTGCAAATTTAGACTTTATGTTTTATACAAATATCAAGACGATATTCGGATGGATATCATTTGGACGATAAACTATGTTCGCGCAATGAAGGAAGCATTCAATGTATAGTTCATATATTATTCAATCATTCCAATCTTTATGTTGAGTGAGACTTGAAGTGATAATGACGTGACATGGTTAGGTAGACATCTCTGTGTTTCTCTTTTATTACTCGTTGTAATTTCGATGGGCACACTTGGCAACACTGGTACGTGTTGCTAAGGGGACCGCCCACGCGAATGACCTTGGCGGCGACTGTCGGGGTGGTTCAAAATCTAGATAATGATTTTGGTGAAGTAATTTGTCAAGGTGTGTCAACCAAAGGACAAACTAGAAAACTAACTCGCAAGTGGTTTTTTAAAACTCTGACTAATGGCGAAAAAATATTGAGATCTTGGATGGTGTACTCCCCTTCCAAGGAAGCTCTTTACTGCTTTTGTTACAAACTGTTTTCAGAAAGAATTAACTCAAAATTTAATTCTGAGGACGGATTCAATATATGGTGGAAACTGAATCCTAGAATATCCGACCATGAGTCCAGTGTAGATCACGTTAGAAATTTGTGTATTGTACATTTTGATTTTATAATTTTTTTTCCCATGTCTATAGCTTTTATATTATTTATTAAAGTCTTCAGGGATTTGCATGTTTTGTATTTTTTACTGTCTTTGTTGGCATCATTGTCTTCTCTCCTATATGTGGCATTTAAATCTTCCCCTAAAATTGCGTTTCCCACAAACCCAATTACGTATGGGAGAACGGTGTTTGAGAAAAACTCATCTCTTTCTTTTCTTTTTTCATGCCCTGAAGAGGCATATGCATTTATCAAATGAGTGTTATTCACTATGAGGGTGGTATTTCTCCCCGACTCATGGTATCCTATGCTTCGGACTTTCAATGAGTTTTTTATCATGATCGCCGTGCCTAAGGAGGAATCACCTTGGTCAGTAACTAGAAAGTATTTTGTCTTGCCATGCGGGATCTTCTAAATGTTCTTGCAAAAATATAGTATCTGCATTTAGGTCCTTAACTTATTTTTTAGAATATTTATTTTAACATGGTTACTAATACCTGCTTCATTTATAGATAATAATTTTAGGTGCATATCAATAATGATGAAGCAAGTAGTGATTAAAGCAAATACAAAGAATGTAATTTAACACATAGGGAGGAAAAGGAAAACAAATAATACATTAAACCCCCTTTTCTTTTGAAGTTTTTAAGGATTTAATCTATTTTTAAAATTTTTGATCCAACCGCTCTTGACTTTTAAAATGTAATTCTGCTTTCTCATGGTTCCTCCTGTTTCCACTGCTCCTGAGTCCCCTCCTCCACTGCCCTTGTTCCAATTAATTTTTTTGCCCAGGGCTGATGCTTATCATCTGTTCATCCACTTCCTCCATGGCCTCCATGTTCTTACTCGTCCATGTTACAACAGGGGTGGAATTCCTTTCAGTCCCATAGCCTGGTTTCTGCTACCTCCGTGTCTGAAAAGAGCTTTGGGTTTGTGTGGGATTCAGGGTCAAGGGATGGTTTTATTTCCATTGTCACCTCCTCCTCCTGCTGCCTGGCCCATCCCTCCCCTTCCCTTGATTTTTTTTTTCATTTATTGCCTCATATTTTTTAGTAGAGGCCTCCTCCCCTATCCCAGCTTTCCCGGCCCTAGCTGCATCTACCCCTGTTTGAGCTGCAATGACCCCATTTTCTTTTGTACCTGACCTTGTCACCTTCAGCTCAGTCTCCTTTTGTGACTCTGTTATCAGTGTAATGAGGGATGGTGTTGCCACATCAGCCGCTTTCTAAAGTTTTTTTTTACATTCTGGGTTGTCGATTCCCTCGGAAGGTTAGGCTCAGCTCTATTGTTTTTCTTACTGCGTCTCCTTCTTCTCTTCCAATTCTCCGGGTTCCCGGCTTGAACCTCAATGGCCAGAGGCAATTTTCCCAAATAAATGGATATCTTGATTGTGTTTTTCCACTCGCATGTGAGGAGCAAGGAAAGATGAAGTGATCACACGATATAATGCACGTAACTATGCATGCCTAGGGGAGCCTGGCACACAAACGGCACAAAGAAAAAGAAAAAAACTGTATTCACTTGCTTTATGCAAACACCGGGAGTGCATAAGAACACCCCCAGGGATCGAGAGGTGCTCGATCAACGCCTGGAAAAACTTGGTGATTAGGCAAGAATTTGCTGCACTCCGAAGGATGTTGCTCAGACCACCAAGCTGCCCAGTATACTGAAAATCCACTTGAATCAGCAGAGGTTTATATGAACAAACACCCCCCAAGGCATGACGCATGAGAGCGGCCAATAGATGACACTAGGGTTGCTGTTCACCCACCGGCAGAGAGAGAATGACAAACACAGAAGGCAAAATGACAGAATAGCACAAGCACACAGACAGTGATGAAAGAAATAGAACAGGCATTTGGGGCTCGCGGAGCCCAAGTAGGAAATGAGCCGTTCAGGCCATTCAGTCATACATTCATTCACTCAGACCACTCAGCAGTAAATACATTCATACATATTTAGACAGAAAGGTAGAATGAAAGTGGATAGGAACACACAAAATCGACCAACACAATATTGGAGTGAAGTTGTAAAGATGGCCAATTCCAAGTGGAAAAAAATTCAACTGGACCCAGATGAGGTGAGGGTTCGATTCCTGGTCCAGTTGAATTATTTTCCACTTGGATTTGACCCACACACTAACAGTTATATGCACCACTCCTCCCATCACAACCGGTATATTAAAAGATCGATAGTGAGAACTCTTCTTCATCGGGCCGAAACATATCAGATGAAAAGGAAGTAGGAAGAACAACATGTCACGGTGGCACTCATGAAGAACGGTACTCCAAGACCATCATCAGGACCATGATAAGAACTGTGCTGGAGGAGAAGAAGGGGACTGAGGAGACTTCAAAGCCTAGAGGCTTTGTGATGCTACCATCCATCTCGGGAACAACAGAAAGGATCAGGAGAATCCTCAAAGACACAACATATCACATCAAGATATTGTGAGGTAGAAAAAAGTAGTGACCTTCTTCCTAGATCAAATCAAAGGACAAAATCCCAGATTTCCAATACGGAGGAGTATATGAGATTCCATGTAGCTGTGGCTAGAAGTATGTGGGGCAAACAAAGAGAGTGATTTCGGTCTGTTTGAGCAAACACCAAAGGGCTCCAAAAAACAAGCCCTGCACACAGTCAGCAGTCACAGGGCATGCCTTTTCCAACCTGGGACATCACACTATGATTAGTGATGCACAAGTCCTGGCCAAAGAAAAGTACTATTTCCCTCAACTCATCTGGTGGGCTATTGAAATAGAGAAAGTAAAAGAAAATTTCAATAGAGATGATGGCCACAGGCTCCACAGCACATCGAAAAGACTCTTGAGCAAAAGCTGATGTTGATGCTGATTGGCGGCAATATAGGTAAGCCACCCTGAGTGCGGTAAATATACATGCACAATTCCACCAGTTGGCATTCGGACCTGATCTGAAGATGTGGCCAGAATTGGTCATGAAAAGTCATCTTCCAGGTAATGCAACACGGCAAAACCCAAAAGCAATGGAATGAAGAAAAGCATATGTACAAATGAAATCAGGCAGGTTAACAATGGCAACAGTAAGAGCATCCCCCAGCACTCAAAACAAAAAGCATATAGGCAAATCAATACAGGCAAGTTAACAATGGCTATAGTAAGGGTGTCCCCCAGCACTCAAAACGAAAAGCAAAGCATATTATCAAATCAAATCAAATCAGGCAAGTTTGCCACAGCAAGAGCATCTTTCAGCACTTAAAACAAAAAGCGAAGTATATAATCAAATAAAAACATATTATGAGCATTGGTTAGTGCTCAAAGCACAAAGTTAAGTGATAATTAACACCACTAATGAGGCAAGCCTATGTTGTCTATAGAATGAGCATCCCTGAGCTCTCAAAGCTTAAAATTAAGGAAATATTATATACAAATAAAAGAGGAAGTTCACTATAGCCAAGTTATGAGCATCAATCAGCACTCAGAACAAACAATCTTGAAAAGTACTGAAAGCACTATAAACAGCATATATTCCTCACTACAACAAACCAACATTCTAGAGGCATTTTTGTCAGAAAGGGCAAAAGTTAGGGTCCCATGAATAACACTGCCTTTGTGAATATCCTCCTTGTGTTTCCTCTCCTTAACTCTTGGGCAGCTAACTTACCACTGTGATTCATTCATTCATCATTTATTAACGGGATTTCTCCTTTTTAAATACATGCATGGGTGCATTGCACAGTAGGAATACAATTTAAAAATATCGTTACCGAGAGGGACAAATATATTTATAATATTATATATTACTGGTCTTCTCATTGGTATAACTGCATTTGTCACTTTTTCATTACATAAAAAATTCTTGATTGTTTCAATGAACATAAAAAGAATGCATAATGCATCACATCACATATCACATATTATCAATTTACATTATATTAATTAAACAAATACTAGGGCTGACTTGAGCAAGCAACGCAAAACTTTTTCAGATGAGGTATTTGAATCAATCATTGGAGAACTCAATGATAGACAAAGACGTTCTTCATCTTAAAAATGAAAACACGTAGTTTTTTCCACCAACGTATTTAAAACACAAATCGACCATTTTCGGCCTTTTCAAGCCAGGCCAAAGACGTAATGTTATTATGTTCAATATTCCTGTGGTTGATGGCACGAGTGAAAGTGCTGCTAAAGATGAAGGCTTGAGATGAGTTTTTGAGATTCTGAAGGAGGTTTACCAACTATATTTACTAACTACATGCACCATTTCATGCAAATCAGGGTCATCATCATCATTCTCTCTCTTAAGATAGGACTGAGACAAGTGATCTGCAATGTCCAGGTACTTGCCTGGCACATAGTACACATTCAATGAATATCTTAGGAGTTTCAGTCTCAGTCTCTGCAATCATGTAGATCCTATCTTACAGATTTCCTTTTTCACTATGGATACTAAGGGTTTGTGATCTGTCTGAACATCCACAGTGAGACCATATATAAAATTGTGGAACTTGGTTGTTGTGAAATAAATTGCTAACATTTCTTTCTCAATCTGTGCATAGCTATTTCTTTCACACTCACTTAGACTCCGGGAGGCAAGGAGGCATGTTCCCAAGTTCCTAAGTCCCAAATATATTCATCCTCAGCTTGACATCCTTTCTAGTTTTCCACTTCCGAAGCACAGTCACTTGACCATCGTCTCTCCTATGGATTGGATGGAAAGATTCGAGCAAGGGACAGGTGAAATGTGTTTCTCACACGTAGCACCCTGATAATGCTGACGCTGAGGGCTTTGCCTGAAGATTCGTAATCACTATAGATGAAGTTTTCCGGCATTCCTTGTTAGGGAATATGGCAGGGAAAAATGAGCGACGTGGAAAACGATGATGAACGATTAAAAAACTGGTGTTATTATTCAGCAAGAAAACTTCGTACAAACAGGCATGGAGAATAAGTACAGCAACTGAAGTTCGTAATAGAAAACAAGTTTACAAAACAGCCACCTGTGGCACTGGACTCTGAGGCACACTCTTCAAATTGGAAGGCAGCTATTGGATTAATACCAAAATACTGATGTATTTTAACATTGCTGAGCATGGCATGTTGTAATATATGATTTTCTCAAAACACCGTACCAATATCCCACTTTGAAATGGAATTGCCAATGTCAACTGTTGCTCAAGTGTGGGCACAAAAATAATGAGTATAATGCTTTGTATCAGATGGGAATCCGAGTATCAATCGATCCCTCAAAATATGACTTTGCTACTTTCAAATGTAATGAATAACCATTTTTTCAGATTCTCAAGAAAGGTTCTTCATCAGCCCAATGGTGTGTCGTCTAATTCCAATGCTGAAGGTCAACTTTAGAGTTACAAAAAGCTTGACAATATACGAGCAGCGGAGGAGGATAACTGGATATAGCAGTGATCAAGTTGTTGGGAAAAATGCAACCAATACAGAGGACTGTGCTGTTTCAGCTAGTGTGGATGGATGGCTCTTTTGGCAATCATCAGGGCATTCACTGCCATCAGAATGCCAACCATGGCGGGAGTGCCAAACATATTTGAATGAAGAGTGGCAGTATTCCGTGATGCCAATTAATTTTGAAGTTAACTTCATAGGTAAGATGTTAATTTTAAATTTGTCACAGACTGTTAGCAAATGTTCTATATTCAACAAGGAAATAAGAGAATAAACACATGAAAGAGTAAATCTTTAGCACAAAACATGTTTGCATATGCCATGGAGACTCAGCCACTTGGCTGCTCACAGGCTTTACATGAATTTTATCCTTGGTGTTTTCTTCCTAAGCATGATAATCATTTTAACAATTTTCTCCACTTCTTAAACTCATTCAAACTAAACATCATGTGAAATCTCTGTATTGAGCAGGACAGTACAATAAGGAGAACATATCAGTACCATCACCAGTTTGCACTGCTGTTCCAGCCACAGTGATGTTCCCCATCCAAGGCCATGCAGAAGACGCATATTCCACTTTCCTGATTTATACTGAATCCTACCAGAGATTCATGTATAAAATTGTAGCTCCAAAAACACAGTAAGCTGGGATGCACATGCTTATAGTCTCTATAATCCAGGATTTATTATCCAAGTCCTTAAATTATGTAATTCCATTTTCATTGAAGTGTCCTTTTATTTCAGGGAGTTTTTGGTCAAGCCATTGGAGGGAGTCATAAGTAATGAGTTCCGAGTGATTGTTGTACATCACACTCCAAGATTCAAACATTTGATGTACCTGGAGCGGTGGAATATTGCCTTAGATGGCAGGGAAGCTGATATGGTAACATTTGTGTGATTATCTTTTAAAAATCAGTCACAGAAACTTTGTTATGTTTCGTTACTTAGCAAATGTACTTTCAGGCCGAGGTCGAGCTTATTGTGTCTGACTATTCCCTAAATGTGAATTTTGGAGAAGTTGGTGACTTAATCAATTTTCCTCCAGCCATGTTGGGAAACACTCAAGAGGCAAAATTCATGATCCACAACAACAGTCCCTTTTGGGTCCAGTAAGTACCTAGTCTCATTATTTCATACCTTAGTATCATTTTAATAGCAATAGTAGTTCATTTGCCTAATATATACCATTAATAATTATGAAAACATATGGTAAGTGCACAAATGCATGTAATAAAGTTCAATACATGCAAGTTACAATTCACACAAATATTCATTAGCAATATAAAAGTACTTCAGTCATACTCTTTGTAGTCATACTTTAATGCCAAGTGGATATTGATTCTACCAGTAGTACTTCTATGTAAGAGTGGAGGTTCATCCTTCTACATTATTTTGTGCTCATCTGTCTTTCACCAGTTATTCCTGAAGAGCTAAGCATATGGTTTCTGTAAGTGACTTGATTCTCTAACCTGTTGTTCCCTGCATCATGCCATTAGCATGGCTGTGTACACAGCAGTTTATCTTATGTAATCTTTAGTCTTTTAAATAGGAAAATCAGTACGTGCTTGTATGACAGGAATACTTATGTGTCACATGCATTTAAATAAAAATATGAATAGAAGAAACAAGAATCATCTTCCATTCCATTCCATTGTGATATTTAATTATAAATAGGAGTAATGTAAATAATCTTACATTACACAGCAACTAATTGGGAACCCACTCCATTTCAGGTTATCATGCAATGCAAGTGAGATCCCTTCAACACTGAATGTAGGACCAGCAACATTTTTAATTGGACCTCATGATAAAATTAGCCAAAGATGGCAGTACCAACCCACTGTCCAGGGCTTGAACACAGAGCTCATCACATATTGTGCCAAGGAAGTCAGAAGCCCAGATATGAAGGAACTCATGGAGAAAGTGCTGGAATACACATTGGAGAAAAGCACTGATGACCAAGGGAATGAGGGCCAAGAGAAAGAATTCAAAATATGCATTCAAATTCTCGGCAGGAACACATTTCCTCTGGTAAGACTCCTGTGCCAGCACTTAGTGTTCACTGCTAGTCATCATTTCTTTTAAGAAAATGGTTACCAAGCAAATAATGGTGAATATAAAGGAAAACCATCAATGCTTGACAACATGAAACATATGAGGCAAACCCTAGTGGAAAGAGTTGACATCCAGCTTGGAATGGAAGACAAATACTGAGTTATGTATGTATAAATACTTGACCTGTTCATGCTGGATCTTATAGGAGGCATATGCTCTCCTTAAATCTTGGGACCCTGGAAAGCAGGCCCTTTCCTCAGCTGTTGGCCTAGACCCTCTAAGGAATAAAATGCCTCATTTGAAGCAGGAGTCCATGGTCAACAGAATGAAATTGCAGTATTTGTTTAAACAAATATTTGAACTGTACAATGGACTCCATGTGTTTTTCTTAGCATTTTAAATGTTTATTGGAATTCTACTGTTTATACTGATGGTATTTTGAATTTTCATCTGCTAAAATTACAAAAACATATTTTTTAACTCTCATTTTCAGCCAGCAGTGCATATGAGATGTAATATTAATGTCTGCCGAGTTCAGTACTAGAATTCTGTTTGTATTGACACTAGAATTTCATTTGAAATTTGCTCATACTTAGTAAGAAAAGATAAATTTATGTAAAACTTTACATTTTAATGTATGCAATAAATATTTGTGTAGAAAAATCTCTGCCAATAGAAGTAGTAGATGACAAAAAGAAGATAGCTAATGGGATGAAGGGTTAAACTTAGTTGCTGAGGAAACTGAGTTGCTGAGTCGACTCTTGCTTAGCCGGGTCTGGAGAGGCAACTGCTTACCTCGGTACATATAATGTTCCAGTGGGGTCACTTTTCTTGATCCGCATCACATTTGGTAGGCATCCATTCTTTTGGGTAGGAAAATCCATGTTGCATATGGTTGGCATTCGTTCCTTTAGCATAGAAAGTCCTCATTGTCTATGAGTGGAATTTGTTGCAACATGGAGAAAAATCCACTCTTGCCAGGTGTAACCTTTACCACCAATGTTTGAATTCATCACATTTCCTTCACCATTTTTGAAACAAGGTATTTGTGGCATTCAAAATTTTGGTGAGGGGATAAATTACTTACCCTCATATGAAAGTAATATCAGAGAATACATGGATTTTACACATGTATACTCGGGTAAAAATGTTCAGTCTGTAGCTTCTCTGAATCTGATCTGTAACTGGTCTGAAAGATTTATATCTGAATTGGAAGTGGTCCTAGACTGGACAGAACTGGTCTGGCTGTTAATAATATCTCAAGATGTTTCCAATCCATACCAGTGACAAACCACTTCCAGATCAGATAATAGTCTTTTAAAGAAGCAGTCCCAGAACATTTTCAGAGCAGTTACAGACCAAATATTTTGACCTGAGGAAGCTCTCTTGAAATCTCCTGGGCCCTAGATGTGAGGAATAGCCCGGAATGGAAGGGAGGATGAGCTTGGGAATGGAAACCTCTCTCTTATGTTGGACTTTTAGGGAGGGAGGGAAAGGTGAGCTGGGTGACAATAATTTCATGAGCAACCACTCTGGCGTGCTGGCAGTGGTGTTGTCAGAGTCTACATTCATCTTCATCACCATTCATCTGTGCTGGCAGCTTCATCTTAGAGCTATGAAAAATGCCTGGATTACATGATAGTTGAAGTTTATGGTATTAATTTATCCAAAATTCTTCTTTCATCATTTTTGGACCTCCAAATGTGGAATCCCTGATTGATATTGAATATCTCTTGTGACATTTAGTCCAAATTTTAAAAATACTGTAATAGTTGGTGACATTAATGCTGATAGGCTACGGTATAGCTACTCTTCTTCAAGAATTTTATTTACAGCTATTATCTTTATCTCGCCTCTGCCAAACCAATCCATCATGCTGAAAACAGTCATACTCTTCTAGATCTCTGTATTATTGCTTCTTCAGAGGAAACCTGATCCCTACTTGAGTGTCTTGTGGAGGGCACTTCAAGAGGTTGAGTACTCGGTCTGTCGGATGGGATGTTAAACTGTGGTCCCCATGGCACCTTTCATTAGCCTTTACCTTAATGAGTTTTTCCTTAGTCGTAAGCCTTGCTGGCCGGGGCTTTTTAAATGACCAGTGTTTTTTAAATGTCTATCAATGTGCCAGACGAACACGCTTGGCAATCTAGGGACACAATTTTTGTGCCGGAGAGACACACTTGGAAGATAAAGGTTAAAAGCAGGCAAATGCCGATGCCGGGTTTCCATCCGCCCTTCCTCCCTTACCTATCTCCTATGGCACAAATGACCTTAGCCATCAGTGGCCTCCCCAAATATCCAATCCAATCAATCATTGCCTCTCCTGACAAAATCTCATCATTTTTGTTAGTATTTTGGAAAAATTTCTCCACTCAGTCGGCATTACTAAAAGTCACGGACGACATATGTCATGCAATTGACCAACATATGACCACCATACTTGTCCCATTTGACTTAACAAATGCTTTAGGTCTAGTAAATGATGCCCCATGTCTCCAAAATATGAAAGATCTTAACTTTTCCTTCTTAACAAGCAGTCACGGACGCTATTGGTAATATATCGTATTGGGTTAATGTTCACAGTGGAGTTCCTCAGGGCTCAGTGCTTGGCCCTCATTTATTTTCTCTCAATGTCCTTGACCTTTCAAACTGTATTGTATGAATGCCTTGATTTCTGTTGTACGTCTTCCATCTCATGTGATGTTGGGTACTTCCAAGATGGGTGAAGGAATCTACTTGCTGTAATTTCTCTCTTCTCAGGCTGAAATCATTGTGCAGATTCTCTCATCTGCATGCTACGATTTTGTTTTTGTCTTATTTATTTTCATGTGTTATTCTTGAAGTACTTGGTTCATTACATTTTGTCATCTTTGAAGAGCTATGACTGCGATATCATGTGATATGACTGGGAAGCAGGGCACGTTTATTTCTTCTCCATTTATCTTTATCCTGCTCAGTCCAATTTCTTGTGTATTTCTTATGGCCTCCTCCAAGTACATGCTAAACATTGCTGGTGAGAGGTTGCATCCATGTCTTACTCCTTTGTTAATTTTTGCTTCTATCTGACTTCCATCTCTCATTCGCATATTGTGACAAATTGCTTCCTATATATTTGGTGGATTATTATTCTGTCATCACAATCCATTCCAAGTTTTTCCAGCCGTGTGAACATATTGCTCCACTCCACGTAGTCAAAGGCTTTCTCTAGGGTCACAAATGCGACATATAATGCCTTGTTCATTACATACTTGTATTATTTTCTCTACCATTGCTCTCAGGCAAAGTATGGCCTTCCTGGTAGCCCTGTTCTTCCTAAATTTGTGTATTTTGATGCATGTGACTCTATACTTGGAAAGGTTCAGTGCTGCTCACATATTTCAGTCCTTGTCTCCTACGGTATTGTTGTCATTGCACTCCTTTGAAAGTCCTCTCGAAGTGTTCTGACTTGGTAGCTATTTTTGATCATCTCATACAGGTTGGATTTCCTTGGCTTTCTGTGTGTGAAAGTGTTTTGATTATTTCTCAGTTTATGTTGTCTGCTCCAGGTGGTTTGTTTTTCTTGAGGTCCTCTACTGCTCTATTGACTCATATGATGTTCATATTTGAATGACAAATCATTGTGGCCATTTCTTTCCTTTGTGTTCTCCGCTATTATGCAAGGTAAATCATTCATGATAAAATTGTTTTCTGGATTGCATTAAAGGACATGGTAAAATAATGAGCAAATTCATTGAATAATTATTTAATGTGTGCATGTCTTTATTTGGCAAATACCTCAGCTTTAGGGTGAAAATATTTGCAACAGCACTGTATAGTGGCTTGCAGAGGGCATTCGACTAAAGTAGTTAAAAGCAGTTTGCGATATGAACTAAGTTAGCGCATTATTCCCTATTTTTCTGCATCTCATTGGACTATTAGCCATAGAATTACTGAGTGATTGTTTCATTTTATAATCCATATTAGAACTCTTACCATTTTGAGCGGCAATGAGGGGCCAAAAATAGGAGGCTCATATAGACCTAACATAATATGTATGTCATTTTGATTACTGAAGTAATATTAGAGAGGAATATATCAAACACCGTATTGCTATTATAGATATAAGGGTTTGAAATGCCATCCCCAACAGTAAAACCAGACAAAAGTTACTGAACAATCTTCGAAAGTATGGTTTATAATACTGGCCCAGATTGTGACATATTTGTGATAACTTTTCCAAAAAAACATGCAATGTATTTTGATAATGCAATGAAAAAGTTTCCTCATTTAAATTGCTTTTTGATGGGCCCTTCTGGTCCCAAAATCATCTTCTACCATTCTGAATAAAAATTCATAGCCATACTTTTGCATGGACTTAAGTTTTTCCTTGCATATGTCCAAAAAATGAGGCTAATTTTTTTTTGTTCATGTGTTTTATGTGCTGGAAAATAAATGAAAAGTGCAACTAACAGAGAAACACTGTGATAATGTCAGAAAAATTAACAAAAGAGGAAGAATGTTGGTGAAAAATGTTCTAAACTTGTCTAAAAATGAAAATACATGCACCTTCATAAAGAAGCATGCTCTCACTTATACAATATCTAATCCTGTTCATTCTACTAAAGAAGCTCTGACTACAGTTACACAGTGAAATAGCTAAGAAGAAGGAAAAAGCAAAATAAGTGAGCTTAGCAGCGAATGGAATTGATTTTCATTAAGTTCTGAGGGAGAATAGTCACTTTCAACAAAACCCTATGCAGCATCCATTTGCAGAAATAGACTTCTCCAAATCAACACCAAGTCTTCATTATGTGCATTTCATGCAGAACACTTCCATCTGTGCTTTATTTAAAGTGTTTCTGTGGAATCAGGCATGCTACCAGGTCAATCCTCATTTAAAAAATATGTCATTCAGACATCCTTATTGAAATTGTACCTTGGTCTGTTATTGGTGCAGTTTGGCCATTTTCCTGGATTTACCCATTAGTATTAGTAAGGAAGTGAGAAGATACTAATAATAGTTAGCATGGAAATGCAAAAATAGATATTAGAAAAAGGAAAAAGTATCTTAGTATGATTTGCAACCATAAGCAGTCAATTTGTGGTAAATTCTATTTCTTTGAATTCCTATGTAGCATTTTCAAGAATCATTCAAGTTGAGGCAACTCTTGGCAATGGTTTGCACATTTTCTGTCTATACATATACCAATTTAGAGAGGATCTTCATCTCCCCTGCTAATTAAAATGAAGAGCACTAGATGTTTTACTGTCTACTATTTTTAATACATAAAACTTTACAACACGTATTTCATTGACGAGCTAACAAGCATTTTAGAGGACTGTACAAATCAAAATTATTTTTGTATTCAATGGAATATTTTATCGGCGTGAAGAGAGTCTAGACATGGGGTCACCATTATGTCCATTAGAGCGGAAATATTTATGGACCATCTCGAACAAAAACTTTTCAACTCAGATTTTAACTGATGTGTTTTACTGGTTCAGATATGTGGATGATATTTTATGCTGTTGGACAGGTACATAGCGGCAAGCCACTAAGTTTTTAAATTTTTTCAACTTATTACACCCACACATTATTTTTAGTATGAAGACAGAGTCAGAAGAAAATTTAACATTTATTTAATTTTAATTTAATAAAATTTATGTAAAGTTTAACGTATTAAAAATAGTGGACAGTACAACATCTAGTGCTCTTCATTTTAATAATGCAGTTTGATGATATCTCGCCCGAAACTCTTGACTTCTTGTGCTAATGTTCTCAGGATTGACAAATAATCAGTATATGCAAGCTCAAGCAGAGTGTCAAGCACCATTTTGGCTGAAATTTGCAAACAACAGATGGTCTACTCTATTTAGTGTTTTTCCATTGTATACATCCACTACCTGTGTACCTTGGGAGTAATGTTCCACCTAATAATTCACCAGATAGCAACTTCAGAGTTACTCCCCTTACCGAAAGTAACTGTTTTTTTTTCAGATGCAGCCACCTGATCTGCTCATCACGGGCTTCATAATGACCCGACCAGCTGCTGGTGCATTTGTTTTGATCAATGCAGTGGATGCTCCAGTCCCATTTGATCTCTATCTACAGAGGGAGCCTTTTCTTTATACACCAATAGACTTTAAAATTGATCAGAGCCTTCTTGTTGAAGACTCAGAGTATGATATATCTCCACGACAAGGAATACTGGAACCATATCAGGCCAAAAAGTTCCAGATCATTATAATGAATCGGGAGATGAGTCATCACAGGTATAGTGTAATCATGGAGATCACTAAAGCACTGAACCAAGGCAAAGACATTGTTGGTGGAGCATGCAGTCTCTCACCCAAGAAACTAGGAACCATCACCTGTCAGGGAGAATGGCCTCAAGTGAATATCTCAGATGTCAAGGCTTCTATCTATGATGACTTCATCAACCCTTTCCTTCTCTGGAAATGCTTGAATATAGACCAGTAAGTTTGGCCAGTCGGTACTTGAAATATCACCATAAGTATAAAAAAATTGGGAAACAACTAATTTATTGCTCCATTTTCTTTACAGACTCAATGAAGCTATCAAGTTCCGTTTACCTCCAAGCATGAAAACTGTTAATATGGTATTTCCAGAGAGGCCACTGCATTCAAGGCCCATTGTGTACAAAATGAAGCTGCAGAATTTATCTTCCATACCAATCTCTTGGGAAGTACATATCCAACATGGTGTGCTGGAGATGCCACCATTGCAGAGCACTCATTCTGGGAACAAAGGTGAGGCAATTTTATGTAACAATAAAACAAAAGGTAATTGTATAAAACACACATATATCCATGAAAAAATATTTTATTTTAAATCAACACATTGTACAGACTTTGATCGACAGGGAATGTGGAGGATGGGTCTTTAGTAGTGCATCGGTGATTATTAGTTCTAATGTTGAGGAGCTTTATATGAGGATATGAGCAGCATCATAGCATGATGACGACTTAATTTTTGAAGGTAAAATATAGTTTTGCACAGTCTTAATTTGGATGCTCTTGTTGCTATTATAGCGTTGATTTCCGCTTTCTACAATATTTAACATTAAGCAAAGGTATAAGTTGCCTGAAATAAAATTTTCAAATAACTGGTGACCATTGCACTACCTGTCGGTCAGGGAAATTTGTAAGTCCATCAGTCAGAGAAGTCAGGAAGTGTAAACCTTGGATATCAGGAGCCTAGGGTTACCCTTCTCCTCTCCTATCAAATGTGACTAATCCTCCATTTGAAATGTAACATGCTTGATGAAACTTGTCTGCTGCCAGCTTTAAAAGATCAGGTAAACTTATTCTTACCCAGTGACCTTTTTAGGAAGCTCAGACCATGGTCCAGTGGCCCGAATGTGCCATGCATGTTCACTGGATTTCATCACGATATCACGTTCCATAGAGTAGGGTGAGTAGCAACACTATGTCTGGTGTAGACGCCCTGACAAGTGATACACTTGATGAGGAAAGTACTGTTTTTATCAAGTTACTTTAATTAAGTACAATATAGTAAATTATAGTATCAAAACATGATGGGGCACTTGGGATGGAGAAAAATTAAATGCAGTGACTATGAACTTGTTAAACATGACATAGTACAAGTCGAATTGACCTGTCATGTGGCATTAGTAGTGTTAAAAAGACGTTACGTTTCGAACCTAGCATTGGAATACCAGCCCCATCTATCACAACAAAAAAGGGAATGCTGTTGAGGGTGTGCATGGGTAGTTTATGAAACCTAATGAAGGTTTTTTATAATGTTTGATGTGTTTCTTAGTGAGCAATGGCAGTATTCCCATGGAATCGAGAATATTTTAAATTCTCGTGAACACATGCGGGCGTGACTCATCACAAGAGCTTTTAGTTGGCAACTTGGCAAGAGGGTTAGGAGTGTAATTTAAGTGAGAGGTTTTATCTTAATGGCATGATGAATATTTTTCAAGAGAGACAGTCTTAATATGTTTGTTGAAATTGATAGCATTTTAGTATGTCCTAAGGTAATGTGAGTCTTTAAATGATCAATGCTCCGACACAAAGTGAGGAGGTTAATTATGGAAATGTTGGATGGAACATTGTATTTTTTATATCCGTCAGCTGTACATAAATGTTTGTGCACATTGAATTGCTCTCTATTTGTTCACTTATAAAATGATGAGTTACTAAGAAACATCTCATGCTCTGTTTTCAGGAGAAGACATCACACTTAATGATGGACTTGAAAACCTTAAGGCACTTGTTAATCAGCAGCAAAATATTGCAAAGGATGCAGATGACAAGGCAAATTTGAATATCATCCAATGCTGTCCAGAACCAATAGCTAGCCATTGGGACACAGCTGGTCATAGAGTTCCTGCTCTAACACAAGAGTGCCCTCTGCAGTCTATCATACACTTTGAGCCTGAAAAAGGATTTATCATGGTTAGTATAATTTCATACTCTCTCTTTGAAGCAGGCTCTCTTTCCATGAGTGTTCCACTTCCAATGAGTTAAAAGTTTCAATGGCTAAGAGAACTTGGATAAGTGAAAGCTTATAAATGCTCAGTATAGAATATGAAGAATAAGATGGGTGCACACAACAATCAGCAAAGTTAATGAGATGAAGGAGCAGTTTAAGCTCCTTGCATTTACTGCCTTTAGGTACATGTTTTCAGCAGAAGAATCAGGCTAACATAATTCTATTAAGTGCTGGGGGCCAATCAAAATGGAAAAAAATATGCACTTTATACTTGCAAGGCCAGCCAGGCAGATGCTACTGCGATCAGTCTATTTTAATGCGTGGATTCCAGAGGTATTATTGGATGCCAGCCTCATATATGTCTCTTCATTTTTTGGTGAACCAAAGCCATAGTTCATTCAAAACACAGATCCTGATATTTGAGTTCATTGAGAAGTTGAAGCTGGAATATTAGCATATTTAAAATCAATTTCAAATCTGTGGTGAGCATCATCTGTGGAGGAATGAATTATTCATAGGTAAAAAAATCTTGTGGGCAAAAAAACTCAATGGAATGATTTATTTATGAATGGATTAGTTTCCAACGGTTACAAATATTTCCAATGGATACATAGGTCAAAGAGGCAAAAATAAATAATATCATCATAGCATTTCATGTGTTTCAACTAGGGATGGACCGATACCGGAAATTGCCGATACCGATTCTGATACTGATTCTCCTCCTCCCCAGTACCATTACCGATACTGATGCTTCCTCATTCTAGGTATAATACAAACTCAATATTCCTCCACAAACATTTTAAGCTGGCTCAATCAACTTAGAAACCAGATTACTGAATCAACCATTATTACCCCGGCAAAACACTAAATTCACTGGAGAAGTTTGGTGAAGAAAGGTGATCGAAAGAAACGCACTCTGTCATGCATTGAGCTGATGGCATTTGGTACCAGAGCACTGTAGTGGTAGAATTTGACATCTCGTTTAATTGGCCGAATTGGCAGTAAAAATCTGAAATTGAAAAAATCTGAAAAACACTGACGATACTGATGCTACGGATAACATAAGTATCGGCCGATACTTAATATTGTTATCGGTATTGGTCCATCCCTAGTTTTAACCTACCTGTAGTTCTGAGGAATGGCCAAAGAGGTAATACATTTCAAGGTGAGTTCAAGACACTCCAATACATTTCATCCCCAGTTTAAGAGACTTTCCACACAGTTTCATAAGAGAAGCGTCATGATTGAACAGTTCATTCCAAGTTGAGAGAAATTCATGTCACCATCAAGTATGCCCTACCAGCACACTAATGTTAGAATATTGGTAGAATAATGTTCAAGCCAAAGTGGTTTGAAACATATTACATATTATGTCCAACCAGCCAAATGTTTCCTTTACCTCTAGTGGATGCTGTTCTGAGATAATTTAAAACTATCATTGTTAAAAATGTGGAAGTAACTTTTAATGCAGGAATCCATAAACCAAATCCAGATTTTGAATTATAAATGTATTTGTTAAAGAAACAACTCAAATTAGGGGCACTCAGCATTCTGCACAACAATTTAGTGTAGTAATTCCTTATTTGTTTACTGAAGTTAGGTGGAATCCACCCAAAATTATCTTCCAACTAGATTTTGTTTCTTTCAAGGAAAACATAGTGCCACATGCAACCCTTCTATACGAATATTACTACTGGTTCAGCTAATAAAGTTATATAATTAATCATGAAAGTGAATATTTGTTACAAAAAATTGAGATTTTAAGGCAATGAAGAAGTATCACAATGGGGGAAACATGCTTTGCACAAGTTGTTAATGGTCTATGAACAATAAAAGCTTTGAACAAGTTTACCTACTGCACCTCAGAAATAGGTTTTTGGTTAGGATCTTCTTAGATACAGCGAAACATTACAGGAAATATATATAGGAAAGAGTGCTCAAATAATAAGGTATGGAATTTAGGGACTAAGAATAACTCAGTGACACGAGTTGATCTTTTTCCTGTGTCTACATTACATATAAAATTTTCATACAAATAGGTGGGGTTTTTGGATTTCAGGACCTTGAACAGGTATAAAGCCTTTTGCAGTTTTCGGTGTTTATCCAATTTCAGCCATTTAATTTTTTCGTAATAAGGCGTGAGGTGTTCATCATAGCGGATGTTGAAAACAAAACGCAGACAGGAGTTTTGAAGACGCTGCAGCTTAATGCACAGTTCTGAGTTAACATCTGAGAAAATGATTGAACAACAGTCAAAATATGGGAATACCAGCGTTTGAACCAGCTTCTGGCGAAGTGAAATTGGGAGCAGATGTTTGAAGTGCTTCAATTGGTACATAGTCTTATCCACATTGTTAGATATAGCTTTAGTTATTTAAATGAACCCCGAGACTTTTCACTGAAGTCGAGTAATCTATAAGGATATTCTGTACTCTTATTTTGGGAAGGCCACTCATTGAGATGAAGTTCAGATAGGAAGGACTACCAAATATTGTTGACTTAGTCTTGTCAGGATTCAACTTCAGCCGATTAACAGCTAACCATTTACAGATAGATTGGATATCTTTATTGATCAATTCAACAGCATTTTCTATTTCCTTTGGGTGGGATTCGAGATAAATCTGCAAGTCGTCTGCGTAAAGATGGTATTTGCAATGAGATATGGTGCTAGTGAGGTCTTTGATATATATAGTGAACAATAGGGATCCAAGAATTGAGCCTTGCGGGACTCCCCAGGGAACAGGTATAAAACTTGATTCTTTACATTCACCGTGTTTAACAGCCTGTTGCCGATTGGATAGATAGGAATGAAACCAGAACAGAACGGAGGGAGATAACTGAAGTTGAGCCATGCGTCGTAGTAGAATATCATGATCTATGGAATGGAAGGCTTTGCTAAATTAAATTGAACTAGAATTGTGATTTTTTCTTTCGTCTATTGATTGACGAATGTCACCTGTTATTTTAATTAGTGCAGACTGAGTGCTGTGGTTTTTATGAAAGCCCGATTGATATTTGTCAAAAAAGTTCAGCCAAGATAGATGATCTACTGTAGAGTTGTACACAAAGCGCTGAAGGGGTTTTGAGAGAGCACACAACACATCAATGGGCCTAAAATCAGACATATCTTTAGTCGCTGGAATTTTGATAGGACGGATTATTGCAGATTTCCAGAGAGTTGGAAATGTAGAGTAATTTATGGAACAATTATAAATATCTAGGATAAGAGGCATTACTGCGGGAAGTATGAGTTTAATTATTTTCGCATTGATTCCATCTACACCTGTGGAGTTCGATTTCAATGATTTAACCGAGCGCATGAGAATTTCGGGAGTGTAATGCGGTAAGTACATCCTTTCACTGTCAAACAGGGAGATTAGTGAAGAATCGTAAAACTTAAGGCTATCACCAGTTAAAGTAGAGTCATCGAGTCTTTCATTTTGGTTATCTTCCTTGAAAACAGGAGTGAGAAAGTAACCGTTTAAGTTGTTCGGGGAGAATGTTGTATTATTGTATTAGGTAGGGGTCTTCTAGGTTTTCCAATACCAAGATGCCTTAACTCTTGCCAGGTCGATTTAACGTCCCATTTATCCGAAAAGCATTCATTTTAATACTTCTGTTTTGCATTTCGGATAAGCTGCTGCACCTGATTTCGAATCTCTTTGTATTCCTTATGCAGGTGAGGAAGGAGGGTATGTGGATAACTCCGTCGAAGGCGGTCTCTATGCGACATTAAGTTTTTTAGTGCAGGGGTTAGCCAGGGGGACGGTTGATGTCTTGTCACAATGATTTGGCAAGGGGCATGAGTATTAAGCAACCCCATTACCACAGATTTCTACTTTCTCATCCGCCACATGAGACCTGAAAAAGTTATCGAGATTAACATTTAACAAGTCAGATTCAAATTTAGCAAGATCAAAAGTCTTAAAGTTACGAAAGTTTACATTCTTAGGAAGATGAACTTCATGTTGGAAGCGATATTTGATGTATATTAAATTGTACTCTGATAATAATGAGACGGGATTTATTTTTCACAAAGCCTTTCTCTCTCTACTGTTACAGTTAATTCTTTAGTGTTATAATTAGAGTGTGGACTTTCCAACAGGGTGGGTGATCCCTTGCTACCTTACTTAGCATTTATTTGACATGAAACTAATTAATCACTTCCGGAGATGGAGAAACGTCATAATTGAATTTATTTTCTGGCTCAAATACTTTTCTTCAAAATTTTTCCGATGGAGCCACTGCATTACAGCGATGCAATAGGGACGTTGCAGAAACCATGGATACTAGTGAAACGTTGCAGTGCAACTTCATGCAACATGCTGCAACATTTCTGCTACATTATTCAACACTATTGTGTTTACTGGGAATCGCTTACTGGTCAATATTTTTTGCCAAGGGGCATCCCCTCTCGTCATGTATGTTTTGTAGGTTTTTTCCCGTCCCATTCATTTATTGCTCTCCCGCACAAGGGGGTGTGGTTCGGCGTTTCATATTGACGTCAACTCAGGAGTTAAAAATTTTCTCCGATGCCACGATATGGTAAGTTTCTTTTGGACGGGAGCATACATCCACCACCAGACAAATATATGCCAGCGCTCTCTTGTCACACCTGGAATGTCCTTCCCAAGTATTGATTCCTTTAATAACAGCTGACAAACCTTGTCTTTTGATATAGTCCGACATCCCAAATAACCGATTTTCATAATCCTTCTGTCCTTACAACCTCAAAAAGCCGTACGCACATGGCCCATAATCACTCATCTTCTCTTTTTTAAGAGCAAAGAAAAAATAAAACAAAGTATCTGTTCAACCTCGATCCTAGACCCATAATCTGTTGAAATACAGAGTATTTCGAAGTTGATCAACATCAGGAGCATGGGATTAACAGGATTGAAGACTCATGTGGGTTTACACCACATTGGATTTATTCATACCAGAACTGTGGGTACAATACGGAAAACAAAAGAGAAGTGGCATTTGGACAAAAGAATACTATTTTTGGGATTTTCCTCAATAACTAACAACATTTATTACACCACTACTAAAAATATATAATGCAAAATTGGACAAAAACTCTCTGAATGATTAAGAAAGCATTGTTAAATGCATGAAATGAAGAAAGACCCAGATTTACAATTTTTTTTAAGGGTTACAAATAATATACATGCGTGTGTCAAATATCTGTGACCAGTCCTCATATATTTTAGCTAGAGAGCTGCAGAATCTACATGGAGATTTCCACAATTGCTTATAAATGTGGTAGCAAACAGAGAAGCTTAATATTGAGGAAGTTCTGCCTAAATGAACTATTGTTACTCACGAGAAAAAATGTGAACTAATAAATTAAGACTGTTAAACATATATATGTAAATAGGACTCTTAATTAGGAATTTTTTAATCTCTTTCTGGTTCTTTTACTTTCTTATATCAAGATAAACCAATATTAAATTAATTGTGCATTTTTTGTTTTCAGCCGGGTGGAGCAGAAACCCTCAACGTAGAAGTACAGTATGAGCTAGAGGGAGAATTCACATTCCACTATAATTTGAAATTTGCAATAGAAGACCAGGAATACATAGCTGATTCTAGAGATGGTATTCTTGAGGAAGAAGAAAAAAAGAAGCAGACATTGATAGGTCTTGGTAAATCCTCAGGAGCAATACCGAAAACAAGGAATCCACGTTACAGAAAAACCAGCTTTAAGAGTTCCCTAAATTTGAATCGATCTGCTGAATACCACAACCTCATAGATGGGCATTTAAGCAAAGAATTGCAAAGAAGTCACATGCAACCAGTGCAACCCACCTTGATCAGAGCAAAATCACATTATGATAGTACTTCTGAGGAATCCGAGACATATCAGGTTGCAGGTTCAGCTGAGCAACCCTGCACTTTGGACCAATACTCGATGCGTTTTAGTGAGGTATCTGTAAATAATCATTCCCTAGAGAAAATTAGCCCCGGAGCTAGTGTTATTGAGAGCAGCATCAAATCCTACGGTGGAGGAGTAAGAACATCTCTTAGGAACACTGAGACGACACCTGACACATCTATTGATACTCGATCCATAAAGGCTCTCTATCACCTCTGGTTTCCAGACTTTGATCTTGACTCAACCTCTGACAGTGAGTCATCTCAATTACTGAGCCAAGATCAATGCAGAGAGCCTCATGGCAGAGCCTCAGTGGCCACTTCTCAAGGCATTCCCTCACCAAGGGTTAGTGACAGTCACATTGTGCCAAAACTTCATCTCACTAAAACCTTGAATTCATATAACAGTGATGATGAAAGCCTTGTTGAAGGTGCAGCAGACATGTTAGAATCAGAGCCCAGAATCAGGGAAAGTCGATTTGATGAAACACGAGATCCAGTAAATACCGAAGACTGCCTTTTTAAGCATGAATGGCCACATGCAAAAGAAGTTTATGGCCCAAAGCTCAGAAAAAATCTCTCGTCCATCTTTTCAATCCCAGTGTCAGATGAGGGCGTATCTGTTACAAGTTCTTCCCCTCTCTCCAAACCAGAGGAAAAGAAGTATCCTCCTGTCAGAAACAGCCGGTACACAGAGAGACGGCATTCTGAGCCGGCATTAGGTGTAAAGCACTTGGGAAGTCTACCATCACAGAATATTTGCAGCCTCTCTCTTGGACATGTCAACATTTCCAGTAGTGAGACATATGAGTCTTGCTCCTCATCCTCTGAACCTGTGTCAATACCCCTAACAAGGAAGCCAAAGAAAATGATGATCTCAAATCAAGTACACTCAACAAGGAATGAGATTTGTCAATGGAAAGATAAAATATACTCACTGAGTAAGAGCAAGTTTTCACGACGTCATGCATGGAAAAAATGGATGTTAAAAAGGGAAATGATGGACGGAGTCCCTGAAGATTGCTCTTCACATGTTAATGGCCCTCTGAAAAAGAAGGGAAAAAATCTTTTACAGCCTTGCCATCAGAGATGTACACAGCAGTTTGGTTGGAATGCGATGGGGTCAGAAACTGAGTTGTATGATGTGACAGTCTCCACTCCTTCCTCAGCTTCACATGATGATCTGAGTGAATTTCAACCATCTCCCAGAAGAATGGATATGAGAAGAATGCAAGGTGCAGAGAAGGAACAAGTGAATGGTAGTGAATGTGGTAAATTAACAGTAGCAGAGAAAAAGTTAACAGAGAAACATGGGGAAAGATTGCTGAAAGGGAAACATGCAAGAAGCCAACCCAAGAAGAGAAAAAACAAAAAATCAGATAAAATTAAGGGCCAGATATCCAAAAAAAGGAAAAAACTTTCTGCTAAAAAACTAAAAAAGCTGGAGTCATTAAACATCCCAGAAAATAAAATGGAATCTACAGCTCCTATAAAAAGGAAGGGACCTTCAAAGTGTTTAAGTGCTAGGAAAAGGAAAAACCGTCAAAAAAAAAAGCTCTCAAAATCAAGGCCATGTGTCCCCCTTAGAGACTGCAATGAATTACATGGGACTATGTGCATACAAAATGCAAAGGAATCCCACTTCAGTGAGCAAGGTGATTTAAACATTGACACTTTGTGGATGAGCCATTCATTTCACCAAGGAATGAGTTTGAATTCACCGCTCGGGCATATGGAAGGTAAGCAGACTGGCACTAGAATGTTGGAACATCCAAGTGGAGAGAATAATAGTCAAATGATATATGATAGAATTGCATTTAGAGGACCTATGCAACCAGATGAGACCATAGCCAGTAGATTTGACCTGTGCCAGCCAAATGATAGTGGGAAATTCATTAATGCAGAGATCTCACCAAATAATGAGATCAGATCAAATAATCATCAGTTGCGATCAACTTTACCAATTAGTGATATGAAACAATATCATGCTGTACCAGCAGTGTACGAAGGGGAAAACCCTAGTATGCCTAGAATTGATCAGATGATATTTGATAGGATGGTGTTGAGGAGACCTTTGCAACCAGACACACCCATAGCCAGCAGATTTGACCTTTGCCAACGGACAGAATACCAAGAGATGAGTTGCGAAAAGGTCCCCCTTAACAATGAAGTCTATCATCAGTTGAGATCGACTTCAACAGTTAGTGATATGAAAACAAATCTGGCTGTATCGTGCCTTTCCAATGAGAAAGATCCAATTGGAGATGGAAAGGATCAGACAATGTTCGGTAGAATGGTGCTCAGGAGGCGTAAGCAACCAGATGCAGACACAGCGTGTAGGTTAGACCAGTTCCAGCTGAATGAATCCCAACTGATAGATCATACAGCGATCTCCAATAATGAAACACAGGAAATAGGTCTGCTTTTAAGCCATCTTGTTGTGGAGAAAGATGATAAAAGCATGCCACATCATCACAAGATGCCATGTAATCGTAATAGCTTGGTGGCTTTTGCTTCCTCTCCTCCTTGTCCCAGCCTTGCGGATGATATTTGGCCGTCAGTTCCAAAGAAGGGACTAGAGAAAAGCAAACTACTGTGCAATTCTCAGCCTGCCATTGCCAGCCAGGTGAAGCTGAGGCTAACTATCCACTCATATGATGAAAGTAAGGAAGAGTCAAGTATACAACCCAATTTCTATGCTGAAAAGGTAGCCTTGTCGGATGCCTCAATAATTGATGGTTGCTCATCTTACCAGGTTTGTTGAACTCTTATAACTCTTAAGACCACAAAACCATTTTCTTCTCTCACATTGTAAACCCATGTAGAAAGAGGAACGTGCACAGTATAAGTCCACAGAACATCTGTTCACACACTATAGGTTATTTTTACTTGCCATCCAAAATTGTAACTTCCAGATCCTGAGATGTGATCCATTTTCACAAAGGTATCTAAAGTATCTTTTCCACAATTTCATAACTTTTTTACTGGAGAAGTGACTCTTAGCAAGAGTTCTCCTTTCTTTCCTTCTGCTGATCTGTAGATGTTTGAGAAAAACAGAGCTAGCCCTCTTTCTCATTGGTACTTCCAATTCTCTTCCTCTACTTTTGATCTCTAGATGGCAGTTATAATGCCAAGAACTTGCCTTAGACTGAGACTATAAGCTTAATGTGGTGTACAACACACTGTTTCCTTCCCCCCTTGGCATGGCTCCCACCAGCTTCCTCCAATTATTTTAGAAGGGTGCCCACATGATGCACAGCCTTTTGCTGCCCACCCCTTTTTAAAAAAATTGGCTTTTGATTGCAATTCTTAAAAAGTTCCATTATTGCTGCCATGATTTCCATTAGATTTGCATTGTGCTGGCAATTTCCATACTCCTGATTTCATAGAGTTTGGAGAGGAAGTGAGTGGGCTTTAGGTGCCACAAGTTGAGGCCTGTACAGACTGAATATATTCTCAGTCAAAAAATATTCTGTGTATTGAAGAATCGACTAATAAGAACTCAATGCATGCCATTATTGCGGAATGTAACCACTGTGTACAGTGAAATTTCATTGACATAATTTGTTATTTCTGATAATGGCTAAATTTCCTGATGAACCTTTTAGATTTTACAGCCCCACAGCATCACAAAATGTAATTTGTAGTGGTGTACTCCAGATAATGATTATTATTTTGATTTCTAAAGCATTGGGCACTACCTTCATTTGGTATAGTTGAGAATGAGTAAAATTAGTCATCTTAGTTCATGAAAATGTTGTGTACATGCTCATTACATGCCCATGTATCATTAGTAAGTGTGATGATCATATTTACAGGTTGCTTGGCTTTACAACCCTTGTGAGTTACATGATATTCCATTTATTGTGGAAAAACAAGATAAATCTGAGAAGGATAACAAGGAGCCCTTCGAGTGCATAAACCCAAGTGGACTAATTCTTCCTAAGTCAATTTTTCCTCTCATCATCCAATTCCAGCCAAAGGAGATTGGCATAAATAAGGTATGATGAAAATCTCTTATGTTTAATTTTGCTTTAATAGGATTTTTTCAACCATTTCTAACCACTCAACCCATTTCATTGGCCTACTTTGTACATGGATGTAATCCAGTGTTGAGTGGGATATAGTGTCCCATTGTCACTGATCAATGCAGGATACTATCCACCAATAACCTATTTGTGAGTAACATACTTATGCATGCAATGTCTGCTACCTATGAGCGGTGTATAAAGAGTTACAACAGCCGGCAGCGTAGGAATGTGGCATCAGCAATATCAAATAACATACGATCTTATCGTGACATAAAATTTGACAATGCTTTTAGTGGTGGAGGGAGTGAATGTACAATTTTGATGTAACATTATTACATTAAGCCACTGAGGCACCAGCGGATGCCATTACTTCATTGTCTCATATACGGAATTAGTTCCCCATCCTGAGTGGATGGTGTAGAAGTAGTGAGGCACAGGAAAATAACCCAATTGAAATCTACATGTGATATTTACCTAAATTGAATTGATGAAGAATAGAGAACACTTAGAAGCCATTAGCCATTGAATGTGATAACAGGAACAAGAAAACAATATAACCAGAGATAAGCGTGGCAAGTAAAACACGCTATGGAAGTTAAGCAAATTTATTGCTTAACCCATTCGCCACTTAATTTTCCTAGCAATTTCTGGCCCTAAGTTCCTATTTAATTTTCTCAAAATTTGCATTTCATTTTCATTTTTTATCTCAGGCTGAAGAGCACCTTTCAGAATAAAATTCCTTCAGTGGTTGAATTATATAACTCGTATTTTTAAAAGGATTAAAAATGGTGTAATTGTTCACATTTATTAGTTACACATTAGTTTTAAACAAATTAGGAATAAATAAGTTTCTGACATGACTTGCGACTCGCCGGCTCTTTACGTTAAAGCAAAGAAAGACAGCCCGGCGATTCACCGGCTCTTTACGCGAATGGGTTAATCCTTTTAACACATTGAATGCTCAAGGACGTTCTGGAACGTCCTGTGGTTGCTCTCGGTTGACTGAGGACATTCCTGAATGTCCATGCTCAAGCCATTCTTTTAGGCCAGCAAGCGGACTCAAGTCACTCGTAAGATGATTACCTTTTAGCTGACATCATAGCTTGGGCTTAAACTTTGTCTACAGTGTGCTGCATTCTGGAATGCATTGTTTCGTTACATAATGACAATGTCTTTAAACTTTATGCATTTTATGGTTTGAATTGTTTCATTAGAAGTGTATCCTTGTTGTTTTTATCATTTTTCTCTTTTTTTCATGAGATTTGCTTTAACAATATCCAATCTCTATATGTGGTATTCAGATTAATAACATATTATCACTTGTCAGAACTAAGAACAAAATAATGCTTATATTTCTTTCAAAATGGGAAATACCATTTTAAACACAGGAAGAATAGGATGAAACTCAGCTTCAGTAATAAAAACAAAGATATTCTAAATATAACTTACCTCTAAAAGAAAATGCGAGAGACCTCTGCAAAAAACAACAATTTTAACAAGGAACAAAGTGGGAGATTTTATGGAAATTCTCCAAATCACTCATTCACTCATACAGCACAAGCAAAAGGTTTCAGATACTACTTAGTTGATGCGGGAAGTGTAGAGGTCAGGTGACTGAAGAGGAAATGCATCAGGTGTCAGGTTCGCACTTTTGCCTTTCTTGCTCCCAAACCTCCCCTCCGTGCTGTACATGGGGGAGTACGAAGCATAGGAAGAGATGGGGTGGACTGGTGATTAGTTCACAATTGGAGTAATTGCTTTGATTTTCCATTTCAACTCAAGAACATATTGACCAATGATAAAATTGAGGAATGCCGATGGAAGAATGGTGGATCTCAGCTTCAGATTTCTCATTTGGCTTCTTTTTTTTCATGATGAATAACTCTGAGGATACATTATATGCTTATTGTTTCCTCATAATGACCATTCCAGAATTTTTAAACTTTTCCTTCTGATGGATACTCAAAATATAGTACAATGAGGGTGGTGAAAATATAAATTTTATATCCTTAATTTGTCAGCTCTACTGGCATCATTTTTACATCAGAGAATGACATCTATTAAATGTCCCTTTAAGATATGCTCGATGATATCCCTTTTACATTGGGGTAAGGTACCACATATATGTCAGCTCTATATTGGCAATATCACCAATGTTAAAACAATGGTGACATCAAAATGATGTTGGGATGATATAAAACTGATATGTGATTTTGCTTGGGAAGGCATGATTTCTAAAATTTTGCCTTTTCCACTATGTTGAACTCCATGGACCAGAATGTGAAATTCCCCAGTGAAGTGGAATCCAACGCAGTGCTAAATTTCCTGGACTTGTCGGTTAGAATCGGTTGGTTAGATCGAAGTTGGTTAGATGGAAAGTTGGTTAGATGGAAAGTTGGATTTTTCAATATATGGAAAACCGTGCTATTCTGATCAAGTGATACACTACAACTCACGACATCACATATCACAAAATTTGGCTGCTGTCCACAGTTTGTTGAACAAATTGTGTCACATTCCAATGGCAGAACAAAAAAAAACAAAGAACTAAATATAATAAAACAAACTGCATTAAATAATGGGTACTCTGTGGAATTAAAAGACAAACTGTACGAACAAAAATGCACCCAAATAGCATAAAGGAGATTTACAGTGGAATACCTAAAGAAAAAGACGCTTCAAAGTGGAGAAGGATCCCCTTCCTGGGAAGTATTTCATTAAAAGTCCTAAGTTTATTGCCCAAAGAAGAAGTGAGAGCTGCCTTTTCAAACAGGCACGCAGTAAGGAACCTGCTAGGAAGCAACTAGGACAAGACGGAAGTGATAGAAAAGAGTGGTGTGTGCAAATTCCAGTGCGATGATTGTGGGATGACATGCGTGGGATAGACTGGTAGGAAATTGGTGACTAGAGTGAAAGAACATAGGGCCTGTTACATAAACAATAACTATAACTCACAGTATGCAAAACATTTGATAGAAAATGGACGCTCCAGCAATTTTACCCCTAATATTCTACATATTCAAGAAAAAGGACTGAAATTTGATGCTTTGGAAGAACTGGAAATTTTGTACAGGGCGAATTCAAACAAATTTCAAATCATTAATGAACTTTTGTATCCCTCCTGTTCCCCCCTCCTACATGTCCTGATTCCTACCAACAACATCCTTACTCATCCCACAGCCACAACCCTCGCTCACCTACAACCAATCCCTGCTGCCGAGGCCATTGCTTCCTCCCACGACGCCCTATCCAGCGTCCGCTCCCCGGATTATGTCCAATACCCTAGCTCCTCACCCCTCCCCATCCAAACAAACCTAAAAACCTCCCACCCCCCATCCAACCCAATACCTTCCCAATGCCTTACCTGTGACTAACCCTCCCTCCCCTTCACCCGCCCCCTCTCCTCTCCTTCACCCATAGAATTTCATGTGTAGATATGGAGTGGAAAATATGTCTGTGTACCTGATGATGCTGCACTGTGGCGAAACCGGTCGTAAATAAATCTTTTACAATTTGGAATTGCAAAGTTAATCCTTTTAGCCCTGATATCAAGGAATTCCACCAAGTGAGGTCTGAATCCATGGTTTATGTTTAAATACCCATGCACTCAAATGGGTCCCATGTCATACCCATATGAATCCACAAACCTATTTTAACTGGGGTATCAGTGAAAACACGAAGTTGAAAATGAAGCTGGATACTTGATATATAGATGTTCTGTAGGAAAACTTTACATATATAAATAATGGATATTGAATATCAACATGAATGTACAATAATGGTATAGCATGAAAACTAACACCACAGATACAACAAAATGAATCTACCTATATATTAGGTAACAATTACTAGCAATAAGAACTGATTAAAGGGTATTAAATTCCTTTATTTAAATGATAGATAAAGAGAATTTGAGTAATTTATTGGGAAAACGTGTATTAATATGTATGGTGATGCATATGCCGGTACCACTAAAATTATTTGAAGTCACAATGCATGTGCAACTGTTAAACATTTTTCATGATGTACATTTTGTGCAGTGGTTGATTATAACATATGCTCATCCTTTTGAGTAATTGACATATCTATCTTATTCTTTTGTTAACATTACATACATTCTCTGGCATTATCCACCATCCTTAACAGATAATGAAATTTGATGTACTATTTGGGGAGGTAATGCTGACATAATATAGGCACTGATCCCATATGCAGGAAGAGCCTCCTCCCTTAAATCTCTACTAACACTCATGTTACACTCATGCTTTCATGATAACTCATGTTTTTGTGTGTAATAATAACAGCAAATGGGATGAGGGTTTTTTATTACACAGTATTGTACTATTCATTTGCTATATCTTGCAGGGCATCCTTGAAATTACATGTGGGTCAAAAAGCATCACCATACCAGTTGAGGGGTATGGAGTTCTGGAAAGGCCACAACAATTTCACAGCATTGAAATGGGAGCTCCTATTATGAGCTTAATTGCAGAACCAGAGATGCCTTTCTGGATGTCAGATGAGAGAGTTACAATCACCCAACTAATTTCTAGGACATCTAAGGTGTGATTTTAGTTAATCATTTACTGAGAGTTTATCATAGACTCCATTTGATCAATTGGTGTGATTTGTATGTTGGAGGCTACAAATATTATGAACTTGAATTACTTTTGGATATTCACTTTTCAGGCTATGAGGCTGGTGTTCATAGTTAACAAAATGAATACATCAGTATTCTTCGAATGGAAGTCTTTGACTTCACCATCTATTTTAGACTGTTTAATGGATGTAAATGTGACACCAAGAACTGAAAAGTTGTCACCATATCAGGTGTTGCCACTACTTCTCTCCATATCTAAAACCAATAAGAGACTATGCCCCATAATACTGGGAGAAACAAAGCAGAACCTTCAATGCTGTTTTGTTCACTCTAGACTAGGTAAGTAAGTCTAGGCTAGTTTTTTCCCTAGGTTAGATATTTGAAATGGAGGGGCAAGTTTAGTAGAAACAATTACTGATAGATGTTTGTGCTGGGGCGTGCCTAGTGACTTCTTATCCTGATTTGCTGGAGGGAATCCATTGTGAGTACCGAAATAGTGGCCATCACTTCAATACTGTTCAACTGGCTGTTAAAAGGAATTCTTCTTAAAGCTAATGTTTTTGTTTTTCCCCAGTGGATTTTCCCCCTATCACCTCATGTTCCACCATATAACTGCCTCCTCCTCCCTTATCCCAACCATCCTCTTAAAACAGATGAATATACCTGGATTGGAATGGTACTGAGCTTTCTCCACTGTGCTTCAGCCCACTTTGTATAATGCTACCCTCTATAGATACAGTAGAAGGCCGCTACAGCAAGTCTGCACAAAATTCAAAAAATCGCTCGGCCCTGGCTGTGACTTGATATACTCACTATACAGAGTGTCCCATTGATCGTGTGTCATTTTTGACCTGTAATTTTAGGCACTATATTGTATGCAATATGAATGAAATTTGGTACCTGGGTAGAAAAAGGTTGTAAGTTTTGTTGAGTGTAAGCAAAATTTTATAAATTTGACTTTTTGACCCTAGAAATAAGGTCCAACCAAGAATCCAAATTTTGCCTTGTGGGCTTTCAATGTTAAATTATTCGAAATACAAAAAAGACAGAATTCTTTTTCAAAACTTTCAGTTATTAGGTTTTTGGGCACAAAGAACACATTAGAAGAGCTTTCGAGTTCGAAAATGCAACCGTGACCCCTGAAAGGGCACAGTCAAGGTCACAGGAGTGACCAAAAGTGAATCGCCCCTACAAACCAGTCGAATCACAGGTTTAAAAAGGTGCCAAGGTCGATGGTAAGATCTTCAGGTCACTCTTGTCATTCCTTGACCTTAAAGGGTAACTCCGGGGTCAAAGGTCACAGGGGTGCCAAAAATGAATCGAGCCAACAAATGTATCGAATCATAGGTCTATCATAACGTCTGAGGCACTTGAATCCAATTTGACTCCCTTGGGGGAGTTTGCTGCCTCTTTCAAGGTGGACTCAGAGGGGTGGTCAGCCTCCTCCCCCTGCAAAGGGATTGGAGTGCAAGCAAGGGATTTGGGGTTCCCTGAAGGATCCCCTAATGTTATGGGCAAGATAATAGAGGAGTATCCTCCCTCAGTAACCTCAACCAAGGCTCTCTAGGAGTGATCGGACAGCTAGGGTCTATAGAGGGTGTGTGCCTCTTACTGCCCTCTGAAGAGATGTTCATTGCAAAGTTTCATAAAGGTCTCAAGCTAGGGAAATAAGTGATCTGCTTAGAGCCCTGCATGCATGGGTAAGGCTTTATATCAAGATACTCTGGATACTGAGCAACCAAAGGTTATAGACCTATTTCCAGATTATCTTGCTTAGCGACTTCTTACCCTCCACCCAACAGATGTTATCACCCTTGGCTCAGAGAAGCACCATAGTGAAGGGAGCTTTTTATTAACCAGGCAGGTCTAGATCCATTATGTTTTGTATAAACAAGGGGCACCTTGTGAAGGATGTGGCTCTTTACCATGCATCATGGTCATGAAGGGCAGTGGGCATAGATATACCCTTTGATACCTCCCTGAGATCACGTATCCCTCGCCCCATCTTCCTGACAGTACTGATGAAGCCTTTATACCTATCAAATAGCTACTTTGAAACTGTACATTTTAAAAGCATACTCCTCTGAAACCAAGTCAAATCATGACTCTAAGCATGCTGCTGTCCCTATATTTTGTGAACCAATAATGGGATGACCGACATGCAAACTTTGGGAGCTGGCCCTACTCCTTTCACACATTCTAGAAATCATGTTTAAGCCACTACTGTGTATTATCATTAGGTGAAGTATCTACTGTGATCATTATCAATTACTTGGATGAAATTTCAATACATGGGTGTACCACTCCTGGAAAAGTTGGTATAACTGTAGAGACAGTCTCAATCACCTCCCTATTAGAATATTTCCTATTCATATTCTTCATTTCAGGTTTTCACAATGACAGTAATGCCAATTCCAACCTCTATGTTGACTGTTATCCTTCAAGCTGCATAGTGACATATCCAACTTCAAGCATGCAAAGTCAAGCACTCGAAGGTGAAAGAATTGACCTTGGATATCAGGAAGTAAGTTTATAAGTTTTCATTCATGGAAACCTATTCACATTTGAAGTACTATAACCCTATTGTGTGTTCCACTTCATATTTGATCACTGCAAGTATCATTGATGAACTTCAACTGTATTAATTAATCTTATCATATTTTTAGGGAGCCATCAATACATACCACAAACCACTAGTTGTCAGTTTTGGAACATGTCCTGAAAGTTCCTCTCAGCATATCATAGGTGCTCCACCTGAAAGAGATGAAATAGCAGTCAGCAGACTCTGTGTAGTTCCAAAAACCCACCATGAAACTTTTCAATTGGATGGCCTGTGTCTGAGGAGGGATATGAAAGATATTTTAGAAGGATTACCATGGTACGTTCCATACTCGATTAAAAGAATAAGTATGGCTCACTTAAACAACCAGCTATAAAATTGTGAAGATGGTATATTACATTGACCAGTAAATAATTAGAATGAAAATCATTTCCTTGTAAAATAAAATTTTATCAATGCTCTTAACTGTTGGAAGTTATAGGAGCCTAGCTGTTATTTCATATGCTATTTTTTCAAAATACTCTGTGCTAGAATAGATGAAGGTAAGAAGGTCTTGAGATTATGTAAGAAATGCACCTTTAGCTTAAGGAGTGGATGTGCGAGAAGGAATGGTGTGGTGACCTAGTTGATGAGGATAGTTCCATTAGGAAGATATTACATGTTAATTGGTATCATTTATGCTTCACATCAATCAGAGTGCATCGCAGCACTGACATTTATAAGTTTCAGGGCCTAATTACTCTTATCTTACGTATCTCTTATCTTATCGTTTACACTAGCGAGAAAAATCGAGTGAGTTGCTCCCTGATAGCTACTCTGTCAGTGTAAACACCCAGGCGAGCTCTCTCTCGGGAAGTCGAGAGGGATCGCAGGTAGCGCTCTCTGCTGTGAGAGCAAGGCCAGTGTAGACACCCTCATAAAGACTCAAGGGAGTCGCTCGCTGCCCTCCGATGACCCCGGAAGGTTTTTGGCGCTCGCTGGAGAGTTCTCACTGGGGAAACATGTCAGGCAAGCACGTTTGGACGAAAGAGGAGGCGATGGAATTGATTCTAAGGGTTGAGTGTCTTCTCGAACTGTGGGACATTAAGTCCACCATTTATAGGGTAAGAAAAAAATATAGAGCTGGAAATACTAGGGTAATTGTACTGGTTCTAGAGAATGACGAAAGAAGAGCCGAATTTCGCATGATTTTCTCTCTGGAAGAAGCCATACTGGCAGCTATGAATGAAGTTATGCTTATCCTGAAATTATTTAGGCTTCCAATTTACTTGTTATATTTAATGACTGATTCCCATTCTAGTTGCTTACGAGTGTCGAATGATTGTTAAAATAATCGTGACGACCATTTAAATACGCTGCCAGTCTCCGCTGCACATTTCGTTTCCCTCTGCTACCAGTGCAATTTTCCACTCCTCTATTATACTTTCCCTGATTTCCCGTTCGGCGCATATTCCAGACTTTTCATTTCAAGTCCCACACTTACCAATGATATACTAATTGTGTGTTTGAAATAGTCGCTTGTCATGTCCCGTCTGTCCCTTCTCTTGGCAGATAAGATCGCGCCAATGAAATTAGAGAGATAGATTGTAGAACCGATAGGTATAAAATGTCATTTATTGTGCGTACCATTCGGGATGATAACAGCTGGTATCGTCATCATGAATAGTGCAAATAGTGACATTAGCTAGACTGTAGATCTTTTTCTTTACATTTTCTACGTTGTTACTGATACATGATGTAAATATTGATGTTCTTATTTATGCATGATATTTTGAATCTGTAGTAGTAGTCTTTGATTCCCTGGCACGCTGGAACGATTGACGATAGAATGTTTCTTGGTTAGTAGATTTGTTGCGCGTTGCATGTGTGATACGCTGGTTTCAGTGTAGTTTCGGTGTTCTGGCGTATAATTCACGCATGCCTGGTGTGGAAGCACCCCCTGCTACACACCCTGTGGGTGGTTTGCAGAGTATGACGTAGATGTTGATGTAGATGAACGCAAGGAAATTTTGTGTATCTTCAACCTGTAGCTCTGACAGTAAGGAGTGGTATGCTCCCAAACGAACTCTCTTCTGCACCCATTCCTTGCTCCTTTTCTTTTTCCTTAGCAAAAGTACGGCAGTGGCTGCTGCAGTGATAATCGCCCTTCTCGATGGCATTCTTGAAGCGAAACACACTTTCCAGGGAGCACGCTCTGAGAGGGACTCTGGTCATCAGAAGTGGAAATGGGGAGCCAAGATCTGAAGTGAAATCACGTCTATCCCCCATTCAATCAATCATTTCAATTCATTTGATATCACGTTTCTGTTCCAAAGGTCTTTATGTCACTAATTTCCTTGAAATCCTAATTTCTGCAAAAGGTTGACTATTTTCTTTCCCACAAATTCTTTTGTCACCACACATACCCTCCACAAGAAGTGTCCATTCTTTTTGCACCTTGGGCTTGTGGAGAGAAGATAAGCTGGGACCCCATAGATTGCAGCGGGCGGCTCAGTGGTGTAAACGGGCTAACGAGAAATCGAGGGAGCGCCCCCAGAAACGGTCGCGCGGGGAGCTCCCCGGAAGCTACTCGGGGGATTTATCACATTCAGTGTAAACCCTTCTGCGAGGAGTTTGAGGAATAACTCCCTAGAGCCGCTCGCTAGTGTAAACGCACCTTTAATTGTAAGAAATATAATATTTTACCTTACAGTTGAAACAATTAAGTTTTTACAAAAAAATATATGTGCTGGTAAAAGACAATAACTCATTGCATCAAAAATATTTTTTTTGATTTTTACATAGTTGAAGAGACCAAAAAATGGGCACAATGTAAAATCAAAGCATGTAAAGTCAGCAGTTAGTGAAGAGATGACAACAAAGTAAGGTGTATATGTATTTATTTTAGCTATCTCTTGTATGTCAATTTAAATAAGCCCTACCATAAAAACCAAAAGATGTAAAAGAGGTATATATAAAAAAACACTTCTTTTTCATCTCTATAATCTCATTTTGGGTGAGACTAGTCACTTATTTTAATTTCTGACATCCCATTGTCAACTGTTTTATGAACTACTGTCTTAATTCTTCAGATTTTCAATGACGTCCTCTCAACTATGAATCTTCTCACTTTCTATACACATTTTTTTTGTCTGGGAGAACTTTCCAAAATAGACTAAGCTTGCAACGCAAATTACGAAACTTGACGTCACGAGTAAATTGGCTGCGAATAGTGGGCAGAGACTTGAGAAAATAACTACAACCTTAGCTAGTTTGATTAACTTCAGACAAGAATATTTATATAATGAAATAGTATTACAATTGAAAAAAAGCACGTAGGATAAATACCGTAAACTTGATCTATGGAAGACTATCACTAGTCACCAATCCAGCAGGTCCCTTATCGTCCATGGTCAGTTTCAAAAGAGGCCATGCCCAGCCTAGAGACAACGCGGCTGGCGATTGAGGGGAGTCAGCTGACCAATGCAGGAGTTGGGGGAGTAGGGGAATCCTTGTTGGGCTGTTGATTGGAGGAGGAAATGGCACTACCGTTGAGTTGGTCAGAAAAGAGAGCGCCACTATCACTTTCAGTTTCACAAAAGTGAGTTGATTGTTCCACGGCGGACAGAGAACGTGAGACAGCGAATTGCAAGGCCACAACGCACGAGGGATAGTCGTGAATGGCATTTGCAAGATTTTTGGCAATGAGTGGTTTTTCTGGTGGTGTGGTTCTTGCTGAGTGGGAGGGGGGAAAATTTGGCACAAGCTCATCCATGTTGTGCATAATGGGATGGTTCTTATTTTTCAAAATTCCAATTTCTGTTGGGATACCACTAAAATTAATGTGCTTGTGTTAGAAAATATAGTAGGTTGAATATTCAATTACAGTGCACCAAGTTGGTATTGCACCTAGAGTTTCCAACTTTTGCCATGTTTTTACTGTTTTCTGGTCATTTCTGTTTTGATAAATATGGGAGATCAGTGAAATTAGCAAGAATTTTAGAAATAATTGCCATGGGGCATTATAGGTAAGAATCAATAGATTTTCATATGACCTGTACTGTGAAAATGTAGTTTTTTTGGGTTGCAAGGGAGAAACACAATGATAATGATGAGTATGAGGTATGACTTCTCAGTGCAATGATCAATCGTTCTCTTGGTGTGCTATAAAATTTTTATCAAATCATTGCAATTAATTTTTTTCAGATAGCTGAAAATAACCTATGTCACAGAAGTGTAACATTCTTTTTTATATTTTCAGGAGGCTGCTTGAGAGCTCTTGGTTCAAAAGTATTTTGGAAGAAATCATCACAGAAGGCACCCAAAGATGTGTACTACATCACTCCTCAGTCAATAGAACTATTGTCTCTAGCATAGAATATAAACCACCCTTCTACTTTCAAAACTTGACGGAGGACAAGGCATTCATTAGTAATTATTATTTCCTGCCTAAACTTGGAGAAAATCAGGATGATACTGGTTTAAGGGTTCTGTCATGGCCAGATGATAAGAAAACCAGGGTTCAACAAAGGGAAAGTTTACAAAATAAGACTATGACAAGATTCACTCATCATCAACCCTCCCTTATAATGCAAAGAGAGGAACCAACAAGTTGCAAACCAGAAGATTTGCCAACATGGAATGTTCCTCAAGGGCTAATGGCACAATTATATGAAGACTCCATTCTGAGAAATCTTGTTTCAACTAGCAGGGGAGTGTTTGGTTCACATACAAATCTAACAGATAGTGACGATGACGAAAATGAATCTCAGTGATGACGAGCATTAGAGAAAATGCCACTACTTATATTTTAGTCCTTGATGTTTGATGCAATATTGGTTTATGTGGCCGAGTTACATTATTGTTTGAGTTACGTTTCAGAGTTACTTTAATTTATATAATATGATTCGATATTCCCATTTCCTCCAGGAAATGATAAAATTCTTCTGTGTTGAATTAGTGGCATAGCCAAAAAGGCAAGAGATTGGAAATGAATGAATGCAATACTGCTAAAAAAATTTATATGTGCTCCAATTATCTTGATATAAAAAATACAGGAAAGATGTTGAAGAGAAGGAGATTAGTCATGAATCACTTTTCTGGATATAGAACCCTACATGTTCTTTGCCAAATATTTACAGCCTCTTCCTGGATATGTCAATATTTGAAGCAATGAGACTTGAGTCATGCCCTTCTGACTGACCAGTTTTAGTCAAGCCTCTGTAATGGCCTATACAACCAGTTGCAGGCACAGCCTGAAGGTTAGACCTTTTTCAGCAGACTGAAAATCAGCCTATCCTTAAATAAAATACAAGAACTGGGTCTGATTTTAGGTGATCCTGTTGCTGATACAGATGATAAAAGCATGCCACATCACCACAGTAAGCCATTTAATCACAATAGCTTGGTGGCTTTTGTTTTCTTTTCTCCTTGTCCCAGCCTTGCAGGTGACATTTGGTCATCAGTGCCAAAGAAGAGATCCAAGAAAAGGAAGCTAAAGCTCAATTCTCAGCCTCCCGTCGCCAGTCAGGGGAAGTTGAGGCAACTATCCACTCATATGATGAAGGCAAGGAAGAGCCAGCTATACAGCCCAATGCCTATGCTGAAAAGGTAGTTTAGTCAGATGCCTGCATAGTTGATGGCAGCTCATCTTAGCAGGTTTGTTGAACCCTATAATATATATAATTCTTAAGACTGCACGACCGTTTTCCTCTCTCACATAGTAAATCTTACCTTATTTTCTATCTAAGTGTTGAATGAGATCTGTAATTATCTTTGAGAAGTATACCATGGAGTATTTTTTCACTAAAAGTATCAAAATTCATCACTAGATTTACTCAATAGATGAATAATGAAAGTCCACCGATCATGATTTCCTGCTCTTCAGATTCATTCTTACTTGTAATGTAAATATATGTCATGGCTGGTTGATTCCAGGCTGTATTTCATCTGAAGTTAGGCATTGTTACTACCTGTTCTCACATTTTTTTTTTATCAGAGGGTCAGCAGATTGTGACTTATTGTTTATTTTTTCTCTGATTTTTAATTTCAGCCTCTCTGTTTAGGCCAGAACAGACGTCTTTATTTTTTGTTGCTTTGAAAGTCCTATTTCTTTCCTGTTTAACCTCCAGCTATTCCCGATTCCCATTTGCCTTTCATGGGTATTTTGTTTTGAGCTAGCATGCACCTGTGTGTGTGCATGGCAAGAGGGTGCATTTTACAGTTTTGAGGTGAGGGGAGTAATTGGGAGTGTTGCTTGAACAACCGTTCATTTGCACACCCTCTTCCTGTAGTGGTCTTCCGGGAGTTCCTAACGAGGGAGGTTGAACTTCCACGTCAGCTTGATTATACTGGGGTAGATGACAAACCGTGGTGTGGATCGGGAAGTGGAAGTTTCCTTTCCTTTTGTTCTCTCCCTATTCATTTTTTATCCAACCTTACCTCCTTTCATTTACACTTTTATTTTAATTCCCTTTTTTATTTCCTGATCTCTATATTTTAGGTATGTCAGCAAAAGTCTGTGCAGGCCTGTTCAAATTCCTCCTACAGCCCCATGAGCATATACACATTTTATAAATTTGACCCCATTAGTTAATGTTTTGTAATGACTGCACTCCTTCAAGCTTCAGGCGTGAGTGTCCGTTGGGGTCACCACGTGTTTATTGGTGCCAAAGGCAAACAATTGACGTGCATAATACACAAGATCATAAAACAAATGAGTTACACAAGGCAAGATAATACATCACATCCCTCCCCATATAGAGCATGGATTCCCACCCTATCCCCTAAAAAAATGAGTCCTGCAGATGTGCCACTGGATTTGAAAATACAATTTCACCAGACACAAAAAGTGATACATGAAAAGAAAAAAAATATCTGTCACTTGTCATCTACAAACACTTCACCTAGTTACTTCCAATTCACACACACTTCCCATAACACTTCCTAGTGCAAAGATATATTTTAAAAAAATGTCAATTCAAGTCACATTTTAACCCCCCCCCCTCCCCCCAGAATCCCATAGTTTCAGAAGTCAAAAGTTGTTTTTCTTATCCTATTCCTTTGAGGGTATCTTCTGCATATCAGCCCCTGGTCCATTTCAGCCCTGGGTGGTTCTGTTTCTGGAGTCTCTGTATGATGTGCTAAAGGCTCCCAATACCCTGGTGCCTCATCTTCCTCACATCTAGCTGCTCCATGGGCTTCCTCCTCCTTGGGTCCAGCTGCCACGCCTTGATTTTCTATGTCCCCTACCTCACCCTGGTCTCCCTTTTCTCTCAATTGGTTGATGTGCCTGTGAACAATCACACCTTCATCTGTCACCACAGGATACAATCTGGACCCTAACACTTCCTTCACAACCTCTGGAGTCCACACCATCTGCCCCTGAGGCTACATCTTAACACTTTCAATGCTGACAATATACAACGATTATTTTTACATCCTGACGACAACCATTTTTTTGAAAAAAATGTAGCATTTTACGCTACTGAAGCCGATAACATAGTTTTTTGTGTCATAGGACTTTTCATTTTTGTTTAAAATTTTTTTTAATTTTTGACGTGATAGGACGTCATCAGTCAACCGGGATAGTCAAGCAATGCGGGTTGCATACTTTCGATAATTCTCGCTCCGGCTTGCTGGTTCTTCTTTTAGCATAATTTATTTTTATATCATTTTTTTCACTTTCGGCAGATAAATATTTTTAGCAATCTCATTCTTGGATAGTTTTTCTTTTTATTCAAACTAGAACGCCTCTCATTACGCGATGAGCAACATAAATATCTGCTAATTATGAAACTAATTGCAATTCTTTTACCTGTAGTTGAGCAGAACATATTTATTTATTTATTTATATAACACCAAAAACAGCAACTTAGGGCTTTATATTGGTTTCTACAGAAATATAAATAAATTATTTAAGCATAATTCAACAATTTAATAACAAATAAATCAAATACTGGACACAATCAAAATGAAATGTGTCGCAGTTTTGCAGCGAACTCATTGCGCGATGCAAAGAAGTCTAGGGCTGGGGAAAGGGTGGAGAAGGGTATTGAAAAGGAAGGTAAACGGAAGAATGAGGATCGTTGGGAAATTGACAGACGTAAATTCGGCTTGCGTAAAAGTTACCAATGGCAAGTGGGACGGGCGGAAATGTGAAGAGAAAAGAAAGAGAGGGGATTTTCATGACGGAAGGAACCACTCATTACTGAGTGAAGAAATTTTAGGTGAGAAGTCAACTGGCAATGAGTGAGATGTGACAAGCCAAGTGACAGTAAAACCTCATCACATAAAGAGAGAGAAAGAGGTGGGATAAACGATGGTGTGCTATTGCCATGTAAAATTATGGCGTGCGATATGTCATAAAATTATCAGACGTTAATATCAGAAAGCACATATAAAGGAAACTAATACAGTTTTGCTGTTATTAAACCATGAATTTTATTTCTCTAATTCTATACAATTTACAATTTCATCTACCCTAATTTACATATTAAAATATACAGAAATATTTGGTTCTTTACAAAACAAAAAAGATAATAAAATGATAAATAATTGCTAAAAATATAAATTCATCTCCTCAGTATGTAGAAAATTAAAATTAAAATAAAAAATGTCGGAATATTTCAACGTTTTTTGCTATGGTAGCTTGAGAAGCATTCCGGGCATAGTCGAGGGGACCCTTCACAGTCAGGGCAGACATACGCCGTCTCCCTTCTACGCCCTTGTGAATAACAGTATTTGCATCTGAGGAAGGATTTTTTTGCCACCTTCGAGGAGGATAATTTTCGGGAAATGGAATGAAGGTCTGGAAGGTAGTGTAGGTTTGGGATCGGTAGCATAGGACGGAAGAATGAGGGACTTAATTACAGAGATTCGGAAATCAAGGATGGGAGTTTTTTCCGAGTATTTCTGGAAAATGAAAAAGCTATTGACTAAGATGAGGTGAAATATATGAACGCCTAACTTTTTATACCACTTAAGGGTTTTCCTCTCAATAGGATAGTATGCCATCATTTGATCAAAGTGGTTGATTCCTCCCATCGACTCGTTGTACCTAACAACGGCCTCTGGCTTGGAAACAACCCCATCTCCTCTTCGAGAAGGCATGTCAACCATACAACTTCTGAATTCGGAACTGATCATCAGAACGTCTCTTTTATCCTTCCATTTGAAGACACAAACTCCATCATTAGTATAGGCATCCACAACTTCACCCCGCCTTAATTTAGCCTTTACCACTTCGGACGGGTTTTCTTTCCGGTTTGATCTGAGAGTTCCTGTGCAATGCGTTTTCCTCTCAAGCAGAGTGTGGATCAAATTGACACTTGTGTAGTAGTTGTCCATAAACAACGAATGGCCCTTATCTAAATGACCATCCATTAATTTATGGACAACGTTATCAACATGTCCACGCCCTCCAAGTTCAGAATCTCCTGCACCAGCATACACAAGGAATCGCAGAACAAGCCCGGAAGTCTCGGTCAGCATGTACAGCTTGATTCCGTACTTATGCTTCTTGGATTTCATATAAATACGGAATCGCAACCTCCCCCTCCAAAGAAGCATAGACTCGTCAATGCAAAGATTACGGGAAGGAATAACCAGGGAGTCCATTATAGAATGGAAGGAATTTAAAAGTGGTCGGACTTTATAAAGGGTATCACTTGGTGGAGGGTCATCAGGATTGGGGTTAGGTGAAAAGTGGAGAGCTTGCAGGATGGAAAGGAATCGATCACGACTCATGCATTTCCGAAAGCAAGGCATGTTAAACAAAATATCAGTACTCCAGTAATCTGATATTCTGCTTAGAGGAATAGTTCCCATGTGGAACAATAAACCTATGAAGGTTAAAAACTCTTCATAGGTCAATTGTTTCCACTTCCCTATCCTTGCTTTCGGAGACACATTCGTCTGCATAAGATGATCAGCGAACGCATTCGTCTGATCAACTATTGCGTGAACGAGAGAATCGGGAAAGAGGAGGCGGAAGAAGTCGATAGGTTCCCTCGAAGACGGCGGGGTGATGAGGCCAGGGTTTTCATTGAATAAGAAATTTTGTGGGGGTACTGAACTCCGGGACCATGTTATGCGACGTGGTAAGGAAGGATTGGCAGAAGGGACAATGGGTTCGGGAGTAGAAGGAGAAGAGCCGTGGTCAGGGTGTCTGGGATCGGGCGTAGAAGGAGACAACAGTGACGTATCCGAATACCCTGACTGTGGTTGTTGTTCCTCATCGCTGTCCTCAGCACTGTCGCCATATTCGGAATCCCCGGAGAAATCCGAGCTCTCCAGCTCCTCCTCACTTCCCTCCAAAAGATCCGCTATCTCCTCCTCCGTGTACTCTCGCCTGGAATAGGCAGAGATTTCGGAGGGAAGTGTTAGAGGCTGTGGATCCTGCCTCGAAGTGGAAGGCTGGGGGTCCTCCAGTGAAGAGGACGGGGGAAGTGACTGGACTTCTTCATCAGAATCCGCCTTCCTCTTCGTCCTTCGTCGAATCATCTGCATAAAATTTTAAGCAAAAAATTATAGAACGGTGAAGATGGAGGATTATAATTCCAAGTACCAATAAAGAATATATGAAAGTGTCAGATCGAGCTAACGTCGCTAATTCCTGACAAACGCATTATAAAATTTATTTTATGATTTCTACAAATGTATTATGTAATGAAGACACGGTGCTTATCGCAATATGTGGGCATATTGAAGCGGAAAATATCATTGTATAGATAAGTATACCTATCAGAGGTTGAAAATTACACCCTTACCTCATTTCACCGTAAAATGCCTGGCAGGGCAAGGGGATTTTTTTAACTTTGAAGGGTAGAGTGAATATGTAAAGAATAACAGAGATATGTAAAGAATAAAGGAGGGTGGATAGTAAGTTCGAGTCATCCCAAGCGGCTGTGGTGGCCTCAGTGGGCGGTGAGGGTTTTCCTGCCTGTTGTCCCGTGATTCGCCTTCACTTAGGGTTGTTGGAAGTGCCCGAGGGGATAGCAAAGGGAAAAGAGGGGGGCAAGAAAGTGGGAAAAAGGAGTGCGAGAGTCGCGCATGCCAAACATCGGTGACCACTTCGGAGAGGGGGAGGGGAAATCCCCGCAGCCAAGTTACGCCGATGGTCTCTAGCAGAGAACCTTTCCACTCCTGAGGACTACCTGCCACCCGCACGTGGCTATCTAATCCTGACCCCTATCTCCCAACCCCTCCGGAAAGGCGCTCCCTCAGCGACATAAAGAAACGAGGAAACAATGAGCCGCCGTTCCCATGTACCCAGCTCAATTCGTCCCTTTCGGGAATACCATATTTTATTGTTTCGGCGGCACGGTGCTGGTCAAAAAGCAGAGTGGCTCACTTTTGGTGTGGTCTGAGAGCCTGCCGCGGAAGAAAGAAAAAAGAGATTTGGGAGGGGTTGGAAAAACCCTGTACGTCGCAGAGCCCTTGCCCAGGTCGGTAGAGGTTAAACCAAAAGGCAAGGGAACACGTGCTTTTCACAGGGTTTTTCCAACTTCTTTAATTTTTCTCGTTCTTTCCTTGTCTCAGGCCTTGCACTAATGGTTCTTTGGACTTTTGTACATACATTTTAGATGTTACTACCTAGAAATATTGATTATGCTCTAACTTGTTAACTTTCCATCCCGCATCGTCAAGTTTTAAATTTATCTCTGTGGGAAAAAACGAACGGCATTCGTGACGGATCTATTTAGAAAATTTTGTAAATACTTTCTCAGGTTCAAATTTCAAATGTATTTTTATCTTCCACTTAATTCACGAAAGAGGCAGAATACCGAGACGCGTAAAAATATAATCACTCTATGTTGAATGCTTTAACTGTCCTTTCGTCAAATGTCATTAGAAGAGTCCCTTGAAAAACCATTCTGTTGAGCGAGAAACGCTCAAAAATGAGATCATTTCGAGCATAAGGGAGAAATACTGGGTACGTACAATGACATTCCGCAACTGTATACTATGAATATTTTACTCTTTATCTTCGTCGTTTGTACAGAAGTATAGCTTTGCGGGTACTCGACATTCAGAGGTAAAATGTATCGTCTTCACTATAAATGAAATGGAATAGATGCCGAACTCGATTGACTCTTGAAAGATAGCGTTGTTGGAATACTCTGAGATTGAAGACTCGAAAATTATTAAAGGAGAAGGTGCGAAAAAAATTTACACCACTGGAGCTCGGAAAATTATGCATATAAGGATATAATTGTTCTTCGATAGTTCAAATTAAAACTGACCTAAATAATAGCTAATTAAAAATGCTGTGTTATTTAATGGATGCTTTGCATGTGTTTAGTTATAAATAATGAATTTGTGAAGATAATAAATACTAAATACCTTGAAACTTGCTTCCTTCTCCCAAGAAGACTGAGGAAGATAGATGTTGAGTAGAGTTGCAGTAGGAGACAGACTAAAATAAAGGACAGTTTAAATAAATAACATGCACAAATGGTAAAATTTAACTACAAATTGTATCATAAAATAGCAAATGATACTTACTTTGATAAGTAAAAGAACGACTGCTCACCGGATGCTAAGTTTCCACAGAGATCAACTCACGATTGGAAAATTCCTCTCGCTGTCGGTGAAAGCCGGGAAAATAATGCTTTAAAACATTATAAGAAGAAGAACGTTAACTCTTTTAAGCGATGATATGCTAAACTAACCTGATCATATAAATCAAAATTATATATAAAAATATAAAATTTCATTAAATGTCAGACAAAATAACTGATAATTTATTGCGTAAGATAAACGAAAGCCTATTTTTGACGAAAAATAACTGATAAAATATACACTAATAAACAAATAAACATACGTTTTCACCAAATTACAACAATTTTTTCTCCAGAAAAATTTATAAAAAGAAAAGGACTGAAAAAACAAGACTAATAAATAATACGAAAAGAAATACATATTCACAAAATAGTGTGTGCGAGAGTTATTGCATTACGAAAAACACGCTTACCTTGAGTTCAAAGAAAAAATTTTACCGATGCAGAAAATAGGCGTAGATCCAAACGGTCTTCAGGGTACGACTGTATGAGCTGTTCTGAAGGACGGGAGACCACTACAAGGTCGCTAGACGGAGGGGCGCGCCCTCTGTGAAAGAAGAAAGCTTAACGGTACCCATGACGTGATAGGACGTCATCAGCCAGTGGGTATAGGCAACCATGACGTGATAGGACGTCATGCCGCAGTGAAAGGGTTAATCATTACACATTGGCCCTCACTAAGAACCCTCTGGGATGAGCCACCCTGAGCCAAGATCTGGGAATTTTGTTTAGCATGCACATGTTTCCCTACACTGGGTTTAACCAATGACAAACGTGAGTAAAGTGCTCCTCCAAACATCAGCGCACTTGGGGATTCACCCATAGTCATGTGCGGTGTGATTCTATAACTAAACAGGAAACATGGCAAGGAACTATCCGTAGGTGCTCCACAGCTCATTAAGGTCTTGACTTTGTTTTTAAATACTTAAACCATGTTTTCAGCTGCACCATTGGAATCTGGATGGTGTGGAGGGGAAAAGACGTGCTGAATTCCATTCTTATTACCAAATTCTTTGAATAATGATGAGGTGAATGGAGAGCCATTGTCAGAGACAATTTTCTCTGGAAGCCCAAAAAATGCAAAAATATCTCTTAATTCTATTATGATCTCCTCTGAGGAACTATTTCTTATTTCCTTGACTTCTGGCCATTTTATCGATCTGTCTATAGCAATTAAAAGCATTTTTTGCTAGAAGGAGCCCGCTCATGTAATCCCTCCTCATGGTCTCTCTAGCCACTTCCAACATTTCAAGGGAGCCCTGCACGGTGATGGTTTGTTTGCCAGGCATGCTTCACATGAGTGGACCAATGCCTCCAAATCCTTATCTAAATTCAGCCACCAGATGTATGACCTGGCAAGTGACTTCACCTTCACTAGCCCCTATATGACCTGCATGCAACTCCATGAGTAAATCATCCTGTTATTTCTCTGGAATGACAACTCTATTACCCCACATGAGACAGCCTTGTTTCACTGTCAACTCCTGTTGCCTTTTTAATAAATGGTTTTAGTTCATCAGACTCTTAGTTTGGCCATACAGAAGTCAATTACCCTTCCCAAAAGTTGGTCTACCCTAGAGTGTCTGGTAATCACCATTGACGCTATTGGAAGAAACTCACTTTTGCCCAAATCCAAGTAAGAAATCTCCTCTATATTATCCTCTTCCTAGTCACCCTAGTCAGAACATCACAAACATTTGATGCCATACCACAAAAATTTACTGCTGGAGATTTTTCTGGCACATGACGAGACTTCATGTAAAAACCAGACTGAGATGAAATTTCTAAATATTTATCCTATTCATAGTGTTAGCCTTGTCACCAAAAATCTCCATAGCACTTAACCCTGTGCATTCGTATGGCACCATAAAAGTAGATGGATATGTAAATGTGAGCAGTTATGGGGAGTCCAATATTTCCAAACTTCCAGGTAGAAGAAAGGAGTCAAAAAGTGATTCTTGATTTTAACTGAAATCATTCCTTTATACCAAAGATTTGGTGATCTTACTTAAATAGGTAAACTCAGCAAATAGGTAAGATCACCATATCCTTGGTATCATTATAGCACAGAGAGTTCAGTTCATATTTGACAGGTCTACATATTTTCATCCATATGACAACAATAAGTGTACCTACATCTTCTCTATCTTTTAATTCCACATAAGATTGAGGTTCATTGTTATACCAAGCCACATTACCCAGCCAGCACAAGGTGGCGAATATCCCTAAGTGAATGGATACTATCCCTACAGTTAAGGGACAAGTCATCTGGTGGGCGGATGGGATATCTCTAAGCAAGGGATATGATAGGGATACAATCGGAAGGATGAAGAGATATAAGGCAGATGAATGTCCGCATAGAAAGGGATATTTGCTGTGTTAGGATAGTATTACGTGCAGTTGTGTGGCAATCACCCCTTAACCCCGGTCACCAATAGGCTACGGCTAGCCAATCAGGGCCCATGTATCATTAGTAAACGATTTTTGTACTATCTATTGGCAGCTCAATGCTCAAGGGCTCACACGGACCAACTTCCATTCTGGAACAGGGCCCCACAATACATTTTGTGAATTCACCATCTAAACTGAAAACACAGAACACCCAGAAAAAGAACAAGTGGCGCATTTGCACAGCCATCAAAAGTTGGTACCTACTCAAATTAAACAATGCAAAAATCCTTATGAGGGATATCAAACAATAAAGAAAACAAAAGAAATTGCATAAATTAGTTTGACACACAATTTATTTACAACAATGATAGAGGCTGTGTAATTGACAATTCTGGTGGCAAGTTCAACAATGCCGGGCAGGCTAGTAGCTTCCAAGATTCCCTCGAGTGGATTATAAATGATCTGTAAAAAATTTACATGCAATAGATTCATCACTTTCCATCGCTGTAGTCTTAAAAATACTTCGTAAGTACATAATTTAAATAAGAGTAGCAAAGAGGATCACGTGATTTGGGTATTTATGGCGACTCATGTAAATTTTGACCCTGTTTACTAAAAACAGGAAATTCATGTACACTATTAGAGGACCAATTTAATGCGGTAACATCATAAACAATGACGTTAATATATTTCGAGTACTTAAGGGGTTAAAACTAGAAACATCATAAAGCACATCTGGAACTCTTCACACAAAAAATATGGCGGCTATGCTGTTAAACAATACTCAAAACAAATTCATTCTCTAACATAACTTTTATCATAACTTTTATGCATGACACATTAATAAACACAAATTAATTCCAAGCTCACTATACAGATCAAAATCATTTTCAAAAGCAATTTGGGAATAATATAACTTATCACAGCAATATTATGTTTTTAATTGAGTAGCTTTCTGGGAAATAACGCGTACCATCAGAATTTCACCATTCATAAGAATTCAGAAGAATTAAGTCTTACCTTACCTAAAATGACACGAACAGAGTGTCCTTTGATTGCTCCATAAATGCAGTAAAGCAAAGTTCACCCATGGGCAATCAGGCAATGTGCATTCACTCTCCGTTTGTCTTCTCTCAATATTTAAACTCCGCACACCATGGTAGGAGGACTATTGAAGTCACACTCGCATATATCATGTTGATTGCTCCTAGGCAAGCTCAAATAATTAAGATACTGACGTTACAGCTCCAAAAAACATTTTACAAATTTATTGAATTATTTTTCATCTCAAATGTATGTTTATATACCAATTTATGAGTAATAATGCTCAATGCGAGAGAGTTGACTTACGTCAATGGGACAGATAACACTGGTTGGTTGGTTGGTTGGAGTAAATGGTCATTTTTGTCACAACCATTTCATAACTAATAAAAAGTCAGTCTTTTAATATATATTTCTATTAATGATCACATCAAATCAAAATTTGGCCAGGAGAAATGTTGTCTTCAGTATAATGTTAAAAAATAACCATCTAGGTATATACGTTTTTTAGCTAAATTTTTCCATCCGAAAGACTTTTTGTGGCCAGGTTGGGATATGTTAGAGATAAAAAAGGGAGCAGAGCACATATCTGTAACTTATCCCAATTGTACACTGAAGCAAATATCCCTTGTGCTGGTGGGGTAAGTGTGGTAAGAGCTAAATCACTATCATTACTTTTAAAATTTCGTTCAGAGAACAATGTGTAAAACATTATTCCATCATTACCAAGCTGATAAATTTTGGAGGTCAGTAAAATTAGCTACAATTTTGGAAATAATTGCCATGGTGGCATTATTGGTAGGAATCAGTAAATTTTCTATGAATTGTACAGTGAACATGTAATTTTTTTTTGGATTGCAGGTGAGAAACAATGATAATGATGAGTATAAGGTATGCCTTCTCAATGGGAAATGGGGTGCAATGATCAATCATTCTCTTGGTGTGCTAAAAAATATTTGATCAATTCATTGCAATTAATTTTTTTCTGATAGCTGAAAAAAACCTGTGTCACAGAAGTGTAACATTCTTTTTTATATTTTCAGGAGGCTGCTTGAGAGCTCTTGGTTCAAAAGTATTTTGGATGAAATCATCACAGAAGGCACCCATGGATGTGTACTAGGTCATTCCTCAGTCAATGGAACTATTGTCTCTTGCTTAGAAAATTAACCACCCCTCTGCTTTCAAAACTTGACGGAGGAGAAGGCATTCATTAGTAATTATTATTTCCTGCCTAAACTTGGAGAAAATCAGTATGAAATTGGTTTAAGGGTTCTATAATGGCCAGATGATAAGAAAACCAGGGTTCAACAAAGGGAAAGTTTACAAAATAAGACTATGACAAGATTCACTCATCATCGACCCTCCCTTATAATGCAAAGAGAGGAACAAACAATTTGCAAACCATAAGATTTGCCAACATGCAATGTTCCTTAAGGGCTAATGACACAATTATATGAGAAATCTTGTTTCGATTAGCAGGAGAGTGTTTGGTTCATATACAAATCCAACAGATATTGATGACAAAAATGTATCTCGATGATGAAGAGCACAAGAGAAAATGCCACTATTTATATTTTAGTCCTTGATGTTTGATGCAATATTGGTATATGTGGCCGAGTTGCATTACTGTTTGATTTAAGGTTCAGAGTTACTTTAATTTGTATAATATGGTTCGATATTCCCATTTCGTCCTGGAAATGATGAAATTCTACTGTGTTGCAGTTACAGGCATTGACGGAGAGCCAATTGATAAACCATGCATTTAGGTGAAAGAATGCATTACTTTTTAAATAACTTTCAAGTTCATCCAATTATCTTTAAATAAAGCACTTCAGCAAAAATAAAAAATGTTGCTTTTAATTATGAATCAAATTTATTATCCTGCCTTTGAACCTTTTTATCCCTCCATTGTCCTTGTAAAAACCCATAAAACTTGATATCTCAGTTTCAATGCCCAATATTATTGGTAATGGACTATACTTCAGCAGAACTGTGCCCTCTTGTGATGTCAATGACAGGATTCAGCCAATGTACCATAAGTTCCTCACATGGAATTGTGTGAAAAAAGTTTATATTGCTTCTGTGATGAGCACATAGTGATCGAGTTATGATGTAATGATATGCATTTAATTTTGAACTCTTAATAACACATTATAGAAACTAGTTTTCATGAAGCGTATAATAAGAAGGTCCTTAGATAAAAAAGTAGAAATAGAGATGCTACTTTGTTCTGGCTAGGCCACACCTCGAAGACTGTGAGCATTTGGGACCCTGGTCATAAAGATATAACCAAAATTATTAACTAAATACAAAGAAAAGCTGCACACTTCGTTTAAAACTGCTACAAGCAAATTTATAGTGTCTCACAGCTTTGCAGTGCAGGTGGTGTCATACCCCACTGTGGTTATGCACTTAAACCAAATTGAGTTTAAAATCAAATGCAAATGAGAAAAACCCTGTAAAATGAATGTCAAAACTGTTGAAAATCAGATGCAAAAGAGAAATTTTTACCTGAGTAGCGTTGCCTTTGACCCCATGCACGACTGAAAATATGGCTCTCAAATCGGCGAGTCTGGATATGTAGTCTCCCCTTGCAAGTTTTTAATTAGTTGGCTCACTTTTCCTCCCCGTCCAGCAAGGCACATTTGCCTCCTTTTTATGAGAAGAATTTTTTTACGTTTACTCGAAATTACACATTGACAAGTCAATCCTGCTGTTATTTATGTTTTTAGGACCACTTCTCAATGCATATTTTGTGGAATTTTCATTAGATAATGTGTGATAAATAATCAGGTGGCTGTTTCACTCAAGAATAGTGTAACGCTTTAGAATAGTGTGTGGTGATCAGATTGTCGCCTAAAACAGAGTCGCTCCTAGGCATCAGTCTCACGTTCAGAATAGCAAAAATCATCGTTGACACTATTCTTGGGAACGGAAGTGTCACATAAGCTATTTCTGGCTCTTAGCGATAATGCTATCTCATTCAGAATAGCAGCCCATAAGTCGAAGAACTCTTGTGGCTAATTTAGGAGGAGTGAAAATTCATGACTTTCCTTGGTATTGATTTGTCTTTAGAGTGATTTCATTCCAGTTTCCATTTGAATATATGCTTATTTCAACCTTCAATGAATATTTTTAAATCCTTCAATTTATGTAAATACTTCCATGGCCACTCTAACTGCAATAGCTGTTTGGCCTCACCAACAATTTTATTTCATCTTTATCCATTTTTTATTGTTGCCGATGAGCATCTGATCTTTCTTATGTCTTTTTTGGACTTGCTCACAACAGCTTATTCCGGGGCTTCCCAAGGACCTTTTTCCTTCAGGTCCTCCCGTTGCACTTTATTTCGGCATCGATTCTTCTTCTCGTTTGTAGACATGACTGCAACCCATCTCAGACATCTTGATTTTTTAGAGCTATACTATCCAGCCCTCAGCAGATATTTTAGTGGGCATGCCCAGATATTTTAGTTGGCACGCCCACTAAAATATCTGCTGAGGACTGGATTGCAATACTACCAGAGAATATGAATACTCAGAGTAACTCCCCTTATAAAAATGATGGAGTCCTGGGGATTCGTAAGGACTCACATAGTCTCTCTCAGAATCCTTAAGACTCATAAGGACCTATAGAGATTCATAGTTACTCCAGGAGGATCACAAGGATTCTCAGTCTCCATGAAATTAAAAATTTTTGCGATCTCCGCATTCGGAGAAAAATAGGATATTTAAAAATAATTTCTGAACTATTATATCTCTGAGATTTAACTGAAAATTATTAGTTCTATTAATAATATCACGATTTCAAGATATCCATCAATCACATATCGTAATTCGTTTATTATCTACTTCTAATGTAAAAACGTGCGCTCTCCGCCCACTTGCGTCGGGCAGACTTATAAAATTTTATTATTATCCCCCATATACAAGTGAATACTGTTTGGAAATGATTTTTCCTAGAAACTTCTACTTATTATGAGTGAAAAGAGATTGATCCCTGATTATGTTTTATTGTAGCGTCTTAAGTTTGTTAACTTAGTTTGAGTCTTGACAGGTGGGGAGGCGCAGTGGCTAAAGGTAGGCGCCGCAGGCCCACCGGACACTATTCCCACCCCCTAACCCTCCCCAACTTCTCTCCTTCCCCCATTTATGGGGGTGAAGGAGGAAGAAAGGGATCGCCTCATAACCCCCTCCCCCCACCGGCTGGGATTCCCTGGCAGGGGTTTGGCGATCAGTCTTGCTGGGTTATATACCGAAAGCGTGAGGGATTTTCCCCGGTGGATGAGCTGAGTTCTAAGGACAAAGGACACTGATCTTATTGAATCGGTTATGAAGGTTTTATGGCGGAGGGGTGATAAAACAAAATGGGGGAAAAGTGGTCACGGCGCTGATACAAAGAGTTTGAGGACACTATGGTGACCACTGGTGCACAGGGATGGAGGCCTCTTCCGACGAAGGGGGGATCGGGAAAAACCGTGATCCTTTGTAAATTGTTAATCCGATATGCATCAACCAAGGAGGAGGGTAAGGGTGCCCAATAGACTGCAGGCTGGGCTCTCATGCAGTGATGGAAAAACAAAAATTCCCATCCCCTATTCTTTTCTCCTTGTCTTTTGCTTTGCGTGAATGTAAAATTGCGTAATGTATATACTTCGAGGACGATAACCTCAGCATTTCCCCTGGTGATCCTTTGGTCGCGATCTTGACAGTGAGGGAGGGAGGTGGCGGCGCAGTGGCTTATGGTAGGCTCCGCATTTCCACCGGACACATAGCATGTTAGCTGTTCAGATATCCGTGAGTTTCATTTTTCCGCTTATTTCAACATTAACCCTTCACCGGTGACGTCCGGTATAACAGACCGCTGCAATTTTGAAATTAGGAATATTTTCAAATAGTTATTTTCAAAACGCCTGTAGTTCTTGTTACCTTCGTATTTTTGTGTACTAAGGTTGTAGCAACCTCAAAAGTTAATGAATAGATCCTGTTTTTCTGTAAAAAGGCATTTGCATTTAATGAGCGGTCTGTGAGACCTTACGTCACTAAATTGGAAAATCAGTAGTCACTTAGATGGTGGATATGATTCCGAAAGAGGCTAAAAAGGAAAAACCTATGCGATTGTACAAGTATAAGAATAAAGATCTCCTTGTTTGTATCATTTGGTATTCACGCAATGAGCATTATTTATTTATTGATTTTTGTGAAATACATTCGGTAAGACAGAATGGTTACTCAAGGCGATACTGGTGATGCTCGCAAAATAAAAAAATCCTGCTATTTTGGAAATTTCACGCTCCTAGCCCTATAAATGAGAAACATGCTAGAGATTTTGTTAACAATTATAATGAAACCGTGGTTAATTGCCTGCTATTGGGTCATTATGCCTGTATTCCATGTAAGCAATACGCAGGTTACGTACGTTGGGAGAATTACTTTGAATCCCGAAATAGTGCGCGCCCACGCCTCGCTTGTGATATTCATTTGTGCCCTTCTTTGGGCAATTGACCTCTTGTTTAGTCTTTGGGATACGTGCAATTCAAAACGAAGAATTTTTACAGTGGGAAGAAATGGAAAAGGGCCAGGGAAAAACTGTGTGCAAAACAAGTCATTCACAGGACGTAGTAGTATACTAACTTCTTGAAACCATGTATATTTGAAATGTCCAACGACAATATTCATTCTACATTCTAGGAATATTCTAATATACCATACGACATCATTCCACAAATAATAAAAAAAATAATAGAAACATACAAAAAATAAAAATAATGAACCTGGCTGTATATTTACCGCTCTCTTTTTGGGCCTAATGAGGGATTTATAAAGTAGGTGCTAGAAATATCCTCAATTTACCAAGCAATTTTAGCTATGTAGTCACGAGAAGTCAGGAAAAAATGTACATGTGAAGTTTCTGATGCATTTAAAGGGATCCCACATTAAAACCATGAACAATTCAGAATGAATGATATTTGTTCAAAAGTAGTTCAAATGAAAACCATTTCACAAGAACTATTTTCTAACATTCCTTCAGGGTTCATATGTTATTCATTCAAAAACAGTTCATGTGCGATTCATCTACTTTGAACAATCTATGAAGTATTCCAATGAATATTCTTTGCACTATCTGTGAGTGCCATTTGAACGTTCATTAGAAGTCCTTCTTGAATGATCTTTGATCGTTTTAATAGTGCTCACTGAACATTCTTTGACCATCTTTAGGACAATAAATTCCTCACTGGGATTTGATTAAATACTTAAAATTAGAAGAAATTTCTCGCATGCGTTGGTAAAATGTAATAAAATAAGTTATAACGTGAAATAAACAATTGAATGCATTCGATAAGGAGAAAAAATTAATTATTTATGCTATTACATGCTGAAATGCTTGTAATTACATCATGGTAGGATAAGTATGCCGCCGTCCGATTTCCAGCCGGCGTCCGCCCCCGATAGTTTATCCATCGGCACACAGGTCTACTTTCGACTGCTCTCACATTATGCGATCCTGGTGGCACTGGCTCCACTCTTACCCGGCACCCCTCCCCCACTGACTCCTTCAGACGAAATACGACGGGTAGATAATGTGAATCTCCCTCGCCAGATTGGACGATGATCGCAGACCGCCAGCACGACCTCCTATGCATACATATCCCAAGACAGCATGAACAGTGAAATCCCCCCCCAAGACTGCCCAACACCGCAGCTGTGACTCACGGAACTTGATCCGGCACATTTTTTTCGGAAAATAGATGATCAAGTTATAATAGTAATCTTATATCTCATTTTTCAGAGTCTCTTACAAAAGGATATTTAGTTAACCCCTCCCTCCCCCCCCATTCCAACTGAATCAAAGAATGTTTTTGTTTCCCCATTCGAATTGAAACTTTTCTTCTGCCACTTGGTAATGAATACCGAGAGAATCCCGACGGATTTTATCAAGAAGCAGGGTTTTCGCTCTGCTCAAAATTACGGATAAGGTGCTTCACTGAGTCAACATATTCCCAGAACCTTCTCAACTGTCACTTAACTAGGCGCTCTTGGTAAAAAATTAGAACTATCAATGTCGGTTTCCTAATTTCCACCGACGCTGTGTACGTTTGCTATAATTTCGCGGTATTGTCGCATAGACCAATTTATCGCGAGCGTAGCTTGGATCTTAATCGTCCGTGCGGTTCCTGAAGGGACCACCAAATGTACTTGCGAATGGGCGAGCAGTCCCTCCAGGGGACCACTGAGGCATTCGTTGATTCAATTTTTATTATCACTTTCGTCCCTGAGATAGGTGAAACGTTCGCGATTGATTTTCCAATCGTAAGGGACATGATGTTCTGATAGAGATTATTCTTACGTCTATTATTTTTAAGTACGGTGCTATTACTGACGCTAATTCTTCATAAACTCGGATGGAAATTTCATCGGGACCAGGTGATTTCTTGGAGTTAATGGATTTGAGGTGACGGTGTTATTCTGAGGGCATGAAGTATAGAAACTTTGAAAAAAGGTGTTAAGGATATTTTCTTTTTCTAATCTATCGCCAACTCTTTCTCCTTGACCGTTATTTAATGACGTTACTGCAGATTTTTTCCCTTGAACCTCCCTCATGTAAGACTGCCTTGGGGTTATCTTATAAAAATTCATCTAATATTTTACTCTTGAATTCCATTAGTGCTTTTCTCAAGGCCACTTTTGCTGTTATTTTTTCTCTCTTATATTTATCATAAGTTTTCTCAAATTCCTCGTCGGGTAGATCCTGAGAGGCGTTCTTCATTTTCAGGCGTAGGTACAAGTTTCGTAGTCGCTTGAGATATTTCCGGACGTCTGCATTATACCACCTAGTTTCCGTATTGAATTTTATTCAGTTTACTTGGTATTGCGTCATTAATGGCTAGTATCGTGATGTTACTAAAAGTATTCCATGCGTCATTTGTAGTATGGTTTTGGCTTAGATCACTAACCTTATTATACGAGGTCGATAGTTCCTTTTTTAAGCAATCGAAATCCGCCCTGTGGTATAAGTCGACATTTCTTTTTGTGGCTACCCTTTTGTCAGTATGTATATGAAATTTAGCACTAACTGCTTTGTGGTCACTAATTCCGTTCACTGTTTTAACATTAAGGACGCTCTCAGTTATGCTTGCCGCCAAAAGATCTAAAACGCTCTTTCCTCTCGTGGGTGTTGTTACTAATTGATGCAAAAAAGAGAATACATATAAGTAACTTTCATAAGTCAGATGGAAGTGTATGTATTCCTCGTGAAAGAACTAGGCGCCTAGAATGCAGTCGGTCAAGGGAAAGATGGTGGCTCTAAATAACAATCCTAGATAAAAAATACAGAGGAAAGGGTACGACAAAGAGGAAACGAGTGCTTTCTTGCGTAATATTCCCAATAGTGACGGCTGTGACGCCTTAATTTAGGCGACAAAAGACAGATAAATTTGTCGCGCTTCATCCAAATGATGCATGCATAAGCAATGCGAGATACAATCGTGCTTATTTTCTGATCGTATACGTCTTTTCAAATATCTTGCCTCCGAATGAAATATTTTCAGTTAAACGTAGAGCAATGAGACCATTTCTAATCATTTCATGTACATTGAACGATACGAAGTCGCTCGCGCCGGTGCATATACTCCGATGAAATTCGTCATGAAAAATCTATAGTTCACTCAAATCCGAACTCTGAAATTTTCTCATGTGATCTGTAATGGTGAGGCTGGAAATGAATTCCGATGATTTCTGAAGTTTTTCTTTGACTATATCTGAAGTTAAAATTGAGAGGCGAGAATTAAAAAATGCTTATCTCTGTTTCTAATTTCATATTATGAGCTTCGCAGTTCACTCCAGTGATGTTTGACCTTCGCATTGATGGATATCAAATTCTTTAAATTAATGTCCGAGCTTCACTTTGATAAGTTTTGAAGATTACTTTGGTGATGTTGAAGTTTACTTTCAAACGTTAAAATCACAAAAATTATCTCGATGCTCTAATTTGGTTAACTCCGTTGTTAAATTCGGTAAATGTAGAGATATTTAATGGTCAACCTCTCTTTTTTTGTATCCAGTATAATGTTATATTTTCTCTTTGTTATTCCTGAGTTAATCTTCGGTAAAACGAAATATTCTTAGAAAGATGAGGTCTTAAATCAACTCCATTGATCTGAAAAACGCTGCATTGTATTCCGCAATGTTCGTTTCCATTCTTCATTGCAGATTGGTCATATAATTACTTAAAACAAATTAATGAGCTCTCATGTTTTACCATGGTAATGTTGAAGTTTAACGCCCATACATTTAAAACTCTCTTAAATTATCTCTTAGCTTAGTTTTGGTGAGCTCCAAAATTAACTATGGTAATGTGAAAAGTTTTTCGAAATTCTATAGCTTACTTCGGTGATTTGAAATTTTGTGACCCAGATGAGCTCTGAAATTCACTCTGCTGATCAGCAGAGATACTTAGATATTGCTGATTATTCACTACGGACCAAAATTAGGTGTATATTAAAGACCGCTTCTTTTATGGAGGCTGCGTTTCATTCTCGCTCAATGTACTCGAGCCTCGCCCATCAGGTTTCGCGCAAAGCCGTCTCCCGTCGCTCCTTCCCCTTTCCTCACCACCTCGCTCTCCGGCGGAGGTATTCCCTCCCAAGGATCCTCTCCCCCCTCCTCGCCCCTCTACCTCCCCTCCCTTCCCTTCCCTCTCACTCCTGCCCCTCCACCTCTCAGTCGCCACCCTCTCCCCCTCCCTTCCACTTCCTCCCGCTCACATCCCCACATCTCACAGGATCGCCTCATCCTACTTGCCACCGTTCAAGCGTATCATTTCCTGGCGCCTACCCCTGTTCATTCCAAGTAATATTGCGCTTCTATACGTGGCATCGAGAAACTGATGCAACCATTAAAAGAGGGGGTATACATTAATTTAAAAATTTACCTGCATACTCAGTGAATATACTTATAGTTTCACTGAATACACTAGATGCTCTCTTGAAGCGAACCCTATGCTCCATCTAGCTCACACGATTAGGACAACCATTTTAATAGTGTCCGGGGTACATCTGCCAAAGCTCTAGAAGCGGGTCTAGATATTTCGTCTGTTTCTTCACCTCTTTTGCATCCACATCCGCTTAAGCAGGGGTCGAGAAATCAACCACGAACTTAGGGCGCGAAATGTGGTCGAAGAGAGCGATATCAGGCTTGATCGACTTCGTATGCTTGGTGGTGGAGAATGAGTGATTCCATCAGATGGTCCTCGAATATAGCTACGTTATATTAGGTAAATGCACCGCAGAGCTGACAGGTTTGAAATATTTTTTTCCTGCGATCGGTGGGAGACCATAGGAGCTGCCAATGTGACTCTGAAGTACGTCGGTTTTTCGACTGGTAGGGAAGCCTTTCAGTATTTGCTCCCCAATGCATCTTTAGCAAAAATGATTACATTTTATCCCCCATTACGATTTTGTTGAAGACGAATTTTCAGGATAAAGGACCAAACATTCACGAATAAGTTCATTGATTAACGAGGGCTAAATAACAATAATAAAAAATTTAATCCACAGAATGAACTGGGGCAGCAAATCCGCGCAATCCTTAAGAAGTAGCCACCTTTCTACCAAACTGGTACTAAAATGATATTCTAAACTTCTTTACATTTATGCAATCCGACAACTGGAGGGAGGGAGACAATTGGCGGAGTTAGGCAGTTGAATGCTCTACAGCTAATGCAAATATAATTTCTTTCCAACCGCAATACCAGCGCTAAGAAATTTCTTCATCATTGAATAACATTTGGTTAAAATTAATTTCTTGAAACCTCCCGCAACGCGAATTCATATACACACGTTTAAAATATCCGCACCAAACAACGCCTGACGTGGTGGAAAGGTTCATTTTTACGCATTTTCAATTGAAGACCGTTATCACAATTTTCTCCGGGTATGATCGAAAGCTAGTAAAGATAATGCACCGGTATTAGCCATTGATTTCAAATTTTATCGTTGTAGGCTTCCCTTTGTAAGTCTCTCAATGTTCATAATCATAAAAAATGTATTACTTAACACTTTTCACAATCTTTTTATAGCAAGATAATTTTCACCATTTACGCCGTGAATGTACAGAATAACTCGGATTGCGTCGTTTTTTCGACCATCATCGGCGCCTAACGATGCAATAATTCTGGGAAACGCGTCGTGATAACAAAATATTTTAGGAAAGCAATAAGTATTGTACTTCATTACGAATACGAACTATTTATTCTACTTCATCATAGAAGCCGTGATGAAGCCGAGTTGTTATCTAAATAAAACAATGTAATTGTTTTGGCAAGATGATTTACCGTTTTCTACAGTTCGATGTATTTTATCTTAAAATTTGGTGTACGCCAATTGCTTCAGGGAAAGATACGTGAAGGACTTGAGGTTTTCTTCTGAATGGGTGAAAATTCGAAATTTGAATTTTGTTTAATTTGAATTACGCACGTCTTTAGAAAGTCGTATGATTTCTTACAATAAAGGCACATGTTTATTAATCTTGGGAAATTCCCAACTTGGTCGGTTAATTAAATGATATTACATCTTCCATGAACTGCTGGCATGCAGTTCCGTAAGATTCTCGGATCGCTCAGGGAATCAGCGCCGCGAGTGGCGACTTGGGTGAAACTAATAAAATGCGCGGGGCCCTGGCAGCACTTTCATTGGCCGAGTCGGTAATCTTCTCTGTATAGTCCATGTTCACGGCTTTGCGAACGAAATAGATACGTAATTTCTTTGTTTTCATTATGCGCAGGCTGATTTTCGACATTTTTCGAGGGGTCTGACGTCAAAATGTTCTGTCCGCACCACGGAGTAGGATGTCCTACTCCGTGGTCCGCACGTCCGCCCTCCAGCGCAATTTTTCGCGCAGCGATCGTGGGGCTCGTTTGGGAATGGAAGTGCCAAGAGAGTGGCCGTACCTATGTGTACCCAGCTATATGGGACGTAAAAGAAAAATAGGTGTGTTATTTTCATGAAGAATAGATTGAGATTTTATTTTAAATCTATGAAGTAATCCTTAAATAGTTAATTGGAATTCCGGAAATACGACTACTGCCCTCTCGTAGTGCTGTTTTCTCTGCCCCCTCTGTTCTTCACGCCAAGTCACATTTTCGTTACTTATCGGTAGCTTTCGGTCATGGTGACTGATCACGTGGATAACGTTGGCTGGGATGCGGTAGGTTGTGGCGGAGATGCAGTCTATTCGGGCATGGAAAGGTTAGTGACGCAATTATAGCCCTTAATGATCGACCACCCTGTCCAAAATACTGGCTTGATACTTACATTAACTCGAGGGGAAAGGCACTTAAGGCGGTGATAAGTTGAGATGGATAATGAATGAAATTTTCATCTCGGTTGCATGGGGAATCCGTGAGCACTTTAACGAAAACTTACGTATTGGTAATTTGTTTGTTTCTTACATTCACTAGTTAATGTATTGCGTCGTTCCTGGTGCGTTGTTTCTGGTGTCATTGCGTTGAATGTGATTCATTCTTGAAATGTTCGGTAGGTTACTGAGGAATTTGTCATAGTTATGTTCTCGAAAACTTTCATTTACGCCCATCAATCGCTTGGGATACGAATATACGATTTCGAGTAGGAAGTACTGGCGTTAGAAACTTGTGGAATTAAAATGAAAGTGTTTGTTTAGACTATGGTTTGTGATATCACTAAGTGCTCAGGTGATTTGTAGAATGGCATTTAGATTCTCTACAGAGAGAAGACAAAAACAGGCGTTGATGAGTTAAATATGGACTCATAAATATGTTCCATTCGAATGTTTGAAGATCACTCTTTCTGAATTTGTACTTGCCCTCACTCATTGCAAGACTGAACTAATCATTAAATTATAAATTTTCGAAAAAGTGGTCACGCCACAGTTCTCCACTTAATCAAACATTTTCATTATGTGAGAGAAGGTAACATTGGCGATGAGTAAAATGTGGACTTAAAAATTATGTTCCATTCGAATGTTTAATGATAGCGATCTAGCTACGTTGTATCGTGTAAATACAGAAAACATTGGCCGCGTATATTTCAACGTTTTGCGACAGACCAATGATAAATGTTTGAAAAGGGATTTGCAATTTTTTTAAATGATTCGTTATAATTTCATGTACTAATGGGTTACTCCAGAGTTGTGTATCGTCCCGCATGCGGATCGGGGCTTTAGCCGGAAGGTGGGGTCATTACCCCCAAATCTTCGTCCTCTTCAGAGCATCAATGAAAGAGCCCGGCAATTGATGGTGAACTTAATTGTCCCAATAACTTCAAAGCATGTATTAGCAAGAAATAATTAGTATAGAACTGACGAGAGCTGCGATTATCGCTCACGAGTGTTGTCGGGTATTCCTTGCTAAGCAGCAGGAGGCGCCTAAGCGGGCAATAGGAAGGTATGTGAAAGCTAAATGATGTGACTTCGTACACCCTACTGCATTCCTACCTACATTTTTGACCAAGTTGCTTCCTCCGTACCGTACTGAAAAAGTCTTATGGCGACTGAATGTGACAATGTTCAGGTTAAAAATCGTCGATGGCTAAGTTCATTGAACACCTCTCTCCCGCGGTACCTATGGGCAACTGGACGTGAAACGTTTCGAAGTAATACTCGATACCGACCCAAGAAATCTGTGATTAGCTTCGTTATTGTTTCGTGGGAAGATGAGAAGTCGTTGCATGGAATACGTACCAATAAATGGTTTCCAAATGCTCGTTGGTCTGTCTGATTTTTTGTCACATTTTCGAATTCTATTTCAAAATATTTCTCGGTAAATGTCCGCTTCCGTCACACACCTTTGAAACACTTTATTCCCGGAAATAGGTGATATAAAGGAAAATGACTGTAAAATAGTTCTTGAAAAATCACAGTACAAAACAAAAGTCACAGCAAAGTTGTTAAGCCACAGGTTTTTGAGATATTCACGTAAGAAAATGACCAATTTTCGTCATTTTTTCGGCGCCATTTTCTCAGTTTCGCGAAAGCTCCGACAGGGATATTTCTACCTTCACCTCCAAAGTATACGCTTAATACGTCTCAATATGCCTACAATTTTTTTCCACCCTTCAAATCACTAACCGTCTCGAGGGCGTTTTTTTTCTAGAAAAAATGCGTCTCTACGTGCCTACACCTACTATTTCCACCCTTCTAATCACCAACCGCCTCGAGGGAGATTTTTTCTAGAAAATATACGTAGTACCTGCGTGCTCACGCTATTTATTTCCACCCTTACAATCACCAACCGTCTCGAGGGAGATTTTTTTTCTAGAAAATATGTCTCTGCATGCCAACACCTCTTATTTTCACCCTTCTAATCACCAACCGTCTCGAGGGAGATTTTATCTAGAAAATGTCTCAATAACATGGGACGGGAGATATTAGTGGGTAAATGCAACTCAGCGACTGTCGCGCCGCGCTGCGGTCAAAAGTGGAAACAGTGCAATGGCGGCCGGGAAAAACGTCACCTCCTGCTTTGAAAATTTCTTATGTATCGTACATTACTTATTCCCCCAAAATAAAATTATCGCTAGATACTGGCATCTTTATAATTTTTGTCACATAAATTTCGTGGCGATACGCTATGTGGAAAGGGTCGAAAAAATTTTTTGAAAGATGTGTGATGGAAGCGGACATTAACCTATTTTCCATCTATCCCGCTCTATCATAAGTTTTATTTATGCATTTTATGATTCTTAGTAATGACTTTCATTTGTATATAGTTACCTTAAGTGATGCGTCATGTTATTAGATATGCCAGTGGTTGTGGCTGCCTCCATGTTGGAAACATTCGATGTGTCTAAGGGATGCACATCTTGTGCAAACCTTGGTTAGATTCTTCAAATAAAAACTGGTGAATAAGATAGTGATACCTTTCTTTTGACAAGAGATCGTTCCTTTGACAAGAAATCAAATTACTTGATTAGAATTAGTTGTAATAAATATTAAAAGTTGTTAGCATCGTAAGTTACTCAAATTGTAATGTCTCTTCAATTTATAGGAACACTATTTTTCCACCTTCTTCACATATTGTCGGTTATAAGTGCAGTGAATGTAAATGTAGGCTGCTAAGATGGCTGTGTATGCAGTGGTCTGAGTGGCGTCTGTGTTTGTCAGTTACACCTCTCCCAGAATTGTGCCTATGATGAATGATGATAGTGTGATATGCTCGAGATGATAAAGACAGAGGAGGGATGAATACATCTATTCCAGAATGAACTCGTGGAAGCCTCACAGTCGCCACTCAGCATCTTCTTGAGAAGCTGTCATTTGTTGAAATGTTGAAGTTGGGCATACATTTTGTTCAAAAGTGATCCACAGTAAATAGCGTGTATTTGGAATGCTGCTTTCAGCTGTTAAAATTTGTTCACTGCCTCTCTTGGACCACTCTGTGCAATGGGGACCCTGTTAGTGACCTATGTTCTCATGGCATGAGTTATTTGAACATGTTTGCTTCCTCCAAGGTGCCTGGTGCTGTTAACTTAAATCTTGTGACACATTCCCCTATGCACCCCAGCTGTAATGTCTCCATCAGTAAATTATGTTCTCCTTTAGTGCTGGGGAAACTCCTGCACTATTTATGTGGAAGGGGATGTGGAGGAGAAATATGGCTGATGTTGGAAGTGTTGCATTCATTAAATGTAATTTCTTATTGTATACTTGTTTGTGTGATTCAGTCATCAGGAAAGGAGAGATAGCCTTTCACCACCCTGCAGAACCATGGAGAAGTGGAAAATCTCAAACTAGGCTGAGTGGAGGGATTGCTGAGTTCTTTCGGTGATCTTAAACTTGTTCAATCTCCCTCTCGCTTGCTACTCTAGCTCCTTGATCTCTTTCACTCTGCGTCCTTCCACGTCTGATGTTTTCCACCATGCTTAGTAATTATATAGGGTTCTCCTGTGATACTTTGCCGTTAGGTCAGTGTTCTTTCACTTTTTCGCTCTGTCTATCCTTCAATGCAATTTTTTTCTACCCACCTCTGTGTATTTTAAAACTGCATATAATTTCATGAGGATGGGATATCTTGCATTCTTTAGTTGCTGGTGGAATATTATTCCATTTCCAAGGTGGTGTGTGCTTGGCTAAGTTTTTGGAAGTATTACGACTTGACATGGTTTGGTGAGATTTTTTTCCCTGGTCATCGCATAGACAAATATTGGATTTTTATTTTTCAAAATTAAGCTATAGTTAGACTCTGGAGTAAATAAATATTATAACATTAATGGTTCATACATTTTGTTTTCTATCACTGCAATTCTCTCTAAATAACTAAGCATAAGTGCTTAGGTTTTTGATGGAGGGAAGGATTTTGAGAAAGTCTACCAGCTGATTTTCTGATGTCATTTTTCTGTCAAAATTCCTATTTTTGAAACCAAGTCTTTGTGGAGTGCTTACCTGCTTCATTCCCCATGGAATGTGTATGTTACTATTAGGCAATAATGTTGAGGAGTCTCTTGGAATGAGAATGATATTTTTATCATTGGTAAACCGGTATCTTATATTTAGGCCAACTTCCAGGACGATAATGCTAAACCCTATCTTACTAAAAGTGCTTAATCCAACCCATGAACTGCACTTACATTTTTAAAAAGCCACCCAGTAATTTAGAAATGGTTATTTTGTAGTATTATTAGGTTTAGTTCATTTTGGATTCTGGGTTTGTCTTAAAGTAGATTTTATAACTTGTTTAATTGGCTGGTAATGCTCACATGTGCAATATTTATGAAATATAAGTCATGAATACCCATTGGATACTTAAGCAAATAAGTCTAGGATGTCAAAATGTATGAAGTATGTGTAAAAAAATTGAGCAGAGAAAGCATATGGGAATACTAATAATATAATAACTTCCCAAAGTTCCAAAAAATGCTAATGAAATAAAATGATATACAGCTTGGTTTGGATAAAAAATAAAATTGAAATGGGATGTTCTCCACGCTAAAATAGTGAAAATGCCTGTACCTGATAATTCGTGTCAGAAATTTTTTTCCTCAGATTGGTGGTGCTTCCTCGGTGGACCTGTAGATTCTGTAGGACTTTCTTGTATACGTTATCCCAGATCTCATAAATAAATGACCACAGCATTAGATGCGCCTCGATATTTTGTTGTATGGGGCATGTTAATCTGTGGGCAAGGTCTGCACATCTGGAAATCTCAGCCACTCGGGTCATCTTCATGGTCTGCAGGTCTTCCCAGGAATGAGTGGCCTTCTGGATTCCTTGACTCTGGAGCAGGAGATTGCAGTGTCATGGAAGGGGTATTGTATTCACTCAAACCTAAAATGCCTCTGTATCTAAGACTGCCCCATTAATGAATGACTCTTGAAACAAAAAAATACTCCTAACTTTACCTCATCAGTGAAAGATTAAGTATTTTGTCCTTCATTTTTCTTTAATGATTTTATTTGTAGCATAATATGCCGTATGGATATATTTGACATACAATCATTTGGATATTAAAGTAAATCCTAGGTTTGAGATTCAAACAAGTCTAAGCATTGAGAATTAGATGGTGGGGAAAAAATATACTGATAGCTCCCCCATTTCCAGAGTTTTGGAAATATGTTTCCGTCCAAATCATGTAAATATATGGACAGAATAACCCTCTCTCTAATAAACATCAATTGTGGATACTTTCCTCAGTTCAAGGGGAGTATAAACTATATTTGTCATATTAACTATAATCACCATCTGTGGAGACTTCTGACATGTCACCCATGTCCAAATTGCTCTAACTTCAACATCTCTCATACATACATACCCATCATGCCGTTCCCTTCCGGGGTAGGCACAGTCAAAATGTTTCACTCATTATTACATATTTGTACACCTAACTCTGCTTCAATAATTTCCTCCATACTGACCTGTCCTTGTAAACCTCTTTTGCCTCATATACCCACATACACTTTCATACACGCCCTTCTGTTTTTAAGACTCCTTATATTCCTCCTAAGAATTTCCTCATCCACAACTTTCTCGGACTACCTCTACCTCTCACACAATTCATTCTACTCTCATATATGTTTCATTATTCGACTCTCATCCACTCTCTCAACATGGCCAAACCAACGAAGCACACTCCTTTCATACCCGTCCATTACTGGAGCATCCAACCCACATTCATTCATAACCCAGTCAATACTGACCCCATCCATCCTACTTTTGCCGCAAATACTCCTCAGATAACTCATACCCACGGCGTTTAGTCTACTCTTATGTCTATCCTGACCTACCCATGTTTCACTACCATATAGCAAAGCAGGAAGAAGTACACTTTTGTACATGGCAATTTTCTCTTCCTTAGACGAGCACTCATTCCTTGACATGCTCCACATGCTACCTACCACTTTCCTTCCAGCATTCGCACATCTCTTTACCTCCTCATCATCTCCTTATCTTTCGCATACATCTTACCTAAGTACACAAAATCATCCACCTGTTCAAAACACCATCATTTTCACTACATGCATCTCTTACACATTTATCCGTAAATGCATTAAACAGCCATGGAGACATTACGCATCCTTGCTTTACACCCCAATTTATTACAAAGCAATCACTCAGAACTCCGTTAACTCATACACATGCCTTACTATTGTCATACATCGCCATCATAACATTTAATAACTGCCCATTCACTCTATTGTCTCTCAAAACCTTCCACAACATCTTTCTCTTTACTCTGTCGTATGCCTTCTCTAAATTGACAATTGCACAGAACTCTTTCTTTTGGACACTCGTACATTTTTCTATCACTTGCTGAAGTGCAAAAAGCTGGTCACTACCTCCTCTCCCAGGCATAAACCCACACTGCGCACCCCATATTCTGTCGGAAGTAATATTCCTTACGCTTTTGATTAATATTTTACTGAACACTTTTCCCGGGAAACTCAGTAAACTAATGGCCCGATAATTATTACATTCGGTCTTTCCTCCTTTTCCTTTGCACAACAGAATGATGATAGCATTCTTACAATCTGCTGGAACAACAGAAACCTGTAAGCATAAATTGTATAGTCCACGCGGCCTAAAAGTTAGTAATTTCCACCCATACTTCAACATTTCACTGGATATCCCATCTATGCCTGCAACCTTCCCATTTTTCAATATTTTCACTGTCGTTTTGACCTTCTCACTGATGTCCTTTTCCATCATCACATTCTTACATACCACTTCAATAGACTCATCCTCAACGCCTGCAATATTATTGTACAATTGTTCAAAATACTCCTTCCACCAGTCCCTGATATTGCTCTCGTCCCACATGATCTCTCCACTTTTGTTCTTTACCGCATTCATTCCCCTAACTTCACCCATCTTAGCTCTTTTTACCCACTTCCAAAACAGCTTTTTATTATCTTCAAAATCACTCTGCCTTTTGTCAGCTTCATCCGCATGCATTCTTTCTTTGCTCTCTTTCACAACAATTTAGCATTCACTCTTTTTCTTTCTGTAAATCTCACATGCCTTAGTATGCTCTACCTCAGATTTGGCAGCAATCATATCCTTGTATGCCTCTTTATTTCCTCTGACTGCAATTTTCACTTCTTCATTCCACCAATCATCACCTTTCCTTCTTCCTACCACTCCTTTTCCACGTGCACTTTCAGCACATTTCACAATCACTCCTTTTTAACACTCCCATGTATCATTTATGTTTTCGTTTCTGATATGCTCCTCCCATTCTCTCTGCTTCAACGATAGAGCATCATCCTCAAGCATGTAACCATACTGCATTCTTACCTCGCTGTCTGGCAACCTTTCCACTTTTCTCTTATTTGCTTACGTGCAACATTCTTCCTTGGTACCCACTTTCTGTCCATATTCACTTTGGAGAGTACCAGATAGTGGTCTATTCCACATTCAGGTCTATTCCTCATCTCTCTCATGTCCCACACTAACTTCCTCAATCTCTCATCATACACAAAAAAATCAATCATGCTTTTACAATTGCCCCTTTGCCAAGTATACATATGTATTCTCTTATGTTTGAACCATTTATTCGACGCAAAGAATCCTTTTTCCAAGCACACACTCACCAAGTTTTCTTTCACACTGCCACACTCTCCTGCCACTGTTGCATAGCATGCCACAATCACAACTCTCTGAATACCCACTTTCATGCAAACCCAGAGCAATCTAGGGGATACTAACTCGTACTTCCTTACCAGTAACTTAGCTCTCTCATTAAGAATGAGTCCTACACCTTTACTGCCGTGTACATTATCTTCAACTCCTAACCATAATGCCAGACTACCGCCATCTAATGTAACAGCATCCCGCCCCTTACTCTTAGTTTCACATACACACAAAACATCCATTCGTCTCACTTTCATTTCATTCAATAACTCATGCTCCTTTCCATACACTCCTCTCACATTCCAAGTACCGAGAGTCCAGTTTGTTACCAGTCCTTATCTCGATGGGCCAACCTTATTCAGCTTCCGCTACCCATCGTGGCTTCGGCTGTCCAAGGCAACATTTTGACATTTAGCAGTAAGTTGTAATAGAGTATTGGTGATAATTGGTGATACAGGCCCGTTATCTGCTGGTAATTCAAGTATCTTAAGATTTCTATTGTGTGCTAAATCATAGTGTCACTTAGTAAGTCCAATTAGGTGTATTCAGTCCATTGACAGCAGCATCTAAAACTTTCACTTGACAACATGATGCCTCCTGGTATCATCCATGTTCCTTTCGCCCATTATGTTTTGATATAGCTCCATTAGTCCATCATCAAGTGAAATCATTGCTCTTTATTTCAGTGAAGGTCGGTTCCATGTGACATGTAGCGTATCTTATATTATGTCCCTTGTAATTTACACCTTTTCTGGATATCTTATTATTATTGCACCTAGAAAATATCCCCTGGGTATGTTTTTCCAATTAAATATTGCTTGAGAATAAATTTAGCCTCATGTGTTGGAACTGTTGTATTTTTGCCTCCTGTATTTTTTGTGTGTGTATTTATATGTCCTGCCTTTTCGTGTTAATAGTGTAATTGGGCTGCTTGTTTGAAGAAAGCCAGGGTTTAATTGAAATTACATATTTGACCCTTCAGGTAATATTTATTTTTTCTAAGTCTATTACATGTTTCAGGTAAGTGATATGTTTTTTGCTGTAGTTCTAGAAATTTTTGATGGTGACATTTGAAGCTGTATGGACTATTATTATTAGCCTTAAATTTTTGTAGAGACATATTTTACCTTGTAGCAAGTTCTTGAGCTACATGAGTCAAATCCATCAAAACAGGCATACCCTATCTGCCACTGGACTTACTCTGACTTCACTTCTTCCTCGACAGCATGAAATCAGCCAGATTTTGGACCATGGTGTGGCACCCTGGTGGAGTTAGCTCTTTCTATTTCATGTTAGATGAGTCTCCATTTGTGCGCATTTGCCTTGGACACACCCAACTTTTTAGTTGTAGTTACATTTCTTGGTTTCTCTTAAGGTAAAGTCGCCAGTAGTTGACATCTTAAGGAATTGTTTGCCTCTTCGTTTACATAGCTCAGGCTGAGTTGACTTAATGCAAAATATATGATGAGCAATCGCTGCACAAAATACTCCTCTCTTGTAATACAACAAGTGTTAATTCATTAAGGTGAATGTCCAAAATTAGTAATTTATTTTTTCCATAAATTTGATTCAATAGTTGAATCCCACCGAAAGCAAAAAAAATGTTAGTTGACACTTCTTTATTTCAGTAGATGACATAGGGAGAAATAGCAATAAATGAACTAATCTTGGTTATACCTGAATATAGGAATTAATAAATTCTTAGAAAAGATAATTCTTTTGACAGTTAAATAAAATAACATAATAACTACAAGCTACTTCCCCAAGAAATCTAGTTCTAGGACCAAATAAACATCTGGTAGAACTCATTTTGAGAGGCTCGTTGATGTGAGATATCACAGTCTCCCGGTCTTTTCTGGTCATTTTCTAAGTCTACCATGATTTTTCATAGCTGGAACGGTTGCAGCCATCTCAGAATCACTTGAAATGATCCTGGGGGAATAACTTCTTGGTAAGAAAATATGACATATTCGCCAACTTTTCTCTCCACAGGCTTTTTTTATGATTGTTCATCCGGATCTTCATATCTTCTTCGTTTCTCTCATTATTGGAATCTTCACGTCCAGAAGGCATCTCTTCAATGTTTGATCCTTTGTCCGAGCCTTTTAAATCAAAGCACTCTTAGGTAACCATGTTTTGCATTCTTTATCTTTTTCTTCTTTTTTTCTTGCCGTCTCGGCAACATTATCCAATTTTGCCCTTTCTTTTTCTTCCATTTCACAATACTTTGGAAATATTCCTAGAATGGACATCGTGAGATGATTGTGGACATTTTTTTCCTTAGGGGTCCCTATTTTTTTTGGTTCTTCTGCACCTTTCTTCCTTCTTGCTAAATCCATTTTCCAGGACAAGTGTAGTTAATACCGCATCAATGACTTCTTTTGAAAGTTTTGGAAAATCTTCTTTCCCTAATATCAGGTTCTCCAAATTTGATTATCTCCAGGAATGAACCCTCTTCTTCCATTGCACTTTGAGAGTCCTGAAAACTGTGACATCCATTGGCTGCAAGAGATGCGTCACATTTGGGTTGAGTACGATGAGATTTATGCCATTTTTTGCACGAAACTGGCTCATTGGAAAACTCAAATGAGACACATTTTCATCAACAAAAAGAATTACAGGCAGAAGAATTTTTTCTTTCATTAGCCGTGCGTGGAAAATGTGTTATAGACTCCGAAAAATGCTTCTCATGTCATTCTTCCAGAATCAGCTTTTCCTAGGGCCCATTCTGTAGGGAAATTCTGGACAATGTCCTGTGGAATCCTTTTATACTTAAACAATTCTGTTGGAGGGGGTACAGGACCTCCAGCACTACCTGTGACCAGGATGGTCAGTCATATCAGGATTGACTTGTTGGTGTACAGTCTTGTCCCCCTTTCTTGCTAAAACCTTACCGCCCTTGGGGTTAAAAAAAAATGCTGTCTTATCTGTGTTGCATATCCTCTTTGGATCCTGTCAAATATCCTTATGTGCATGCTGAGCTAAGAATGTTTTAACTTTTGTAAATCAATTTAAAAGGCTTCCCTTGAAAATACCAGCCCTTGTTCTGGTAAGGTTTTGTGACATAAGAGTGGCAATCTCAGGATAATTTTTAATGAATCCTTTCATCCATGACTTTCCTGGGTGATTATATTTAAAGGGATTGGGCCTGCTCAATTGTTTAAGAATATGCTGGACAATTAAAGTAACCTGTTCCGTCATAACTGGAAATCCTGCACGGGCCATTTCAAAAATCCAGGTCTTAATAGCGTTTTCTTCTCCTTTGCTCAATATTCTTGCTCTACCCATTTTTCTGAAAAAAGCACATAATCATGTTAGTATTTGAAAGTGACCATCTTAAAGAGGTTTTTGGTGGGGTTTCCCACCGTTAGCAGCTAAATAAATTTCAAATAAAATCCAAATTATCAAATTGTACAATTTTCCAGAAGTTGACATGACATGTCAGCTACTCAATATTGGGCCATTACAAATTTCAATAGTTCACACCGGGTCCATGAGTGGCGTTTTAGATTTAATGTTGATATTTTCAGTAAGTGTACACATTTTGACATTTTTAGAACACATTTATGCATTTTTAGACAAAATGATAAAATAATAGGAATTGGCAATACTTCAACAAAATGCTTAGCAATTCATGTAAGGAGAAGAGGAAAAATTATAAAGGTAGAGTGTGGTGTATGTTAATTGGTCGCCATGACACTGACAATTTGGCTGGTGGTGGGGTAGTTTGCAATTCTGTCGCTGGAGGGCAAGACTACTTATTGCCAAATTTCAATATATTCTTCCTTTGTTTTTTTTCCTTTTTCTGAAAGTGGCAGCTACTGCTGCAGTGTCAACTGCTGGTGACTTGACCTTACGTGATGCATGACTTCATGAGTAATATTTGCATTCCTTCATCTTTTCATGAAAATGCCCTTTGCCATTTTTCCATGTGTTATAAACTAGGTGTCATGTTGTCGTGGAGTGCATGAGTTTAGCAAACAAGTATGCAGTAATTGATGTCACTCTTTCCTTGTGGAAAATGCATTCCCATCTTTATGGGGTGTTCAGCATTCATCAGAATACGAAGTGACCTGTGAGTTTGCACTTCATTGATTAAAGGTAGATATGACCTATTCACATGGTGTGTCGAAACCTGGGTCGGTTTAAATAAGTTACCATTGGTTTATTCTTTAAAATGAATATTCAGATTTTTCACAAAGTTACGCCTTCTCTCCTCAGAGCTATGACCTGCTTGATTGAAATGTATCAATGTAGATTTTGATGACTAATAATAGTAGAGTCATTTTAAAGTTCCTCTTTCCAATGGCAATTTTGTCTATCGTGGACCTTGAATAATTATGTATACAGTAGAGCAACGATTATATGTGGTAATGGAGGGGGAAGTCCAATCGGATAATTGAAAAAAAAAATGATAATCCCTTCATTTTCCTTGTATTTTTGTCCTTAGTTTCAGTGCCATGGTTTCTTTGAGTCGTTAGTGCACATTCCATTGAAATACAGTGGTACCTCAACATACGAGTTTAATTCGTTCCGTAACCTTGCTCGTATGTCAAATTGCTTGTATCTCAAAGCAATTTTCCCCATTTAAATTAATTGAAATGCCTTTAATCCGTTCCAGCTCCCAAAACACCACCTCAGTTGTTTTTGTTAAGTGTTTTTGAATAAGAAAAATGTATTTACAAGAAGAAACATTTATTTATAAATAACAAATACATATTCTATAAAAACATAATAAAAGAGAAAGTGAAGTGCTTATGGAAGTGCTTAATTTTCGTCACTGGTCTTGGCTTTTTTTGTCACGCTTTGCTCATTTTCACCTGCAGATCGTTTAAAGAAACTGTCCAAGGATTTTTGTTTCTTCCTCTCTTTCAGGATATTGTGGAAATGAGTACTTTTTCGGGTTGATTTTTATCCACGAACTTTACAACTTTCTCCCACATTCCCAAGATCTCCTTTATATCCCTTCATGAGATAACCTCCTCCATCTCTGGCTCCTCTTCAAAACCAATTTTTCATTGAACCACCGTATGCTGCTGCGAATGTAGATCGTGTAACTCCTCGGTTGTCAGCTCCTGAGACTGTTCCTCGACGAGTTCGTTCACCTCTCTCTCATCCACCTCCAGACCCATGGATTTTCCCAGAGAAACAATCTCCTCTACCACTGACACTTAGGGTTCCAATCCTTCGAAGGCCCTTTCAGCTACAGCCTCAGGCCACAGCTTTTTCCATGCAGAGATTAAGGTCCTCGTTGTAACACCCAGCCAGGCCTGATCAATAATTCTTAGGCATATCACGATGTTAAAGTGGTCCTTCCAGAACTCTCGAAGGGTAAGGTTTGTGTTCTCCGTCACCTCAAAGCAGCGCCAAAAAATGTGCTTGGTGTACAACTTCTTAAAATTCCTGCTGATCCATGGGCTGCAGGATAGGAGTGGTGTTGGGTGGTAGGTAGAGAACCTTTATAAACTTGAACTCTTTGAGTAAATCATCTTCGAGATTTGGTGGGTGAGCAGGGGCATTGTCGAGGACGAGAAGGGCTTGCATGGGTAGGTTGGTTTCCTGTAGATATTTTTTAACAGAAGGGCCAAACACCAGGTTTATCCACTCCACAAAGAATTTCCTGGTGACCCATGCCTTCAGATTTGCCCTCCACATAACTTGCAGTTTTTCTTTTAAAATCTTATGTGACTTAAAGGCTCTGGGATATTCCGATTGGTATACTAGCAGAGGCTTGATTTTGCAGTCGCCACTCGCATTGGCGCAAAGTGCTAGAGTTAATCTATCCTTCATGGGTTTGTGACCCTGCATCATCTTCTCCTCTGCCGTTATGTAAGTCCTATTCGGCATCCTTTTCCAGAAAAGCCCTGTCTCGTCACAGTTGAAGACTTGCTGGGGGATGTATCCTTTGGCTTCTATCAGTTCGGAAAACGTTTTGATGTAAACCTCAGCTGCCTTCACATCCAAACTTGCTGCCTCACCATGCCTGACAACGGAGTGAATGCCGGTCCTGTTCCTAAAGTTGTCAAACCAGCCCCTACTGGTTTTAAACGAGTCTTCCGATTCTTTGTTTGTGGAAGTGTGTGGGATCTGCTTCAGCAAATCACCGTAAATCGCTTGTGCCTTCTCACATATGATGCTTTGTGTTATGGTTCCTCCTTGAAGCTGCTTCTCTGTCACCCACACCATCAGTAGTTTCTCCATCTTTTCATGGAGAGAGGTCCGGAGCTTAGAAATTATTGTAACGCTCAGAGCTGGCATTATACCCTTTATCAACTCCTTCTGTTTAAGCACAGTACATATCATTGATGTGCTACGCCCGTACATCCTCGCTAAGTCAATTACTCGCACACCTTGCTCATGTTTTTCTATGATTTTACGCTTTAATTCAATAGACATCATATTCTTCTTCGGACCCATGGTTATAAAAATAAATGTGATAATGTTTTGTATATGTACAAAAAGTAAAAAACGTGAACCGAACTTATCAAAAATTCTTCGAAAACGAGGGAAACGAGCACACAGACTGAGGTCTAGTCTGAGGTGGGAGAAACTGTTAGACGCTGCACGCGACCCCAACATGCGTGGCGCATGTTGGGGTCATGTGCAGCTGTGTAGTGTGCGATTCCTCGTATTTCAAATCGTGCTCTCATCTCAAAGCAAAATATCACTTGCTCGGCGGCTCGTATCTCAAAACACTTGTATATTAGGGCACTCGTATATCGAGGTACCACTGTACTCTTTTTCCAGCCAATACATTTGATGGCCAATCATTCATTCCATTTACTTCTTAAAAACATTTCACCAACTAAAATTTTGCCTGTTGATTACATACATTGATGACGCTTATCATTTTACGGAAAATTCAGTGATGAATCTCAATCTCTGTCGTGCAATGCGTCCAGTTTTTATATGCCTGACTACTATTTGCCCAGCAAAGCTGTTTATTACGCAATGTATTATGCTCATTTCGAGTAATCTGAGACTACGCCAATTGGTAAATGTAGCCTCGCATTTTTTAACTTCCTCTATAAAGCCCGTCCCAATAGCTGACCCAAAGTTGAACAACTACAGTTTGTCTGAGTTAAATTCCTCCCAAGCTACAGCTCAACAAAGCACATGCCTCTTCTGCAGAGTTAACACTAGAAAGACTGGGGCACATTGTTCCCTCCAAAGGCAGCTAACAGTCAAGTGACGGCTTGTGTTTTTTTCTTTCTCAAAAGCTGCCTAACAGCCCAAATTACAAGGTATTTCCGACTTTTAAATTATACTAAAACTATTGTCATAATTAGTCACAATAGGCATTTGAAACTAAAAAAATGACATGGTATGATAACAATTTTTTTCTTTATTCATATTTTGATATTCGTACGAAGTACAAAGGGATTATGTACAAAGAGATTGAAAAGGACAGTAAAACTTTTGCACAAAGAACCCAATTCTTTAGAGGGAATGCAATAGATTACAGATTGCATCCTAAAAGGTTTAAATATTATTTCAATGGCATACTGTGTAAATATTTATAGCTGCAGCAAACTATGGAATAAAACAGAGAGCGTTCCTCGCAGTTAATAATATTTACGCATGTTCGCATTTTTGACAAACCCTCACGTCACTTTCACATGGTCCACACATGAACTTGCTGCATTTAGCACATATTTTCTTTGTTCTGTTTTTACTTTCGCTTTCACCCGATGCCTTGGCAACTGTTCATTTTGAAGGGTATGGAAGTGCTAATTGTTCGACAACTCGAAGGATACATGAACGTCTGGATAGTTTGGTCTGATACTGTATTATATAGAGAGTATGAGAGAGCATTAATCATGGCCAAGTCTAACTTGTTGAAAAACACATGCACTGGCCATCGTCGAGTCATCGATCGGACACTGTATTTACGGCACATTTGGTCTATATTATCCACACCACACTTAGTTTCATTGTAAAATATAACTCCTCTTCTTGTTTTCTGTGTTCTGGTCCACAGATACACCAGCATGCAAACTACTCAGAATAAGACCATTCTTAGATACCTTTCCTTGTTATGAGGTGAGAATAATATCTCCAGTTTTGTAGATAACAGAGCTGTGCAAAGGGTCCTTGGCTTTCTGAACTGGAGGAGGTACTTCATTTCTCACCCTATTTAGAGTTCCCACAATGCTGGTACTCCTAGTTTCAAGCTCTCTAGCCAAAGACAGGGATGTAAAAAAGCTATCTGTTGTGACATTCCTTCCCTTCCCTAAGTATGGCATCAGAAGTGGCAGCACCTCTGTCTCTCCTTCACTGTCCTGACTGAATTGATTCGTCTTTTCCTAGGTAGGGGTAAGCATTGATCACATACCTCTCTTTTGCATCAGTAGCATTCCAATACTTTACCCCATACTTGTCTGGCTTATTAGGCATGAATTGTGTGAAAGGACATCTGCATTTTGAAGGATATAATTGTTCGTCAACTGTGATGTTTTGAGAGAATATGTAACACACAATGCAATTTTCGATAAAGTTATTCCACATCTCAGATGCAAGAAATAATTTATCTGTTGTCTTTATAGCATGTCTCGTTTCCTTGTCGTCAAAGCAGAGAAATTTCATTATTTCCTTAAATCTGTATCTTGCCATTGTCCTAGCAAAGTAAGAGGGACCCCATATTTTGTCCCACAATAAGTTAAGACAGTCATTTCTTGCCCCGTAACCGCCTCGGGCATATAAAATTGAAGTGAATCTGTCCAATTCTTCCAGTGGTAAAGACCATGAACTTTTGCCTGTTACTCTACGTGCTTCAACAATTTGGATATGACAAAACATGGGCATGAATTTGATCCTGATGTGCTCTATTTCAAAATCACCCATTGTGTAGAAGAGTCAAAGTACGGAAATGTTACTCCATGAGAAAGTTTTTGTCGTTATCAGGATTTTACCAGAGGAGAGTTAGGTTTCATCCTCAGCTGCGGCAGATTTTTTCCGTGACCTCTACCTCTTCCTATGTTCCCTTTGAGTTGTTTCTCCAAAGTTACACTTTAAATGGTTAATATTATTTCATTTTCGTGTTCAATGTTCCACAGTGCAGTCAAGTATAGAAGGCGTAAGTCGAAGAGGGGAAATAAAATAACTAAATAATGGAATGGAGAATGCTGGATCTGGAATGTTTCCACATTGCCCATTTAGTATGAAGTTTCTCTTTGTTCCTGTTTGTTTCTCTTTGTTGCTCTTCCGTTATGGAGAAATTGGTGAACTTTTAGACCAGATTACAATTTGAATAAATGCTAACTTAAACTTCTATGTCTAGTTGAACAGACTACTTCTAATGGAAGCATTCATGATTGTGTGTTTGAATTGTATGATTGAAGATTTTCAGAGAACCCTCATCAAATCCTCAGTTGATGAGGAAGGGTCATTGTGGAGATTCACAGTTCATGATTTTGTATTGATACACCCCATAAACAAGGAAAATGAAGTAACTTTGAATGCTGTTCTGGCTGGTGATATCTTTGGCTCATAGTGATGACTGGAGGAGATTTTTATTTAAATACATTAACAGTGTGCTATATTTCAAAGTAGAAAAATAATCTTATTTCAGAGTAATCCATTGGAACTAGTTCTAAATAAGTTTAGCAAGTCTATAGATGTTGGTTGGCCTTAAGCTGTGCAGACCAAGGGACAAAGTAATATAGTTGATTTAATTTCAAATGAAATTATGGTTCAAATTATAAATAACAATTTTAATAATTTTTTCTGTCCAAGAGGCAATAATGTCCCAAGTATTTTAATCTCTAAATCCTGTCTGATCCTGATGTACAATTATGCCTTTGCTATTAATCAAGGAATTTGATAATAACTTTCCTTGTGGATATAGAAAACACGCTTACCCTTTTTCATCTGCTAGCTAATCAGGCAGGTGAGATGAGTCAATAAAATTCAACCTATCTTTATTCTTTGGATAAATTGTTTTATTCAGTGGGTGATTGCTTAAGTGAGCTTATCAGGCAGGTGAGATGAGTCAGTAAAATTCAACCTATCTTTATTCTGTGGATAAATTATGTTTTATTCAGTGGGTGATTGCTTAAGTGAGGTTAGAAAGTGGTACTTGAGAATTTTTCTCGATTATGGGAGGAGGTTCAAGAAATCTTATGGAAAATATGGAATCCAATTTGAATGGTCTGAAGGACGTTGAAGCAATCAATGAAGCAGTTTTAAGCTTGTGTTGAAGCACAGGTAACTCTCCTGCAAAAACATTTTGAAATGGGCTTTTTACAGCCCAGTGAATATATTGTTGGAGCTTAGGCTACGAATTGGGTCCTCTCCATTATTTGGTCCTTGACCTACTGATATGTGAATCTTATTTTTGCCATGAAGGATAGGCACACCTTATTTCCTAGCATTTGCTCTTAATGTATCACCAATCTCTCATGATCCTAAGAGCCTGATTGTCTTAATGAAAGAGTTTAGCTATAGAACAGGTTCTGCCACATAGGATGAGATGAGATGCAGTGCAATTATTTAGGTAAAATGTTATGAAAAGAAATAATTAATATGCCCTCAGCCACAAGATGTAGGCTGGATTTAGATCACATTTTCAAGTCAAAGAAGTGCATCTTATTGGCTGGGAAATACAGTATTTGTTGTTGTTCTTTCAGCCTTAGTGCTGGAAATTCTAAAGCCTGACATTTTCAGCTTGAAATGGTAATTACCTCGGGAAAGATGAGGTAGTGTAGTGTTAGTTAGACTTAATTTATTATGAATTTGCTATTGTAAGAGTGTTAACCTCAAACAGCACTGGTATCACATTGTTCTGTGTTACTAGGTTGTTTTCCCATTTTTTCATGTTTATACGAATGTAAAATATCTTAATGCCTGTAGTGCAAAATATTCCGATTGTCATGTTGTTCAAAGGATAGTATAATGATATACTATTTGTGAGAGAAACATTCATATGAGACCTTTTGTGAATCTGCATTGCTTAAGTGAATGGGAATGAAGGTGTATTAGGCATATTGTTAGTTATTTATATATGTCTTTAATGTTCATTGTGGTCTGAGCAATGTTATCTATGAAAAAGTTGATTGACCTCAGTGGCTTTAACATGTAATTAATGTGAAACAGTACTCAACTTCAGCATATTTCAGTTCCCTTTTTCATAACATAGGCCTCTGCTGGAATTTTTGCGTCACTCTTTTCAGAGTTAATGGCTGAGTAAATGCTGTTAGCAGCCATTGCAAGTGGTCTTTAACATGGCTGTAAAATTTGTGGGAATGGCCTGCTATGGGTTGTGTGTGTGTTGTCTGAGCTTGCCCCTGCGTGGAGTAAATTCACGTAAACAAACAGCCTCAGAAAGTGTGAATGGAAGTAGTCATTTCATGGAACCAAGTAACGTTATTACTGCTCAATCATTTAATTGGGTATTTAAATACCCACAGGCATGGAAGTACTTTTCCTCTTATGGATTATGTGCACTCTCTCGGGATGTTCCCGAAATATTGAGTGGATTGGACTGGCGAAGATCAATGAGGCCTAAAAGATCAGAAAGACATGAACATTGTCTTTGAAAATATGCCATGTCATGGAATATATGGCATTTGTACTTGTTGAGCCTTTGACTTTTACCGTTATTGGCAAAGGGGTCATAGACCCAAGCTCTACTAAGCCCTGTCAAACACCCTTGTGGTGGCTTGCAGGGTAGTAAGTAGATTTAGATGTGAGCCTCTGCTTAGCCAATTGTTGATAGATGAAGAGAGCAGTGAAAGGGTTAACATGCCCCTTTACATTTTCAGGAATCATATTGAATTTACTTGTGTGTTTGAGAGTGAGTGACATTGATTTTAGGACATATGATTAATTTAATTTATTGATATTCAAGGCCATCAATTCACTTGGTGCATACATTTTTTTGTTGCCAGTGGAGTCCTGTTTCTCATTAATTACAGTGTTGTGTTTCCACTTTGTCAACTAGATATCAGAGATCCAAAATTAATTCAGTACTAATTCAATTAGTTCTATTATTTGGCAGAATTCTTTGTGAATCCCTTTTGTGTAGGATTCTTGTGGAATTGTACATTCTGCCACTGGTTTTTGTTGCTTTGGCTAAAAAAATTGGAACCTCCAGCCTCAATTCCTATGTCAGTGGCTTAGGTAACAATCCTCTGTTTCATATTTATGTTAGCTTGTCAAGAAATTTCAAAATGTCACATAAAATGCATTGAGTGCAGTGAATGAGATGGGTGCTACTCTAATGAAGATGCAATTTGTGAGTGCATGATCATTAGAGTTTTGGCCTCGCAGTAAGTAAGTATGTTTTGGCATCAGTTCTCGTAGATTGATAAGGGTGACTGGGTTTTCTTTGTGGTCCTGTTTGTGCACAGAGTGAACTATAGAGCAAGGGGCACTAGGATGGTGTTTGAAGAAAGGATTCAGCTTCATCTTTTTTTGCCCTATTCCGGTGAGGCTTCTTTTATACATGAGGAGGCTGGACTCCTCAATTGTAAGAACTTGATTGTGACTAGACTTGTGAAGTATGCCTGTGCATCACCATCACCCATCATCCCAGTTATGAGGAACTAAGACTTATTGGCTATGGGCCAAGTTGAATGGTGAAGGTGAATGTGAATGTATGGTCTTCTTAAGTATGATTGATTAAACCCAAACTACTCTTAACTACAGTTCCAGTGGCTGCTGCTAGGGAGTGAGTTTTTTCAAGGCCTCAACCTTCCGAATATATGTGTGGACTAAGAACTGAGTGGGAACACTTGTACAGCACCATCCTGATTTATCAGTGTCATTTCTCATGAGTGTGAATTTGTGTGATTATAGCACATTGCCACCTGGTGTCTCTTATTGACAAACATATCAATCAAGTCACCTATCTCGTTGTCTAGCCGATCGCACGCTTGCATCACACCGAGCTTCCCGCTTCTCTGTTGCATGAACTTCTGCACGGTGCTCCAAGCGCCCCGGGCTTCCTCGAACGAAATGACATCCTCCTCGACAGTTATATCGTCATCTCCGCTTTCCACTGGCTCCTCACTGCACAGCATCTCCTCCGCAATTTCCTCCAGTGTGAAAGACCCGCCAGTCGCGAGGCGCTCGTCGGCTTCGAGAAAGTCAGACAGTTCGATCTCCCCGTTCGCGTGCATCTTTTCCTCGGCAGGCAGAGCTTCCCAAATCTCTAGCAGCTCCGCATCCTGTGCCTCAGTTTGGATCTCCTCTTGGATGAATTTGGCCTTCGCGAAACAGTTCCTGATCGTCGACTTGCCGACCTCCTCCCAAGCACGCCGGGCGACGTGTGGAGCGTCGAGCAACGTGAACTTGAACTCCTTTACCTCGTCCATGGCCTCAAGCCTGCGGCATAGCAGGAGCTTCTTGTAGTGGCGCTTGAGGTTCTCTATGATTCCTTGATCCATTGGTTGCGAATTGGCTGTCGTGTTGGGTGGGAAGAAGACCAGTTGAATGTTGTTCAGCTGGAGCTCGGGAGGGTGGCCAGTGAAGTTATCGAGACAGACCAGCACTCTGCGTCCGTGCTGGCCGAGTCGTCCGTCCCACCCCCGCAACATCTCCTCGAAAAGCTTTGCCGTCATCCACGCCTTTGAGTTCGCCTTGTACTCGACCGGGATCTCCTTGTTCTTGAAGGCATGGGGTTTCTTCGAAGCGCCGATCACCAGAAGAGGGAACTTCTCGCTGCCGCTCGTGTTTGCCCCAACCAGAAGAGTGATCCTTTGCTTACTTTTCTTTCCTCCTGTACACTGCTCTCCCCTGAAAGCCATGGTCTTGTTCGGAAGCAGCTGCCAGAAGAGTCCAGTCTCGTCCAGGTTGAAGACGTCGTCTGCGGAGAACTGTCTGAGTAAGGGCCGGAGAACCTGTTGTTGCCACTCAAGAAGGGATTGCGAATCTACCGCTCCAGCTTCGCCCTGCACTGTCTCGAACGTGATGCCGTGGCACTTCTTGAAATGGTCTAACCAACCGTCGCTCGCCATGAAGTCCGGGATGTCCATCAGCTCGGCCAGTTTCATCGCCTTCTCCTTGATCAGATCTCCGCTGACAGGCAGATTCTGTCCTCTTGCTTGCTTCAGCCACATGAGCACTCCCTCATCAAGCTTCAGGTAGCGTGCTTCAGGTAGCTATGAACTTCATTCGTTTCGATGGAACTCCAGCTTTGATTGCAGCCTCGATTGCATCCTTCTTGCTGAGAATGCCCTTCACGGTGGTTCTCTTAACTTCGACGCCCCATTTCTTGCTTATCTCTCTGGCCAACTTGGACTGATTCGGCTCCTTCCACGCGGCATCGATGATCTCCTTTTTCTCCTTCAGCGTAAAGTCGGTTCGCTTGCGTTTCTGAGCTAACATTATGGGCTGAATTTGATAAAAATGATGTCACTGTTGTGCGAGTGCCTGCGTGTGCTCGCGCTTTTGTGTGTCTTTTTTGAGCTAGGGTTGCAGACTTTTCGCTGTGCGTGTTGTGATTGGCTTGTTGTAGTTGGCGTCGGGAAGAAGCATTGGGTGTTTGACCTTATAACAGTGTGACTATGCGCGTACGAATTGAGTTACAATGTTGTGCGCAGCTGGACTGTAGTTCGTCGCTTCGTCTTTGGAAAGTGAGTGTGACAATCGAGCACTGCGCAGAAATACAGACTTTTCACGACTCGTGCCTTTTAACAGTCACATATTATGTAGTGGCATAGTAGCGAGAGTGGGGGGTGGCATAGTAAATTTATTTTGTATTGAATTTTATCGGGATTGAGCAAAAGTGGTATAATAGCGGGAGTGGCATTGTAGCGAGGTGGCATAGTAACGAGATTTGACTGTATTTGAAAAAGTCAAGTGTTGTTTACGTATGATAATGTTATGAGAGTTAATACTGCTTTGTTTGCCGTGTTTTGGTATTTATGTTTTCATTACTGCCTTATAAAGTGAAATTACTTACAAATCAAAAGTGGATGAGTATTTTATTGTCTAATTTTGGTTTATAATTGTCATTTAACTGCCGGGTGTGTGATAAGTAATATACCTTAAGGGTTACAAATTACTGTTCGCAGTAATTGAAGAATTGTTTTGGATTTTATATAATTATTGTTAATAAATGAAATTTGTGATGTATGGAAAAAAGTATCAAAAAATTTAAAAAAAAGAGGAAAAGAAAATATGGTAAAAACAAGAGAAAAAATCAAATTTAGTGTCTCTTAATACTACAAAAAAAAAGACAATAGAAAATGCATAAGAAATGGAAAATCTAAAAAAAAAAACTAAAGAAAAATGGCCCAATTAAAGTTTAAGATAATGCCCTGTAAAATTACATGTATTAAATTTGAAAAAAGAATATTCAAGTCATATGAATTTTCTGTCATGTGCACATTTCAACGACATTGAAGTATTTTATTGATCATTGTGTTAAATAATTTACCTATGGAAAAAAATGTCAAACTGTGTTCGAAGTGCATGTAAAGTAGAGTGGATGTTGCCTCACTCCGAAGGAAACCTAAATGGTTAAGTTTTATTTTAGGGTTCACTTGAATATTCGTTGTCATTTGTTTGCAATCAGTAAGAGCTGAAAGTGTCAGGTTGTGAACGAGTGCTCATGCAGGATGATTTTGATATTGATGTTTGAAAGTGTGTCAATCCTTCACTCAGTGCAACTATTTTCTTTCCTAACATTTACAAGAGAGATTTCCTCTCACCTCTCATTTTGTTTTTCAGTTTTTTTTACATTGTCAAAAATGATTAACTTGTGCCGCAATTTTTTGCTGAGCTCCACATCTGTACAGAAGTACTTTTGATTGCCTCAGCATCTCAAGGGCATGCAGTTACCATTAAGTAGTTTCATGTTAATCACTATTTTACCAGTGTATGTATGATTTTGTGTTCTTAACCACCCTGATTATTAGAAATCCACAATTAGTTACTTGCATTTTCTAAATTTTTCTTTATCCTGTTGTTCATTGAAAGTCATGTCTGGTGTTGGAACTTAATATTGTGAAGATGCATATTTTACCTCAGGATCATGCAGGAATGAAATTGAAAAATCAGCCCTGGATCAAAACTTAAGCTCTTAGATTGTTGAATTGAACTCACTTGCGATTTTCTAGAACCAGGTCACGATTAGTTTCCTTATCATATTCTTATGGTGTCCGTTATATAATGCAGCTGGTGAAGGCATTACTCCTTGAGTAGGATCTTGTTGAGAATTGATTTGACCTCCACTTTAGAACTTTGGTGGTTACTTGTGGCTTAAACTCATGGATATAATGATGGATTAGCACAGTTTGAGAGAGATAATATTTCAAATTAAAGTCAATAAATTTGGCGTCAAAATAAAGAGAGATCTCACCTTTCCAACCATCACAAAATTTGGACCACTAACCACACTACTTTTTGAATTACTTGACCAAAAATGTCATCTTTCATGAGAAATGGCCCTGGTATATGCACCTTAACATATAAAAAGAGATATTTCTAATGCTTAGATCTTGACAGGAATGAGAGTTTGTAGTTTGTATTAATTCTCAACTCATTATAATAATATATTGATTACTTCCTGCCGTAAGGTTTACATTATTGCAATATGAATTCAATTGTGAAGTTGTTTTTGGCATATGGCATGTAAAAATGAGCCAAGTCAGACTTAATATGCTTATTTAGTGAATGACTGGGAATTTCAGTGACAAACTATTTTGCCATTCATGTTATAGTATTGGCTTCATGCTTCTTATTTCTTTCTCATTTATGATTAGAAAAAATCCTTGCCCCAACCACCTTAAAGGAGGTGTTTAGAGTCACTAGTTCTTATAGGGTGCATTTTTAGTGAATATCTCCTCTGTCGTTTAATGTTTTAAAGAGAGCTGGGTCTTATGCTTGATGTAATGGCCATTTACTGTTCAGATTTCAAAAATCATTTCATTTCATCGTCACTGATTTTGCTCCCTTCTCATCAACTGTGTAGTCAATTGGCATCTCATGATAAACTGGTGTTTGATCCACGTTCCCAATTTGGCATATTAAGTATGAATTTTTTTTGTCTCAGGCCCATAACATAATGCTGAAAGTTGAGCAATTTTTCTTCGTACATTTCGGGAAGGCGTGGAGAAATAATCATCTTTCTTCTAATGGAAAAACTATTCCTTTGATAAAACCCACGTACCCATCCCGCACTTGCCTTAAACTTGCTATGGCTTATGTTCATCTCCCTTACAATTTCAAGCGCCTTCAAAACACCCATTTCTGTCAACACTGCATAGGCAATTGTCGTCTACCCCTAATGTATTCTGACACCCTTTTTCAAGGAGGGGATAGCTTGCAGATTTTCCCTGAAAAGACCTTTTGTCCCTATTGGTATGGAATAGTGCAACCTTGTCCTTCCTCCATCTTCTAATGCATGATTCTGGCACACCTTAATATTGTTCGGCAGCGCTGTTTCCTACTTCCTCAGCATCTTTGATAACACTAAGTTTTTCAGCTGCCGTAAATGACAGCAACTTTTTTGATGCATTGTTACAACTGTGTGCACTTGTAATTAGTTTATGGGGTTCCTCCTCGATACTACATGTAAAAAAGCACTATATGCTCAGAGTAGTTGTATTCTTTCTTAAATGAGCTGCACTATGATCCAAGTGACGGCGCTCATTTTCTGCCTTTATTGCACTTAGGTCATTCTAGGAAGATGAGTTTAATGCAGGATTAAATTCATTCCAAAATTTACTTTGCTCCTAAATTTTCAGCCTTTGCATTTACTTCACCCCTTAGAGCTGTGCAATGTCATCTAAAGACAGCCATTCTCCTTAATTCACCCGCACTGCTATCATCGAGATTACTATTAGTAATAATTAAGTGGTTGCTAACATATGATTTTAGTAAGGTCAGCTGGTAGTGTTAGTTTTATTGCTTTCGAGAACATATAAAAGGGAGCACAGCAAAGGAGACTGGGAACTTGGGTCTCTGTATAAGATGGCAACTCTTTGTCCTTGTTTATTTTGGAATAACACTGACCTATGCTAGCGTATGCACAAATGTTAACATTCACAGAATTCTCAGCGCAAATTTGTAAATTGCCAAGAAGCTGCCGGAGGACAGTAATCTACGGAGCAAGTACTATGCAAACACTGTTGAATGTGACGGATAGGGTGCTTAGGGCAGGTGCATACTGTTGAGTCACCCAAAGTTGTCCTATGACAGAAAATGAGAGTTAGGGGGGGTGGAAACTTCCGGTGCTTGCACTTGTCGCATGGCCAATCGCTGTCCCCCAATTGCACCACACACCCTCATGTTGTCAAGCTTTAGGCGACTGCGTCCCCCTACTCAAACAAGTGAATGATCCCCTCCGCCTTGATGACTTATGCTGAGCACCAAGGTCACTCAGCTCTCTGGGGACTTGAGAGAAAGGCAGATGGATAAAAAATTTGTATAAGAGGCACACCCTTTTTTTTTGCTGCGATTTCGGGGAAAGAATGTGCGCCTCTTACACAAGTTTATACGGTATATGGATGTATGCCTGATTATAAAGGTAACAGCACTGAATGTTTATAGATAAGGAAAAAGATGCTGTTAATGCAAATTTTAGGTATATTGTCATGCATCATTCTGGAGGGGCCAAGAAATGTGATAAAATTTGAAAGTTAGGTGTGTCCAAGGTAAATTGCATGAATGGAGGCTCCAGGGACATGAAGTAGGAAAAGCTAACTCCACCAGAATGTCATGCTGTGGTCTGAAATGTGGCTGATTTTGTGCTACGGAAGAGGAAATGAAGTCAGAGTGAACCCAGTGGCAGAGAAGGTACGTCTGTTTCAATGGACATGACTCATGAGGCTCAAGAAACTGCTACAATACTGAATGTATCTGTACAAAGATTTTAGGCTTGGTCATTCCATGTCAACTCAACCAACTGTGGGAGGGAACTCCTACCATCTCAGAATTCTATAATTTATTCCCTGTTGCTAGTTTCAGCCTTTATTTTAAAAAGTTTAAAATATTTTAGCCCTGATGCAAATACTTTATGATTCAGGATCATAAGTAAGCAACATGGCGCAAGGGGAAAATCCTGTCCAAGAGTTAAATTGTGCTTATCAATGATGCCATAGACATGCAACTAAACTTTTCCAAAATGTTATCAGTAAGATTCTCTCTTAAAAACTTTTATTAATGCAAATATTCAAGCATGGCAGTTCTGCCATATTTTCTCCAAAATTATCTGCATTGGCATTGAGAATCTTATTTAAACCATCCAAAATTGAATAAGCATTGTAGATATCAGCAGTTTAAATTGGATTGATGTTTTTGTCAATTTTGGAGTGAATAAAATCTGATGTTGCTGCTGAGGTTGATAATGTCTCTGTGATTTATTTCAATAATACAGGTAAAACGAGCTGTTACCTATGTATAAGGGCCTCTACTACAAGGTGTTTTGGATGTGGGTATTAATTTTTCTCAAAGCTTGTATCAATTTTTAAAATTGTCTTGCCAATAACTTAAAAATTTCTCCAAAGATCAAAGAGCTGATTTCAGAAAATATATTTCAGCAAATATATGAATTTATGATGTCTTTGCTGGTGGGTAAAAATTGGATACTTATTGAGAAATACATACCGTTGCGCACAAAGCCTGAAGACATCATTCCAGGCCATATCAATTGCGGTAAGTTAGTAATCAGGCCTCCCTAATATTGTCTTTGGACTTGGCATTAAAACAGCTGTTAAGGGTAGCAAGCACTCAATGGAATGTTTTGCTACATGCATGACATTTGCCTTGCCATCAAATGTCATGAACTTCACTAGTATCTCTCTTCTTTCAAGTGTTTGACCAACACATGCAATGCACCATCAGCTTTCATGCATAGTAGTGTCAGTTTTGGTACATGTTCTTGGAGCATGATATTAGTTTTACCATCAGTAAATTTACTTGGTATATTGCCTTGACCTTAGGAAGAGAAAGTCGACTGATAATTATAGAACTCCTTTTCATGGATTAGAAGGAAGCAATTTTAGTTATGTCATTTTATTAGAATTTTAAAGCCTCATGTTTAGTTTTGATTTCCAAATCTGTATATCATTGATCTTAGCTTAATAAAATACTTCATGAAATACCCAATATAAAAAAAACGCATGCTAAAAAGTGTGTCATGTCCTGGGTTGATGTCAACAATCTGTGGTTAATAATTGTTTTCTAGTTCACTCCATTCCATCACAAAGACTTTTTCCATACCTTTTTGCAAAAAAAGTCATACCGAAGGCAAAGCATTGAGAAGGCCTGTGAATGGCTGCAATGATGATTGGTGAATTTTTCAAATTAGTTAAAAATTTAACTTATGGTGGCATCATGAATTCATATATTTGCTGATATGTGTTGATAGATATGGTTCGTGGAAAACAAAAAGTAGTTTAGCCAGAATATAACATTTATTGTGGCATTGAAAAATAAATTGCCTCGTATAAAAACTTCTTCTTACTAAAGAATTCATAAAGACCTTAACTCTGTAAATGCTCATGAGTGACTGAGTGGGAATGATGGTCATAGCTAAACATGTACTTGCGCATACAATAGAGAGCGCTGCTACCACTTCATACAAAATCATTCAAATCAAGCTTAAATAACTGCATATTGTTTAATTACAACAACTGTTACTGTTTAATTACAACAACTTACAAATAGGTATAGGTATTTATATCATTCAATTTACAATACACAAATTTCAGTTCTCAACTTGACAAATCTGCACCTCGACAGAGGCTTTGTTAGCATATCAGCCAACTGGTATTCACTTGCAACATACTGTACATAAATTTGCTTTTCTTTGTATTTCTCTCTAATGAAATGGAACTGGACATCAATGTGTTAGGTTCTTTTATGAAACTCTGGATTTTTTCCCAGTTTAATTGCACTTTGATTTTGTACAATTTTGTTGCTTCTACACTTGTATGTTTTACATTCCACACACACAGATGTCCAGTGTCATCAAAAGCTTGTAAACCCGAACAATAGCTTTCTCTGCCATACTCGCCGAAACATATTCTGCCTCAATAGTACTGAGAGTTACCATTTTCTGTCGTTGTGATATCCATGTAGCAGGACCACTGAAAAGTAAAGTTACAAACCCTGTCATGGATCTGTGAGTATCTGGATCACCAGCATAATTAGAATCACCATACCCAGTCAGAACTAAACTTTCACTGTTATTACTATACATAATACCATAGTTTTTAGTTCCATTAAGATATTTTAGAATACGAACAACCGCTCGACAATGGTTATCATCATAGGCATTCATTTATCTGCTCACACAGTTCACAGCATAACCAATATCAGGCCTTCTTCCAGTGGCCAGGAGCAGGTCTGACCCAACCATTTCACAGTATGGAAACTTTACATTCAGCTTTTCAACGATAGCCTTTTCTAACTTTACACCTGGGTTTGCATTAAGCGTGTTGAACCTTTCCAGTATTTTTTTCAGTATAGCCGGCCTGATGTGTACACAATGTTCTTGTTGCTCTCTACCTAATTATTTCCCTAATTTCCTAATTATTTCTTACTAAAGAATACAAAAAGACCTTGACTGTAAATGCTCGTGAGTGACTGACTGGGAATCACGGTCACGATAAAATATGCACTTGTTCATATAACAGATAGCGCTGCTATGACTTCAGACAAAATCATTCAAATCAAGCTTAAATAACTACATATTCTTAACAATTTATCAGCTCTTTATACTGTTTAAACTCCAGGGAAATATCAAAATAGTATGGCTGAACGGTTAGAAGAATGAAATGTGTTTTGATTAGACTTATTATCTAAACCCAACACACTTCCTTAATAGTATTAACTTCTAACTTCCACACGGATGGCATACCAATTTATGATGCTACTATTTACAATGCTTATTCTAATTGTAATGGTATAATAATATTAAGTACGACTTGCATATTCTCAAAATGTCATTTTTGGCAGAAACATGTTAAAACTACCTTGCCTGAATATTCACAACTGAAAGTTTTGAAGTGTGAATCTTAGTAATAGTATTATTGAAAACTATAGTTGCATGTCGATGGCATCCAGAATTTTTACCACTTATTTTAATTTAGTTTTTAGAGGGGCACAATGATGAAATTGCACAATTTGACTAAGAATTTTCATCTGCACTTCATTGTGTACGAATGCTTATATATCAGAAAGTGTTTGCATTGGGCTAAAATAATTGGATTTTTCGTAACTTACATTGGGAGTGTTTGGTAACCGGGTCTCAGATTTTATTCAAACTTATTTGTACAGATCGCTATATGTGGTTTATGAATCACCTCACATATTGGGTTATATAACCAATAGTTTAAACAACAAAGGCCTTTAAACATTTTTAACTCTAATAAGTACCTTTCCGACAGGCTAATAACTCAACTGATTAAGTGGCTGTTTGGCTTCGTGCTTGACTATGGTGCAGAGGGCACAGGTTTGGTTCCCATATGGAATCTTCATTTTGCTGTTGGTTTTTTTAGTTTTTCTTTTACGGCATCCTACAAAGCACTCAAGATTTTTTATTTCTACTCAAAGTATTATTTTTGTGCGAGGCAAATTTTTCATTTGCATTCACGACGTCAGGCTTATTCTCTATTTATCGGTTGAAGGCAGCCTTCTAAGTCTTCCTCATCTTTTCACGACGTATTTTCTTAAGAACTATTATTACTTATTACCATCAATGTTTTTGACCTTCAATGTAATTTGATTTATTGTAACAGCCCTGATGATGGAAAGATTGAATTCCGAAACGTTGGTTTAGAATAAATACTATTTGTTTATGAAATTCTTAAAAATTATGCTTGAATTGTAAAAATATGGGGATAATATTAAATAAAGATAAAAAATGGAAATCATGTACATAAAAGAATAATGAAAATATGTCATTTCAAAATGTTTAAAAGGTCTTTTTTTTTTAATCTATTGGTTATATAACCCTATATGTGTGGTGATTCATGAACCACTTACAGCGGTCTGTACTACTACTAAGTTTGAATAAAATCTGAGACCCGGTTACCTGACACTCCCCTAGTTAGGGTAAAACTACTAGCGGGAAAATATTATGAAAAACTGAGATGGTGAGCTTGGTGCCTTGGTTGAGCTGAGATGATATGACCAGGCTAGGAAAATTTCTTCTACAATGGGAGCCCTAGCTCCTTTTAATAATGCCATCTGCAATGTCCTATCCTTTAAAACCAATTTCGCTCCTGTTACACTCATGCTTTGCTTCATGCTCTCTTTCTATTTTTCTGACTCCTGATACTCCTGCTCTTTAGAGTCTATTACATTCACCCTTGACTTTCGTGGTGTACCTTTTCCTATCACGCAATATACAACCATCATATATCTCCTGTTATTTGCCTCTATCTCGTGCTGTTGGCTGGACGAAACCAAATAAGCACCTCCATGGCCAAACAAGGGAAGAATTTCCTAGCTCCCAACTATCTTTATTACTTTTCCCACAAAGACTTCTTAGGTACCCCTCTACCTCTGTCTTTATCCTACTCGTATCCTTATCCTGACATACCCAGGTTTTCCTGCCTCATTATAACCCTGGGTGGACAACTCTTCTAGAACACTGTGATTTTCTCTTCCTTTAACTAACACTTGGTCCTAGAAATCAACAAAGACTACCAATGTCTTTCCTACCAGCATTTTCTTATGCTATAATATTTTTATATGTTACTCCATCTTTCCCAAACATTCTGCTGAGATAAACAAAGTTATCTAATTGTTCAATATTTTCATCATTTGCCTTGAACTCGTTCATGAAAATCATTCTTATCACTTTCTCTGTATCAAAACCATATACTTAGGGCTTTCATGCGTTAATCCTGTAATCCATTCTCCTTTTTGCTTTATAAAAGTTATCCAGGAATCTCTGTTTGTGGACTCTCTGACAGAAATGATTCTCACAATATCTCTGTATATGATAGAACTTGCACCTTTAAATCTCAAACCATTGCACCAATGTTGTTCGTATTTGTACATCTCACACATTCATCAGTAATCCATGGGATGTAAGTAAGGGATGCATAAGTCGCAATGGCTATTGTTTTATTGCAAGACTACAGACAGACACACTACGGATGGGAGACAATGCTCACTAGGGCGCCTCATGAAGCTCTTTTCTCCCATTTTCGGGAGAAAACCTAGTTACAGACTTCGGCCCCTGTGTACTATTTTATCACTTATGGTACTGTAAACAGGCGATCATTGCATCCCCGCCATTGTGTTCACCCTCATAGTACATTCCAGTTTCTGTCATTCATAATCCCTGAATACTCAATAAACTAATTGCCATACAGTTTGTATGGTTAGTCTTCCAACTTCCCCTCAGTACAATTGAACTATTATTGCATTTTTCCAATCTGTTTGAATAACAGAAGCTTTTATCCATCGATTATACAATTCACATAAGCAACTTTTTTAGTGGTTTACTTCAGCATTTCACAAGAAAACCCATTTGCCCCTGAATCTTTCCCATTTTTCAATATTGCCCAAGCTTTTACCTCATCATTCTCTATGTTTCTATTTTCCATTCGGACAACCTCCTTCTAATCCATAAGACCTATGCTCGTTGCCTGCCTCATTGTGGTATAATAGTTCAGACACTTGCACAGTCACTGACTTTGCTTTCATTCTAGAAGGTCTTGCCAGTTTTTTTTTCTATTTTGCTTTGCCATTTTAATCTATTTTCAAAAAATACTTTATACTGTGTTCCAAATCACTCAATACTGTGTTCCAAATCACTCAGAAGTTTGTCGGACTAATCCAAATGTATTCTTTCCTTGCTCTCTTTACTTGATATTTTATATTCCTTTTTTTCTCTGTATTCATCACATGGCTTCAAATGCCATTCCTCATATCTGGCTGTCATCTAATTTATACCTTTTTCACTTCACTCGCTACAATTTTTACTCAATTGCAACATTTATGACATATACCACTCATTATCCATGAACACCTTGTGCACATTTTACCAGTGTACCACTCACAAGAACATCATGGCTGATACATTTGTTCTATTGCATCTGTTTTGAAGTATGCGTCCTCAGGTATGGACCTGTACCATGTACCATACTCTCTTCTTGTCATCCAACAGCCTCTCCACTTTCACTCTTATTTGCTTTCATGCATTTCTCTTCCTCGGAACTGACATGCTACCCAGATTCACGATTGAGACAAGTAAATGGTGGTTTATTCCATTTACTGCACCCCTCATCCCTTTTTTATTTGTACCACTTGAGACATTTGGATCTCAGTCGACAGTGACAATATCTTTTTATGCTCTCAGGGATAGTGTTGAATGACTCCATCAGAATTTTTCTCTAAGCTTCAGTGAACAACATACTGCTTCTCAGAAGTATGTAATAGGACTAGGGTAAACTAAGATCTATATTTTGAGCCCAATGTGAATTGACAATTAAGTTGCAGTTATCTTAAATGTTATCTATTTGCCTGGGTTTGTGGGGGGGTTGGGGTATGACATTATCCAAAGCTGTTGATGTATGTGGAAGGGGAGGGTATGGAAGTAGAGGGGAGGGAAGGGGAGGTATTTGATATGAAATGTTTCATCCAGGAAGGGGCAGCTCTTCCCCCTGCCTCCTGGCTATGCACATGCTGCTGTCAATTGTGTGTTGTGTGGTGGTGAAAACACTTTCAAAATCTATCCTTTTCAATAATGCTCTAATAACAATAAAAATGTCTGCCCTGAACACAGGATAATAAGTGCGACGTATAGTTTGAAATATTATCAAATTATGCAAATGTATACTCTTCAACTACTCTCATTCATGCAATTGTTCAATATTCTAGCATGGAAATGGTATTTAAAAAATGGATGTGTGATATTGACCCATTTGGGATTGTATTTCTTAGTTTAAGAGGGAATTCATGCATAGAAAAGAGTATCATGTTTCGAAGGAGTATCTGGTCACATAATTTTTGTGTTGATTGTACTTTTAATTGATGCTCTGTATAACGTGTAATAAAAGGATAATTGTTATTTCCCCAAGGTGTGGGGAAGAGGCCCAGCTTTGAGATGCTGCTGGAAATGTGAGCAACCATGCGTAAGTAGAGGTATCATGGTGGTCTCATTCAAGTGAAGAAGTCGTGGAGTGAGCCAATAGGAATTGAAGCAATCTTCAATTAATGTTTAATGATAGTAATGCCCTGTTTACATTACTAGCTTTTAAGTAGGTTAACTCTAACCCTAGTAAAAGTTCACTGTGTGAACATAGATTGGCGCTGACCCTGGTCAACTTTTTAACTGTGCGGGAGTTACTAGGGTTGACGCTGGTTACCATCATTTATAACGCGTGAAAAAGCAGGTTACAATGGTAGTTAAGTGATCCAGTAATTTTTACTTGCAGCGTACAGTATATTCCGATAATTTACCTTGTTTTATGTACATATCCATGCGTGTGTGCCAAGTTGCTTATGCTCTGTTTACATTACTAGTTTTAACACTCAACCCTAGTAAAAAGTTGCCGTATGAACGCAGGTTGGTACTGACCCTTGTCAACTTCAAGGTTTGCACTAATTACCATAATTTTTAACGCATGTTAATGCAGGTTAGTTTGTATAGTAGTTAAGTGATCCAGTCCACTTGCAGCTTTCACTTTAAGTGGACAATGTATGAGGAGAGTTTCCAGTGCTGTGTTAATGCTCGATAAGGCTCTAAGCTATTAGAGATATGGGGCCCTTTATAAGTCCAGATATTCAATATCAGTGCCAAATATGAGTGTCGGATACTTAGAGGGTTGAACAGTTTAATGCCTGATAGTTAACAAATAGGGACAAATAATGCTGCAGTATATTTAAGTAGGTATATGTGACAATTGCTCACTCGGACAATGTTTTTGGGGGTCCCATAAGAAAGTGGGGACCCCAAGCTATAGCTTGTGTAGCTTATACCTAAATCCTCCTCTCAGAGTTTCTATTGACATGTTCCATATCCATGCCATGTTGCTTGATTAATTTTAATGCATGAGTTTCAGTACAATCCAGGATGGGTCATGGGTGGCTTTTGTCAGAAAGTCATTAATTCTGCTGCATACATTGAGGCAAAGACTTGAAATGGCTATTAATGAAATCTATTCTCTTAATTTTCATTTGTTGATGCATTAAGTAATGACTAGACATGAAATGGTAAAATACTGATGAATGGGAAGTTAAATCGTTCAAAACATTGCATAATTATTATTCTCACAGTACAGTATCCGTGAATAAAGGTGACAATAGCCCTGGAACCAAATGAATTGTTATGTGTGGTGGGCTAGGTCAGTGGCCCTCTATATGTCTGGCCTTATAAGTGTAAATGCTAATTTAGTACCTCAAGGCTCTGTGGACTACATTTTGGTTCCACCAGTGTGTTAACAAGGTTTAATTAATACCGGGTAATTGCTAGTTAAGCCACAGTGTTAACTAAGATTTTAACCCTAGTAATGTAAACTGGGCATGAAGGTATTTCAATGCATGAGTGAATGGAGAAACTTATTTCGTGTGCAAAATTTGCCCTGTAAGTGCAAGCGAGGGCAGGTCATTGGTAGCACTTTGAAACAATTCGATGTTATTCCACTTGATTTCCAAGTCTTAATAGAGAGCGAAATACGAAACTTCTTTTTCTCGCGCATCTTAATGGTAAAGTACAGCTGGCAGACGTTTTATTTAATCTCCATTTTCATCTTTTGAAACAGGTTATTAGATTTAAATGTAATGCCCGGTTGAAGTTTCGTTTAGCCAGTTCAGAAGGTAGCGTATCCCACAGCCTGCTAAATATCGCAAATCGTTATTCATTTGTTCTAAGGCGAAGAAAAGTGACAGCTTACGCAACTGTTTCGCACGGTTGGTTGGACCTCGTTCATTGTTATTTAACAATACACTATTAATTTCATATCTAGAAATTCCTCTATGCATCCAAAGATGAAGGTTGACAATTAAATTTATCTAACAGAACGTCTTGTCACTATGCTTAACCGTGACGACACCTCCAGAATATTACAGTATATCCTTGGCACTCTTCAACGTTGCACTGAAAGAATTCAAGACGTTACCTTGACGTTCAATAGTTACAATTAACTTCTATTTCGAGTCCTTGCTTCAGCATATGCAGCGGAATAAACTACTCGTTCATCCCATTATCCATCCTCGCTTGCGGTAATATTGAGCTTAAATACGGTTTATCATTCTCGTGCTTTTAAATACATCAAGACACTGACGCTTAAATACGGTCCATGACAAGGTACAATGTCTTAGTACATTGTACGCCTTAAGGAAAAGCTACATTTGTAGCTGCTATTTAAATAACCTACGCTACTTAAAAAAGATGGTAACTACAACTAATCTTAGTAACTCCAGCACGGTTTATATTTTGACTATGGTAACCGCTAATCTGCGTCCATGCTGCTAACTTAGATTTAACCTGTTTATAAACTAGTAATGTAAACGGGACGTGTGTGTCAAGGTAAATACCAACGAATGAGATGCCAACCATACGATACTTCTGCTTGATTTGACGTTCAGCTTAATTCCTCTAACAAAAGCATTTACAATTCTAAGAGCATTAATATCCCTAACACCAAAAGTTCCATGGACATGAATGAATATGACTCATTGGTAACTTTAGTCGAGCAAAACTTTACGTATGTGAATAGAAGGTAAAGTAAGTTAGCTAACCGTAGCATTAGCTCATCACCATGAGTCAGGCAAGTCTTGCGGTGGAATTGCTCAGGCTGCTTCCCTTTTGCATTCCGAGACAAACTCGTGATTCGTTGGAGTTGTTTGGAGACATCCACCCGAAAACAAGACCATGAAATCAAAGATTAGACTTAAATTAGACAAGCATGTCGATGAAATGTTATCGTTCGCATGCAAATTATGGCTGTTAATAATATAGTAATAGTTAATCCTTAATTCCTCAAGGAAATACTGGAAACTATTAACAAGTGCCGAGTATAATCAAAGTCGTCAGAAGGGCTCTCAAATGGTGGTCAATTTTAATTTAACTTTTGAGTGAATTTCTACTGCAGTAGAACTAATAGTCTATGGAAGAGCATATAAGTACTTAAACAGAGGAATGCACGGAATTTTTCCCTATATTGCTATAACACTGTCAGACGAATAATTATCGAACCCTTATATATAGATAGTAGAAGATACTCCAACATACAGCTGGACGTCGTGTTACCACAACAGGAGATGTTATTCCTAGGCTTCTCACATATGCATTAATAACCCTTATTTCAGCAAAAGAACAAGGAAAGCAGAACTTCCAGACAATAACACAAACATCCAAGAGCTTGGCACGAAATTCGAAGCAGCTCAAATTCTTGTTCCCATGCTATTACACCTAATAACATACATTGCATCATCACGGGGCATATTTCACGTAGTTAAAGCCGATGGATATTGTTTTTTCCCAGGGCCCTGCGTAAAATAATTCGGAAATGTTTGATATAAGGTAGACAAGACTCTTCGGTAGAGGGTAATAACTTATTTGTTAACTGCCAAGCTAAAAATGACTACGTGCGACATGACGGGTACTTGTTTTCCTCTTCACAGAATGTAAATTGCGGAAAGCAATTGAAAAGATATATATGTAGAGGTTTGTAACGTTTTTCAACTATTCATTCATCTTTGGATCGCGGTGTCATCTGAGGTCTGATGGTACCCTCCGACTGTGGCCCTATGACTTCATAGTATTCCGTCGGCCTCAATTTACTCTTATTGTGGAAATACAGAAAGAATGTAATTAATCACCGTTGTACTTCACGGAATTAATATGCCTAATTCTTAGTTGTAGCAAGACTACATTTTTTTCGTGCTGAACAAATAACTACGTTCTCATGATTTTAACATTCGTTGGATAAGTGTAAATTAATATTTAATACCTATGTGTCAAAGATTGTGAGTAAGAGGCCATCGATATCATGTGCGACAGTAATAAAGCTAGAATTTGCCTAGCGCCACTCGTGTCGAGGCCAACGGTCGCTCCCTCGTTACATTGTTGCGTCTGCATTTCAATAATTACTTCCGCTTCTCGTCGCCATTTTGCCGAACCCGCGAAGCCAAGCAACTGGCCTCGCTGCGTCTGTGTTCTGTTAGCCTTTATTTTCCTTGAAAATGACGACCTCGAGTAATCTCAAGACATATTACGAGCGCTTAGGTTCCTCATGTATTACTGACATGGATAAGCATCTGATAATTGACTTTGGAACGATAAAGATGGGCTCTTGTGGAAGCGTGGTTTACGCTCCTACAAACTGCAGTCAGGTAAGTTCATTTAGAAATGGGTGTCCAATATTTTTGCATAAACTCTGTCACTATTAATATTTTCATTCCTCAGGACGTACAGAGTTACAAAGTAAAGAGGCGTAAAAGAGCACACGCTCTTCGACACGTCTTCCACTTTGACAGGACGATATTTACCATGAGACCTAATGCACAGGCTGAAATTACGATTGACTTCACGCCTCTGAGGCCTTTCCAAACGTACATCGATTATATCTTCATATATTCTCAGGGTTTACCCGTGACTCAGATTTGTCTTAAAGGGAAAAGTATAGGTAAGACATTATTTTTTCCATGCCCAGTGGACGAAAACGATCCAATATACGCCTTATTTGTCTAAAAACGTGATGCTTCCTTGTATTTGCAGGACCATATATCGTGCCTTCAGCCTCCGAGATAACTTTCAGAACCGACTTGAGCATCGAAGTGGAGAGCAAGTTGGAGTTCCGCAATTACTCATCGGCACCCGGAGAATTTTATTTTGACGTGGATCACCACAACTCCATATTCCGATTTTCCCCAGCTCGCAGCGTAATAGAAGGCAACGAATCTTTGATAATAAGAATTGTATTCAAACCCCCATTCGAGGGAACCGTAGAAAAACTCGTGTTTTGCTTTATTGCCCATCAGGTAAGTTTCTTTTGTCAATGGACCCTCGGATTCCCCGAGAATCGGCCGCCTCGTTATCGCCTCAATTTTTCTTTTTCAGAGACCTCTGGCATTCCATTTAATCGGCGTCAGCGGGCGTGGAGGAATTGTCCATAACACACCAGCAATTAGAAGGTGATTGATTATATGGACGACATTCTGCCCTCAATTTGTCTGTAATTACCACTGAGAAGGCACAGTACACCAAATGTCATATCTTTTCGACAGATACCCAGGATTTCCAGGAATTTCGAAGCAGCGAAACACCTTGGAGGCATATCTCCACCGTGAGTGGAAGACTGTGCTGGAAATCATTCCACAGGAAATAATTACGATATCGGCTGAGGACTTGAGCTCCTGTTTCCAGGTCCGAAATAAAACGGATACTCCTTTCACACTTGTGTGGTCCCCAGGTACGTATCACTTCCTATATCTCCTTATACCTGTTGATATTATGTGTGTGTGAAGAGATAATATGTGTTACCTTTGAGAAGTACCTATTGAAAGATCTGATGGTCTTCGAAGTGCAAGACTTTGTTTTTATATGGATATTGGAAGCTCTCCACGACTAGAGATTTCTTGTTTTTATGCTCTCTGAGAAAAATATGGTTCGTTCCTGTAACGGAAAGTGTTAGTGTCTGAGCACACAGTAATTTGAAGTATTCAATCACTGTTTTGTGATGGGTGGAAGGCCGAATAAGGAAGGAAAAATGATAAGAAGGCAGGCATTCAGCGAAAATAAGGGCATTTTATGCACTGATGTCTACTCCGTCGTGGAAGTCTCCACAGAAGTGGTGCACTGTCTAAACCCAGGCTCCATGTGAATTTTTGGCCACCAATTTGCATGCTAAGGACAAGTTCAGAGTGGTTCAGCACATCCAATGACACAGTTCGTAAAGATAAAACTTATTTAGAAAGAGTGAGAAAGTTTGAAATAAATTCATAAAACCTGCAACTACTATCCAGCTTGAGTCTTCCCTACATTTGTGTCTTCATATTCGAAGTATGGGGTGAACAATGATAATAGTTAAGTAAATGGACTCAGAATGTTTCAGCAAAAGGGTTTTATGCTGATAATACCTCATTAGAGAAGAATGGTTACTTTACTGAAGAGGTAAAATAATGTCTTTCATCGGTATCATAGGTCATAGATGTAGGTTTAAAAAAATTACTTAGGAAATCATGCACATCCTTTCATTTTAGCCAGAAAAGGAAATTTTTTTGTCATTAGTCCAATGAGCATCAATAAGCGTAACAAGCACAGGAGAATTTGGTGGTATTAACATTGGAATCATGGTTATTTTTCTATTTTCCTTTTTTAATTTCTATTTTCAGTCTATTTTTATTTTCTTTGTGTCATCAGACCCACAGTTCCTCCTTGTCATAATTTGAGCAAAATGGTATGGCTATTCCTAGAATTGCCAAATAGATATGGCTCACATGCTGTTTTCCACATTATTGAATGGAAAATGTTATTTTATTGGAAATGGAAATTGAATATTATCTTGATGCCAAACCACATCTCTACCTCTGACAGAAGCAATAAAATAAAACAGATACAAACAGACAGGTACAAAAAGTCATTCTTTCCATGCACAACAAATGACCATAACAATAACAGAGCTCCACTCAATACACTCCAATGGTTCACATTACCATTTCACCCCAAAATATTATTCATTATATCTTTACACAGCTGGTGTTCTAACACCCCCTGCCACAGCCCTTGTGGTGGTTTGCAAGGTTGCATGTATACGTGGATTAGATACCTCAAGGCATCTCAAGGCATGGTTTTTCCCGCATTGAATGTGACTTAAGACAGGACCACGTCTATTGACGTGCTTCGCGCTGAATGTGTTAAGACGGTATTCTGACATAAAGCATGGTCGCTATTCCACTCAGAATACCAGCCGTGGTCCATGGAAATGATAGATTTAGAAGCCTAATTGGCATACATTATGCTTGTGGAGTGTGATGGGCTGTAGGTTTTATCTGTGCTCAACTAGTGGGCTAGGGATTAGGGTATGTCCATTAGCTGGTAAAAAAAATTCAAAAATAGATTTTTAGGAATCTCAGGCTTAATTGGATTTCACGTAAAATCAACTCAAGCAGATTGCCTGAAAATAGAGGTTTGTAATATTTTCTTCTGGTATGGGAAGAGTATTGGAAATTAAATTGTCTCATACAAGCAGCGGCATAGCTGGGGGGGGGGGGGGGGGGGGGTCCTCCCCGGTCGCACACTTTTAAGGGGCGGCACTGTGGGGTCTGCAGAAGGCTATTATACTATTAAATTTTTAATTCACTGAAGCATTCTTTTGCTACACTGAGTTTTTTCTTTATGTTTTATTTGTCAAAACAGAGTAGAATTTGTGGCATGTCACTTGTATCACAAATCTTGTGATATTAAGCTTCATCAGTCATCACTTGGATCTAATTCTTTCATCTTTTTTTAACATGCTGTATGAATTTTTCTCTAAAAGGCAAGTATTTTATATCTTTACCACACTATCGCCCTATTTTCAGATGAAGCGAGTTAAAGAAAGTGGTGCTGATATTGGATTAAACTATGAAGCTAGTTTTCGGCATGATATGTTAAAAGTCACTAATATAGTTCCATTAGTTTTACAAGTCTTCTGCAGCAACTAAGATGGGAGATGCTCTCAGATCGACTGTGCAAATTTAGACTTTATGTTTTATACAAATATCAAGACGATATTCGGATGGATATCATTTGGACGATAAACTTTTGTTACAAACTGTTTTCAGAAAGAATTAACTCAAAATTTAATTCTGAGGACGGATTCAATATATGGTGGAAACTGAATCCTAGAATATCCGACCATGAGTCCAGTGTAGATCACGTTAGAAATTTGTGTATTGTACATTTTGATTTTATAATTTTTTTTCCCATGTCTATAGCTTTTATATTATTTATTAAAGTCTTCAGGGATTTGCATGTTTTGTATTTTTTACTGTCTTTGTTGGCATCATTGTCTTCTCTCCTATATGTGGCATTTAAATCTTCCCCTAAAATTGCGTTTCCCACAAACCCAATTACGTATGGGAGAACGGTGTTTGAGAAAAACTCATCTCTTTCTTTTCTTTTTTCATGCCCTGAAGAGGCATATGCATTTATCAAATGAGTGTTATTCACTATGAGGGTGGTATTTCTCCCCGACTCATGGTATCCTATGCTTCGGACTTTCAATGAGTTTTTTATCATGATCGCCGTGCCTAAGGAGGAATCACCTTGGTCAGTAACTAGAAAGTATTTTGTCTTGCCATGCGGGATCTTCTGAATGTTCTTGCTAAAATATAGTATCTGCATTTAGGTCCTTAACTTATTTTTTAGAATATTTATTTTAACATGGTTACTAATACCTGCTTCGTTTGTAGATAATAATTTTAGGTGCATATCGATAATGATGAAGCAAGTAGTGATTAAAGCAAATACAAAGAATGTAATTTAACAAATAGGGAGGAAAAGGAAAACAAATAATACATTAAACCCCCTTTTCTTTTGAAGTTTGTAAGGATTTAATCTATTTTTAAAATTTTTGATCCAACCGTTCTTGACTTTTAAAATGTAATTCTGCTTTCTCATGGTTCCTCCTGTTTCCACTGCTCCTGAGTCCCCTCCTCCACTGCCCTTGTTCCAATTAATTTTTTTGCCCAGGGCTGATGCTTATCATCTGTTCATCCACTTCCTCCATGGCCTCCATGTTCTTACTCGTCCATGTTACAACAGGGGTGGAATTCCTTTCAGTCCCATAGCCTGGTTTCTGCTACCTCCGTGTCTGAAAAGAGCTTTGGGTTTGTGTGGGATTCAGGGTCAAGGGATGGTTTTATTTCCATTGTCACCTCCTCCTCCTGCTGCCTGGCCCATCCCTCCCCTTCCCTTGATTTTTTTTTTCATTTATTGCCTCATATTTTTTAGTAGAGGCCTCCTCCCCTATCCCAGCTTTCCCGGCCCTAGCTGCATCTACCCCTGTTTGAGCTGCAATGACCCCATTTTCTTTTGTACCTGACCTTGTCACCTTCAGCTCAGTCTCCTTTTGTGACTCTGTTATCAGTGTAATGAGGGATGGTGTTGCCACATCAGCCGCTTCCTAAAGTTTTTTTTACATTCTGGGTTGTCGATTCCCTCGGAAGGTTAGGCTCAGCTCTATTGTTTTTCTTACTGCGTCTCCTTCTTCTCTTCCAATTCTCCGGGTTCCCGGCTTGAACCTCAATGGCCAGAGGCAATTTTCTCAAATAAATGGATATCTTGATTGTGTTTTTCCACTCGTATGTGAGGAGCAAGGAAAGATGAAGTGATCACACGATATAATGCACGTAACTATGCATGCCTAGGGGAGCCTGGCACACAAACGGCACAAAGAAAAAGAAAAAAACTGTATTCACTTGCTTTATGCAAACACCGGGAGTGCATAAGAACACCCCCAGGGATCGAGAGGTGCTCGATCGACGCCTGGAAAAACTTGGTGATTAGGCAAGAATATGCTGCACTCCGAAGGATGTTGCTCAGACCACCAAGCTGCCCAGTCTACTAAAAATCCACTGGAATCAGCAGGGGTTTATATGAACAAACACCCCCCAAGGCATGACGCATGAGAGCGGCCAATAGATGACACTAGGGTTGCTGTTCACCCACCGGCAGAGAGAGAATGACAAACACAGAAGGCAAAATGACAGAATAGCACAAGCACACAGACAGTGATGAAAGAAATAGAACAGGCATTTGGGGCTCGTGGAGCCCAAGTAGGAAATGAGCCGTTCAGGCCATTCAGTCATACATTCATTCACTCGGACCACTCAGCAGTAAATACATTCATAAATATTTAGACAGAAAGGTAGAATGAAAGTGGATAGGAACGCACAAAATCGACCAACACAATATTGGAGTGAAGTTGTAAAGATGGCCAATTCCAAGTGGAAAAAAATTCAACTGGACCCAGATGAGGTGAGGGTTCGATTCCTGGTCCAGTTGAATTATTTTCCACTTGGATTTGACCCACACACTAACAGTTATATGCACCACTCCTCCCATCACAACCGGTATATTAAAAGATCGATAGTGAGAACTCTTCTTCATCGGGCCGAAACATATCAGATGAAAAGGAAGTAGGAAGAACAACATGTCACGGTGGCACTCATGAAGAACGGTACTCCAAGACCATCATCAGGACCATGATAAGAACTGTGCTGGAGGAGAAGAAGGGGACTGAGGAGACTTCAAAGCCTAGAGGCTTTGTGATGCTACCATCCATCTCGGGAACAACAGAAAGGATCAGGAGAATCCTCAAAGACACAACATATCACATCAAGATATTGTGAGGTAGAAAAAAGTAGTGACCTTCTTCCTAGATCAAATCAAAGGACAAAATCCCAGATTTCCAATACGGAGGAGTATATGAGATTCCATGTAGCTGTGGCTAGAAGTATGTGGGGCAAACAAAGAGAGTGATTTCGGTCTGTTTGAGCAAACACCAAAGGGCTCCAAAAAACAAGCCCTGCACACAGTCAGCAGTCACAGGGCATGCCTTTTCCAACCTGGGACATCACACTATGATTAGTGATGCACAAGTCCTGGCCAAAGAAAAGTACTATTTCCCTCAACTCATCTGGTGGGCTATTGAAATAGAGAAAGTAAAAGAAAATTTCAATAGAGATGATGGCCACAGGCTCCACAGCACATCGAAAAGACTCTTGAGCAAAAGCTGATGTTGATGCTGATTGGCGGCAATATAGGTAAGCCACCCTGAGTGCGGTAAATATACATGCACAATTCCACCAGTTGGCATTCGGACCTGATCTGAAGATGTGGCCAGAATTGGTCATGAAAAGTCATCTTCCAGGTAATGCAACACGGCAAAACCCAAAAGCAATGGAATGAAGAAAAGCATATGTACAAATGAAATCAGGCAGGTTAACAATGGCAACAGTAAGAGCATCCCCCAGCACTCAAAACAAAAAGCATATAGGCAAATCAATACAGGCAAGTTAACAATGGCTATAGTAAGGGTGTCCCCCAGCACTCAAAACGAAAAGCAAAGCATATTATCAAATCAAATCAAATCAGGCAAGTTTGCCACAGCAAGAGCATCTTTCAGCACTTAAAACAAAAAGCGAAGTATATAATCAAATAAAAACATATTATGAGCATTGGTTAGTGCTCAAAGCACAAAGTTAAGTGATAATTAACACCACTAATGAGGCAAGCCTGTGTTGTCTATAGAATGAGCATCCCTGAGCTCTCAAAGCTTAAAATTAAGGAAAGATTATATACAAATAAAAGAGGAAGTTCACTATAGCCAAGTTATGAGCATCAATCAGCACTCAGAACAAACAATCTTGAAAAGTACTGAAAGCACTATAAACAGCATATATTCCTCACTACAACAAGCCAACATTCTAGAGGCATTTTTGTCAGAAAGGGCAAAAGTTAGGGTCCCATGAATAACACTGCCTTTGTGAATATCCTCCTTGTGTTTCCTCTCCTTAACTCTTGGGCAGCTAACTTACCACTGTGATTCATTCATTCATCATTTATTAACGGGATTTCTCCTTCTTAAATACATGCATGGGTGCATTGCACAGTAGGAATACAATTTAAAAATACCGTTACCGAGAGGGACAAATATATTTATAATATTATATATTACTGGTCTTCTCATTGGTGTAACTGCATTTGTCACTTTTTCATTACATAAAAAATTCTTGATTGTTTCAATGAACATAAAAAGAATGCATACTGCATCACATCACATATCACATATTATCAATTTACATTATATTAATTAAACAAATACTAGGGCTGACTTGAGCAAGCAACGCAACACTTTTTCAGATGAGGTATTTGAATCAATCATTGGAGAACTCAATGATAGACAAAGACGTTCTTCATCTTACAAATGAAAACACGTAGTTTTTTCCACCAACGTATTTAAAACACAAATCGACCATTTTCGGCCTTTTCAAGCCAGGCCAAAGACGTAATGTTATTATGTTCAATATTCCTGTGGTTGATGGCACGAGTGAAAGTGCTGCTAAAGATGAAGGCTTGAGATGAGTTTTTGAGATTCTGAAGGAGGTTTACCAACTATATTTACTAACTACATGCACCATTTCATGCAAATCAGGGTCATCATCATCATTCTCTCTCTTAAGATAGGACTGAGACAAGTGATCTGCAATGTCCAGGTACTTGCCTGGCACATAGTACACATTCAATGAATATCTTAGGAGTTTCAGTCTCAGTCTCTGCAATCATGTAGATCCTATCTTACAGATTTCCTTTTTCACTATGGATACTAAGGGTTTGTGATCTGTCTGAACATCCACAGTGAGACCATATATAAAATTGTGGAACTTGGTTGTTGTGAAATAAATTGCTAACATTTCTTTCTCAATCTGTGCATAGCTATTTCTTTCACACTCACTTAGACTCCGGGAGGCAAGGAGGCATGTTCCCAAGTTCCTAAGTCCCAAATATATTCATCCTCAGCTTGACATCCTTTCTAGTTTTCCACTTCCGAAGCACAGTCACTTGACCATCGTCTCTCCTATGGATTGGATGGAAAGATTCGAGCAAGGGACAGGTGAAATGTGTTTCTCACACGTAGCACCCTGATAATGCTGACGCTGAGGGCTTTGCCTGAAGATTCGTAATCACTATAGATGAAGTTTTCCGGCATTCCTTGTTAGGGAATATGGCAGGGAAAAATGAGCGACGTCAAAAACGATGATGAACGATTAAAAAACTGGTGTTATTATTCAGCAAGAAAACTTCGTACAAACAGGCATGGAGAACAAGTACAGCAACTGAAGTTCGTAATAGAAAACAAGTTTACAAAACAGCCACCTGTGGCACTGGACTCTGAGGCACACTCTTCAAATTGGAAGGCAGCTATTGGATTAATACCAAAATACTGATGTATTTTAACATTGCTGAGCATGGCATGTTGTAATATATGATTTTCTCAAAACACCGTACCAATATCCCACTTTGAAATGGAATTGCCAATGTCAACTGTTGCTCAAGTGTGGGCACAAAAATAATGAGTATAATGCTTTGTATCAGATGGGAATCCGAGTATCAATCGATCCCTCAAAATATGACTTTGCTACTTTCAAATGTAATGAATAACCATTTTTTCAGATTCTCAAGAAAGGTTCTTCATCAGCCCAATGGTGTGTCGTCTAATTCCAATGCTGAAGGTCAACTTTAGAGTTACAAAAAGCTTGACAATATACGAGCAGCGGAGGAGGATAACTGGATATAGCAGTGATCAAGTTGTTGGGAAAAATGCAACCAATACAGAGGACTGTGCTGTTTCAGCTAGTGTGGATGGATGGCTCTTTTGGCAATCATCAGGGCATTCACTGCCATCAGAATGCCAACCATGGCGGGAGTGCCAAACATATTTGAATGAAGAGTGGCAGTATTCCGTGATGCCAATTAATTTTGAAGTTAACTTCATAGGTAAGATGTTAATTTTAAATTTGTCACAGACTGTTAGCAAATGTTCTATATTCAACAAGGAAATAAGAGAATAAACACATGAAAGAGTAAATCTTTAGCACAAAACATGTTTGCATATGCCATGGAGACTCAGCCACTTGGCTGCTCACAGGCTTTACATGAATTTTATCCTTGGTGTTTTCTTCCTAAGCATGATAATCATTTTAACAATTTTCTCCACTTCTTAAACTCATTCAAACTAAACATCATGTGAAATCTCTGTATTGAGCAGGACAGTACAATAAGGAGAACATATCAGTACCATCACCAGTTTGCACTGCTGTTCCAGCCACAGTGATGTTCCCCATCCAAGGCCATGCAGAAGACGCATATTCCACTTTCCTGATTTATACTGAATCCTACCAGAGATTCATGTATAAAATTGTAGCTCCAAAAACACAGTAAGCTGGGATGCACATGCTTATAGTCTCTATAATCCAGGATTTATTATCCAAGTCCTTAAATTATGTAATTCCATTTTCATTGAAGTGTCCTTTTATTTCAGGGAGTTTTTGGTCAAGCCATTGGAGGGAGTCATAAGTAATGAGTTCCGAGTGATTGTTGTACATCACACTCCAAGATTCAAACATTTGATGTACCTGGAGCGGTGGAATATTGCCTTAGATGGCAGGGAAGCTGATATGGTAACATTTGTGTGATTATCTTTTAAAAATCAGTCACAGAAACTTTGTTATGTTTCGTTACTTAGCAAATGTACTTTCAGGCCGAGGTCGAGCTTATTGTGTCTGACTATTCCCTAAATGTGAATTTTGGAGAAGTTGGTGACTTAATCAATTTTCCTCCAGCCATGTTGGGAAACACTCAAGAGGCAAAATTCATGATCCACAACAACAGTCCCTTTTGGGTCCAGTAAGTACCTAGTCACATTATTTCATACCTTAGTATCATTTTAATAGCAATAGAGGTTCATTTGCCTAATATATACCATTAATAATTATGAAACCATATGGTAAGTGCACAAATGCATGTAATAAAGTTCAATACATGCAAGTTACAATTCACACAAATATTCATTAGCAATATAAAAGTACTTCAGTCATACTCTTTGTAGTCATACTTTAATGCCAAGTGGATATTCGATTCTACCAGTAGTACTTCTATGTAAGAGTGGAGGTTCATCCTTCTACATTATTTTGTGCTCATCTGTCTTTCACCAGTTATTCCTGAAGAGCTAAGCACATGGTTTCTGTAAGTGACTGGATTCTCTAACCTGTTGTTCCCTGCATCATGCCATTAGCATGGCTGTGTACACAGCAGTTTATCTTATGTAATCTTTAGTCTTTTAAATAGGAAAATCAGTACGTGCTTGTATGACAGGAATACTTATGTGTCACATGCATTTAAATAAAAATATGAATAGAAGAAACAAGAATCATCTTCCATTCCATTCCATTGTGATATTTAATTATAAATAGGAGTAATGTAAATAATCTTACATTACACAGCAACTAATTGGGAACCCACTCCATTTCAGGTTATCATGCAATGCAAGTGAGATCCCTTCAACACTGAATGTAGGACCAGCAACATTTTTAATTGGACCTCATGATAAGATTAGCCAAAGATGGCAGTACCAACCCACTGTCCAGGGCTTGAACACAGAGCTCATCACATATTGTGCCAAGGAAGTCAGAAGCCCAGATATGAAGGAACTCATGGAGAAAGTGCTGGAATACACATTGGAGAAAAGCACTGATGACCAAGGGAATGAGGGCCAAGAGAAAGAATTCAAAATATGCATTCAAATTCTCGGCAGGAACACATTTCCTCTGGTAAGACTCCTGTGCCAGCACTTAGTGTTCACTCCTAGTCATCATTTCTTTCAAGAAAATGGTTACCAAGCAAATAATGGTGAATATAAAGGAAAGCCATCAATGCTTGACTACATGAAACATATGAGGCAAACCCTAGTGGAAAGAGTTGACTTCCAGCTTGGAATGGAAGACAAATACTGAGTTATGTATGTATAAATACTTGACCTGTTCATGCTGGATCTTATAGGAGGCATATGCTCTCCTTAAATCTTGGGACCCTGGAAAGCAGGCCCTTTCCTCAGCTGTTGGCCTAGACCCTCTAAGGAATAAAATGCCTCATTTGAAGCAGGAGTCCATGGTCAACAGAATGAAATTGCAGTATTTGTTTAAACAAATATTTGAACTGTACAATGGACTCCATGTGTTTTTCTTAGCATTTTAAATTTTTATTGGAATTCTACTGTTTATACTGATGGTATTTTGAATTTTCATCTGCTAAAATTACAAAAACATATTTTTTAACTCTCTTTTTCAGCCAGCAGTGCATATGAGATGTAATATTAATGTCTGCCGAGTTCAGTACTAGAATTCTGTTTGTAGTGACACTAGAATTTCATTTGAAATTTGCTCGTACTTAGTAAGAAAAGATAAATTTATGTAAAACTTTACATTTTAATGTATGCAATAAATATTTGTGTAGAAAAATCTCTGCCAATAGAAGTAGTAGATGACAAAAAGAAGATAGCTAATGGGATGAAGGGTTAAACTTAGTTGCTGAGGAAACTGAGTTGCTGAGTCGACTCTTGCTTAGCCGGGTCTGGAGAGGCAACTGCTTACCTCGGTACATATAATGTTCCAGTGGGGTCACTTTTCTTGATCCGCATCACATTTGGTAGGCATCCATTCTTTTGGGTAGGAAAATCCATGTTGCATATGTTTGGCATTCGTTCCTTTAGCATAGAAAGTCCTCATTGTCTATGAGTGGAATTTGTTGCAACATGGAGAAAAATCCACTCTTGCCAGGTGTAACCTTTACCACCAATGTTTGAATTCATCACATTTCCTTCACCATTTTTGAAACAAGGTATTTGTGGCATTCAAAATTTCGGTGAGGGGATAAATTACTTACCCTCATAGGAAAGTAATATCAGAGAATACATGGATTTTACACATGTATACTCGGGTAAAAATGTTCAGTCTGTAGCTTCTCTGAATCTGATCTGTAACTGGTCTGAAAGATTTATATCTGAATTGGAAGTGGTCCTAGACTGGACAGAACTGGTCTGGATGTTAATAATATCTCAAGATGTTTCCAATCCATACCAGTGACAAACCACTTCCAGATCAGATAATAGTCTTTTAAAGAAGCAGTCCCAGAACATTTTCAGAGCAGTTACAGACCAAATATTTTTACCTGAGGAAGCTCTCTTGAAATCTCCTGGGCCCTAGATGTGAGGAATAGCCCGGAATGGAAGGGAGGATGAGCTTGGGAATGGAAACCTCTCTCTTATGTTGGACTTTTAGGGAGGGAGGGAAAGGTGAGCTGGGTGACAATAATTTCATGAGCAACCACTCTGGCGTGCTGGCAGTGGTGTTGTCAGAGTCTACATTCATCTTCATCACCATTCATCTGTGCTGGCAGCTTCATCTTAGAGCTATGAAAAATGCCTGGATTACATGATAGTTGAAGTTTATGGTATTAATTTCTCCAAAATTCTTCTTTCATCATTTTTGGACCTCCAAATGTGGAATCCCTGATTGATATTGAATATCTCTCGTGACATTTAGTCCAAATTTTAAAAATACTGTAATAGTTGGTGACTTTAATGCTGATAGGCTACGGGATAGCTACTCTTCTTCAAGAATTTTATTTACAGCTATTATCTTTATCTCGCCTCTGCCAAACCAATCCATCATGCTGAAAACAGTCATACTCTTCTACATCTCTGTATTATTGCTTCTTCAGAGGAAACCTGATCCCTACTTGAGTGTCTTGTGGAGGGCACTTCAAGAGGTTGAGTACTCCGTCTGTCGGATGGGATGTTAAACTGTGGTCCCCATGGCACCTTTCACTAGCCTTTACCTTAATGAGTTTTTCCTTAGTCGTAAGCCTTGCTGGCCGGGGCTTTTTAAATGACCAGTGTTTTTTAAATGTCTATCAATGTGCCAGACGAACACGCTTGGCAATCTAGGGACACAATTTTTGTGCCGGAGAGACACACTTGGAAGATAAAGGTTAAAAGCAGGCAAATGCCGATGCCGGGTTTCCATCCGCCCTTCCTCCCTTACCTATCTCCTATGGCACAAATGACCTTAGCCATCAGTGGCCTCCCCAAATATCCAATCCAATCAATCATTGCCTCTCCTGACAAAATCTCATCATTTTTGTTAGTATTTTGGAAAAATTTCTCCACTCAGTCGGCATTAATAAAAGTCACGGACGACATATGTCATGCAATTGACCAACATATGACCACCATACTTGTCCCATTTGACTTAACAAATGCTTTAGGTCTAGTAAATGATGCCCCATGTCTCCAAAATATGAAAGATCTTAACTTTTCCTTCTTAACAAGCAGTCACGGACGCTATTGGTAATATATCGTATTGGGTTAATGTTCACAGTGGAGTTCCTCAGGGCTCAGTGCTTGGCCCTCGTTTATTTTCTCTCAATGTCCTTGACCTTTCAAACTGTATTGTATGAATGCCTTGATTTCTGTTGTACGTCTTCCATCTCATGTGATGTTGGGTACTTCCAAGATGGGTGAAGGAATCTACTTGCTGTAATTTCTCTCTTCTCGGGCTGAAATCATTGTGCAGATTCTCTCATCCGCAAGCTACGATTTTGTTTTTGTCTTATTTATTTTCATGTGTTATTCTTGAAGTACTTGGTTCATTACATTTTGTCATCTTTGAAGAGCTATGACTGCGATATCATGTGATATGACTGGGAAGCAGGGCACGTTTATTTCTTCTCCATTTATCTTTATCCTGCTCAGTCCAATTTCTTGTGTATTTCTTATGGCCTCCTCCAAGTACATGCTAAACATTGCTGGTGAGAGGTTGCATCCATGTCTTACTCCTTTGTTAATTTTTGCTTCTATCTGACTTCCATCTCTCATTCGCATATTGTGACAAATTGCTTCCTATATATTTGGTGGATTATTATTCTGTCATCACAATCCATTCCAAGTTTTTCCAGCCGTGTGAACATATTGCTCCACTCCACGTAGTCAAAGGCTTTCTCTAGGGTCACAAATGCGACATATAATGCCTTGTTCATTACATACTTGTATTATTTTCTCTACCATTGCTCTCAGGCAAAGTATGGCCTTCCTGGTAGCCCTGTTCTTCCTAAATTTGTGTATTTTGATGCATGTGACTCTATACTTGGAAAGGTTCAGTGCTGCTCACATATTTCAGTCCTTGTCTCCTACGGTATTGTTGTCATTGCACTCCTTTGAAAGTCCTCTCGAAGTGTTCTGACTTGGTAGCTATTTTTGATCATCTCATACAGGTTGGATTTCCTTGGCTTTCTGTGTGTGAAAGTGTTTTGATCATTTCTCAGTTTATGTTGTCTGCTCCAGGTGGTTTGTTTTTCTTGAGGTCCTCTACTGCTCTATTGACTCATATGATGTTCATATTTGAATGACAAATCATTGTGGCCATTTCTTTCCTTTGTGTTCTCCGCTATTATGCAAGGTAAATCATTCATGATAAAATTGTTTTCTGGATTGCATTAAAGGACATGGTAAAATAATGAGCAAATTCATTGAATAATTATTTAATGTGTGCATGTCTTTATTTGGCAAATACCTCAGCTTTAGGGTGAAAATATTTGCAACAGCACTGTATAGTGGCTTGCAGAGGGCATTCGACTAAAGTAGTTAAAAGCAGTTTGCGATATGAACTAAGTTAGCGCATTATTCCCTATTTTTCTGCATCTCATTGGACTATTAGCCATAGAATTACTGAGTGATTGTTTCATTTTATAATCCATATTAGAACTCTTACCATTTTGAGCGGCAATGAGGGGCCAAAAATAGGAGGCTCATATAGACCTAACATAATATGTATGTCATTTTGATTACTGAAGTAATATTAGAGAGGAATATATCAAACACCGTATTGCTATTATAGATATAAGGGTTTGAAATGCCATCCCCAACAGTAAAACCAGACAAAAGTTACTGAACAATCTTCGAAAGTATGGTTTATAATACTGGCCCAGATTGTGACATATTTGTGATAACTTTTCCAAAAAAACATGCAATGTATTTTGATAATGCAATGAAAAAGTTTCCTCATTTAAATTGCTTTTTGATGGGCCCTTCTGGTCCCAAAATCATCTTCTACCATTCTGAATAAAAATTCATAGCCATACTTTTGCATGGACTTAAGTTTTTCCTTGCATATGTCCAAAAAATGAGGCTAATTTTTTTTTGTTCATGTGTTTTATGTGCTGGAAAATAAATGAAAAGTGCAACTAACAGAGAAACACTGTGATAATGTCAGAAAAATTAACAAAAGAGGAAGAATGTTGGTGAAAAATGTTCTAAACTTGTCTAAAAATGAAAATACATGCACCTTCATAAAGAAGCATGCTCTCACTTATACAATATCTAATCCTGTTCATTCTACTAAAGAAGCTCTGACTACAGTTACACAGTGAAATAGCTAAGAAGAAGGAAAAAGCAAAATAAGTGAGCTTAGCAGCGAATGGAATTGATTTTCATTAAGTTCTGAGGGAGAATAGTCACTTTCAACAAAACCCTATGCAGCATCCATTTGCAGAAATAGACTTCTCCAAATCAACACCAAGTCTTCATTATGTGCATTTCATGCAGAACACTTCCATCTGTGCTTTATTTAAAGTGTTTCTGTGGAATCAGGCATGCTACCAGGTCAATCCTCATTTAAAAAATATGTCATTCAGACATCCTTATTGAAATTGTACCTTGGTCTGTTATTGGTGCAGTTTGGCCATTTTCCTGGATTTACCCATTAGTATTAGTAAGGAAGTGAGAAGATACTAATAATAGTTAGCATGGAAATGCAAAAATAGATATTAGAAAAAGGAAAAAGTATCTTAGTATGATTTGCAACCATAAGCAGTCAATTTGTGGTAAATTCTATTTCTTTGAATTCCTCTGTAGCATTTTCAAGAATCATTCAATTTGAGGCAACTCTTGGCAATGGTTTGCACATTTTCTGTCTATACATATACCAATTTAGAGAGGATCTTCATCTCCCCTGCTAATTAAAATGAAGAGCACTAGATGTTTTACTGTCTACTATTTTTAATACATAAAACTTTACAACACGTATTTCATTGACGAGCTAACAAGCATTTTAGAGGACTGTACAAATCAAAATTATTTTTGTATTCAATGGAATATTTTATCGGCGTGAAGAGAGTCTAGACATGGGGTCACCATTATGTCCATTAGAGCGGAAATATTTATGGACCATCTCGAACAAAAACTTTTCAACTCAGATTTTAACTGATGTGTTTTACTGGTTCAGATATGTGGATGATATTTTATGCTGTTGGACAGGTACATAGCGGCAAGCCACTAAGTTTTGAAATTTTTTCAACTTATTACACCCACACATTATTTTTAGTATGAAGACAGAGTCAGAAGAAAATTTAACATTTATTTAATTTTAATTTAATAAAATTTATGTAAAGTTTAACGTATTAAAAATAGTGGACAATACAACATCTAGTGCTCTTCATTTTAATAATGCAGTTTGATGATATCTCGCCCGAAACTCTTGACTTCTTGTGATAATGTTCTCAGGATTGACAAATAATCAGTATATGCAAGCTCAAGCAGAGTGTCAAGCACCATTTTGGCTGAAATTTGCAAACAACAGATGGTCTACTCTATTTAGTGTTTTTCCATTGTATACATCCACTACCTGTGTACCTTGGGAGTAATGTTCCACCTAATAATTCACCAGATAGCAACTTCAGAGTTACTCCCCTTACTGAAAGTAACTGTTTTTTTTTCAGATGCAGCCACCTGATCTGCTCATAACGGGCTTCATAATGACCCGACCAGCTGCTGGTGCATTTGTTTTGATCAATGCAGTGGATGCTCCAGTCCCATTTGATCTCTATCTACAGAGGGAGCCTTTTCTTTATACACCAATAGACTTTAAAATTGATCAGAGCCTTCTTGTTGAAGACTCAGAGTATGATATATCTCCACGACAAGGAATACTGGAACCATATCAGGCCAAAAAGTTCCAGATCATTATAATGAATCGGGAGATGAGTCATCACAGGTATAGTGTAATCATGGAGATCACTAAAGCACTGAACCAAGGCAAAGACATTGTTGGTGGAGCATGCAGTCTCTCACCCAAGAAACTAGGAACCATCACCTGTCAGGGAGAATGGCCTCAAGTGAATATCTCAGATGTCAAGGCTTCTATCTATGATGACTTCATCAACCCTTTCCTTCTCTGGAAATGCTTGAATATAGACCAGTAAGTTTGGCCAGTCGGTACTTGAAATATCACCATAAGTATAAAAAAATTGGGAAACAACTAATTTATTGCTCCATTTTCTTTACAGACTCAATGAAGCTATCAAGTTCCGTTTACCTCCAAGCATGAAAACTGTTAATATGGTATTTCCAGAGAGGCCACTGCATTCAAGGCCCATTGTGTACAAAATGAAGCTGCAGAATTTATCTTCCATACCAATCTCTTGGGAAGTACATATCCAACATGGTGTGCTGGAGATGCCACCATTGCAGAGCACTCATTCTGGGAACAAAGGTGAGGCAATTTTATGTAACAATAAAACAAAAGGTAATTGTATAAAACACACATATATCCATGAAAAAATATTTTATTTTAAATCAACACATTGTACAGACTTTGATCGACAGGGAATGTGGAGGATGGGTCTTTAGTAGTGCATCGGTGATTATTAGTTCTAATGTTGAGGAGCTTTATATGAGGATATGAGCAGCATCATAGCATGATGACGACTTAATTTTTGAAGGTAAAATATAGTTTTGCACAGTCTTAATTTGGATGCTCTTGTTGCTATTATAGCATTGATTTCCGCTTTCTACAATATTTAACATTAAGCAAAGGTATAAGTTGCCTGAAATAAAATTTTCAAATAACTGGTGACCATTGCACTACCTGTCGGTCAGGGAAATTTGTAAGTCCATCAGTCAGAGAAGTCAGGAAGTGTAAACCTTGGATATCAGGAGCCTAGGGTTACCCTTCTCCTCTCCTATCAAATGTGACTAATCCTCCATTTGAAATGTAACATGCTTGATGAAACTTGTCTGCTGCCAGCTTTAAAAAATCAGGTAAACTTATTCTTACCCAGTGACCTTTTTAGGAAGCTCAGACCATGGTCCAGTGGCCCGAATGTGCCATGCATGTTCACTGGATTTCATCACGATATCACGTTCCATAGAGTAGGGTGAGTAGCAACACTATGTCTGGTGTAGACGCCCTGACAAGTGATACACTTGATGAGGAAAGTACTGTTTTTATCAAGTTACTTTAATTAAGTACAATATAGTAAATTATAGTATCAAAACATGATGGGGCACTTGGGATGGAGAAAAATTAAATGCAGTGACTATGAACTTGTTAAACATGACATAGTACAAGTCGAATTGACCTGTCATGTGGCATTAGTAGTGTTAAAAAGACGTTACGTTTCGAACCTAGCATTGGAATACCAGCCCCATCTATCACAACAAAAAAGGGAATGCTGTTGAGGGTGTGCATGGGTAGTTTATGAAACCTAATGAAGGTTTTTTATAATGTTTGATGTGTTTCTTAGTGAGCAATGGCAGTATTCCCATGGAATCGAGAATATTTTAAATTCTCGTGAACACATGCGGGCGTGACTCATCACAAGAGCTTTTAGTTGGCAACTTGGCAAGAGGGTTAGGAGTGTAATTTAAGTGAGAGGTTTTATCTTAATGGCATGGTGAATATTTTTCAAGAGAGACAGTCTTAATATGTTTGTTGAAATTGATAGCATTTTAGTATGTCCTAAGGTAATGTGAGTCTTTAAATGATCAATGCTCCGACACAAAGTGAGGAGGTTAATTATGGAAATGTTGGATGGAACATTGTATTTTTTATATCCGTCAGCTGTACATAAATGTTTGTGCACATTGAATTGCTCTCTATTTGTTCACTTATAAAATGATGAGTTACTAAGAAACATCTCATGCTCTGTTTTCAGGAGAAGACATCACACTTAATGATGGACTTGAAAACCTTAAGGCACTTGTTAATCAGCAGCAAAATATTGCAAAGGATGCAGATGACAAGGCAAATTTGAATATCATCCAATGCTGTCCAGAACCAATAGCTAGCCATTGGGACACAGCTGGTCATAGAGTTCCTGCTCTAACACAAGAGTGCCCTCTGCAGTCTATCATACACTTTGAGCCTGAAAAAGGATTTATCATGGTTAGTATAATTTCATACTCTCTCTTTGAAGCAGGCTCTCTTTCCATGAGTGTTCCACTTCCAATGAGTTAAAAGTTTCAATAGCTAAGAGAACTTGGATAAGTGAAAGCTTATAAATGCTCAGTATAGAATATGAAGAATAAGATGGGTGCACACAACAATCAGCAAAGTTAATGAGATGAAGGAGCAGTTTAAGCTCCTTGCATTTACTGCCTTTAGGTACATGTTTTCAGCAGAAGAATCAGGCTAACATAATTCTATTAAGTGCTGGGGGCCAATCAAAATGGAAAAAAATATGCACTTTATACTTGCAAGGCCAGCCAGGCAGATGCTACTGCGATCAGTCTATTTTAATGCGTGGATTCCAGAGGTATTATTGGATGCCAGCCTCATATATGTCTCTTCATTTTTTGGTGAACCAAAGCCATAGTTCATTCAAAACACAGATCCTGATATTTGAGTTCATTGAGAAGTTGAAGCTGGAATATTAGCATATTTAAAATCAATTTCAAATCTGTGGTGAGCATCATCTGTGGAGGAATGAATTATTCATAGGTAAAAAAATCTTGTGGGCAAAAAAACTCAATGGAATGATTTATTTATGAATGGATTAGTTTCCAACGGTTACAAATATTTCCAATGGATACATAGGTCAAAGAGGCAAAAATAAATAATATCATCATAGCATTTCATGTGTTTCAACTAGGGATGGACCGATACCGGAAATTGCCGATACCGATTCTGATACTGATTCTCCTCCTCCCCAGTACCATTACCGATACTGATGCTTCCTCATTCTAGGTATAATACAAACTCAATATTCCTCCACAAACATTTTAAGCTGGCTCAATCAACTTAGAAACCAGATTACTGAATCAACCATTATTACCCCGGCAAAACACTAAATTCACTGGAGAAGTTTGGTGAAGAAAGGTGATCGAAAGAAACGCACTCTGTCATGCATTGAGCTGATGGCATTTGGTACCAGAGCACTGTAGTGGTAGAATTTGACATCTCGTTTAATTGGCCGAATTGGCAGTAAAAATCTGAAATTGAAAAAATCTGAAAAACACTGACGATACTGATGCTACGGATAACATAAGTATCGGCCGATACTTAATATTGTTATCGGTATTGGTCCATCCCTAGTTTTAACCTACCTGTAGTTCTGAGGAATGGCCAAAGAGGTAATACATTTCAAGGTGAGTTCAAGACACTCCAATACATTTCATCCCCAGTTTAAGAGACTTTCCACACAGTTTCATAAGAGAAGCGTCATGATTGAACAGTTCATTCCAAGTTGAGAGAAATTCATGTCACCATCAAGTATGCCCTACCAGCACACTAATGTTAGAATATTGGTAGAATAATGTTCAAGCCAAAGTGGTTTGAAACATATTACATATTATGTCCAACCAGCCAAATGTTTCCTTTACCTCTAGTGGATGCTGTTCTGAGATAATTTAAAACTATCATTGTTAAAAATGTGGAAGTAACTTTTAATGCAGGAATCCATAAACCAAATCCAGATTTTGAATTATAAATGTATTTGTTAAAGAAACAACTCAAATTAGGGGCACTCAGCATTCTGCACAACAATTTAGTGTAGTAATTCCTTATTTGTTTACTGAAGTTAGGTGGAATCCACCCAAAATTATCTTCCAACTAGATTTTGTTTCTTTCAAGGAAAACATAGTGCCACATGCAACCCTTCTATACGAATATTACTACTGGTTCAGCTAATAAAGTTATATAATTAATCATGAAAGTGAATATTTGTTACCAAAAATTGAGATTTTAAGGCAATGAAGAAGTATCACAATGGGGGAAACATGCTTTGCACAAGTTGTTAATGGTCTATGAACAATAAAAGCTTTGAACAAGTTTACCTACTGCACCTCAGAAATAGGTTTTTGGTTAGGATCTTCTTAGATACAGCGAAACATTACAGGAAATATATATAGGAAAGAGTGCTCAAATAATAAGGTATGGAATTTAGGGACTAAGAATAACTCAGTGACACGAGTTGATCTTTTTCCTGTGTCTACATTACATATAAAATTTTCATACAAATAGGTGGGGTTTTTGGATTTCAGGACCTTGAACAGGTATAAAGCCTTTTGCAGTTTTCGGTGTTTATCCAATTTCAGCCATTTAATTTTTTCGTAATAAGGCGTGAGGTGTTCATCATAGCGGATGTTGAAAACAAAACGCAGACAGGAGTTTTGAAGACACTGCAGCTTAATGCACAGTTCTGAGTTAACATCTGAGAAAATGATTGAACAACAGTCAAAATATGGGAATACCAGCGTTTGAACCAGCTTCTGGCGAAGTGAAATTGGGAGCAGATGTTTGAAGTGCTTCAATTGGTACATAGTCTTATCCACATTGTTAGATATAGCTTTAGTTATTTAAATGAACCCCGAGACTTTTCACTGAAGTCGAGTAATCTATAAGGATATTCTGTACTCTTATTTTGGGAAGGCCACTCATTGAGATGAAGTTCAGATAGGAAGGACTACCAAATATTGTTGACTTAGTCTTGTCAGGATTCAACTTCAGCCGATTAACAGCTAACCATTTACAGATAGATTGGATATCTTTATTGATCAATTCAACAGCATTTTCTATTTCCTTTGGGTGGGATTCGAGATAAATCTGCAAGTCGTCTGCGTAAAGATGGTATTTGCAATGAGATATGGTGCTAGTGAGGTCTTTGATATATATAGTGAACAATAGGGATCCAAGAATTGAGCCTTGCGGGACTCCCCGGGGAACAGGTAGATAACTTGATTCTTTACATTCACCGTGTTTAACAGCCTGTTGCCGATTGGATAGATAGGAATGAAACCAGAACAGAACGGAGGGAGATAACTGAAGTTGAGCCATGCGTCGTAGTAGAATATCATGATCTATGGAATGGAAGGCTTTGCTAAATTAAATTGAACTAGAATTGTGATTTTTTCTTTCGTCTATTGATTGACGAATGTCACCTGTTATTTTAATTAGTGCAGACTGAGTGCTGTGGTTTTTATGAAAGCCCGATTGATATTTGTCAAAAAAGTTCAGCCAAGATAGATGATCTACTGTAGAGTTGTACACAAAGCGCTGAAGGGGTTTTGAGAGAGCACACAACACAGCAATGGGCCTAAAATCAGACATATCTTTAGTCGCTGGAATTTTATTGATAGGACGGATTATTGCAGATTTCCAGAGAGTTGGAAATGTAGAGTAATTTATGGAACAATGATAAATATCTAGGATAAGAGGCATTACTGCGGGAAGTATGAGTTTAATTATTTTCGCATTGATTCCATCTACACCTGTGGAGTTCGATTTCAATGATTTAACCGAGAGCATGAGAATTTCGGGAGTGTAATGCGGTAAGTACATCCTTTCACTGTCAAACAGGGAGATTAGTGAAGAATCGTAAAACTTAAGGCTATCACCAGTTAAAGTAGAGTCATCGAGTCTTTCATTTTGGTTATCTTCCTTGAAAACAGGAGTGAGAAAGTAACCGTTTAAGTTGTTCGGGGAGAATGTTGTATTATTGTATTAGGTAGGGGTCTTCTAGGTTTTCCAATACCAAGACGCCTTAACTCTTGCCAGGTCGATTTAACGTCCCATTTATCCGAAAAGCATTCATTTTAATACTTCTATTTTGCATTTCGGCTAAGCTGCTGCACCTGATTTCGAATCTCTTTGTATTCCTTATGCAGGTGAGGAAGGAGGGTATGTGGATAACTCCGTCGAAGGCGGTCTCTATGCGACATTAAGTTTTTTAGTGCAGGGGTTAGCCAGGGGGACGGTTGATGTCTTGTCACAATGATTTGGCAAGGGGCATGAGTATTAAGCAACCCCATTACCACAGAATTAAAGATTTCTACTTTCTCATCCGCCACATGAGACCTGAAAAAGTTATCGAGATTAACATTTAACAAGTCAGATTCAAATTTAGCAAGATCAAAAGTCTTAAAGTTACGAAAGTTTACATTCTTAGGAAGATGAACTTCATGTTGGAAGCGATATTTGATGTATATTAAATTGTACTCTGATAAAAATGAGACGGGATTTATTTTTCACAAAGCCTTTCTCTCTCTACTGTTACAGTTAATTCTTTAGTGTTATAATTAGAGTGTGGACTTTCCAACTGGGTGGGTGATCCCTTGCTACCTTACTTAGCATTTATTTGACATGAAACTAATTAATCACTTCCGGAGATGGAGAAACGTCATAATTGAATTTATTTTCTGGCTCAAATACTTTTCTTCAAAATTTTTCCGATGGAGCCACTGCATTACAGCGATGCAATAGGGACGTTGCAGAAACCATGGATACTACTGAAACGTTGCAGTGCAACTTCATGCAACATGCTGCAACATTTCTGCTACATTATTCAACACTATTGTGTTTACTGGGAATCGCTTACTGGTCAATATTTTTTGCCAAGGGGCATCCCCTCTCGTCATGTATGTTTTGTAGGTTTTTTCCCGTTCCATTCATTTATTGCTCTCCCGCACAAGGGGGTGTGGTTCGGCGTTTCATATTGACGTCAACTCAGGAGTTAAAAATTTTCTCCGATGCCACGATATGGTAAGTTTCTTTTGGACGGGAGCATACATCCACCACCAGACCATATGCCAGCGCTCTCTTGTCACACCTGGAATGTCCTTCCCAAGTATTGATTCCTTTAATAACAGCTGACAAACCTTGTCTTTTGATATAGTCCGACATCCCAAATAACCGATTTTCATAATCCTTCTGTCCTTACAACCTCAAAAAGCCGTACGCACATGGCCCATAATCACTCATCTTCTCTTTTTTAAGAGCAAAGAAAAAATAAAACAAAGTATCTGTTCAACCTCGATCCTAGACCCATAATCTGTTGAAATACAGAGTATTTCGAAGTTGATCAACATCAGGAGCATGGGATTAACAGGATTGAAGACTCATGTGGGTTTACACCACATTGGATTTATTCATACCAGAACTGTGGGTACAATACGGAAAACAAAAGAGAAGTGGCATTTGGACAAAAGAATACTATTTTTGGGATTTTCCTCAATAACTAACAACATTTATTACACCACTACTAAAAATATATAATGCAAAATTGGACAAAAACTCTCTGAATGATTAAGAAAGCATTGTTAAATGCATGAAATGAAGAAAGACCCAGATTTACAATTTTTTTTAAGGGTTACAAATAATATACATGCGTGTGTCAAATATCTGTGACCAGTCCTCATATATTTTAGCTAGAGAGCTGCAGAATCTACATGGAGATTTCCACAATTGCTTATAAATGTGGTAGCAAACAGAGAAGCTTAATATTGAGGAAGTTCTGCCTAAATGAACTATTGTTACTCACGAGAAAAAATGTGAACTAATAAATTAAGACTGTTAAACATATATATGTAAATAGGACTCTTAATTAGGAATTTTTTTAATTTTTTTTTTGGTTCTTTTACTTTCTTATATCAAGATAAACCAATATTAAATTAATTGTGCATTTTTTGTTTTCAGCCGGGTGGAGCAGAAACCCTCAACGTAGAAGTACAGTATGAGCTAGAGGGAGAATTCACATTCCACTATAATTTGAAATTTGCAATAGAAGACCAGGAATACATAGCTGATTCTAGAGATGGTATTCTTGAGGAAGAAGAAAAAAAGAAGCAGACATTGATAGGTCTTGGTAAATCCTCAGGAGCAATACCGAAAACAAGGAATCCACGTTACAGAAAAACCAGCTTTAAGAGTTCCCTAAATTTGAATCGATCTGCTGAATACCACAACCTCATAGATGGGCATTTAAGCAAAGAATTGCAAAGAAGTCACATGCAACCAGTGCAACCCACCTTGATCAGAGCAAAATCACATTATGATAGTACTTCTGAGGAATCCGAGACATATCAGGTTGCAGGTTCAGCTGAGCAACCCTGCACTTTGGACCAATACTCGATGCGTTTTAGTGAGGTATCTGTAAATAATCATTCCCTAGAGAAAATTAGCCCCGGAGCTAGTGTTATTGAGAGCAGCATCAAATCCTACGGTGGAGGAGTAAGAACATCTCTTAGGAACACTGAGACGACACCTGACACATCTATTGATACTCGATCCATAAAGGCTCTCTATCACCTCTGGTTTCCAGACTTTGATCTTGACTCAACCTCTGACAGTGAGTCATCTCAATTACTGAGCCAAGATCAATGCAGAGAGCCTCATGGCAGAGCCTCAGTGGCCACTTCTCAAGGCATTCCCTCACCAAGGGTTAGTGACAGTCACATTGTGCCAAAACTTCATCTCACTAAAACCTTGAATTCATATAACAGTGATGATGAAAGCCTTGTTGAAGGTGCAGCAGACATGTTAGAATCAGAGCCCAGAATCAGGGAAAGTCGATTTGATGAAACACGAGATCCAGTAAATACCGAAGACTGCCTTTTTAAGCATGAATGGCCACATGCAAAAGAAGTTTATGGCCCAAAGCTCAGAAAAAATCTCTCGTCCATCTTTTCAATCCCAGTGTCAGATGAGGGCGTATCTGTTACAAGTTCTTCCCCTCTCTCCAAACCAGAGGAAAAGAAGTATCCTCCTGTCAGAAACAGCCGGTACACAGAGAGACGGCATTCTGAGCCGGCATTAGGTGTAAAGCACTTGGGAAGTCTACCATCACAGAATATTTGCAGCCTCTCTCTTGGACATGTCAACATTTCCAGTAGTGAGACATATGAGTCTTGCTCCTCATCCTCTGAACCTGTGTCAATACCCCTAACAAGGAAGCCAAAGAAAACGATGATCTCAAATCAAGTACACTCAACAAGGAATGAGATTTGTCAATGGAAAGATAAAATATACTCACTGAGTAAGAGCAAGTTTTCACGACGTCATGCATGGAAAAAATGGATGTTAAAAAGGGAAATGATGGACGGAGTCCCTGAAGATTGCTCTTCACATGTTAATGGCCCTCTGAAAAAGAAGGGAAAAAATCTTTTACAGCCTTGCCATCAGAGATGTACACAGCAGTTTGGTTGGAATGCGATGGGGTCAGAAACTGAGTTGTATGATGTGACAGTCTCCACTCCTTCCTCAGCTTCACATGATGATCTGAGTGAATTTCAACCATCACCCAGAAGAATGGATATGAGAAGAATGCAAGGTGCAGAGAAGGAACAAGTGAATGGTAGTGAATGTGGTAAATTAACAGTAGCAGAGAAAAAGTTAACAGAGAAACATGGGGAAAGATTGCTGAAAGGGAAACATGCAAGAAGCCAACCCAAGAAGAGAAAAAACAAAAAATCAGATAAAATTAAGGGCCAGATATCCAAAAAAAGGAAAAAACTTTCTGCTAAAAAACTAAAAAAGCTGGAGTCATTAAACATCCCAGAAAATAAAATGGAATCTACAGCTCCTATAAAAAGGAAGGGACCTTCAAAGTGTTTAAGTGCTAGGAAAAGGAAAAACCGTCAAAAAAAAAGCTCTCAAAATCAAGGCCATGTGTCCCCCTTAGAGACTGCAATGAATTACATGGGACTATGTGCATACAAAATGCAAAGGAATCCCACTTCAGTGAGCAAGGTGATTTAAACATTGACACTTTGTGGATGAGCCATTCATTTCACCAAGGAATGAGTTTGAATTCACCGCTCGGGCATATGGAAGGTAAGCAGACTGGCACTAGAATGTTGGAACATCCAAGTGGAGAGAATAATAGTCAAATGATATATGATAGAATTGCATTTAGAGGACCTATGCAACCAGATGAGACCATAGCCAGTAGATTTGACCTGTGCCAGCCAAATGATAGTGGGAAATTCATTAATGCAGAGATCTCACCAAATAATGAGATCAGATCAAATAATCATCAGTTGCGATCAACTTTACCAATTAGTGATATGAAACAATATCATGCTGTACCAGCAGTGTACGAAGGGGAAAACCCTAGTATGCCTAGAATTGATCAGATGATATTTGATAGGATGGTGTTGAGGAGACCTTTGCAACCAGACACACCCATAGCCAGCAGATTTGACCTTTGCCAATGGACAGAATACCAAGAGATGAGTTGCGAAAAGGTCCCCCTTAACAATGAAGTCTATCATCAGTTGAGATCGACTTCAACAGTTAGTGATATGAAAACAAATCTGGCTGTATCGTGCCTTTCCAATGAGAAAGATCCAATTGGAGATGGAAAGGATCAGACAATGTTCGGTAGAATGGTGCTCAGGAGGCGTAAGCAACCAGATGCAGACACAGCGTGTAGGTTAGACCAGTTCCAGCTGAATGAATCCCAACTGATAGATCATACAGCGATCTCCAATAATGAAACACAGGAACTAGGTCTGATTTTAAGCCATCTTGTTGTGGAGAAAGATGATAAAAGCATGCCACATCATCACAAGATGCCATGTAATCGTAATAGCTTGGTGGCTTTTGCTTCCTCTCCTCCTTGTCCCAGCCTTGCGGATGATATTTGGCCGTCAGTTCCAAAGAAGGGACTAGAGAAAAGCAAACTACTGTGCAATTCTCAGCCTGCCATTGCCAGCCAGGTGAAGCTGAGGCTAACTATCCACTCATATGATGAAAGTAAGGAAGAGTCAAGTATACAACCCAATTTCTATGCTGAAAAGGTAGCCTTGTCGGATGCCTCAATAATTGATGGTTGCTCATCTTACCAGGTTTGTTGAACTCTTATAACTCTTAAGACCACAAAACCATTTTCTTCTCTCACATTGTAAACCCATGTAGAAAGAGGAACGTGCACAGTATAAGTCCACAGAACATCTGTTCACACACTATAGGTTATTTTTACTTGCCATCCAAAATTGTAACTTCCAGATCCTGAGATGTGATCCATTTTCACAAAGGTATCTAAAGTATCTTTTCCACAATTTCATAACTTTTTTACTGGAGAAGTGACTCTTAGCAAGAGTTCTCCTTTCTTTCCTTCTGCTGATCTGTAGATGTTTGAGAAAAACAGAGCTAGCCCTCTTTCTCATTGGTACTTCCAATGCTCTTCCTCTACTTTTGATCTCTAGATGGCAGTTATAATGCCAAGAACTTGCCTTAGACTGAGACTATAAGCTTAATGTGGTGTACAACACACTGTTTCCTTCCCCCCTTGGCATGGCTCCCACCAGCTTCCTCCAATTATTTTAGAAGGGTGCCCACATGATGCACAGCCTTTTGCTGCCCACCCCTTTTTAAAAAAATTGGCTTTTGATTGCAATTCTTAAAAAGTTCCATTATTGCTGCCATGATTTCCATTAGATTTGCATTGTGCTGGCAATTTCCATACTCCTGATTTCATAGAGTTTGGAGAGGAAGTGAGTGGGCTTTAGGTGCCACAAGTTGAGGCCTGTACAGACTGAATATATTCTCAGTCAAAAAATATTCTGTGTATTGAAGAATCGACTAATAAGAACTCATAATGCATGCCATTATTGCGGAATGTAACCACTGTGTACAGTGAAATTTCATTGACATAATTTGTTATTTCTGATAATGGCTAAATTTCCTGATGAACCTTTTAGATTTTACAGCCCCACAGCATCACAAAATGTAATTTGTAGTGGTGTACTCCAGATAATGATTATTATTTTGATTTCTAAAGCATTGGGCACTACCTTCATTTGGTATAGTTGAGAATGAGTAAAATTAGTCATCTTAGTTCATGAAAATGTTGTCTACATGCTCATTACATGCCCATGTATCATTAGTAAGTGTGATGATCATATTTACAGGTTGCTTGGCTTTACAACCCTTGTGAGTTACATGATATTCCATTTATTGTGGAAAAACAAGATAAATCTGAGAAGGATAACAAGGAGCCCTTCGAGTGCATAAACCCAAGTGGACTAATTCTTCCTAAGTCAATTTTTCCTCTCATCATCCAAATCCAGCCAAAGGAGATTGGCATAAATAAGGTATGATGAAAATCTCTTATGTTTAATTTTGCTTTAATAGGATTTTTTCAACCATTTCTAACCACTCAACCCATTTCATTGGCCTAGTTTGTACATGGATGTAATCCAGTGTTGAGTGGGATATAGTGTCCCATTGTCACTGATCAATGCAGGATACTATCCACCAATAACCTATTTGTGAGTAACATACTTATGCATGCAATGTCTGCTACCTATGAGCGGTGTATAAAGAGTTACAACACAGCCAGCAGCGTAGGAATGTGGCATCAGCAATATCAAATAACATACGATCTTATCGTGACATAAAATTTGACAATGCTTTTAGTGGTGGAGGGAGTGAATGTACAATTTTGATGTAACATTATTACATTAAGCCACTGAGGCACCAGCGGATGCCATTACTTCATTGTCTCATATACGGAATTAGTTCCCCATCCTGAGTGGATGGTGTAGAAGTAGTGAGGCACAGGAAAATAACCCAATTGAAATCTACATGTGATATTTACCTAAATTGAATTGATGAAGAATAGAGAACACTTAGAAGCCATTAGCCATTGAATGTGATAACAGGAACAAGAAAACAATATAACCAGAGATAAGCGTGGCAAGTAAAACACGCTATGGAAGTTAAGCAAATTTATTGCTTAACCCATTCGCCACTTAATTTTCCTAGCAATTTCTGGCCCTAAGTTCCTATTTAATTTTCTCAAAATTTGCATTTCATTTTCATTTTTTATCTCAGGCTGAAGAGCACCTTTCAGAATAAAATTCCTTCAGTGGTTGAATTATATAACTCGTATTTTTAAAAGGATTAAAAATGGTGTAATTGTTCACATTTATTAGTTACACATTAGTTTTAAACAAATTAGGAATAAATAAGTTTCTGACATGACTTGCGACTCGCCGGCTCTTTACCTTAAAGCAAAGAAAGACAGCCCGGCGATTCACCGGCTCTTTACGCGAATGGGTTAATCCTTGTAACACATTGAATGCTCAAGGACGTTCTGGAACGTCCTGTGGTTGCTCTCGGTTGACTGAGGACATTCCTGAATGTCCATGCTCAAGCCATTCTTTTAGGCCAGCAAGCGGACTCAAGTCACTCGTAAGATGATTACCTTTTAGCTGACATCATAGCTTGGGCTTAAACTTTGTCTACAGTGTGCTGCATTCTGGAATGCATTGTTTCGTTACATGATGACAATGTCTTTAAACTTTATGCATTTTATGGTTTGAATTGTTTCATTAGAAGTGTAGCCTTGTTGTTTTTATCATTTTTCTCTTTTTTTTTCATGAGATTTGCTTTAACAATATCCAATCTCTATATGTGGTATTCAGATTAATAACATATTATCACTTGTCAGAACTAAGAACAAAATAATGCTTATATTTCTTTCAAAATGGGAAATACCATTTTAAACACAGGAAGAATAGGATGAAACTCAGCTTCAATAATAAAAACAAAGATATTCTAAATATAACTTACCTCTAAAAGAAAATGCGAGAGACCTCTGCAAAAAACAACAATTTTAACAAGGAACAAAGTGGGAGATTTTATGGAAATTCTCCAAATCACTCATTCACTCATACAGCACAAGCAAAAGGTTTCAGATACTACTTAGTTGATGCGGGAAGTGTAGAGGTCAGGTGACTGAAAAGGAAATGCATCAGGTGTCAGGTTCGCACTTTTGCCTTTCTTGCTCCCAAACCTCCCCTCCGTGCTGTACATGGGGGAGTACGAAGCATAGGAAGAGATGGGGTGGATTGGTGATTAGTTCACAATTGGAGTAATTGCTTTGATTTTCCATTTCAACTCAAGAACATATTGACCAATGATAAAATTGAGGAATGCCGATGGAAGAATGGTGGATCTCAGCTTCAGATTTCTCATTTGGCTTCTTTTTTTTCATGATGAATAACTCTGAGGATACATTATATGCTTATTGTTTCCTCATAATGACCATTCCAGAATTTTTAAACTTTTCCTTCTGATGGATACTCAAAATATAGTACAATGAGGGTGGTGAAAATATAAATTTTATATCCTTAATTTGTCAGCTCTACTGGCATCATTTTTACATCAGAGAATGACATCTATTAAATGTCCCTTTAAGATATGCTCGATGATATCCCTTTTACATTGGGGTAAGGTACCACATATATGTCAGCTCTATATTGGCAATATCACCAATGTTAAAACAATGGTGACATCAAAATGATGTTGGGATGATATAAAACTGATATGTGATTTTGCTTGGGAAGGCATGATTTCTAAAATTTTGCCTTTTCCACTATGTTGAACTCCATGGACCAGAATGTGAAATTCCCCAGTGAAGTGGAATCCAACGCAGTGCTAAATTTCCTGGACTTGTCGGTTAGAATCGGTTGGTTAGATCGAAGTTGGTTAGATGGAAAGTTGGTTAGATGGAAAGTTGGATTTTTCAATATATGGAAAACCGTGCTATTCTGATCAAGTGATACACTACAACTCACGACATCACATATCACAAAATTTGGCTGCTGTCCACAGTTTGTTGAACAAATTGTGGCACATTCCAATGGCAGAACCAAAAAAAAACAAAGAACTAAATATAATAAAACAAACTGCATTAAATAATGGGTACTCTGTGGAATTAATAGACAAACTGTACGAACAAAGATGCACCCAAATAGCATAAAGGAGATTTACAGTGGAATACCTAAAGAAAAAGACGCTTCAAAGTGGAGAAGGATCCCCTTCCTGGGAAGTATTTCATTAAAAGTCCTAAGTTTATTGCCCAAAGAAGAAGTGAGAGCTGCCTTTTCAAACAGGCACGCAGTAAGGAACCTGCTAGGAAGCAACTAGGACAAGACGGAAGTGATAGAAAAGAGTGGTGTGTGCGAATTCCAGTGCGATGATTGTGGGATGACATGCGTGGGATAGACTGGTAGGAAATTGGTGACTAGAGTGAAAGAACATAGGGCCTGTTACATAAACAATAACTATAACTCACAGTATGCAAAACATTTGATAGAAAATGGACGCTCCAGCAATTTTACCCCTAATATTCTACATATTCAAGAAAAAGGACTGAAATTTGATGCTTTGGAAGAACTGGAAATTTTGTACAGGGCGAATTCAAACGAATTTCAAATCATTAATGAACTTTTGTATCCCTCCTGTTCCCCCCTCCTACATGTCCTGATTCCTACCAACAACATCCTTACTCATCCCACAGCCACAACCCTCGCTCACCTACAACCAATCCCTGCTGCCGAGGCCATTGCTTCCTCCCACGACGCCCTATCCAGCGTCCGCTCCCCGGATTATGTCCAATACCCTAGCTCCTCACCCCTCCCCATCCAAACAAACCTAAAAACCTCCCACCCCCCATCCAACCCAATACCTTCCCAATGCCTTACCTGTGACTACCCCTCCCTCCCCTTCACCCGCCCCCTCTCCTCTCCTTCACCCATAGAATTTCATGTGTAGATATGGAGTGGAAAATATGTCTGTGTACCTGATGATGCTGCACTGTGGCGAAACCGGTCGTAAATAAATCTTTTACAATTTGGAATTGCAAAGTTAATCCTTTTAGCCCTGATATCAAGGAATTCCACCAAGTGAGGTCTGAATCCATGGTTTATGTTTAAATACCCATGCACTCAAATGGGTCCCATGTCATACCCATATGAATCCACAAACCTATTTTAACTGGGGTATCAGTGAAAACACGAAGTTGAAAATGAAGCTGGATACTTGATATATAGATGTTCTGTAGGAAAACTTTACATATATAAATAATGGATATTGAATATCAACATGAATGTACAATAATGGTATAGCATGAAAACTAACACCACAGATACAACAAAATGAATCTACCTATATATTAGGTAACAATTACTAGCAATAAGAACTGATTAAAGGGTATTAAATTCCTTTATTTAAATGATAGATAAAGAGAATTTGAGTAATTTATTGGGAAAACGTGTATTAATATGTATGGTGATGCATATGCCGGTACCACTAAAATTATTTGAAGTCACAATGCATGTGCAACTGTTAAACATTTTTCATGATGTACATTTTGTGCAGTGGTTGATTATAACATATGCTCATCCTTTTGAGTAATTGACATATCTATCTTATTCTTTTGTTAACATTACATACATTCTCTGGCATTATCCACCATCCTTAACAGATAATGAAATTTGATGTACTATTTGGGGAGGTAATGCTGACATAATATAGGCACTGATCCCATATGCAGGAAGAGCCTCCTCCCTTAAATCTCTACTAACACTCATGTTACACTCATGCTTTCATGATAACTCATGTTTTTGTGTGTAATAATAACAGCAAATGGGATGAGGGTTTTTTATTATACAGTATTGTACTATTCATTTGCTATATCTTGCAGGGCATCCTTGAAATTACATGTGGGTCAAAAAGCATCACCATACCAGTTGAGGGGTATGGAGTTCTGGAAAGGCCACAACAATTTCACAGCCTTGAAATGGGAGCTCCTATTATGAGCTTAATTGCAGAACCAGAGATGCCTTTCTGGATGTCAGATGAGAGAGTTACAATCACCCAACTAATTTCTAGGACATCTAAGGTGTGATTTTAGTTAATCATTTACTGAGAGTTTATCATAGACTCCATTTGATCAATTGGTGTGATTTGTATGTTGGAGGCTACAAATATTATGAACTTGAATTACTTTTGGATATTCACTTTTCAGGCTATGAGGCTGGTGTTCATAGTTAACAAAATGAATACATCAGTATTCTTCGAATGGAAGTCTTTGACTTCACCATCTATTTTAGACTGTTTAATGGATGTAAATGTGACACAAAGAACTGAAAAGTTGTCACCATATCAGGTGTTGCCACTACTTCTCTCCATATCTAAAACCAATAAGAGACTATGCCCCATAATACTGGGAGAAACAAAGCAGAACCTTCAATGCTGTTTTGTTCACTCTAGACTAGGTAAGTAAGTCTAGGCTAGTTTTTTCCCTAGGTTAGATATTTGAAATGGAGGGGCAAGTTTAGTAGAAACAATTACTGATAGATGTTTGTGCTGGGGCGTGCCTAGTGACTTCTTATCCTGATTTGCTGGAGGGAATCCATTGTGAGTACCAAAATAGTGGCCATCACTTCAATACTGTTCAACTGGCTGTTAAAAGGAATTCTTCTTAAAGCTAATGTTTTTGTTTTTCCCCAGTGGATTTTCCCCCTATCACCTCATGTTCCACCATATAACTGCCTCCTCCTCCCTTATCCCAACCATCCTCTTAAAACAGATGAATATACCTGGATTGGAATGGTACTGAGCTTTCTCCACTGTGCTTCAGCCCACTTTGTATAGTGCTACCCTCTATAGATACAGTAGAAGGCCGCTACAGCAAGTCTGCACAAAATTCAAAAAATCGCTCGGCCCTGGCTGTGACTTGATATACTCACTATACAGAGTGTCCCATTGATCGTGTGTCATTTTTGACCTGTAATTTTAGGCACTATATTTTATGCAATATGAATGAAATTTGGTACCTGGGTAGAAAAAGGTTGTAAGTTTTGTTGAGTGTAAGCAAAATTTTATAAATTTGACTTTTTGACCCTAGAAATAAGGTCCAACCAAGAATCCAAATTTTGCCTTGTGGGCTTTCAATGTTAAATTATTCGAAATACAAAAAAGACAGAATTCTTTTTCAAAACTTTCAGTTATTAGGTTTTTGGGCACAAAGAACACATTAGAAGAGCTTTCGAGTTCGAAAATGCAACCGTGACCCCTGAAAGGGCACAGTCAAGGTCACAGGAGTGACCAAAAGTGAATCGCCCCTACAAACCAGTCGAATCACAGGTTTAAAAAGGTGCCAAGGTCGATGGTAAGATCTTCAGGTCACTCTTGTCATTCCTTGACCTTAAAGGGTAACTCCGGGGTCAAAGGTCACAGGGGTGCCAAAAATGAATCGAGCCAACAAATGTATCGAATCATAGGTCTATCATAACGTCTGAGGCACTTGAATCCAATTTGACTCCCTTGGGGGAGTTTGCTGCCTCTTTCAAGGTGGACTCAGAGGGGTGGTCAGCCTCCTCCCCCTGCAAAGGGATTGGAGTGCAAGCAAGGGATTTGGGGTTCCCTGAAGGATCCCCTAATGTTATGGGCAAGATAATAGAGGAGTATCCTCCCTCAGTAACCTCAACCAAGGCTCTCTAGGAGTGATCGGACAGCTAGGGTCTATAGAGGGTGTGTGCCTCTTACTGCCCTCTGAAGAGATGTTCATTGCAAAGTTTCATAAAGGTCTCAAGCTAGGGAAATAAGTGATCTGCTTAGAGCCCTGCATGCATGGGTAAGGCTTTATATCAAGATACTCTGGATACTGAGCAACCAAAGGTTATAGACCTATTTCCAGATTATCTTGCTTAGCGACTTCTTACCCTCCACCCAACAGATGTTATCACCCTTGGCTCAGAGAAGCACCATAGTGAAGGGAGCTTTTTATTAACCAGGCAGGTCTAGATCCATTATGTTTTGTATAAACAAGGGGCACCTTGTGAAGGATGTGGCTCTTTACCATGCATCATGGTCATGAAGGGCAGTGGGCATAGGTATACCCTTTGATACCTCCCTGAGATCACGTATCCCTCGCCCCATCTTCCTGACAGTACTGATGAAGCCTTTATACCTATCAAATAGCTACTTTGAAACTGTACATTTTAAAAGCATACTCCTCTGAAACCAAGTCAAATCATGACTCTAAGCATGCTGCTGTCCCTATATTTTGTGAACCAATAATGGGATGACCGACATGCAAACTTTGGGAGCTGGCCCTACTCCTTTCACACATTCTAGAAATCATGTTTAAGCCACTACTGTGTATTATCATTAGGTGAAGTATCTACTGTGATCATTATCAATTACTTGGATGAAATTTCAATACATGGGTGTACCACTCCTGGAAAAGTTGGTATAACTGTAGAGACAGTCTCAATCACCTCCCTATTAGAATATTTCCTATTCATATTCTTCATTTCAGGTTTTCACAATGACAGTAATGCCAATTCCAACCTCTATGTTGACTGTTATCCTTCAAGCTGCATAGTGACATATCCAACTTCAAGCATGCAAAGTCAAGCACTCGAAGGTGAAAGAATTGACCTTGGATATCAGGAAGTAAGTTTATAAGTTTGCATTCATGGAAACCTATTCACATTTGAAGTACTATAACCCTATTGTGTGTTCCACTTCATATTTGATCACTGCAAGTATCATTGATGAACTTCAACTGTATTAATTAATCTTATCATATTTTTAGGGAGCCATCAATACATACCACAAACCACTAGTTGTCAGTTTTGGAACATGTCCTGAAAGTTCCTCTCAGCATATCATAGGTGCTCCACCTGAAAGAGATGAAATAGCAGTCAGCAGACTCTGTGTAGTTCCAAAAACCCACCATGAAACTTTTCAATTGGATGGCCTGTGTCTGAGGAGGGATATGAAAGATATTTTAGAAGGATTACCATGGTACGTTCCATACTCGATTAAAAGAATAAGTATGGCTCACTTAAACAACCAGCTATAAAATTGTGAAGATGGTATATTACATTGACCAGTAAATAATTAGAATGAAAATCATTTCCTTGTAAAATAAAATTTTATCAATGCTCTTAACTGTTGGAAGTTATAGGAGCCTAGCTGTTATTTCATATGCTATTTTTTCAAAATACTCTGTGCTAGAATAGATGAAGGTAAGAAGGTCTTGAGATTATGTAAGAAATGCACCTTTAGCTTAAGGAGTGGATGTGCGAGAAGGAATGGTGTGGTGACCTAGTTGATGAGGATAGTTCCATTAGGAAGATATTACATGTTAATTGGTATCATTTATGCTTCACATCAATCAGAGTGCATCGCAGCACTGACATTTATAAGTTTCAGGGCCTAATTACTCTTATCTTACGTATCTCTTATCTTATCGTTTACACTAGCGAGAAAAATCGAGTGAGTTGCTCCCTGATAGCTACTCTGTCAGTGTAAACACCCAGGCGAGCTCTCTCTCGGGAAGTCGGGAGGGATCGCAGGTAGCGCTCTCTGCTGTGAGAGCAAGGCCAGTGTAGACACCCTCATAAAGACTCAAGGGAGTCGCTCGCTGCCCTCCGATGACCCCGGAAGGTTTTTGGCGCTCGCTGGAGAGTTCTCACTGGGGAAACATGTCAGGCAAGCACGTTTGGACGAAAGAGGAGGCGATGGAATTGATTCTAAGGGTTGAGTGTCTTCTCGAACTGTGGGACATTAAGTCCACCATTTATAGGGTAAGAAAAAAATATAGAGCTGGAAATACTAGGGTAATTGTACTGGTTCTAGAGTATGACGAAAGAAGAGCCGAATTTCGCATGATTTTCTCTCTGGAAGAAGCCATACTGGCAGCTATGAATGAAGTTATGCTTATCCTGAAATTATTTAGGCTTCCAATTTACTTGTTATATTTAATGACTGATTCCCATTCTAGTTGCTTACGAGTGTCGAATGATTGTTAAAATAATCGTGACGACCATTTAAATACGCTGCCAGTCTCCGCTGCACATTTCGTTTCCCTCTGCTACCAGTGCAATTTTCCACTCCTCTATTATACTTTCCCTGATTTCCCGCTCGGCGCATATTCCAGACTTTTCATTTCAAGTCCCACACTTACCAATGATATACTAATTGTGTGTTTGAAATAGTCGCTTGTCATGTCCCGTCTGTCCCTTCTCTTGGCAGATAAGATCGCGCCAATGAAATTAGAGAGATAGATTGTAGAACCGATAGGTATAAAATGTCATTTATTGTGCGTACCATTCGGGATGATAACAGCTGGTATCGTCATCGTGCATAGTGCAAATAGTGACATTAGCTAGACTGTAGATCTTTTTCTTTACATTTTCTACGTTGTTACTGATACATGATGTAAATATTGATGTTCTTATTTATGCATGATATTTTGAATCTGTAGTAGTAGTCTTTGATTCCCTGGCACGCTGGAACGATTGACGATAGAATGTTTCTTGGTTAGTAGATTTGTTGCGCGTTGCATGTGTGATACGCTGGTTTCAGTGTAGTTTCGGTGTTCTGGCATATAATTCACGCTTGCCTGGTGTGGAAGCACCCCCTGCTACACACCCTGTGGGTGGTTTGCAGAGTATGACGTAGATGTTGATGTAGATGAACGCAAGGAAATTTTGTGTATCTTCAACCTGTAGCTCTGACAGTAAGGAGTGGTATGCTCCCAAACGAACTCTCTTCTGCACCCATTCCTTGCTCCTTTTCTTTTTCCTTAGCAAAAGTACGGCAGTGGCTGCTGCAGTGATAATCGCCCTTCTCGATGGCATTCTTGAAGCGAAACACACTTTCCAGGGAGCACGCTCTGAGAGGGACTCTGGTCATCAGAAGTGGAAATGGGGAGCCAAGATCTGAAGTGAAATCACGTCTATCCCCCATTCAATCAATCATTTCAATTCATTTGATATCACGTTTCTGTTCCAAAGGTCTTTATGTCACTAATTTCCTTGAAATCCTAATTTCTGCAAAAGGTTGACTATTTTCTTTCCCACAAATTCTTTTGTCACCACGCATACCCTCCACAAGAAGTGTCCATTCTTTTTGCACCTTGGGCTTGTGGAGAGAAGATAAGCTGGGACCCCATAGATTGCAGCGGGCGGCTCAGTGGTGTAAACGGGCTAACGAGAAATCGAGGGAGCGCCCCCAGAAACGGTCGCGCGGGGAGCTCCCCGGAAGCTACTCGGGGGATTTATCACAGTCAGTGTAAACCCTTCTGCGAGGAGTTTGAGGAATAACTCCCTAGAGCCGCTCGCTAGTGTAAACGCACCTTTAATTGTAAGAAATATAATATTTTACCTTACAGTTGAAACAATTAAGTTTTTACAAAAAAATATATGTGCTGGTAAAAGACAATAACTCATTGCATCAAAAATATTTTTTTTGATTTTTACATAGTTGAAGAGACCAAAAAATGGGCACAATGTAAAATCAAAGCATGTAAAGTCAGCAGTTAGTGAAGAGATGACAACAAAGTAAGGTGTATATGTATTTATTTTAGCTATCTCTTGTATTTCAATTTAAATAAGCCCTACCATAAAAACCAAAAGATGTAAAAGAGGTATATATAAAAAAACACTTCTTTTTCATCTCTATAATCTCATTTTGGGTGAGACTAGTCACTTATTTTAATTTCTGACATCCCATTGTCAACTGTTTTATGAACTACTGTCTTAATTCTTCAGATTTTCAATGCCGTCCTCTCAACTATGAATCTTCTCACTTTCTGTACACATTTTTTTTGTCTGGGAGACCTTTCCAAAATAGACTAAGCTTGCAACGCAAATTACGAAACTTGACGTCACGAGTAAATTGGCTGCGAATAGTGGGCAGAGACTTGAGAAAATAACTACAACCTTAGCTAGTTTGATTAACTTCAGACAAGAATATTTATATAATGAAATAGTATTACAATTGAAAAAAAGCACGTAGGATAAATACCGTAAACTTGATCTATGGAAGACTATCACTAGTCACCAATCCAGCAGGTCCCTTATCGTCCATGGTCAGTTTCAAAAGAGGCCATGCCCAGCCTAGAGACAACGCGGCTGGCGATTGAGGGGAGTCAGCTGACCAATGCAGGAGTTGGGGGAGTAGGGGAATCCTTGTTGGGCTGTTGATTGGAGGAGGAAATGGCACTACCGTTGAGTTGGTCAGAAAAGAGAGCGCCACTATCACTTTCAGTTTCACAAAAGTGAGTTGATTGTTCCACGGCGGACAGAGAACGTGAGACAGCGAATTGCAAGGCCACAACGCACGAGGGATAGTCGTGAATGGCATTTGCAAGATTTTTGGCAATGAGTGGTTTTTCTGGTGGTGTGGTTCTTGCTGAGTGGGAGGGGGGAAAATTTGGCACAAGCTCATCCATGTTGTGCATAATGGGATGGTTCTTATTTTTCAAAATTCCAATTTCTGTTGGGATACCACTAAAATTAATGTGCTTGTGTTAGAAAATATAGTAGGTTGAATATTCAATTACAGTGCACCAAGTTGGTATTGCACCTAGAGTTTCCAACTTTTGCCATGTTTTTACTGTTTTCTGGTCATTTCTGTTTTGATAAATATGGGAGATCAGTGAAATTAGCAAGAATTTTAGAAATAATTGCCATGGGGCATTATAGGTAAGAATCAATAGATTTTCATATGACCTGTACTGTGAAAATGTAGTTTTTTTGGGTTGCAAGGGAGAAACACAATGATAATGATGAGTATGAGGTATGACTTCTCAGTGCAATGATCAATCGTTCTCTTGGTGTGCTATAAAATTTTTATCAAATCATTGCAATTAATTTTTTTCAGATAGCTGAAAATAACCTATGTCACAGAAGTGTAACATTCTTTTTTATATTTTCAGGAGGCTGCTTGAGAGGTCTTGGTTCAAAAGTATTTTGGAAGAAATCATCACAGAAGGCACCCAAAGATGTGTACTACATCACTCCTCAGTCAATAGAACTATTGTCTCTAGCATAGAATATAAACCACCCTTCTACTTTCAAAACTTGACGGAGGACAAGGCATTCATTAGTAATTATTATTTCCTGCCTAAACTTGGAGAAAATCAGGATGATACTGGTTTAAGGGTTCTGTCATGGCCAGATGATAAGAAAACCAGGGTTCAACAAAGGGAAAGTTTACAAAATAAGACTATGACAAGATTCACTCATCATCAACCCTCCCTTATAATGCAAAGAGAGGAACCAACAAGTTGCAAACCAGAAGATTTGCCAACATGGAATGTTCCTCAAGGGCTAATGGCACAATTATATGAAGACTCCATTCTGAGAAATCTTGTTTCAACTAGCAGGGGAGTGTTTGGTTCACATACAAATCTAACAGATAGTGACGATGACGAAAATGAATCTCAGTGATGACGAGCATTAGAGAAAATGCCACTACTTATATTTTAGTCCTTGATGTTTGATGCAATATTGGTTTATGTGGCCGAGTTACATTATTGTTTGAGTTACGTTTCAGAGTTACTTTAATTTATATAATATGATTCGATATTCCCATTTCCTCCAGGAAATGATAAAATTCTTCTGTGTTGAATTAGTGGCATAGCCAAAAAGGCAAGAGATTGGAAATGAATGAATGCAATACTGCTAAAAAAATTTCTATGTGCTCCAATTATCTTGATATAAAAAATACAGGAAAGATGTTGAAGAGAAGGAGATTAGTCATGAATCACTTTTCTGGATATAGAACCCTACATGTTCTTTGCCAAATATTTACAGCCTCTTCCTGGATATGTCAATATTTGAAGCAATGAGACTTGAGTCATGCCCTTCTGACTGACCAGTTTTAGTCAAGCCTCTGTAATGGCCTATACAACCAGTTGCAGGCACAGCCTGAAGGTTAGACCTTTTTCAGCAGACTGAAAATCAGCCTATCCTTAAATAAAATACAAGAACTGGGTCTGATTTTAGGTGATCCTGTTGCTGATACAGATGATAAAAGCATGCCACATCACCACAGTAAGCCATTTAATCACAATAGCTTGGTGGCTTTTGTTTTCTTTTCTCCTTGTCCCAGCCTTGCAGGTGACATTTGGTCATCAGTGCCAAAGAAGAGATCCAAGAAAAGGAAGCTAAAGCTCAATTCTCAGCCTCCCGTCGCCAGTCAGGGGAAGTTGAGGCAACTATCCACTCATATGATGAAGGCAAGGAAGAGCCAGCTATACAGCCCAATGCCTATGCTGAAAAGGTAGTTTAGTCAGATGCCTGCATAGTTGATGGCAGCTCATCTTAGCAGGTTTGTTGAACCCTATAATATATATAATTCTTAAGACTGCACGACCGTTTTCCTCTCTCACATAGTAAATCTTACCTTATTTTCTATCTAAGTGTTGAATGAGATCTGTAATTATCTTTGAGAAGTATACCATGGAGTATCTTTTCACTAAAAGTATCAAAATTCATCACTAGATTTACTCAATAGATGAATAATGAAAGTCCACCGATCATGATTTCCTGCTCTTCAGATTCATTCTTACTTGTAATGTAAATATATGTCATGGCTGGTTGATTCCAGGCTGTATTTCATCTGAAGTTAGGCATTGTTACTACCTGTTCTCACATTTTTTTTTATCAGAGGGTCAGCAGATTGTGACTTATTGTTTATTTTTTCTCTGATTTTTAATTTCAGCCTCTCTGTTTAGGCCAGAACAGACGTCTTTATTTTTTGTTGCTTTGAAAGTCCTGTTTCTTTCCTGTTTAACCTCCAGCTATTCCCGATTCCCATTTGCCTTTCATGGGTATTTTGTTTTGAGCTAGCATGCACCTGTGTGTGTGCATGGCAAGAGGGTGCATTTTACAGTTTTGAGGTGAGGGGAGTAATTGGGAGTGTTGCTTGAACAGCCGTTCATTTGCACACCCTCTTCCTGGAGTGGTCTTCCGGGAGTTCCTAACGAGGGAGGTTGAACTTCCACGTCAGCTTGATTATACTGGGGTAGATGACAAACCGTGGTGTGGATCGGGAAGTGGAAGTTTCCTTTCCTTTTGTTCTCTCCCTATTCATTTTTTATCCAACCTTACCTCCTTTCATTTACATTTTTATTTTAATTCCCTTTTTTATTTCCTGATCTCTATATTTTAGGTATGTCAGCAAAAGTCTGTGCAGGCCTGTTCAAATTCCTCCTACAGCCCCATGAGCATATACACATTTTATAAATTTGACCCCATTAGTTAATGTTTTGTAATGACTGCACTCCTTCAAGCTTCAGGCGTGAGTGTCCGTTGGGGTCACCACGTGTTTATTGGTGCCAAAGGCAAACAATTGACGTGCATAATACACAAGATCATAAAACAAATGAGTTACACAAGGCAAGATAATACATCACATCCCTCCCCATATAGAGCATGGATTCCCACCCTATCCCCTAAAAAAATGAGTCCTGCAGATGTGCCACTGGATTTGAAAATACAATTTCACCAGACACAAAAAGTGATACATGAAAAGAAAAAAATATCTGTCACTTGTCATCTACAAACACTTCACCTAGTTACTTCCAATTCACACACACTTCCCATAACACTTCCTAGTGCAAAGATATATTTTAAAAAAATGTCAATTCAAGTCACATTTTAACCCCCCCCCCCTCCCCCCAGAATCCCATAGTTTCAGAAGTCAAAAGTTGTTTTTCTTATCCTATTCCTTTGAGGGTATCTTCTGCATATCAGCCCCTGGTCCATTTCAGCCCTGGGTGGTTCTGTTTCTGGAGTCTCTGTATGATGTGCTAAAGGCTCCCAATACCCTGGTGCCTCATCTTCCTCACATCTAGCTGCTCCATGGGCTTCCTCCTCCTTGGGTCCAGCTGCCACGCCTTGATTTTCTATGTCCCCTACCTCACCCTGGTCTCCCTTTTCTCTCAATTGGTTGATGTGCCTGTGAACAATCACACCTTCATCTGTCACCACAGGATACAATCTGGACCCTAACACTTCCTTCACAACCTCTGGAGTCCACACCATCTGCCCCTGAGGCTACATCTTAACACTTTCAATGCTGACAATATACAACGATTATTTTTACATCCTGACGACAACCATTTTTTTGAAAAAAATGTAGCATTTTACGCTACTGAAGCCGATAACATAGTTTTTTGTGTCATAGGACTTTTCATTTTTGTTTAAAATTTTTTTTAATTTTTGACGTGATAGGACGTCATCAGTCAACCGGGATAGTCAAGCAATGCGGGTTGCATACTTTCGATAATTCTCGCTCCGGCTTGCTGGTTCTTCTTTTAGCATAATTTATTTTTATATCATTTTTTTCACTTTCGGCAGATAAATATTTTTAGCAATCTCATTCTTGGATAGTTTTTCTTTTTATTCAAACTAGAACGCCTCTCATTACGCGATGAGCAACATAAATATCTGCTAATTATGAAACTAATTGCAATTCTTTTACCTGTAGTTGAGCAGAACATATTTATTTATTTATTTATATAACACCAAAAACAGCAACTTAGGGCTTTATATTGGTTTCTACAGAAATATAAATAAATTATTTAAGCATAATTCAACAATTTAATAACAAATAAATCAAATACTGGACACAATCAAAATGAAATGTGTCGCAGTTTTGCAGCGAACTCATTGCGCGATGCAAAGAAGTCTAGGGCTGGGGAAAGGGTGGAGAAGGGTATTGAAAAGGAAGGTAAACGGAAGAATGAGGATCGTTGGGAAATTGACAGACGTAAATTCGGCTTGCGTAAAAGTTACCAATGGCGAGTGGGACGGGCGGAAATGTGAAGAGAAAAGAAAGAGAGGGGATTTTCATGACGGAAGGAACCACTCATTACTGAGTGAAGAAATTTTAGGTGAGAAGTCAACTGGCAATGAGTGAGATGTGACAAGCCAAGTGACAGTAAAACCTCATCACATAAAGAGAGAGAAAGAGGTGGGATAAACGATGGTGTGCTATTGCCATGTAAAATTATGGCGTGCGATATGTCATATAAAATTATCAGACGTTAATATCAGAAAGCACATATAAAGGAAACTAATACAGTTTTGCTGTTATTAAACCATGAATTTTATTTCTCTAATTCTATACAATTTACAATTTCATCTACCCTAATTTACATATTAAAATATACAGAAATATTTGGTTCTTTACAAAACAAAAAAGATAATAAAATGATAAATAATTGCTAAAAATATAAATTCATCTCCTCAGTATGTAGAAAATTAAAATTAAAATAAAAAATGTCGGAATATTTCAACGTTTTTTGCTATGGTAGCTTGAGAAGCATTCCGGGCATAGTCGAGGGGACCCTTCACAGTCAGGGCAGACATACGCCGTCTCCCTTCTACGCCCTTGTGAATAACAGTATTTGCATCTGAGGAAGGATTTTTTGCCACCTTCGAGGAGGATAATTTTCGGGAAATGGAATGAAGGTCTGGAAGGTAGTGTAGGTTTGGGATCGGTAGCATAGGACGGAAGAATGAGGGACTTAATTACAGAGATTCGGAAATCAAGGATGGGAGTTTTTTCCGAGTATTTCTGGAAAATGAAAAAGCTATTGACTAAGATGAGGTGAAATATATGAACGCCTAACTTTTTATACCACTTAAGGGTTTTCCTCTCAATAGGATAGTATGCCATCATTTGATCAAAGTGGTCGATTCCTCCCATCGACTCGTTGTACCTAACAACGGCCTCTGGCTTGGAAACAACCCCATCTCCTCTTCGAGAAGGCATGTCAACCATACAACTTCTGAATTCGGAACTGATCATCAGAACGTCTGTTTTATCCTTCCATTTGAAGACACAAACTCCATCATTAGTATAGGCATCCACAACTTCACCCCGCCTTAATTTAGCCTTTACCACTTCGGACGGGTTTTCTTTCCGGTTTGATCTGAGAGTTCCTGTGCAATGCGTTTTCCTCTCAAGCAGAGTGTGGATCAAATTGACACTTGTGTAATAGTTGTCCATAAACAACGAATGGCCCTTATCTAAATGACCATCCATTAATTTATGGACAACGTTATCAACATGTCCACGCCCTCCAAGTTCAGAATCTCCTGCACCAGCATACACAAGGAATCGCAGAACAAGCCCGGAAGTCTCGGTCAGCATGTACAGCTTGATTCCGTACTTATGCTTCTTGGATTTCATATAAATACGGAATCGCAACCTCCCCCTCCAAAGAAGCATAGACTCGTCAATGCAAAGATTACGGGAAGGAATAACCAGGGAGTCCATTATAGAATGGAAGGAATTTAAAAGTGGTCGGACTTTATAAAGGGTATCACTTGGTGGAGGGTCATCAGGATTGGGGTTAGGTGAAAAGTGGAGAGCTTGCAGGATGGAAAGGAATCGATCACGACTCATGCATTTCCGAAAGCAAGGCATGTTAAACAAAATATCAGTACTCCAGTAATCTGATATTCTGCTTAGAGGAATAGTTCCCATGTGGAACAATAAACCTATGAAGGTTAAAAACTCTTCATAGGTCAATTGTTTCCACTTCCCTATCCTTGCTTTCGGAGACACATTCGTCTGCATAAGATGATCAGCGAACGCATTCGTCTGATCAACTATTGCGTGAACGAGAGAATCGGGAAAGAGGAGGCGGAAGAAGTCGATAGGTTCCCTCGAAGACGGCGGGGTGATGAGGCCAGGGTTTTCATTGAATAAGAAATTTTGTGGGGGTACTGAACTCCGGGACCATGTTATGCGACGTGGTAAGGAAGGATTGGCAGAAGGGACAATGGGTTCGGGAGTAGAAGGAGAAGAGCCGTGGTCAGGGTGTCTGGGATCGGGCGTAGAAGGAGACAACAGTGACGTATCCGAATACCCTGACTGTGGTTGTTGTTCCTCATCGCTGTCCTCAGCACTGTCGCCATATTCGGAATCCCCGGAGAAATCCGAGCTCTCCAGCTCCTCCTCACTTCCCTCCAAAAGATCCGCTATCTCCTCCTCCGTGTACTCTCGCCTGGAATAGGCAGAGATTTCGGAGGGAAGTGTTAGAGGCTGTGGATCCTGCCTCGAAGTGGAAGGCTGGAGGTCCTCCAGTGAAGAGGACGGGGGAAGTGACTGGACTTCTTCATCAGAATCCGCCTTCCTCTTCGTCCTTCGTCGAATCATCTGCATAAAATTTTAAGCAAAAAATTATAGAACGGTGAAGATGGAGGATTATAATTCCAAGTACCAATAAAGAATACATGAAAGTGTCAGATCGAGCTAACGTCGCTAATTCCTGACAAACGCATTATAAAATTTATTTTATGATTTCTACAAATGTATTATGTAATGAAGACAGGGTGCTTATCGCGATATGTGGGCATATTGAAGCGGAAAATATCATTGTATAGATAAGTATACCTATCAGAGGTTGAAAATTACACCCTTACCTCATTTCACCGTAAAATGCGTGGCAGGGCAAGGGGATTTTTTTAACTTTGAAGGGTAGAGTGAATATGTAAAGAATAACAGAGATATGTAAAGAATAAAGGAGGGTGGATAGTAAGTTCGAGTCATCCCAAGCGGCTGTGGTGGCCTCAGTGGGCGGTGAGGGTTTTCCTGCCTGTTGTCCCGTGATTCGCCTTCACTTAGGGTTGTTGGAAGTGCCCGAGGGGATAGCAAAGGGAAAAGAGGGGGGCAAGAAAGTGGGAAAAAGGAGTGCGAGAGTCGCGCATGCCAAACATCGGTGACCACTTCGGAGAGGGGGAGGGGAAATCCCCGCAGCCAAGTTACGCCGATGGTCTCTAGCAGAGAACCTTTCCATTCCTGAGGACTACCTGCCACCCGCACGTGGCTATCTAATCCTGAACCCTATCTCCCAACCCCTCCGGAAAGGCGCTCCCTCAGCGACATAAAGAAACGAGGAAACAATGAGCCGCCGTTTCCATGTACCCAGCTCAATTCGTCCCTTTCGGGAATACCATATTTTATTGTTTCGGCGGCACGGTGCTGGTCAAAAAGCAGAGTGGCTCACTTTTGGTGTGGTCTGAGAGCCTGCCGCGGAAGAAAGAAAAAAGAGATTTGGGAGGGGTTGGAAAAACCCTGTACGTCGCAGAGCCCTTGCCCAGGTCGGTAGAGGTTAAACCAAAAGGCAAGGGAACACGTGCTTTTCACAGGGTTTTTCCAACTTCTTTAATTTTTCTCGTTCTTTCCTTGTCTCAGGCCTTGCACTAATGGTTCTTTGGACTTTTGTACGTACATTTTAGATGTTACTACCTAGAAATATTGATTATGCTCTAACTTGTTAACTTTCCATCCCGCATCGTCAAGTTTTAAATTTATCTCTGTGGGAAAAAACGAACGGCATTCGTGACGGATCTATTTAGAAAATTTTGTAAATACTTTCTCAGGTTCAAATTTCAAATGTATTTTTATCTTCCACTTAATTCACGAAAGAGGCAGAATACCGAGACGCGTAAAAATATAATCACTCTATGTTGAATGCTTTAACTGTCCTTTCATCAAATGTCATTAGAAGAGTCCCTTGAAAAACCATTCTGTTGAGCGAGAAACGCTCAAAAATGAGATCATTTCGAGCATAAGGGAGAAATACTGGGTATGTACAATGACATTCCGCAACCGTATACAATGAATATTTTACTCTTTATCTTCGTCGTTTGTACAGAAGTATAGCTTTGCGGGTACTCGACATTCAGAGGTAAAATGTATCGTCTTCACTATAAATGAAATGGAATAGATGCCGAACTCGATTGACTCTTGAAAGATAGCGTTGTTGGAATACTCTGAGATGGAAGACTCGTAAATTATTAAAGGAGAAGGTGCGAAAAAAATTTACACCACTGGAGCTCGGAAAATTATGCATATAAGGCTATAATTGTTCTTCGATAGTTCAAATTAAAACTGACCTAAATAATAGCTAATTAAAAATGCTGTGTTATTTAATGGATGCTTTGCATGTGTTTAGTTATAAATAATGAATTTGTGAAGATAATAAATACTAAATACCTTGAAACTTGCTTCCTTCTCCCAAGAAGACTGAGGAAGATAGATGTTGAGTAGAGTTGCAGTAGGAGACAGACTAAAATAAAGGACAGTTTAAATAAATAACATGCACAAATGGTAAAATTTAACTACAAATTGTATCATAAAATAGCAAATGATACTTACTTTGATAAGTAAAAGAACGACTGCTCACCGGATGCTAAGTTTCCACAGAGATCAACTCACGATTGGAAAATTCCTCTCGCTGTCGGTGAAAGCCGGGAAAATAATGCTTTAAAACATTATAAGAAGAAGAATGTTAACTCTTTTAAGCGATGATATGCTAAACTAACCTGATCATATAAATCAAAATTATATATAAAAATATAAAATTTCATTAAATGTCAGACAAAATAACTGATAATTTATTGCGTAAGATAAACGAAAGCCTATTTTTGACGAAAAATAACTGATAAAATATACACTAATAAACAAATAAACATACGTTTTCACCAAAATACAACAATTTTTTCTCCAGAAAAATTTATAAAAAGAAAAGGACTGAAAAAACAAGACTAATAAATAATACGAAAAGAAATACATATTCACAAAATAGTGTGTGCGAGAGTTATTGCATTACGAAAAACACGCTTACCTTGAGTTCAAAGAAAAAATTTTACCGATGCAGAAAATAGGCGTAGATCCAAACGGTCTTCAGGGTACGACTGTATGAGCTGTTCTGAAGGACGGGAGACCACTACAAGGTCGCTAGACGGAGGGGCGCGCCCTCTGTGAAAGAAGAAAGCTTAACGGTACCCATGACGTGATAGGACGTCATCAGCCAGTGGGTATAGGCAACCATGACGTGATAGGACGTCATGCCGCAGTGAAAGGGTTAATCATTACACATTGGCCCTCACTAAGAACCCTCTGGGATGAGCCACCCTGAGCCAAGATCTGGGAATTTTGTTTAGCATGCACATGTTTCCCTACACTGGGTTTAACCAATGACAAACGTGAGTAAAGTGCTCCTCCAAACATCAGCGCACTTGGGGATTCACCCATAGTCATGTGCGGTGTGATTCTATAACTAAACAGGAAACATGGCAAGGAACTATCCGTAGGTGCTCCACAGCTCATTAAGGTCTTGACTTTGTTTTTAAATACTTAAACCATGTTTTCAGCTGCACCATTGGAATCTGGATGGTGTGGAGGGGAAAAGACGTGCTGAATTCCATTCTTATTACCAAATTCTTTGAATAATGATGAGGTGAATGGAGAGCCATTGTCAGAGACAATTTTCTCTGGAAGCCCAAAAAATGCAAAAATATCTCTTAATTCTATTATGATCTCCTCTGAGGAACTATTTCTTATTTCCTTGACTTCTGGCCATTTTATCGATCTGTCTATAGCAATTAAAAGCATTTTTTGCTAGAAGGAGCCCGCTCATGTAATCCCTCCTCATGGTCTCTCTAGCCACTTCCAACATTTCAAGGGAGCCCTGCACGGTGATGGTTTGTTTGCCAGGCATGCTTCACATGAGTGGACCAATGCCTCCAAATCCTTATCTAAATTCAGCCACCAGATGTATGACCTGGCAAGTGACTTCACCTTCACTAGCCCCTATATGACCTGCATGCAACTCCATGAGTAAATCATCCTGTTATTTCTCTGGAATGACAACTCTATTACCCCACATGAGACAGCCTTGTTTCACTGTCAACTCCTGTTGCCTTTTTAATAAATGGTTTTAGTTCATCAGACTCTTAGTTTGGCCATACAGAAGTCAATTACCCTTCCCAAAAGTTGGTCTACCCTAGAGTGTCTGGTAATCACCATTGACGCTATTGGAAGAAACTCACTTTTGCCCAAATCCAAGTAAGAAATCTCCTCTATATTATCCTCTTCCTAGTCACCCTAGTCAGAATCACAAACATTTGATGCCATACCACAAAAATTTACTGCTGGAGATTTTTCTGGCACATGACGAGACTTCATGTAAAAACCAGACTGAGATGAAATTTCTAAATATTTATCCTATTCATAGTGTTAGCCTTGTCACCAAAAATCTCCATAGCACTTAACCCTGTGCATTCGTATGGCACCATAAAAGTAGATGGATATGTAAATGTGAGCAGTTATGGGGAGTCCAATATTTCCAAACTTCCAGGTAGAAGAAAGGAGTCAAAAAGTGATTCTTGATTTTAACTGAAATCATTCCTTTATACCAAAGATTTGGTGATCTTACTTAAATAGGTAAACTCAGCAAATAGGTAAGATCACCATATCCTTGTTATCATTATAGCACAGAGAGTTCAGTTCATATTTGACAGGTCTACATATTTTCATCCATATGACAACAATAAGTGTACCTACATCTTCTCTATCTTTTAATTCCACATAAGATTGAGGTTCATTGTTATACCAAGCCACATTACCCAGCCAGCACAAGGTGGCGAATATCCCTAAGTGAATGGATACTATCCCTACAGTTAAGGGATAAGTCATCTGGTGGGCGGATGGGATATCTCTAAGCAAGGGATATGATAGGGATACAATCGGAAGGATGAAGAGATATAAGGCAGATGAATGTCCGCATAGAAAGGGATATTTGCTGTGTTAGGATAGTATTACGTGCAGTTGTGTGGCAATCACCCCTTAACCCCGGTCACCAATAGGCTACGGCTAGCCAATCAGGGCCCATGTATCATTAGTAAACGATTTTTGTACCATCTATTGGCAGTAATAGGAACTCAAGTTATATTATACTATTCTTGATATATATATTTACATGCATAGCTAATTGTTTCTTCTATTTTAACCAGTCATTAAAAGGGCTTTTTCTTGACCACAATGCTCAAGGGCTCACACGGACCAACTTCCATTCTGGAACAGGGCCCCACAATACATTTTGTGAATTCACCATCTAAACTGAAAACACAGAACACCCAGAAAAAGAACAAGTGGCGCATTTGCACAGCCATCAAAAGTTGGTACCTACTCAAATTAAACAATGCAAAAATCCTTATGAGGGATATCAAACAATAAAGAAAACAAAAGAAATTGCATAAATTAGTTTGACACACAATTTATTTACAACAATGATAGAGGCTGTGTAATTGACAATTCTGGTGGCAAGTTCAACAATGCCGGGCAGGCTAGTAGCTTCCAAGATTCCCTCGAGTGGATTATAAATGATCTGTAAAAAATTTACATGCAATAGATTCATCACTTTCCATCGCTGTAGTCTTAAAAATACTTCGTAAGTACATAATTTAAATAAGAGTAGCAAAGAGGATCACGTGATTTGGGTATTTATGGCGACTCATGTAAATTTTGACCCTGTTTACTAAAAACAGGAAATTCATGTACACTATTAGAGGACCAATTTAATGCGGTAACATCATAAACAATGACGTTAATATATTTCGAGTACTTAAGGGGTTAAAACTAGAAACATCATAAAGCACATCTGGAACTCTTCACACAAAAAATATGGCGGCTATGCTGTTAAACAATACTCAAAACAAATTCATTCTCTACACAATATCATAACTTTTATGCATGACACATTAATAAACACAAATTAATTCCAAGCTCACTATACAGATCAAAATCATTTTCAAAAGCAATTTGGGAATAATATAACTTATCACAGCAATATTATGTTTTTAATTGAGTAGCTTTCTGGGAAATAACGCGTACCATCAGAATTTCACCATTCATAAGAATTAAGAATTCAGAAGAATTAAGTCTTACCTTACCTAAAATGACACGAACAGAGTGTCCTTTGATTGCTCCATAAATGCAGTAAAGCAAAGTTCACCCATGGGCAATAAGGCAATGTGCATTCACTCTGCGTTTGTCTTCTCTCAATATTTAAACTCCGCACACCATGGTAGGAGGACTATTGAAGTCACACTCGCATAGATCATGTTGATTGCTCCTAGGCAAGCTCAAATAATTAAGATACTGACGTTACAGCTCCAAAAAACATTTTACAAATTTATTGAATTATTTTTCATCTCAAATGTATGTTTATATACCAATTTATGAGTAATAATGCTCAATGCGAGAGAGTTGACTTACGTCAATGGGACAGATAACACGAGTAAATGGTCATTTTTGTCACAACCATTTCATAACTAATAAAAAGTCAGTCTTTTAATATATATTTCTATTAATGATCACATCAAATCAAAATTTGGCCAGGAGAAATGTTGTCTTCAGTATAATGTTAAAAAATAACCATCTAGGTATATACGTTTTTTAGCTAAATTTTTCCATCCGAAAGACTTTTTGTGGCCAGGTTGGGATATGTTAGAGATAAAAAAGGGAGCAGAGCACATATCTGTAACTTATCCCAATTGTACACTGAAGCAAATATCCCTTGTGCTGGTGGGGTAAGTTTGGTAAGAGCTAAATCACTATCATTACTTTTAAAATTTCGTTCAGAGAACAATGTGTAAAACATTATTCCATCATTACCAAGCTGATAAATTTTGGAGGTCAGTAAAATTAGCCACAATTTTGGAAATAATTGCCATGGTGGCATTATTGGTAGGAATCAGTAAATTTTCTATGATTTGTACAGTGAACATGTAATTTTTTTTTGGATTGCAGGTGAGAAACAATGATAATGATGAGTATAAGGTATGCCTTCTCAATGGGAAATGGGGTGCAATGATCAATCATTCTCTTGGTGTGCTAAAAAATATTTGATCAATTCATTGCAATTAATTTTTTTCTGATAGCTGAAAAAAACCTGTGACACAGAAGTGTAACATTCTTTTTTATATTTTCAGGAGGCTGCTTGAGAGCTCTTGGTTCAAAAGTATTTTGGATGAAATCATCACAGAAGGCACCCATGGATGTGTACTAGGTCATTCCTCAGTCAATGGAACTATTGTCTCTTGCTTAGAAAATTAACCACCCCTCTGCTTTCAAAACTTGACGGAGGAGAAGGCATTCATTAGTAATTATTATTTCCTGCCTAAACTTGGAGAAAATCAGTATGAAATTGGTTTAAGGGTTCTATAATGGCCAGATGATAAGAAAACCAGGGTTCAACAAAGGGAAAGTTTACAAAATAAGACTATGACAAGATTCACTCATCATCGACCCTCCCTTATAATGCAAAGAGAGGAACAAACAATTTGCAAACCATAAGATTTGCCAACATGCAATGTTCCTTAAGGGCTAATGACACAATTATATGAGAAATCTTGTTTCGATTAGCAGGAGAGTGTTTGGTTCATATACAAATCCAACAGATATTGATGACAAAAATGTATCTCGATGATGAAGAGCACAAGAGAAAATGCCACTATTTATATTTTAGTCCTTGATGTTTGATGCAATATTGGTATATGTGGCCGAGTTGCATTACTGTTTGATTTAAGGTTCAGAGTTACTTTAATTTGTATAATATGGTTCGATATTCCCATTTCGTCCTGGAAATGATGAAATTCTACTGTGTTGCAGTTACAGGCATTGACGGAGAGCCAATTGATAAACCATGCATTTAGGTGAAAGAATGCATTACTTTTTAAATAACTTTCAAGTTCATCCAATTATCTTTAAATAAAGCACTTCAGCAAAAATAAAAAATGTTGCTTTTAATTATGAATCAAATTTATTATCCTGCCTTTGAACCTTTTTATCCCTCCATTGTCCTTGTAAAAACCCATAAAACTTGATATCTCAGTTTCAATGCCCAATATTATTGGTAATGGACTATACTTCAGCAGAACTGTGCCCTCTTGTGATGCCAATGACAGGATTCAGCCAATGTACCATAAGTTCCTCACATGGAATTGTGTGAAGAAAGTTTATATTGCTTCTGTGATGAGCACATAGTGATCGAGTTATGATGTAATGATATGCATTTAATTTTGAACTCTTAATAACACATTATAGAAACTAGTTTTCATGAAGCGTATAATAAGAAGGTCCTTAGATAAAAAAGTAGAAATAGAGATGCTACTTTGTTCTGGCTAGGCCACACCTCGAAGACTGTGAGCATTTGGGACCCTGGTCATAAAGATATAACCAAAATTATTAACTAAATACAAAGAAAAGCTGCACACTTCGTTTAAAACTGCTACAAGCAAATTTATAGTGTCTCACAGCTTTGCAGTGCAGGTGGTGTCATACCCCACTGTGGTTATGCACTTAAACCAAATTGAGTTTAAAATCAAATGCAAATGAGAAAAACCCTGTAAAATGAATGTCAAAACTGTTGAAAATCAGATGCAAAAGAGAAATTTTTACCTGAGTAGCGTTGCCTTTGACCCCATGCACGACTGAAAATATGGCTCTCAAATCGGCGAGTCTGGATATGTAGTCTCCCCTTGCAAGTTTTTAATTAGTTGGCTCACTTTTCCTCCCCGTCCAGCAAGGCACATTTGCCTCCTTTTTATGAGAAGAATTTTTTTACGTTTACTGGAAATTACACATTGACAAGTCAATCCTGCTGTTATTTATGTTTTTAGGACCACTTCTCAATGCATATTTTGTGGAATTTTCATTAGATAATGTGTGATAAATAATCAGGTGGCTGTTTCACTCAAGAATAGTGTAACGCTTTAGAATAGTGTGTGGTGATCAGATTGTCGCCTAAAACAGAGTCGCTCCTAGGCGTCAGTCTCACGTTCAGAATAGCAAAAATCATCGTTGACACTATTCTTGGGAACGGAAGTGTCACATAAGCTATTTCTGGCTCTTAGCGATAATGCTATCTCATTCAGAATAGCAGCCCATAAGTCGAAGAACTCTTGTGGCTAATTTAGGAGGAGTGAAAATTCATGACTTTCCTTGGTATTGATTTGTCTTTAGAGTGATTTCATTCCAGTTTCCATTTGAATATATGCTTATTTCAACCTTCAATGAATATTTTTAAATCCTTCAATTTATGTAAATACTTCCATGGCCACTCTATCTGCAATAGGTGTTTGGCCTCACCAACAATTTTATTTTATCTTTATCCATTTTTTATTGTTGCCGATGAGCATCTGATCTTTCTTATGTCTTTTTTGGACTTGCTCACAACAGCTTATTCCGGGGCTTCCCAAGGACCTTTTTCCTTCAGGTCTTCCCGTTGCAGTTTATTTCGGCATCGATTCTTCTTCTCGTTTGTAGACATGACTGCAACCCATCTCAGACATCTTGATTTTTTAGAGCTATACTATCCAGCCCTCAGCAGATATTTTAGTGGGCATGCCCAGATATTTTAGTTGGCACGCCCACTAAAATATCTGCTGAGGACTGGATTGCAATACTACCAGAGAATATGAATACTCAGAGTAACTCCCCTTATAAAAATGATGGAGTCCTGGGGATTTGTAAGGACTCACATAGTCTCTCTCAGAATCCTTAAGACTCATAAGGACCTATAGAGATTCATAGTTACTCCAGGAGGATCACAAGGATTCTCAGTCTCCATGAAATTAAAAATTTTTGCGATCTCCGCATTCGGAGAAAAATAGGATATTTAAAAATAATTTCTGAACTATTATATTTCTGAGATTTAACTGAAAATTATTAGTTCTATTAATAATATCACGATTTCAAGATATCCATCAATCACATATCGTAATTCGTTTATTATCTACTTCTAATGTAAAAACGTGCGCTCTCCACCCACTTGCGTCGGGCAGACTTATAAAATTTTATTATTATCCCCCATATACAAGTGAATACTGTTTGGAAATGATTTTTCCTAGAAACTTCTACTTATTATGAGTGAAAAGAGATTGATCCCTGATTATGTTTTATTGTAGCGTCTTAAGTTTGTTAACTTAGTTTGTGTCTTGACAGCTGGGGACGGGGAGGTGGGGAGGCGCAGTGGCTAAAGGTAGGCGCCGCAGGCCCACCGGACACTATTCCCACCCCCTAACCCTCCCCAACTTCTCTCCTTCCCCCATTTATGGGGGTGAAGGAGGAAGAAAGGGATCGCCTCATAACCCCTTCCCCCCACCGGCTGGGATTCCCTGGCAGGGGTTTGGCGATCAGTCTTGCTGGGTTATATACCGAAAGCGTGAGGGATTTTCCCCGGTGGATGAGCTGAGTTCTAAGGACAAAGGACACTGACCTTATTGAATCGGTTAAGAAGGTTTTATGGCGGAAGGGTTATAAAACAAAATGGGGGAAAAGTGGTCACGGCGCTGATACAAAGAGTTTGAGGACACTATATGGTGACCACTGGTGCACAGGGATGGAGGTCTCTTCCGACGAAGGGGGGATCGGGAAAAACCGTGATCCTTTGTAAATTGTTAATCCGATATGCATCAACCAAGGAGGAGGGTAAGGGTGACCAATAGACTGCAGGCTGGGCTCTCATGCAGTGATGGAAAAACAAAAATTCCCATCCCCTATTCTTCTCTCCTTGTCTTTTGCTTTGCGTGAATGTAAAATTGCGTAATGTATATACTTCGAGGACGATAACCTCGGCATTTCCCCTGGTGATCCTTTGGTCGCGATCTTGACAGTGAGGGAGGGAGGTGGCGGCGCAGTGGCTTATGGTAGGCTCCGCATTTCCACCGAACACATAGCATGTTAGCTGTTCAGATATCCGTGAGTTTCATTTTTCCGCTTATTTCAACATTAACCCTTCACCGGTGACGTCCGGTATAACAGACCGCTGCAATTTTGAAATTAGGAATATTTTCAAATAGTTATTTTCAAAACGCCTGTAGTTCTTGTTACCTTCGTATTTTTGTGTACTAAGGTTGTAGCAACCTCAAAAGTTAATGAATAGATCCTGTTTTTCTGTAAAAAGGCATTTGCATTTAATGAGCGGTCTGTGAGACCTTACGTCACTAAATTGGAAAATCAGTAGTCACTTAGATGGTGGATATGATTCCGAAAGAGGCTAAAAAGGAAAAACCTATGCGATTGTACAAGTATAAGAATAAAGATCTCCTTGTTTGTATCATTTGGTATTCACGCAATGAGCATTATTTATTTATTGATTTTTGTGAAATACATTCGGTGAGACAGAATGGTTACTCAAGGCGATACTGGTGATGCTCGCAAAATAAAAAAATCCTGCTATTTTGGAAATTTCACGCTCCTAGCCCTATAAATGAGAAACATGCTAGAGATTTTGTTAACAATTATAATGAAACCGTGGTTAATTGCCTGCTATTGGGTCATTATGTCTGTATTCCATGTAAGCAATACGCAGGTTACGTACGTTGGGAGAATTACTTTGAATCCCGAAATAGTGCGCGCCCACGCCTCGCTTGTGATATTCATTTGTGCCCTTCTTTGGGCAATTGACCTCTTGTTTAGTTTTTGGGATACGTGCAATTCAAAACGAAGAATTTTTACAGTGGGAAGAAATGGAAAAGGGCCAGGGAAAAACTGTGTGCAAAACAAGTCATTCACAGGACGTAGTAGTATACTAACTTCTTGAAACCATGTATATTTGAAATGTCCAACGACAATATTCATTCTACATTCTAGGAATATTCTAATATACCATACGACATCATTCCACAAATAATAAAAAAAATAATAGAAACATACAAAAAATAAAAATAATGAACCTGGCTGTATATTTACCGCTCTCTTTTTGGGCCTAATGAGGGATTTATAAAGTAGGTGCTAGAAATATCCTCAATTTACCAAGCAATTTTAGCTATGTAGTCACGAGAAGTCAGGAAAAAATGTACATGTGAAGTTTCTGATGCATTTAAAGGGATCCCACATTAAAACCATGAACAATTCAGAATGAATGATATTTGTTCAAAAGTAGTTCAAATGAAAACCATTTCACAAGAACTATTTTCTAACATTCCTTCAGGGTTCATATGTTATTCATTCAAAAACAGTTCATGTGCGATTCATCTACTTTGAACAATCTATGAAGTATTCCAATGAATATTCTTTGCACTATCTGTGAGTGCCATTTGAACGTTCATTAGAAGTCCTTCTTGAATGATCTTTGATCGTTTTAATAGTGCTCACTGAACATTCTTTGACCATCTTTAGGACAATAAATTCCTCACTGGGATTTGATTAAATACTTAAAATTAGAAGAAATTTCTCGCATGCGTTGGTAAAATGTAATAAAATAAGTTATAACGTGAAATAAACAATTGAATGCATTCGATAAGGAGAAAAAATTAATTATTTATGCTATTACATGCTGAAATGCTTGTAATTACATCATGGTAGGATAAGTACGCCGCCGACCGATTTCCAGCCGGCGTCCGCCCCCGATAGTTTATCCATCGGCACACAGGTCTACTTTCGACTGCTCTCACATTATGCGATCCTGGTGGCACTGGCTCCACTCTTACCCGGCACCCCTCCCCCACTGACTCCTTCAGACGAAATACGACGGGTAGATAATGTGAATCTCCCTCGCCAGATTGGACGATGATCGCAGACCGCCAGCACGACCTCCTATGCATACATATCCCAAGACAGCATGAACAGTGAAATCCCCCCCCCCCCCCCCAAGACTGCCCAACACCGCAGCTGTGACTCACGGAACTTGATCCGGCACATTTTTTTCGGAAAATAGATGATCAAGTTATAATAATAATCTTATATCTCATTTTTCAGAGTCTCTTACAAAAGGATATTTAGTTAACCCCTCCCTCCCCCCCCATTCCAACTGAATCAAAGAAAGTTTTTGTTTCCCCATTCGAATTCAAACTTTTCTTCTGCCACTTGGTAATGAATACCGAGAGAATCCCGACGGATTTTATCAAGAAGCAGGGTTTTCGCTCTGCTCAAAATTACGGATAAGGTGCTTCACTGAGTCAACATATTCCCAGAACCTTCTCAACTGTCACTTAACTAGGCGCTCTTGGTAAAAAATTAGAACTATCAATGTCGGTTTCCTAATTTCCACCGACGCTGTGTACGTTTGCTATAATTTCGCGGTATTGTCGCATAGACCAATTTATCGCGAGCGTAGCTTGGATCTTAATCGTCCGTGCGGTTCCTGAAGGGACCACCAAATGTACTTGCGAATGGGCGAGCAGTCCCTCCAGGGGACCACTGAGGCATTCGTTGATTCAATTTTGATTATCACTTTCGTCCCTGAGATAGGTGAAACGTTCGCGATTGATTTTCCAATCGTAAGGGACATGATGTTCTGATAGAGATTATTCTTACGTCTATTATTTTTAAGTACGGTGCTATTACTGACGCTAATTCTTCATAAACTCGGATGGAAATTTCATCGGGACCAGGTGATTTCTTGGAGTTAATGGATTTGAGGTGACTTTCTAAGCCATGACAAGAAATATTGACAGACTGCATTGGATTTTTGTATAAGCAAGGCAATTTAGCGGTGTTATTCTGAGGGCATGAAGTATAGAAACTTTGAAAAAAGGTGTTAAGGATATTTTCTTTTTCTAATCTATCGCCAACTCTTTCTCCTTGACCGTTATTTAATGACGTTACTGCAGATTTTTTCCCTTGAACCTCCCTCATGTAAGACTGCCTTGGGGTTATCTTATAAAAATTCATCTAATATTTTACTCTTGAATTCCATTAGTGCTTTTCTCAAGGCCACTTTTGCTGTTATTTTTTCTCTCTTATATTTATCATAAGTTTTCTCAAATTCCTCGTCGGGTAGATCCTGAGAGGCGTTCTTCATTTTCAGGCGTAGGTACAAGTTTCGTAGTCGCTTGAGATATTTCCGGACGTCTGCATTATACCACCTAGTTTCCGTATTGAATTTTATTCAGTTTACTTGGTATTACGTCATTAATGGCTAGTATTGTGATGTTACTAAAAGTATTCCATGCGTCATTTGTAGTATGGTTTTGGCTTAGATCACTAACCTTATTATACGAGGTCGATAGTTCCTTTTTTAAGCAATCGAAATCCGCCCTGTGGTATAAGTCGTCATTTCTTTTTGTGGCTACCCTTTTGTCAGTATTTATATGAAATTTAGCACTAACTGCTTTGTGGTCACTAATTCCGTTCACTGTTTTAACATTAAGGACGCTCTCAGTTATGCTTGCCGCCAAAAGATCTAAAACGCTCTTTCCTCTCGTGGGTGTTGTTACTAATTGATGCAAAAAAGAGAATACATATAAGTAACTTTCATAAGTCAGATGGAAGTGTATGTATTCCTCGTGAAAGAACTAGGCGCCTAGAATGCAGTCGGTCAAGGGAAAGATGGTGGCTCTAAATAACAATCCTAGATAAACAATACAGAGGAAAGGGTACGACAAAGAGGAAACGAGTGCTTTCTTGCGTAATATTCCCAATAGTGACGGCTGTGACGCCTTAATTTAGGCGACAAAAGACAGATAAATTTGTCGCGCTTCATCCAAATGATGCATGCATAAGCAATGCGAGATACAATCGTGCTTATTTTCTGATCGTATACGTCTTTTCAAATATCTTGCCTCCGAATGAAATATTTTCAGTTAAACGTAGAGCAATGAGACCATTTCTAATCATTTCATGTACATTGAACGATACGAAGTCGCTCGCGCCGGTGCATATACTCCGATGAAATTCGTCATGAAAAATCTATAGTTCACTCAAATCCGAACTCTGAAATTTTCTCATGTGATCTGTAATGGTGAGGCTGGAAATGACTTCCGATGATTTCTGAAGTTTTTCTTTGACTATATCTGAAGTTAAAATTGAGAGGCGAGAATTAAAAAATGCTTATCTCTGTTTCTAATTTCATATTATGAGCTTCGCAGTTCACTCCAGTGATGTTTGACCTTCGCATTGATGGATATCAAATTCTTTAAATTAATGTCCGAGCTTCACTTTGATAAGTTTTGAAGATTACTTTGGTGATGTTGAAGTTTACTTTCAAACGTTAAAATCACAAAAATTATCTCGATGCTCTAATTTGGTTAACTCCGTTGTTAAATTCGGTAAATGTAGAGATATTTAATGGTCAACCTCTCTTTTTTTGTATCCAGTATAATGTTATATTTTTTCTTTGTTATTCCTGAGTTAATCTTCGGTAAAACGAAATATTCTTAGAAAGATGAGGTCTTAAATCAACTCCATTGATCTGAAAAACGCTGCATTGTATTCCGCAATGTTCGTTTCCATTCTTCATTGCAGATTGGTCATATAATTACTTAAAACAAATTAATGAGCTCTCATGTTTTACCATGGTAATGTTGAAGTTTAATACCCATACATTAAAAACTCTCTTAAATTATCTCTAAGCTTAGTTTTGGTGAGCTCCAAAATTAACTATGGTAATGTGAAAAGTTTTTCGAAATTCTATAGCTTACTTCGGTGATTTGAAATTTTGTGACCCAGATGAGCTCTGAAATTCACTCTGCTGATCAGCAGAGATACTTAGATATTGCTGATTATTCACTACGGACCAAAATTAGGTGTATATTAAAGACCGCTTCTTTTATGGAGGCTGCGTTTCATTCTCGCTCAATGCACTCGAGCCTCGCCCATCAGGTTTCGCGCAAAGCCGTCTCCCGTCGCTCCTTCCCCTTTCCTCACCACCTCGTCTCTCCGGCGGAGGAATTCCCTCCCAAGCATCCCAACACTGCCCAAGGATCCTCTCCCCCCTCCTCGCCCCTCTACCTCCCCTCCCTTCCCTCTCACTCCTGCCCCTCCACCTCTCAGTCGCCTCCCTCTCCCCCTCCCTTCCGCTTCCTCCCGCTCACATCCCCACATCTCACAGGATCGCCTCATCCTACTTGCCACCGTTCAAGCGTATCATTTCCTGGCGCCTACCCCTGTTCATTCCAAGTAATATTGCGCTTCTATACGTGGCATCGAGAAACTGATGCAACCATTAAAAGAGGGGGTATACATTAATTTAAAAATTTACCTGCATACTCAGTGAATATACTTATAATTTCACTGAATACACTTGATGCTCTCTTGAAGCGAACCCTATGCTCCATCTAGCTCACACGATTAGGACAACCATTTTAATAGTGTCCGGGGTACATCTGCCAAAGCTCTAGAAGCGGGTCTAGATATTTCGTCCGTTTCTTCACCTCTTTTGCATCCACATCCGCTTAAGCAGGGGTCGAGAAATCAACCACGAACTTAGAGCGCGAAATGTGGTCGAAGAGAGCGATATCAGGCTTGATCGACTTCGTATGCTTGGTGGTGGAGAATGAGTGATTCCATCAGATGGTCCTCGAATATAGCTACGTTATATTAGGTAAATGCACCGCAGAGCTGACAGGTTTGAAATATTTTTTTCCTGCGATCGGTGGGAGACCATAGGAGCTGCCAATGTGACTCTGAAGTACGTCGGTTTTTCGACTGGTAGGGAAGCTAATCAGTATTTGCTCCCCAATGCATCTTTAGCAAAAATGATTACATTTTATCCCCCATTACGATTTTGTTGAAGACGAATTTTCAGGATAAAGGACCAAACATTCACGAATAAGTTCATTGATTAACGAGGGCTAAATAACAATAATAAAAAATTTAATCCACAGAATGAACTGGGGCAGCAAATTCGCGCAATCCTTAAGAAGTAGCCACCTTTCTACCAAACTGGTACTAAAATGATATTCTAAACTTCTTTACATTTATGCAATCCGACAACTGGAGGGAGGGAGACAATTGGCGGAGTTAGGCAGTTGAATGCTCTACAGCTAATGCAAATATAATTTCTTTCCAACCGCAATACCAGCGCTAAGAAATTTCTTCATCATTGAATAACATTTGGTTAAAATTAATTTCTTGAAACCTCCCGCAACGCGAATTCATATACACACGTTTAAAATATCCGCACCAAACTACTCCTGACGCGGTGGAAAGGTTCATTTTTACGCATTTTCAATTGAAGACCGTTATCACAATTTTCTCCGGGTATGATCGAAAGCTAGTAAAGATAACGCACCGGTATTAGCCATTGATTTCAAATTTTATCGTTGTAGGCTTCCCTTTGTAAGTCTCTCAATGTTCATAATCATAAAAAATGTATTACTTAACACTTTTCACAATCTTTTTATAGCAAGATAATTTTCACCATTTACGCCGTGAATGTACAGAATAACTCGGATTGCGTCGTTTTTTCGACCATCATCGGCGCCTAACGATGCAATAATTCTGGGAAACGCGTCGTGATAACAAAATATTTTAGGAAAGCAATAAGTATTGTACTTCATTACGAATACGAACTATTTATTCTACTTCATCATAGAAGCCGTGATGAAGCCGAGTTGTTATCTAAATAAAACAATGTAATTGTTTTGGCAAGATGATTTACCGTTTTCATCAGTTCGATGTATTTTATCTTAAAATTTGGTGTACGCCAATTGCTTCAGGGAAAGATACGTGAAGGACTTGAGGTTTTCTTCTGAATGGGTGAAAATTCGAAGTATGTTTCTGCTGTAAGATTTCATTTTCACAGACCACAGCGTTGGTAGCCTAAGGTGAGCCTTTATCATGGACGAGGAACACGCGAGGTGAACACCATCTGCAGAGGTGCACCTTGTATTGACCTGCTTGTATTCGAGAAACATCACGTCAGCAGTCTTCCCAGGTACCTACTCCCATATTTTTAACCCTCCCTCCTATTACATGAAGTCATCTGGTTTTCCTTACCCCCTTCTCATTCCAGGAAGGGATCCTACTCTTCGTACCCTCCTTCCTAACTGAGAAGGGGATTTATTTCCGAGATACATTCCACAAGGTCAGCATTTACGCAGATACCCTCGGTATTCGCCGGTTTTGAGTTTCGTCAATTTTTTCTGAGGAATAGTTTTTTTTTGTTGGTTGCCACGAATTTCGGCGAGCCCACGTGACCTCGATGCTAATTTTACTAAAACAAAGGGCGTTCTCTTGTTCAGTTTGGCGTTGTTTCTCATTGTGTGAGCATCACCCCGGCGGAAACAGACTTCTTTGAACAGCTGTTTTTGGCGACATTGGTCAACCTACTGAATCTGATCCTAACGCCAAAATATCAAGAAGGGAAGTGACCCAAGATAGCGCCTTGACACCGATGATCCTTATGGAGGTTTCCTTATTTTCAACCTTCTCCCTTCCTAACGTAATATCTGAACCTCACTCTCACCTAAGCGCCGCCTTCCTTACGTCGTCCTCCATGAGCATATTAGTTTTCATATTTATTTTATCATAACTTCTTAATCTTTCAAGTGATAAACGCTATTTTTTTTCTTGTGCGTCGACGTGCCCTATCTTTCGTATCTATAACTACTCTGAACCATTATTAGGTTCAAGGGTTTTTTTGTTCTTCCCTAACGCATTGCACAACTGTTAATGGGGTACGCTTCGTTATTCGACCGCAAATCGAAGGATAGCTGTCATTCTGAGGTGCATCATGTGAGGGGACGCGCCGGTAAGACACCAATATCTGTCGTAGGGTTTTCGAAGCCGCTATAATTACCAGTTGAATGATAACTAGAAGGTCGACCTTCCGTTAATTGCTCGAATTTTTCATTTCTTTTTGTCTGAAGTGGATAGCTAGCATAGCTTTCGAGGGCAGGTCTGATATAAAAATCGTTTCCTTGTTTAATTTGAATTACGCACGTCTTTAGAAAGTCGTATGATTTCTTACAATAAAGGCACATGTTTATTAATCTTGGGAAATTCCCAACTTGGTCGGTTAATTAAATGATATTACATCTTCCATGAACTGCTGGCATGCAGTTCCGTAAGATTCTCGGATCGCTCAGGGAATCAGCGCCGCGAGTGGCGACTTGGGTGAAACTAATAAAATGCGCGGGGCCCTGGCAGCACTTTCATTGGCCGAGTCGGTAATCTTCTCTGTATAGTCCATGTTCACGGCTTTGCGAACGAAATAGATACGTAATTTCTTTGTTTTCATTATGCGCAGGCTGATTTTCGACATTTTTCGAGGGGTCTGACGTCAAAATGTTCTGTCCGCACCACGGAGTAGGATATCCTACTCCGTGGTCCGCACGTTCCGCGCCCTCAGCGGAATAAACTCGACCCACTCCCCCAGTGATTAGCTAGTTGCATTTCCGCGCGCACGCCGTTCAGCAGATGCCGTACCTATGTGAACCCAGCTATATGGGACGTAAAAGAAAAATAGGTGTGTTATTTTCATGAAGAATAGATTGAGATTTTATTTTAAATCTATGAAGTAATCCTTAAATAGTTAATTGGAATTCCGGAAATACGACTACTGCCCTCTCGTAGTGCTGTTTTCTCTGCCCCCTCTGTTCTTCACGCCAAGTCACATTTTCGTTACTTATCGGTAGCTTTCGGTCATTGTGTCTGATCACGTGGATAACGTTGGCTGGGATGCGGTAGGTTGTGGCGGAGATGCAGTCTATTCGGGCATGGAAAGGTTAGTGACGCAATTATAGCCCTTCATGATCGACCACCCTGTCCAAAATACTGGCTTGACACTTACATTAACTCGAGGGGAAAGGCACTTAAGGCGGTGATAAGTTGAGATGGATAATGAATGAAATTTTCATCTCGGTTGCATGGGGAATCCGTGAGCACGTTAACGAAAACTTACGTATTGGTAATTTGTTTGTTTCTTACATTCACTAGTTAATGTATTGCGTCGTTCCTGGTGCGTTGTTTCTGGTGTCATTGCGTTGAATGTGATTCATTCTTGAAATGTTCGGTAGGTTACCGAGGAATTTGTCATAGTTATGTTCTCGAAAACTTTCATTTACGCTCATCAATCGCTTGGGATACGAATATACGATTTCGAGTAGGAAGTACTGGCGTTAGAAACTTGTGGAATTAAAATGAAAGTGTTTGTTTAGACTATGGTTTGTGATATCACTAAGTGCTCAGGTGATTTGTAGAATGGCATTTAGATTCTCTACAGAGAGAAGACAAAAACAGGCGTTGATGAGTTAAATATGGACTCATAAATATGTTCCATTCGAATGTTTGAAGATCACTCTTTCTGAATTTGTACTTGCCCTCACTCATTGCAAGACTGAACTAATCATTAAATTATAAATTTTCGAAAAAGTGGTCACGCCACAGTTCTCCACTTAATCAAACATTTTCATTATGTGAGAGAAGGTAACATTGGCGATGAGTAAAATGTGGACTTAAAAATTATGTTCCATTCGAATGTTTAATGATAGCGATCTAGCTACGTTGTATCGTGTAAATACAGAAAACATTGGCCGCGTATATTTCAAGGTTTTGCGACAGACCAATGATAAATGTTTGAAAAGGGATTTGCAATTTTTTTAAATGATTCGTTATAATTTCATGTACTAATGGGTTACTCCAGAGTTGTGTATCGTCCCGCATGCGGATCGGGGCTTTAGCCGGAAGGTGGGGTCATTACCCCCAAATCTTCGTCCTCTTCAGAGCATCAATGAAAGAGCCCGGCAATTGATGGTGAACTTAATTGTCCCAATAACTTCAAAGCATGTATTAGCAAGAAATAATTAGTATAGAACTGACGAGAGCTGCGATTATCGCTCACGAGTGTTGTCGGGTATTCCTTGCTAAGCAGCAGGAGGCGCCTAAGCGGGCAATAGGAAGGTATGTGAAAGCTAAATGATGTGACTTCGTACACCCTACTGCATTCCTACCTACATTTTTGACCAAGTTGCTTCCTCCGTACCGTACTGAAAAAGTCTTATGGCGACTGAATGTGACAATGTTCAGGTTAAAAATCGTCGATGGCTAAGTTCATTGAACACCTCTCTCCCGCGGTACCTATGGGCAACTGGACGTGAAACGTTTCGAAGTAATACTCGATACCGACCCAAGAAATCTGTGATTAGCTTCGTTATTGTTTCGTGGGAAGATGAGAAGTCGTTGCATGGAATACGTACCAATAAATGGTTTCCAAATGCTCGTTGGTCTGTCTGATTTTTTTGTCACATTTTCGAATTCTATTTCAAAATATTTCTCGGTAAATGTCCGCTTCCGTCACACACCTTTGAAACACTTTATTCCCGGAAATAGGTGATATAAAGGAAAATGACTGTAAAATAGTTCTTGAAAAATCACAGTACAAAACAAAAGTCACAGCAAAGTTGTTAAGCCAGAGGTTTTTGAGATATTCACGTTAGAAAATGACCAATTTTCGTCATTTTTTCGGCGCCATTTTCTCAGTTTCGCGAAAGCTCCGACAGAGGGATATTTCTAACTTCACCTCCAAAGTATACGCTTAATACGTCTCAATATGCCTACTTTTTTTCCACCCTTCTAATCACTAACCGTCTCGAGGGAGTTTTTTTTCTAGAAAAAATGCGTCTCTACGTGCCTACACCTACTATTTCCACCCTTCTAATCACCAACCGCCTCGAGGGAGATTTTTTCTATAAAATATACGTAGTACCTGCGTGCCCACGCTATTTATTTCCACCCTTACAATCACCAACCGTCTCGAGGGAGATTTTTTTGCTAGAAAATATGTCTCTGCATGCCAACACCTCTTATTCTAATCACCAACCGTCTCGAGGGAGATTTTATCTAGAAAATGTCTCAATAACATGGGACAGGAGATATAAGTGGGTAAATGCAACTCAGCGACTGTCGCGCCGCGCTGCGGTCAAAAGTGGAAACAGTGCAATGGCGGCCGGGAAAAACGTCACCTCCTGCTTTGAAAATTTCTTATGTATCGTACATTACTTATTCCCCCAAAATAAAATTATCGCTAGATACTGGCATCTTTATAGTTTTTGTCACATAAATTTCGTGGCGATACGCTATGTGGAAAGGGTCGAAAAAAATTTTTGAAAGATGTGTGATGGAAGCGGACATTAACCTATTTTCCATCTATCCCGCTCTATCATAAGTTTTATTTATGCATTTTATGATTCTTTGTAATGACTTTCATTTGTATATAGTTACCTTAAGTGATGCGTCATGTTATTAGATATGCCAGTGGTTGTGGCTGCCTCCATGTTGGAAACATTGGATGTGTCTAAGGGATGCACATCTTGTGCAAACCTTGGTTAGATTCTTCAAATAAAAACTGGTGAATAAGATAGTGATACCTTTCTTTTGACAAGAGATCGTTCCTTTGACAAGAAATCAAATTACTTGATTAGAATTAGTTGTAATAAATATTAAAAGTTGTTAGCATCGTAAGTTACTCAAATTGTAATGTCTCTTCAATTTATAGGAACACTATTTTTCCACCTTCTTCACATATTGTCGGTTATAAGTGCAGTGAATGTAAATGTAGGCTGCTAAGATGGCTGTGTATGCAGTGGTCTGAGTGGCGTCTGTGTTTGTCAGTTACACCTCTCCCAGAATTGTGCCTATGATGAATGATGATAGTGTGATATGCTCGAGATGATAAAGACAGAGGAGGGATGAATACATCTATTCCAGAATGAACTCGTGGAAGCCTCACAGTCGCCACTCAGCATCTTCTTGAGAAGCTGTCATTTGTTGAAATGTTGAAGTTGGGCATACATTTTGTTCAAAAGTGATCCACAGTAAATAGCGTGTATTTGGAATGCTGCTTTCAGCTGTTAACATTTGTTCACTGCCTCTCTTGGACCACTCTGTGCAATGGGGACCCTGTTAGTGACCTATGTTCTCATGGCATGAGTTATTTGAACATGTTTGCTTCCTCCAAGGTGCCTGGTGCTGTTAACTTAAATCTTGTGACACATTCCCCTATGCACCCCAGCTGTAATGTCTCCATCAGTAAATTATGTTCTCCTTTAGTGCTGGGGAAACTCCTGTACTATTTATGTGGAAGGGGATGTGGAGGATAAATATGCCTGATGTTGGAAGTGTTGCATTCATTAAATGTAATTTCTTATTGTATACTTGTTTGTGTGATTCAGTCATCAGGAAAGGAGAGATAGCCTTTCACCACCCTGCAGAACCATGGAGAAGTGGAAAATCTCAAACTAGGCTGAGTGGAGGGATTGCTGAGTTCTTTCGGTGATCTTAAACTTGTTCAATCTCCCTCTCGCTTGCTACTCTAGCTCCTTGATCTCTTTCACTCTGCGTCCTTCCACGTCTGATGTTTTCCACCATGCTTAGTAATTATATAGGGTTCTCCTGTGATACTTTGCCGTTAGGTCAGTGTTCTTTCACTTTTTCGCTCTGTCTATACTTCAATGCAATTATTTTCTACCCACCTCTGTGTATTTTAAAACTGCATATAATTTCATGAGGATGGGATATCTTGCATTCTTTAGTTGCTGGTGGAATATTATTCCATTTCCAAGGTGGTGTGTGCTTGGCTAAGTTTTTGGAAGTATTACGACTTGACATGGTTTGGTGAGATTTTTTTCCCTGGTCATCGCATAGACAAATATTGGATTTTTATTTTTCAAAATTAAGCTATAGTTAGACTCCAGAGTAAATAAATATTGTAACATTAATGGTTCATACATTTTGTTTTCTATCACTGCAATTCTCTCTAAATAACTAAGCATAAGTGCTTAGGTTTTTGATGAAGGGAAGGATTTTGAGAAAGTCTACCAGCTGATTTTCTGATGTCATTTTTCTGTCAAAATTCCTATTTTTGAAACCAAGTCTTTGTGGAGTGCTTACCTGCTTCATTCCCCATGGAATGTGTATGTTACTATTAGGCAATAATGTTGAGGAGTCTCTTGGAATGAGAATGATATTTTTATCATTGGTAAACCGGTATCTTATATTTAGGCCAACTTCCAGGACGATAATGCTCAACCCTATCTTACTAAAAGTGCTTAATCCAACCCATGAACTGCACTTACATTTTTAAAAAGCCACCCAGAAATTTAGAAATGGTTATTTTGTAGTATTATTAGGTTTAGTTCATTTTGGATTCTGGGTTTGTCTTAAAGTAGATTTTATAACTTGTTTAATTGGCTGGTAATGCTCACATGTGCAATATTTATGAAATATAAGTCATGAATACCCATTGGATATTTAAGCAAACAAGTCTAGGATGTCAAAATGTATGAAGTATGTGTAAAAAAATTGAGCAGAGAAAGCATATGGGAATACTAATAATATAATAACTTCCCAAAGTTCCAAAAAATGCTAATGAAATAAAATGATATACAGCTTGGTTTGGATAAAAAATGAATTCGAAATGGGATGTTCTCCACGCTAAAATAGTGAAAATGCCTGTACCTGATAATTCGTGTCAGAAATTTTTTTCCTCAGATTGGTGGTGCTTCCTCGGTGGACCTGTAGATTCTGTAGGACTTTCTTGTATACGTTATCCCAGATCTCATAAATAAATGACCACAGCATTAGATGCGCCTCGATATTTTGTTGTATGGGGCATGTTAATCTGTGGGCAAGGTCTGCACATCTGGAAATCTCAGCCACTCGGGTCATCTTCATGGTCTGCAGGTCTTCCCAGGAATGAGTGGCCTTCTGGATTCCTTGACTCTGGAGCAGGAGATTGCAGTGTCATGGAAGGGGTATTGTATTCACTCAAACCTAAAATGCCTCTGTATCTAAGACTGCCCCATTAATGAATGACTCTTGAAACAAAAAAATACTCCTAACTTTACCTCATCAGTGAAAGATTAAGTATTTTGTCCTTCATTTTTCTTTAATGATTTTATTTGTAGCATAATATGCCGTATGGATATATTTGACATACAATCATTTGGATATTAAAGTAAATCCTAGGTTTGAGATTCAAACAAGTCTAAGCATTGAGAATTAGATGGTGGGGAAAAAATATACTGATAGCTCCCCCATTTACAGAGTTTTGGAAATATGTTTCTGTCCAAATCATGTAAATATATGGACAGAATAACCCTCTCTCTGATAAACATCAATTGTGGATACTTTCCTCAGTTCAAGGGGAGTATAAACTATATTTGTCATATTAACTATAATCACCATCTGTGGAGACTTCTGACAGATCACCCATGTCCAAATTGCTCTAACTTCAACATCACTCATACATACATACATACATACATACATACATGCATACATACCCATCATGCCGTTCCCTTCTGGGGTAGACACAGTCAAAATGTTTCACTCATTAATACATATTTGTACACCTAACTCTGCTTCAATAATTTCCTCCATACTGACATGTCCTTGTAAACCTCTTTTGCCTCATATACCCACATACACTGTTTCATACACGCCCTTCTGTTTTTAAGACTCCTTATATTCCTCCTAAGAATTTCCTCAACCGCATTCAACCACAACTTTCTCGGACTACCTCTACCTCTCACACAATTCATTCTACTCTCATATATGTTTCATTATTCGACTCTCATCCACTCTCTCAACATGGCCAAACCAACGAAGCACACTCCTTTCATACCCGTCCATTACTGGAGCATCCAACCCGCATTCATTCATAACCCAGTCAATACTGACCCCATCCATCCTACTTTTGCCGCAAATACTCCTCAGATAACTCATACCCACGGCGTTTAGTCTACTCTTATGTCTATCCTGACCTACCCATGTTTCACTACCATATAGCAAAGCGGGAAGAAGTACACTTTTGTACATGGCAATTTTCTCTTCCTTAGACGAGCACTCATTCCTTGACATGCTCCACATGCTACCTACCACTTTCCTTCCAGCATTCGCACATCTCTTTATCTCCTCATCATCTCCTTATCTTTCACATGCATCTTACCTAAGTACACAAAATCATCCACCTGTTCAAAACACCATCATTTTCACTACGTGCATCTCTTACACATTTATCCGTAAATGCATTAAACAGCCATGGAGACATTACGCATCCTTGCTTTACACCCCAATTTATTACAAAGCAATCACTCAGAACTCCGTTAACTCATACACATGCCTTACTATTGTCATACATCGCCATCATAACATTTAATAACTGCCCATTCACTCTATTGTCTCTCAAAACCTTCCACAACAGCTTTCTCTTTACTCTGTCATATGCCTTCTCTAAATCGACAAACGCACAGAACTCTTTCTTTTGGACACTCGTACATTTTTCTATCACTTGCTGAAGTGCAAAAAGCTGGTCACTACCTCCTCTCCCAGGCATAAACCCACACTGCGCACCCCATATTCTGTCGGAAGCAATATTCCTTACGCTTTTGATTAATATTTTACTGAACACTTTTCCTGGGAAACTCAGTAAACTAATTATTACATTCAGTCTTTCCTCCTTTTCCTTTGCACAACAGAATGATGATAGCATTCTTACAATCTGCTGGAACAACAGAAACCTGTAAGCATAAATTGTATAGTCCACGCGGCCTAAAAGTTAGTAATTTCCACCCATACTTCAACATTTCACTGGATATCCCATCTATGCCTGCAACCTTCCCATTTTTCAATATTTTCACTGTCGTTTTGACCTTCTCACTGATGTCCTTTTCCATCATCACATTCTTACATACCACTTCAATAGACTCATCCTCAACGCCTGCAATATTATTGTACAATTGTTCAAAATACTCCTTCCACCAGTCCCTGATATTGCTCTCGTCCCACATGGTCTCTCCACTTTTGTTCTTCACCGCATTCACTCCCCTAACTTCACCCATCTTAGCTCTTTTTACCCACTTCCAAAACAGCTTTTTATTATCTTCAAAATCACTCTGCCTTTTGTCAGCTTCATCCGCATGCATTCTTTCTTTGCTCTCTTTCACAACAATTTAGCATTCACTCTTTTTCTTTCTGTAAATCTCACATGCCTTAGTATGCTCTACCTCAGATTTGGCAGCAATCATATCCTTGTATGCCTCTTTATTTCCTCTGACTGCAATTTTCACTTCTTCATTCCACTAATCATCACCTTTCCTTCTTCCTACCACTCCTTTTCCACGTGCACTTTCAGCACATTCCACAATCACTCCTTTTTAACACTCCCATGTATCATTTATGTTTTCGTTTCTGATATGCTCCTCCCATTCTCTCTGCTTCAACGATAGAGCATCATCCTCAAGCATGTAACCATACTGCATTCTTACCTCGCTGTCTGGCAACCTTTCCACTTTTCTCTTATTTGCTTACGTGCAACATTCTTCCTTGGTACCCACTTTCTGTCCATATTCACTTTGGAGAGTACCAGATAGTGGTCTATTCCACATTCAGGTCTATTCCTCATCTCTCTCATGTCCCACACTAACTTCCTCAATCTCTCATCATACACAACAAAATCAATCATGCTTTTACAATTGCCCCTTTGCCAAGTATACATATGTATTCTCTTATGTTTGAACCATTTATTCGACGCAAAGAATCCTTTTTCCAAGCACACACTCACCAAGTTTTCTTTCACACTGCCACACTCTCCTGCCACTGTTGCATAGCATGCCACAATCACAACTCTCTGAATACCCACTTTCATGCAAACCCAGAGCAATCTAGGGGATACTAACTCGTACTTCCTTACCAGTAACTTAGCTCTCTCATTAAGAATGAGTCCTACACCTTTACTGCCGTGTACATTATCTTCAACTCCTAACCATAATGCCAGACTACAGCCATCTAATGTAACAGCATCCCGCCCCTTACGCTTAGTTTCACATACACACAAAACATCCATTCGTCTCACTTTCATTTCATTCAATAACTCATGCTCCTTTCCATACACTCCTCTCACATTCCAAGTACCGAGAGTCCAGTTTGTTACCAGTCCTTATCTCGATGGGCCAACCTTATTCAGCTTCCGCTACCCATCGTGGCTTCGGCTGTCCAAGGCAACATTTTGACATTTAGCAGTAAGTTGTAATAGAGTATTGGTGATAATTGGTGATACAGGCCCGTTATCTGCTGGTAATTCAAGTATCTTAAGATTTCTATTGTGTGCTAAATCATAGTGTCACTTAGTAAGTCCAATTAGGTGTATTCAGTCCATTGACAGCAGCATCTAAAACTTTCACTTGACAACATGATCCCTCCTGGTATCATCCATGTTCCTTTCGCCCATTATGTTTTGATATAGCTCCATTAGTCCATCATCAAGTGAAATCATAGCTCTTTATTTCAGTGAAGGTCTGTTCCATGTGACATGTAGCGTATCTTATATTATGTCCCTTGTAATTTACACCTTTTCTGGATATCTTATTGTTATTGCACCTAGAAAATATCCCCTGGGTATGTTTTTCCAATTAAATATTGCTTGAGAATACATTTGGCCTCATCTGTTGGAACTGCTGTATTTTTGCCTCCTGTATTTTTTATGTGTGTATTTATATGTCCTGCCTTTTCGTGTTAATAGTGTAATTGGGCTGCTTGTTTGAAGAAAGCCAGGGTTTAATTGAAATTACATATTTGACCCTTCAGGTAATATTAATTTTTTCTAAGTCTATTACATGTTTCAGGTAAGTGATATGTTTTTTGCTGTAGTTCTAGAAATTTTTGATGGTGACATTTGAAGCTGTATGGACTATTATTATTAGCCTTAAATTTTTGTAGAGACATATTTTACCTTGTAGCAAGTTCTTGAGCTACATGAGTCATATCCATCAAAACAGGCATACCCTATCTGCCACTGGACTTACTCTGACTTCACTTCTTCCTCGACAGCATGAAATCAGCCAGATTTTGGACCATGGTGTGGCACCCTGGTGGAGTTAGCTCTTTCTATTTCATGTTAGATGAGTCTCCATTTGTGCGCATTTGCCTTGGACACACCCAACTTTTTAGTTGTAGTTACATTTCTTGGTTTCTCTTAAGGTAAAGTCGCCAGTAGTTGGCATCTTAAGGAATTGTTTGCCTCTTCGTTTACATAGCTCAGGCTGAGTTGACTTAATGCAAAATATATGATGAGCAATCGCTGCACAAAATACTCCTCTCTTGTAATACAACAAGTGTTAATTCATTAAGGTGAATGTCCAAAATTAGTAATTTATTTTTTCCATAAATTTGATTCAATAGTTGAATCCCACCGAAAGCAAAAAAAATGTTAGTTGACACTTCTTTATTTCAGTAGATGACATAGGGAGAAATAGCAATAAATGAACTAATCTTTGTTATACCTGAATATAGGAATTAATAAATTCTTAGAAAAGATAATTCTTTTGACAGTTAAATAAAATAACATAATAACTACAAGCTACTTCCCCAAGAAATCTAGTTCTAGGACCAAATAAACATATCTGGTAGAACTCATTTTGAGAGGCTCGTTGATGTGAGATATCACAGTCTCCCGGTCTTTTCTGGTCATTTTCTAAGTCTACCATGATTTTTCATAGATGGAACGGTTGCAGCCATCTCAGAATCACTTGAAATGATCCTGGGGGAATAACTTCTTGGTAAGAAAATATGACATATTCGCCAACTTTTCTCTCCACAGGCTTTTTTTATGATTGTTCATCCGGATCTTCATATCTTCTTCGTTTCTCTCATTATTGGAATCTTCACTGCCAGAAGGCATCTCTTCAATGTTTGATCCTTTGTCCGAGCCTTTTAAATCAAAGCACTCTTAGGTAACCATGTTTTGCATTCTTTATCTTTTTCTTCTTTTTTTCTTGCCGTCTCGGCAACATTATCCAATTTTGTCCTTTCTTTTTCTTCCATTTCACAATACTTTGGAAATATTCCTAGAATGGACATCCTGAGATGATTGTGGGCATTTTTTTCCTTAGGGGTCCCTATTTTTTATGGTTCTTCTGCACCTTTCTTCCTTCTTCCTAAATCCATTTTCCAGGACAAGTGTAGTTAATACCGCATCAATGACTTCTTTTGAAAGTTTTGGAAAATCTTCTTTCTTTAATATCAGGTTCTCCAAATTTGATAATCTCCAAGAATGAACCCTCTTCTTCCATTGCACTTTGAGAGTCCTGAAAACTGTGACATCCATTGGCTGCAAGAGATGCGTCACATTTGGGTTGAGTACGATGAGATTTATGCCATTTTTTGCACGAAACTGGCTCATTGGAAAACTCAAATGAGACACATTTTCATCAACAAAAAGAATTACAGGCAGAAGAATTTTTTCTTTCATTAGCCGTGCGTGGAAAATGTGTTATAGACTCCGAAAAATGCTTCTCATGTCATTCTTCCAGAATCAGCTTTTCGTAGGGTCCATTCTGTAGGGAAATTCTGGACAATGTCCTGTGGAATCCTTTTATACTTAAACAATTCTGTTGGAGGGGGTACAGGACCTCCAGCACTACCTGTGACCAGGATGGTCAGTCATATCAGGATTGACTTGTTGGTGTACAGTCTTGTCCCCCTTTCTTGCTAAAACCTTACCGCCCTTGGGGTTAAAAAAAAATGCTGTCTTATCTGTGTTGCATATCCTCTTTGGATCCTGTCAAATATCCTTATGTGCATGCTGAGCTAAGAATGTTTTAACTTTTGTAAATCAATTTAAAAGGCTTCCCTTGAAAATACCAGCCCTTGTTCTGGTAAGGTTTTGGGACATAAGAGTGGCAATCTCAGGATAATTTTTAATGAATCCTTTCATCCATGACTTTCCTGGGTGATTATATTTAAAGGGATTTACAGGCCCAACTGCTCAATTGTTTAAGAATATGCTGGACAATTAAAGTAACCTGTTCTGTCAAAACTAGAAATCCTGCATGGGCCATTTCAAAAATCCAGGTCTTAATAGCGTTTTCTTCTCCTTTGCTCAATATTCTTGCTCTACCCATTTTTCTGAAAAAAGCACATAATCATGTTAGTATTTGAAAGTGACCATCTTAAAGAGGTTTTTGGTGGGGTTTCCCACCGTTAGCAGCTAAATAAATTTCAAATAAAATCCAAATTATCAAATTGTACAATTTTCCAGAAGTTGACATGACACGTCAGCTACTCAATATTGGGCCATTACAAATTTCAATAGTTCACACCGGGTCCATGAGTGGCGTTTTAGATTTAATGTTGATATTTTCAGTAAGTGTACACATTTTGACATTTTTAGAACACATTTATGCATTTTTAGACAAAATGATAAAATAATAAGAATTGGCAATACTTCAACAAAATGCTTAGCAATTCATGTAAGGAGAAGAGGAAAAATTATAAAGGTAGAGTGTGGTGTATGTTAATTGGTCGCCATGACACTGACAATTTGGCTGGTGGTGGGGTAGTTTGCAATTCTGTCGCTGGAGGGCAAGACTACTTATTGCCAAATTTCAATATATTCTTCCTTTGTTTTTTTTCCTTTTTCTGAAAGTGGCAGCTACTGCTGCAGTGTCAACTGCTGGTGACTTGACCTTACGTGATGCATGACTTCATGAGTAATATTTGCATTCCTTCATCTTTTCATGAAAATGCCCTTTGCCATTTTTCCATGTGTTATAAACTAGGTGTCATGTTGTCGTGGAGTGCATGAGTTTAGCAAACAAGTATGCAGTAATTGATGTCACTCTTTCCTTGTGGAAAATGCATTCCCATCTTTATGGGGTGTTCAGCATTCATCAGAATACGAAGTGACCTGTGAGTTTGCACTTCATTGATTAAAGGTAGATATGATCTATTCACATGGTGTGTCGAAACCTGGGTCGGTTTAAATAAGTTACCATTGGTTTATTCTTTAAAATGAATATTCAGATTTTTCACAAAGTTACGCCTTCTCTCCTCAGAGCTATGACCTGCTTGATTGAAATGTATCAATGTAGATTTTGTTGACTAATAATAGTAGTCATTTTAAAGTTCCTCTTTCCAATGGCAATTTTGCCTATCATGGACCTTGAATAATTATGTATACAGTAGAGCAACGATTATCTGTGGTAATGGAGGGGGAAGTCCAATCGGATAATTGAAAAAAAAATGATAATCCCTTCATTTTCCTAGTATTTTTGTCAGTTTCAGTGCCATAGTTTCTTTGAGTCGTTAGTGCACATTCCATTGAAATACAGTGGTACCTCAACATACGAGTTTAATTCGTTCCGTAACCTTGCTCGTATGTCAAATTGCTTGTATCTCAAAGCAATTTTCCCCATTTAAATTAATTGAAAAGCCTTTAATCCGTTCCAGCACCCAAAACACCACCTCAGTTGTTTTTGTTAAGTGTTTTTGAATAAGAAAAATGTATTTACAAGAAGAAATATTTATTTATAAATAACAAATACATATTCTATAAAAACATAATAAAAGAGAAAGTGAAGTGCTTATGGAAGTGCTTAATTTTCGTCACTGGTCTTGGCTTTTTTTGTCACGCTTTGCTCATTTTCACCTGCAGATCGTTTAAAGAAACTGTCCAAGGATTTTTGTTTCTTCCTCCCTTTCAGGATATTGCTGAATTGAGTTACGCAAGTTTCGTTGAACAACTCCGATGCACGACCAGTTGCAACTTTTTCGGGTTGATTTTTATCCACGAACTTTACAACTTTCTCCCACATTCCCAAGATCTCCTTTATATCTCTTCTAGAGATAACCTTCTCCATCTCTGGCTCCTCTTCAAAACCAATTTTTCATTGAACCACCGTATGCTGCTGCGAATGTAGATCGTGTAACTCCTTGGTTGTCAGCTCCTGAGACTGTTCCTCGACGAGTTCGTTCACCTCTCTCTCATCCACCTCCAGACCCATGGATTTTACCAGAGAAACAATCTCCTCTACCACTGACACTTAGGGTTCCAATCCTTCGAAGGCCCTTTCAGCTACAGCCTCAGGCCACAGCTTTTTCCATGCAGAGATTAAGGTCCTCGTTGTAACACCCAGCCAGGCCTGATCAATAATTCTTAGGCATATCACGATGTTAAAGTGGTCCTTCCAGAACTCTCGAAGGGTAAGGTTTGTGTTCTCCGTCACCTCAAAGCAGCGCCGAAAAATGTGCTTGGTGTATAACTTCTTAAAATTAGAAATCACCTGCTGATCCATGGGCTGCAGGATAGGCGTGGTGTTGGGTTATGCGCAAAGTGCTAGAGTTAATCCATCCTTCATGGGTTCGTGACCTGGCATCGTCTTCTCCTCTGCCGTTATGTAAGTCCTATTCGGAATCCTTTTCCAGAAAAGCCCTGTCTCGTCACAGTTGAAGACTTGCTGGGGGATGTATCCTTTGGCTTCTATCAGTTTGGGAAACGTTTTGATGTAAACCTCAGCTGCCTTCACATCCAAACTAGCTGCCTCACCATGCCTGACAACGGAGTGAATGCCGGTCCTTTTCCTAAAGTTGTCAAACCAGCCCCTACTGGTTTTAAACGAGTCTTCCGATTCTTCGTTTGTGGAAGTGTGTGGGATCTGCTTCAGAAAATCACCGTAAATCGCTTGTGCCTTCTCACATATGATGCTTTGTGTTATGGTTCCGCCTTGAAGCTGCTTCTCTGTCGCCCACACCATAAGTAGTTTCTCCATCTTTTCATGGAGAGAGGTCCGGAGCTTAGAAATTATTGTAACGCCCTTAGCATTATACCCTTTATCAACTCCTTCTGTTTAAGCACAGTACATATCATTATTGTGCTATGCCCGTACATCCTCACTAAGTCAATTACTCGCACACCTTGCTCATGTTTTTCTATGATTTTACACTTTAATTCAATAGACATCATATTCTTCTTCGGACCCATGGTTATAAAAATAAATGTGATAATGTTTTGTATATGTACAATAAGCAAAAAACGTGAACCGAACTTATCAAAAATGCTTCGAAAACGAGGGAAACAAGCACACAGACTGAGGTCTAGTCTGAGGTGGGAGAAACTGTTAGACGCTGCAGACGACCCCAACATGCGTGGCGCATGTTGGGGTCGTGTGCAGCGGTGTAGTGTGTGATTCCTCGTATTTCAAATCTTGCTCTCATCTCAAAGCAAAATATCGCTTGCTCGGCGGCTCGTATCTCAAAACACTCGTATATTAGGGCACTCGTATATCGAGGTACCACTGTACTTGTTTTCCAGCCAATACATTTGATGGCCAATCATTCATTCCATTTACTTCTTCAAAACATTTCACCAACTAAAATTTTGCCTGTTGATTACATACATTGATGACGCTCTATCATTTTGTGGAAAATTCAGTGATGAATCTCAATCTCTGACGTGCAATGCGTCCAATTTTTATATGCTTGACTACTATTTGCCCAGCAAAGCTGTTATTACGCAATGTATTATGCTCATTTCGAGTAATCTGAGACTACGCCAATCGGTAAAAGTAGCCTCGCATTTTTTAACTTCCTCTATAAAACCCGTCCCAATAGCTGACCCAAAGTTGAACAACTACAGTTTGTCTGAGTTAAATTCCTCCCAAGCTACAGCTCAACAAAGCACATGCCTCTTCTGCAGAGTTAACACTAGAAAGACTGGGGCACATTGTTCCCTCCAAAGGCAGCTAACAGTCAATTGACGGCTTGTGTTTTTTTCTTTCTCAAAAGCTGCCTAACAGCCCAAATTACAAGGTATTTCCGACTTTTAAATTATACTAAAACTATTGTCATAATTAGTCACAATAGGCATTTGAAACTAAAAAAATGACATGGTATGATAACAATTTTTTTCTTTATTCATATTTTGATATTCGTACGAAGTACAAAGGGATTATGTACAAAGAGATTGAAAAGGACAGTAAAACTTTTGCACAAAGAACCCAATTCTTTAGAGGGAATGCAATAGATTACAGATTGCATCCTAAAAGGTTTAAATATTATTTCAATGGCATACTGTGTAAATATTTATAGCTGCAGCAAACTATGGAATAAAACAGAGAGCGTTCCTCGCAGTTAATAATATTTATGCATGTTCGCATTTTTGACAAACCCTCACGTCACTTTCACATGGTCCACACATGAACTTGCTGCATTTAGCACATATTTTCTTTGTTCTGTTTTTACTTTCGCTTTCACCCGATGCCTTGGCAACTGTTCATTTTGAAGGGTATGGAAGTGCTAATTGTTCGACAACTCGAAGGATACATGAACGTCTGGATAGTTTGGTCTGATACTGTATTATATAGAGAGTATGAGAGAGCATTAATCATGGCCAAGTCTAACTTGTTGAAAAACACATGCACTGGCCATCGTCGAGTCATCGATCGGACACTGTATTTACGGCACATTTGGTCTATATTATCCACACCACACTTAGTTTCATTGTAAAATATAACTCCTCTTCTTTTTTTCTGTGTTCTGGTCCACAGATACACCAGCATGCAAACTACTCAGAGTAATACCATTCTTAGATACCTTTCCTTGTTATGAGGTGAGAATAATATCTCCAGTTTTGTAGATAACAGAGCTGTGCAAAGGGTCCTTGGCTTTCTGAACTGGAGGAGGTACTTCATTTCTCACCCTATTTAGAGTTCCCACAATGCTGGTACTCCTAGTTTCAAGCTCTCTAGCCAAAGACAGGGATGTAAAAAAGCTATCTGTTGTGACATTCCTTCCCTTCCCTAAGTATGGCATCAGAAGTGGCAGCACCTCTGTCTCTCCTTCACTGTCCTGACTGAATTGATTCGTCTTTTCCTAGGTAGGGGTAAGCATTGATCACATACCTCTCTTTTGCATCAGTAGCATTCCAATACTTTACCCCATACTTGTCTGGCTTATTAGGCATGAATTGTGTGAAAGGACATCTGCATTTTGAAGGATATAATTGTTCGTCAACTGTGATGTTTTGAGAGAATATGTAACACACAATGCAATTTTCGATAAAGTTATTCCACATCTCAGATGCAAGAAATAATTTATCTGTTGTCTTTATAGCATGTCTCGTTTCCTTGTCGTCAAAGCAGAGAAATTTCATTATTTCCTTAAATCTGTATCTTGCCATTGTCCTAGCAAAGTAAGAGGGACCCCATATTTTGTCCCACAATAAGTTAAGACAGGCATTTCTTGCCCCGTAACCGCCTCGGGCATATAAAATTGAAGTGAATCTGTCCAATTCTTCCAGTGGTAAAGACCATGAACTTTTGCCTGTTACTCTACGTGCTTCCACAATTTGGATATGACAAAACATGGGCATGAATTTGATCCTGATGTGCTCTATTTCAAAATCACCCATTGTGTAGAAGAGTCAAAGTACGGAAATGTTACTCCATGAGAAAGTTTTTGTCGTTATCAGGATTTTCCCAGAGGAGAGTTAGGTTTCATCCTCAGCTGCGGCAGATTTTTTCCGTGACCTCTACCTCTTCCCAAGTTCCCTTTGAGTTGATTCTCCAAAGTTACACTCTAAATGGTTAATCTTATTACATTTTCGTGTTCAATGTTCCACAGTGCAGTCAAGTATAGAAGGCGTAAGTCGAAGAGGGGAAATAAAATAACTAAATAATGGAATGGAGAATGCTGGATCTGGAATGTTTCCACATTGCCCATTTAGTATGAAGTTTCTCTTTGTTCCTGTTTGTTTCTCTTTGTTGCTCTTCCGTTATGGAGAAATTGGTGAACTTTTAGACCAGATTACAATTTGAATAAATGCTAACTTAAACTTCTAAGTCTATTTGAACAGACTACTTCTAATGGAAGCATTCATGATTGTCTTTTTGAATTATATGATTGAAGATTTTCAGAGAACCCTCATCAAATCCTCAGTTGATGAGGAAGGGTCATTGTGGAGATTCACACTTCATGATTTTGTATTGATACACCCCATAAACAAGGAAAATGAAGTAACTTTGAATGCTGTTCTGGCTGGTGATATCTTTGGCGCATGGTGATGACTGGAGGAGATTTTTATTTAAATACATTAACAGTGTGCTATATTTCAAAGTAGAAAAATAATCTTATTTCAGAGTAATCCATTGGAACTAGTTCTAAATAAGTTTAGCAAGTCTATAGATGTTGGTTGGCCTTAAGCTGTGCAGACCAAGGGACAAAGTAATATAGTTGATTTAATTTCAAATGAAATTATGGTTCAAATTATAAATAACAATTTTAATAATTTTTTCTGTCCAAGAGGCAATAATGTCCCAAGTATTTTAATCTCTAAATCCTGTCTGATCCTGATGTACAATTATGCCTTTGCTATTAATCAAGGAATTTGATAATAACTTTCCTTGTGGATATAGAAAACACGCTTACCCTTTTTCATCTGCTAGCTAATCAGGCAGGTGAGATGAGTCAATAAAATTCAACCTATCTTTATTCTTTGGATAAATTGTTTTATTCAGTGGGTGATTGCTTAAGTGAGATTATCAGGCAGGTGAGATGAGTCAATAAAATTCAACCTATCTTTATTCTGTGGATAAATTATGTTTTATTCAGTGGGTGATTGCTTAAGTGAGGTTAGAAAGTGGTACTTGAGAATTTTTCTCAATTATGGGAGGAGGTTCAAGAAATCTTATGGAAAATATGGAATCCAATTTGAATGGTCTGAAGGACGTTGAAGCAATCAATGAAGCAGTTTTAAGCTTGTGTTGAAGCACAGGTAACTCTCCTGCAAAAACATTTTGAAATGGGCTTTTTACAGCCCAGTGAATATATTGTTGGAGCTTAGGCTACGAATTGGGTCCTCTGCATTATTTGGTCCTTGACCTACTGATATGTGAATCTTATTTTTGCCATGAAGGATAGGCACACCTTATTTCCTAGCATTTGCTCTTAATGTATCACCAATCTCTCATGATCCTAAGAGCCTGATTGTCCTAATGAAAGAGTTTAGCTATAGAACAGGTTCTGCCACATAGGATGAGATGAGATGCAGTGCAATTATTTAGGTAAAATGTTATGAAAAGAAATAATTAATATGCCCTCAGCCACAAGATGTAGGCTGGATTTAGATCACATTTTCAAGTCAAAGAAGTGCATCTTATTGGCTGGGAAATACAGTATTTGTTGTTGTTCTTTCAGCCTTAGTGCTGGAAATTCTAAAGCCTGACATTTTCAGCTTGAAATGGTAATTACCTCGGGAAAGATGAGGTAGTGTAGTGTTAGTTAGACTTAATTTATTATGAATTTGCTATTGTAAGAGTGTTAACCTCAAACAGCACTGGTATCACATTGTTCTGTGTTACTAGGTTGTTTTCCCATTTTTTCATGTTTATACGAATGTAAAATATCTTAATGCCTGTAGTGCAAAATATTCAGATTGTCATGTTGTTCAAAGGATAGTATAATGATATACTATTTGTGAGAGAAACATTCATGTGAGACCTTTTGTGAATCTGCATTGCTTAAGTGAATGGGAATGAAGGTGTATTAGGCATAATGTTAGTTATTTATGTATGTCTTTAATGTTCATTGTGGTCTGAGCAATGTTATCTATGAAAAAGTTGATTGACCTCAGTGGCTTTAACATGTAATTGATGTGAAACAGTACTCAACTTCAGCATATTTCAGTTCCCTTTTTCATAACATAGGCCTCTGCTGGAATTTTTGCGTCACTCTTTTCAGAGTTAATGGCTGAGTAAATGCTGTTAGCAGCCATTGCAAGTGGTCTTGAACATGGCTGTAAAATTTGTGGGAATGGCCTGCTATGGGTTGTGTGTGTGTTGTCTGAGCTTGCCCCTGCGTGGAGTAAATTCGCGTAAACAAACAGCCTCAGAAAGTGTGAATGGAAGCAGTCATTTCATGGAACCAAGTAACGTTATAACTGCTCAATCATTTTATTGGGTATTTAAATACCCACATGCATGGAAGTACTTTTCCTCTTATGGATTATGTGCACTCTCTCGGGATGTTCCCGAAATATTGAGTGGATTGGACTGGCGAAGATCAATGAGGCCTAAAAGATCAGAAAGACATGAACATTGTCTTTGAAAATATGCCATGTCATGGAATATATGGCATTTGTACTTGTTGAGCCTTTGACTTTTACCGTTATTGGCAAAGGGGTCATAGACCCAAGCTCTACTAAGCCCTGTCAAACACCCTTGTGGTGGCTTGCAGGGTAGTAAGTAGATTTAGATGTGAGCCTCTGCTTAGCCAATTGTTGATAGATGAAGAGAGCAGTGAAAGGGTTAACATGCCCCTTTACGTTTTCAGGAATCATATTGAATTTACTTGTGTGTTTGAGAGTGAGTGACATTGATTTTAGGACATATGATTAATTTAATTTATTGATATTCAAGGCCATCAATTCACTTGGTGCACACATTTTTTTGTGGCCAGTGGAGTCCTGTTTCTCATTAATTACAGTGTGTTGTTTTCACTTTGTCAACTAGATATCAGAGATCCAAAATTAATTCAGTACTAATTCAATTAGTTCTATTATTTGGCAGAATTCTTTGTGAATCCCTTTTGTGTAGGATTCTTGTGGAATTGTACATTCTGCCACTGGTTTTTGTTGCTTTGGCTAAAAAAATTGGAACCTCCAGCCTCAATTCCTATGTCAGTGGCTTAGGTAACAATCCTCTGTTTCATATTTATGTTAGCCTGTCAAGAAATTTCAAAATGTCACATAAAATGCATTGAGTGCAGTGAATGAGATGGGTGCTACTCTAATGAAGATGCAATTTGTGAGTGCATGATCATTAGAATTTTGGCCTCGCAGTAAGTAAGTATGTTTTGGCATCAGTTCTCGTAGATTGATAAGGGTGACTGGGTTTTCTTTGTGGTCCTGTTTGTGCACAGAGTGAACTATAGAGCAAGGGGCACTAGGATGGTGTTTGAAGAAAGGATTCAGCTTCATCTTTTTTTGCCCTATTCCGGTGAGGCTTCTTTTATACATGAGGAGGCTGGACTCCTCAATTGTAAGAACTTGATTGTGACTAGACTTGTGAAGTATGCCTGTGCATCACCATCACCCATCATCCCAGTTATGAGGAACTAAGACTTATTGGCTATGGGCCAAGTTGAATGGTGAATGTGAATGTATGGTCTTCTTAAGTATGATTGATTAAACCCAAACTACTGTTAACTACAGTTCCAGTGGCTGCTGCTAGGGAGTGAGTTTTTTCAAGGCCTCAACCTTCCGAATATATGTGTGGACTAAGAACTGAGTGGGAATACTTGTACAGCACCATCCTGATTTATCAGTGTCATTTCTCATGAGTGTGAATTTGTGTGATTATAGCACATTGCCACCTGGTGTCTCTTATTGACAAACATATCAATCAAGTCACCCGAAGCCACTTGTGTTGAATATTTCCTCATTCACTGTACTACTGATATTCATCTCACACTTAAGGCCTGGAATAAAGGCCAATTCTTTCTGAAATGACATTATACAGTCAAATCTCGTTACTATGCCACCTGTCGGGACCGAGCAAGAGTGGCATAGTAGTGGGGGTGGCATTGTAACGCGGGTTTGTAAAAACAGCTTTATTTCCTCAAGTTATGTACTTATCAGTCCAAAGCTCTCAAATATTGTCGACTGGCGCATCTTCTTTTGGCGGATCACGAGCATCTCGTTGTCTAGCCGATCGCACGCTTGAATCACACCGAGCTTCCCGCTTCTTTGTTGTATGAACTTCCGCACGGTGCTCCAAGCGCCCCGGGCTTCCTCGAACGAAATGACATCCTCCTCGACAGTTATATCGTCATCTCCGCTTTCCACTGGCTCCTCACTGCGCAGCATCTCCTCCGCAATTTCCTCCAGTGTGAAAGACCCGCTAGTCGCGAGGCGCTCGTCGGCTTCGAGAAAGTCAGACAGTTCGATCTCCCTGTTCGCGTGCACCTTTTCCTCGGCAGGCAGAGCTTCCCAAATCTCTAGCAGCTCCGCATCCTGTGCCTCAGTTTGGATCTCCTCTTCGATGAATTTGGCCTTCGCGAAACAGTTCCTGATCGTCGACTTGCCGACCTGCTCCCAAGCACGCAGGGCGACGTGTAGAGCGTCGAGCAACGTGAACTTGAACTCCTTTACCTCGTCCATGGCCTCAAGCCTGCGGCATAGCAGGAGATTCTTGTAGTGGCGCTTGAGGTTCTCTATGATTCCTTGATCCATTGGTTGCGAATTGGCTGTCGTGTTGGGTGGGAAGAAGACCAGTTGAATGTTGTTCAGCTGGAGCTCGGGAGGGTGGCCAGTGAAGTTATCGAGACAGACCAGCACTCTGCATCCGTGCTGGCCGAGTCGTCCGTCCCACCCCCGCAACATCTCCTCGAAAAGCTTTGCCGTCATCCACGCCTTTGAGTTCGCCTTGTACTCGACCGGGATCTCCTTGTTCTTGAAGGCATGGGGTTTCTTCGAAGCGCCGATCACCAGAAGAGGGAACTTCTCGCTGCCGCTCGTGTTTGCCCCAACCAGAAGAGTGATCCTTTGCTTACTTTTCTCTCCTCCTGTACACTGCTCTCCCCTGAAAGCCATGGTCTTGTTCGGAAGCAGCTGCCAGAAGAGTCCAGTCTCGTCCAGGTTGAAGACGTCGTCTGCGGAGAACTGTCTGAGTAAGGGCCGGAGAACCTGTTGTTGCCACTCAAGAAGGGATTGCGAATCTACCGCTCCAGCTTCGCCCTGCACTGTCTCGAACGTGATGCCGTGGCACTTCTTGAAATGGTCTAACCAACCGTCGCTCGCCATGAAGTCCGGGATGTCCATCAGCTCGGCCAGTTTCATCGCCTTCTCCTTGATCAGATCTCCGCTGACAGGCAGATTCTGTCCTCTTCAGCACTCCCTCATCAAGCTTCAGGTAGCGTGCCTGCGTCAACTTCATTTGTTTCGATGGAACTCCAGCTTTGATTGCAGCCTCGATTGCATCCTTCTTGCTGAGAATGCCCTTCACGGTGGTTCTCTTAACTTCGACGCCCCATTTCTTGCTTATCTCCCTGGCCAACTTGGACTGATTCGGCTCCTTCCACGCGGCATCGATGATCTCCTTTTTCTCCTTCAGCGTAAAGTCGGTTCGCTTGCGTTTCTGAGCTGACATTATGGGCTGAATTTGATAAAAATGATGTCACTGTTGTGCGAGTGCCTGCGTGTGCTCGCGCTTTTGTGTGTCTTTTTTGAGCTAGGGTTGCAGGCTTTTCGCTGTGCGTGTTGTGATTGGCTTGTTGTAGTTGGCGTCGGGAAGAAGCATTGTGTGTTTGACCTTATAACAGTGTGACTATGCGCGTACGAATTGAGTTACAATGTTGTGCGCAGCTGGACTGTAGTTCGTCGCTTCGTCTTTGGAAAGTGAGTGTGACAATCGAGCACTGCGCAGAAATACAGACTTTTCACGACTCGTGCCTTTTAACAGTCACATATTATGTAGTGGCATAGTAGCGAGAGTGGGGGGTGGCATAGTAAATTTATTTTGTATTGAATTTTATCGGGACCGAGCAAAAGTGGTATAATAGCGGGAGTGGCATTGTAGCGAGGTGGCATAGTAACGAGATTTGACTGTATTTGAAAAAGTCAAGTGTTGTTTACGTATGATAATGTTATGAGAGTTAATACTGCTTTGTTTGCCGTGTTTTGGTATTTATGTTTTCATTACTGTCTTATAAAGTGAAATTACTTACAAATCAAAAGTGGATGAGTATTTTATTGTCTAATTTTGGTTTATAATTGTCATTTAACTGCCGGGTGTGTGATAAGTAATATACCTTAAGGGTTACAAATTACTGTTCGCAGTAATTGAAGAATTGTTTTGGATTTTATATAATTATTGTTAATAAACGAAATTTGTGATTTATGGAACTTACCACACACTATGTATTATAGTATTCCAGATGTCTGATGGTTCCTGCTTCGGTTAAATAATTCTAGATTAATGATATTTTGATACATTCATTGCATGTCAGTTTCTGTATATTCTCAGAGAGTGTAAATTGGGCCTTAAAAAAATGTTGAAAAAAAAGAAAGAAAAAAAGTATCAAAAAATTTAAAAAAAAGAGGAAAAGAAAAAATGGTAAAAACAAGAGAAAAAATCAAATTTAGTGTCTATTAATACTACAAAAAAAATGTCAATAGAAAATGCATAAGAAATGGAAAATCTAAAAAAAAAAAACTAAAGCAAAATGGCCCAATTAATGTTTAAGATAATGCCCTGTAAAATTACATGTATTAAATTTGAAAAAAGACATTAATTTTTAAGTCATACGAATTTTCTGTCATATGCACATTTCAACGACATTGAAGTATTTTATTGATCATTGTGTTAAATAATTTACCTATGGAAAAAAATGTCAAACTGTGTTCGAAGTGCATGTAAAGTAGAGTGGATGTTGCCTCACTCCGAAGGAAACCTAAATGGTTAAGTTTTATTTTAGGGTTCACTTGAATATTCGTTGTCATTTGTTTGCAATCAGTAAGAGCTGAAAGTGTCAGGTTGTGAACGAGTGCTCATGCAGGATGATTTTGATATTGATGTTTGAAAGTGTGTCAATCCTTCACTCAGTGCAACTATTTTCTTTCCTAACATTTACAAGAGAGATTTCCTTTTACCTCTCATTTTGTTTTTCAGTTTTTTTTACATTGTCAAAAATGATTAACTTGTGCCGCAATTTTTAGCTGAGCTCCACATCTGTGCAGAAGTACTTTTGATTGCCTCAGCATCTCAAGGGCATGCAGTTACCATTAAGTAGTTTCATGTTAATCACTATTTTACCAGTGTATGTATGATTTTGTGTTCTTAACCACCCTGATTATTAGAAATCCACAATTAGTTACTTGCATTTTCTAAATTTTTCTTTATCCTATTGTTCATTGAAAGTCATGTCTGGTGTTGGAACTTAATATTGTGAAGATGCATATTTTACCTCAGGATCATGCAGGAATGAAATTGAAAAATCAGCCCTGGATCAAAACTTAAGCTCTTAGGTTGTTGAATTGAACTCACTTGCGATTTTCTAGAACCAGGTCACGATTAGTTTCCTTATCATACTCTTATGGTGTCCGTTATATAATGCAGCTGGTGAAGGCATTACTCCTTGAGTAGGATCTTGTTGAGAATTGATTTGACCTCCACTTTAGAACTTTGGTGGTTACTTGTGGCTTAAACTCGTGGATATAATGATGGACTAGCACAGTTTGAGAGAGATAATATTTCAAATTAAAGTCAATAAATTTGGCGTCAAAATAAAGAGAGATCTCACCTTTCCAACCATCACAAAATTTGGACCACTAACCACACTACTTTTTGAATTACTTGACAAAAAATGTCATCTTTCATGAGAAATGGCCCTGGTATATGCACCTTAACATATAAAAAGAGATATTTCTAATGCTTAGATCTTGACAGGAATGAGAGTTTGTAGTTTGTATTAATTCTCAACTCATTATAATAATATATTGATTACTTCCTGCCGTAAGGTTTACATTATTGCAATATGAATTCAATTGTGAAGTTTGTTTTTGGCATATGGCATGTAAAAATGAGCCAAGTCAGACTTAATATGCTTATTTAGTGAATGACTGGGAATTTCAGTGACAAACTATTTTGCCATTCATGTTATAGTATTGGCTTCATGCTTCTTATTTCTTTCTCATTTATGATTAGAAAAAATCCTTGCCCCAACCACCTTAAAGGAGGTGTTTAGATTCACTAGTTCTTATATGGTGCATTTTTAGTGAATATCTCCTCTGTCGTTTAATGTTTTAAAGAGAGCTGGGTCTTATGCTTGATGTAATGGCCATTTACTGTTCAGATTTCAAAAATCATTTCATTTCATCGTCACTGATTTTGCTCCCTTCTCATCAACTGTGTAGTCAATTGGCATCTCATGATGAACTGGTGTTTGATCCATGTTCCCAATTTGGCGTATTAAGTATGAATTTTTTTTGTCTCAGGCCCATAACATAATGCTGAAAGTTGAGCAATTTTTCTTCGTACATTTCGGGAAGGCGTGGAGAAATAATCATCTTTCTTCTAATGGAAAAACTATTCCTTTGATAAAACCCACGTACCCATCCCGCACTTGCCTTAAAATTGCTATGGCTTATGTTCATCTCCCTTACAATTTCAAGCGCCTTCAAAACACCCATTTCTGTCAACACTGCATAGGCAATTGTCGTCTACCCCTAATGTATTCTGACACCCTTTTTCAAGGAGGGGATAGCTTGCAGATTTTCCCTGAAAAGACCTTTTGTCCCTATTGGTATGGAATAGTGCAACCTTGTCCTTCCTCCATCTTCTAATGCATGATTCTGGCACACCTTAATATTGTTCGGCAGCGCTGTTTCCTAATTCCTCAGCATCTTTGATAACACTAAGTTTTTCAGCTGCCGTAAATGACAGCAACTTTTTTGATGCATTGTTACAACTGTGTGCACTTGTAATTAGTTTATGGGGTTCCTCCTCGATACTACATGTAAAAAAGCACTATATGCTCAGAGTAGTTGTATTCTTTCTTAAATGAGCTGCACTATGATCCAAGTGACGGCGCTCATTTTCTGCCTTTATTGCACTTAGGTCATTCTAGGAAGATGAGTTTAATGCAGGATTAAATTCATTCCAAAATTTACTTTGCTCCTAAATTTTCAGCCTTTGCATTTACTTCACCCCTTAGAGCTGTGCAATGTCATCTAAAGACAGCCATTCTCCTTAATTCACCCACACTGCTATCATCGAGATTACTATTAGTAATAATTAAGTGGTTGCTAACATATGATTTTAGTAAGGTCAGCTGGTAGTGTTAGTTTTATTGCTTTCGAGAACATATAAAAGGGAGCACAGCAAAGGAGACTGGGAACTTGGGTCTCTGTATAAGATGGCAACTCTTTGTCCTTTTTTATTTTGGAATAACACTGACCTATGCTAGCGTATGCACAAATGTTAACATTCACAGAATTCTCAGCGCAAATTTGTAAATTGCCAAGAAGCTGCCGGAGGACAGTAATCTACGGAGCAAGTACTATGCAAACACTGTTGAATGTGACGGATAGGGTGCTTAGGGCAGGTGCATACTGTTGAGTCACCTAAAGTTGTCCTATGACAGAAAATGAGAGTTAGGGGGGTTGGAAACTTCCGGTGCTTGCACTTGTCGCATGGCCAATCGCTGTCCCCCAATTGCACCACACACCCTCATGTTGTCGAGCTTTAGGCGACTGCGTCCCCCTACTCAAACAAGTGAATGATCCCCTCCCCCTTGATGACTTATGCTGAGCACCAAGGTCACTCAGCTCTCTGGGGACTTGAGAGAAAGGCAGATGGATAAAAAATTTGTATAAGAGGCACACCCTTTTTTTTGGCTGCGATTTCGGGGAAAGAATGTGCGCCTCTTACACAAGTTTATACGGTATATGGATGTATGCCTGATTATAAAGGTAACAGCACTGAATGTTTATAGATAAGGAAAAAGATGCTGTTAATGCAAATTTTAGGTATATTGTCATGCATCATTCTGGAGGGGCCAAGAAATGTGATAAAATTTGAAAGTTAGGTGTGTCCAAGGTAAATTGCATGAATGGAGGCTCCAGGGACATGAAGTAGGAAAAGCTAACTCCACCAGAATGTCAAGCTGTGGTCTGAAATGTGGCTGATTTTGTGCTACGGAAGAGGAAATGAAGTCAGAGTGAACCCAGTGGCAGAGAAGGTACGTCTGTTTCAATGGACATGACTCATGAGGCTCAAGAAACTGCTACAATACTGAATGTATCTGTACAAAGATTTTAGGCTTGGTCATTCCATTTCAACTCAACCAACTGTGGGAGGGAACTCCTACCATCTCAGAATTCTATAATTTATTCCCTGTTGCTAGTTTCAGCCTTTATTTTAAAAAGTTTAAAATATTTTAGCCCTGATGCAAATACTTTATGATTCAGGATCATAAGTAAGCAAGGGGAAAATTCTGTCCAAGAGTTAAATTGTGCTTATCAATGATGCCATAGACATGCAACTAAACTTTTCCAAAATGCTATCAGTAAGATTCTCTCTTAAAAACTTTTATTAATGCAAATATTCAAGCATGGCAGTTCTGCCATATTTTCTCCAAAATTATCTGCATTGGCATTCAGAATCATATTTAAACCATCCAAAATTGAATAAGCATTGTAGATATCAGCAGTTTAAATTGGGTTGATGTTTTTGTCAATTTTGGAGTGAATAAAATCTGATGTTGCTGCCGAGGTTGATAATGTCTCTGTGATTTATTTCAATAATACAGGTAAAACGAGCTGTTACCTATGTATAAGGGCCTCTACTACAAGGTGTTTTGGATGTGGGTATTAAGTTTTCTCAAAGCTTGTATCAATTTTTAAAATTGTCTTGCCAATAACTTAAAAATTTCTCCAAAGATCAAAGAGCTGATTTCAGCAAATATATGAATTTATGATGTCTTTGCTGGTGGGTAAAAATTGGATACTTATTGAGAAATACATACCGTTGCGCACAAAGCCTGAAGACATAATTCCAGGCCATATCAATTGCGGTAAGTTAGTAATCAGGCCTCCCTAATATATATCTTTGGACTTGGCATTGGCATTAAAACAGCTGTTAAGGGTAGCAAGCACTCAATGGAATGTTTTGCTACATGCATGACATTTGCCTTGCCATCAAATGTCATGAACTTCACTAGTATCTCTCTTCTTTCAAGTGTTTGACCAACACATGCAATGCACCATCAGCTTTCATGCATAGTAGTGTCAGTTTTGGTACATGTTCTTGGAGCATGATATTAGTTTTACCATCAGTAAATTTACTTGGTATATTGCCTTGACCTTAGGAAGAGAAAGTCGACTGATAATTATAGAACTCCTTTTCATGACTTAGAAGGAAGCAATTTTAGTTATGTCATTTTATTAGAATTTTAAAGCCTCATGTTTAGTTTTGATTTCCAAATCTGTATATCATTGATCTTAGCTTAATAAAATACTTCATGAAATACCCAATATAAAAAAAACGAATGCTAAAAAGTGTGTCATGTCCTGGGTTGATGTCAACAATCTGTGGTTAATAATTGTTTTCTAGTTCACTCCATTCCATCACAAAGACTTTTTCCATACCTTTTTGCAAAAAAAGTCATACCGAAGGCAAAGCATTGAGAAGGCCTGTGAATGGCTGCAATGATGATTGGTGAATTTTTCAAATTAGTTAAAAATTTAACTTATGGTGGCATCATGAATTCATATATTTGCTGATATGTGTTGATAGATATGGTTTGTGGAAAACAAAAAGTAGTTTAGCCAGAATATAACATTTATTGTGGCATTGAAAAATAAATTGCCTCGTATAAAAACTTCTTCTTACTAAAGAATTCATAAAGACCTTAACTCTGTAAATGCTCATGAGTGACTGAGTGGGAATGATGGTCATAGCTAAACATGTACTTGCGCATACAATAGATAGCGCTGCTACCACTTCATACAAAATCATTCAAATCAAGCTTAAATAACTGCATATTGTTTAATTACAACAACTTACAAATAGGTATAGGTATTTATATCATTCAATTTACAATACACAAATTTCAGTTCTCAACTTGACAAATCTGCACCTCGACAGAGGCTTTGTTAGCATATCAGCCAACTGGTATTCACTTGCAACATACTGTACATAAATTTGCTTTTCTTTGTATTTCTCTCTAATGAAATGGAACTGGACATCAATGTGTTAGGTTCTTTTATGAAACTCTGGATTTTTTCCCAGTTTAATTGCACTTTGATTTTGTACAATTTTGTTGCTTCTACACTTGTATGTTTTACATTCCACACACACAGATGTCCAGTGTCATCAAAAGCTTGTAAACCCGAACAATAGCTTTCTCTGCCATACTTGCCGAAACATATTCTGCCTCAATAGTACTGAGAGTTACCATTTTCTGTCGTTGTGATATCCATGTAGCAGGACCACTGAAAAGTAAAGTTACAAACCCTGTCATGGATCTGTGAGTATCTGGATCACCAGCATAATCAGAATCACCATACCCAGTCAGAATTAAACTTTCATTGTTATTACTATACATAATACCATAGTCTTTAGTTCCATTAAGATATTTTAGAATACGAACAACCGCTCGACAATGGTTATCATCATAGGCATTCATTTATCTGCTCACACAGTTCACAGCATAACCAATATCAGGCCTTCTTCCAGTGGCCAGGAGCAGGTCTGACCCAACCATTTCACAGTATGGAAACTTTACATTCAGCTTTTCAACGATAGCCTTTTCTAACTTTACACCTGGGTCCACTGGAACTGGGTTTGCATTAAGCGTGTTGAACCTTTCCAGTATTTTTTTCAGTATAGCCGGCCTGATGTGTACACAATGTTCTTGTTGCTCTCTACCTAATTATTTCCCTAATTTCCTAATTATTTCTTACTAAAGAATACAAAAAGACCTTGACTCTGTAAATGCTCGTGAGTGACTGACTGGGAATCACGGTCACGGTAAAATATGCACTTGTTCATATAACAGATAGCGCTGCTATGACTTCATACAAAATCATTCAGATCAAGCTTAAATAACTACATATTCTTAACAATATATCAGCTCTTTATACTGTTTAAACTCCAGGGAAATATCAAAATAGTATGGCTGAACGGTTAGAAGAATGAAATGTGTTTTGATTAGACTTATTATCTAAACCCAACACACTTCCTTAATAGTATTAACTTCTAATTTCCACACGGATGGCATACCAATTTATGATGCTACTATTTACAATGCTTATTCTAATTGTAATGGTATAAAAATATTAAGTACGACTTGCATATTCTCAAAATGTCATTTTTGGCAGAAACATGTTAAAACTACCTTGCCTGAATATTCACAACTGAAAGTTTTGAAGTGTGAATCTTAGTAATAGTATTATTGAAAACTATAGTTGCATGTCGATGGCATCCAGAATTTTTACCACTTATTTTAATTTAGTTTTTAGAGGGGCACAATGATGAAATTGCACAATTTGACTAAGAATTTTCATCTGCACTTCATTGTGTACGAATGCTTATATAACAGAAAGTGTTTGCATTGGGCTAAAATAATTGGATTTTTCGTAACTTACATTGGGAGTGTTTGGTAACCGGGTCTCAGATTTTATTCAAACTTATTTGTACAGATTGCTATATGTGGTTTATGAATCACCTCACATATTGGGTTATATAACCAATAGTTTAAACAACAAAGGCCTTTAAACATTTTTAACTCTAATAAGTACCTTTCCGACGGGCTAATAACTCAACTGATTAAGTGGCTGTTTGGCTTCGTGCTTGACTATGGTCCAGAGGGCACAGGTTTGGTTCCTGTATGGAATCTTCATTTTGCTGTTGGTTTTTTTAGTTTTTCTTTTACGGCATCCTACAAAGCACTCAAGATTTTTTATTTCTACTCAAAATATTATTTTTGTGCGAGGCAAATTTTTCATTTGCATTCACGACGTCAGGCTTATTCTCTATTTATCGGTTGAAGGCAGCCTTCTAAGTCTTCCTCATCTTTTCACGACGTATTTTCTTAAGAACTATTATTACTTATTACCATCAATGTTTTTGACCTTCAATGTAATTTGATTTATTGTAACAGCCCTGATGATGGAAAGATTGAATTACGAAACGTTGGTTTAGAATAAATACTATTTGTTTATGAAATTCTTAAAAATTATGCTTGAATTGTAAAAATATGGGGATAATATTAATTAAAGATAAAAAATGGAAATCATGTACATAAAAGAATAATGAAAATATGTCATTTCAAAATGTTTAAAAGGTCTTTTTTTTAAATCTATTGGTTATATAACCCTATATGTGTGGTGATTCATGAACCACTTACAGCGGTCTGTACTACTACTAAGTTTGAATAAAATCTGAGACCCGGTTACCTGACACTCCCCTAGTTAGGGTAAAACTACTAGCGGGAAAATATTATGAAAAACTGAGATGGTGAGCTTGGTGCCTTGGTTGAGCTGAGATGATATGACCAGGCTAGGAAAATTTCTTCTACAATGGGAGCCCTAGCTCCTTTTAATAATGCCATCTGCAATGCCCTATCCTTTAAAACCAATTTCGCTCCTGTTACACTCGCGCTTTGCTTCATGCTCTCTTTCTATTTTTCTGACTCCTGATACTCCTGCTCTTTAGAGTCTATTACATTCACCCTTGACTTTCGTGGTGTACCTTTTCCTATCACGCAATATACAACCATCATATATCTCCTGTTATTTGCCTCTATCTCGTGCTGTTGGCTGGACGAAACCAAATAAGCACCTCCATGGCCAAACAAGAGAAGAATTTCCTAGCTCCCAACTATCTTTATTACTTTTCCCACAAAGACTTCTTAGGTACCCCTCTACCTCTGTCTTTATCCTACTCTTATCCTTATCCTGACATACCCAGGTTTTCCTGCCTCATTATAACACTGGGTGGACAACTCTTCTAGAACACTGTGATTTTCTCTTCCTTTAACTAACGCTTGGTCCTAGAAATCAACAAAGACTACCAATGTCTTTCCTACCAGCATTTTCTTATGCTATAATATTTTCATATGTTACTCCATCTTTCCCAAACATTCTGCTGAGATAAACAAAGTTATCTAATTGTTCAATATTTTCATCATTTGCCTTGAACTCGTGCATGAAAATCATTCTTATCACTTTCTCTGTATCAAAACCATATACTTAGGGCTTTCATGCGTTAATCCTGTAATCCATTCTCCTTTTTGCTTTATAAAAGTTATCCAGGAATCTCTGTTTGTGGACTCTCTGACAGAAATGCTTCTCACAATATCTCTGTATATGTTAGAACTTGCACCTTTAAATCTCAAACCATTGCACCAATGTTGTTCGTATTTGTACATCTCACACATTCATCAGTAATCCATGGGATGTAAGTAAGGGATGCATAAGTCGCAATGGCTATTGTTTTATTGCAAGACTACAGACAGACACACTACGGATGGGAGACAATGCTCACTAGGGCGCCTCATGAAGCTCTTTTCTCCCATTTTCGGGAGAAAACCTAGTTACATACTTCGGCCCCTGTGTACTATTTTATCACTTGTGGTATTGTAAACAGGCGATCATTGCATCCCCTCCATTGTGTTCACCCTCATAGTACATTCCAGTTTCTGTCATTCATAATCCCTGAATACTCAATAAACTAATTGCCATACAGTTTGTATGGTTAGTCTTCCAACTTCCCCTCAGTACAATTGAACTATTATTGCATTTTTCCAATCTGTTTGAATAACAGAAGCTTTTATCCATCGATTATACAATTCACATAAGCAACTTTTTTAGTGGTTTACTTCAGCATTTCACAAGAAAACCCATTTGCCCCTGAATCTTTCCCATTTTTCAATATTGCCCAAGCTTTTACCTCATCATTCTCTATGTTTCTATTTTCCATTCGGACAACCTCCTTCTAATCCATAAGACCTATGCTCGTTGCCTGCCTCATTGTGGTATAATAGTTCAGACACTTGCACAGTCACTGACTTTGCTTTCATTCTAGAAGGTCTTGCCAGTTTTTTTTTTCTATTTTGCTTTGCCATTTTAATCTATTTTCAAAAAATACTTTATACTGTGTTCCAAATCACTCAATACTGTGTTCCAAATCACTCAGAAGGTCTTGCCAGTTTTTTTTTCTATTTTGTTTTGCCATTTTAATCTATTTTCAAAAAATACTTTATACTGTGTTCCAAATCACTCAGAAGTTTGTCGGACTAATCCAAATGTATTCTTTCCTTGCTCTCTTTACTTGATATTTTATATTCCTTTTTTTCTCTGTATTCATCACATGGCTTCAAATGCCATTCCTCATATCTGGCTGTCATCTAATTTATACCTTTTTCACTTCACTCGCTACAATTTTTACTCAATTGCAACATTTATGACATATACCACTCATTATCCATGAACACCTTGTGCACATTTTACCAGTGTACCACTCACAAGAACATCATGGCTGATACATTTGTTCTATTGCATCTGTTTTGAAGTATGCGTCCTCAGGTATGGACCTGTACCATGTACCATACTCTCTTCTTGTCATCCAACAGCCTCTCCACTTTCACTCTTATTTGCTTTCATGCATTTCTCTTCCTCGGAACTGACATGCTACCCAGATTCACGACTGAGACAACTAAATGGTGATTTATTCCATTTACAGCACCCCTCATCCCTTTTTTATTTGTACCACTTGAGACATTTGGATCTCAGTCGACAGTGACAATATGTTTTTATGCTCTCAGGGATAGTGTTGAATGTCTCCATCAGAATTTTTCTCTAAGCTTCAGTGAACAACATACTGCTTCTCAGAAGTATGTAATAGGACTAGGGTAAACTAAGATCTATATTTTGAGCCCAATGTGAATTGACAATTAAGTTGCAGTTATCTTAAATGTTATCTATTTGCCTGGGTTTGTGGGGGGGTTGGGGTATGACATTATCCAAAGCTGTTGATGTATGTGGAAGGGGAGGGTATGGAAGTAGAGGGGAGGGAAGGGGAGGTATTTGATATGAAATGTTTCATCCAGGAAGGGGCAGCTCTTCCCCCTGCCTCCTGGCTATGCACATGCTGCTGTCAATTGTGTGTTGTGTGGTGGTGAAAACACTTTCAAAATCTATCCTTTTCAAAACTTAGTAGCAAAAATATGTGAGTTGGGTGTATTTTAGGCAATTATAAAGGATGGGTTTTAATACTTCCATATTTTATTCCTAAAAGAAAATACAATGGCCGAGGGACATTTTCCAAGTGTTACAATAGAAAGATATCTGGCCAAAGAGTGTATGAAAATAGGCTAATGATAGATTGACTACATGTGGCATGGAGATGATGGCTGCGCAGCTGAAATTTATTGAAACAAGGACCAGTGCTTTCCCTGGATTTATTCAAAGAGCATTAAGATATGAGCTTCCCTTATTTATAATTATTATTTTGTTCTGGAGTTGGACCAAGGAAATATCAGTATTTTATATGGTTGAGGAATGAGGATACTCTGTAGAGATATTTTGTTTTATTTAGGACATATGAAGTTTCCAAATGCCAGATGTAAGCTCTATATGATGTCCTTTTACATATCCTTCTAAACTGATTTATTTGCATTACTTGGCTCTAAAAGCTGAATGTTGATAAATAATTTCATGTTCAAGAATCATCATAATGAGGGGTTATGTTAGCTATATAGTCATCTTAGATTTGGTTGAATATGGTATATGTCAATGTGGTAAGTTTTGACACCATATATTCTTCTCTGTATGTTGCATGCTCATTGGTTTCATAAATCGCATGGATAATTTTTTAAATTGTCACTATTTCACAAATTTTGCAATATATATATATATATATATATATATATATATAATATGTATTATTGTGACATTTCCCAAAAGTTCCTCCAGTTTTTGGTGTGTCAACTGCTGAAATTATGTGTTCAAAATAACTGATATAACATTATTATGGCCTTACTGTTCCTTGCTGCACCATATCATTCAACCTCCTCTGATTTTTAATCTGATACAATTATGGATTATGGCCAGTTGTAATATTTATTTTATCTTTAATGCTTTTAATGCTTCCATGACATTAAGTAGAAGGTGCTATGTGCTGGAAAATGGATTAAAATTTTAACGTGATCTCTTTTTTTTTGGCATGATCAGATCATGTGATTATGAGTGTATTTGTGGCTGCTTGGTCCTCTCAAGGTCGGGATTCCCAGTCATGGCATTCATCACCACTGCAGAGGGTCATCTCAGATGGTGCTTCTCCTCACTGACAACATTCCCAGTTGGCTACGAGGTTTCTGTCTGAACTTGCTGTTGGCATGACCTGCTTCCTTGGTTCTGCATTGTCTGTCCGGAACTCCTGATCCCTTTGGACAAGTGAAATGTCTTGGTTGGACGGAGGCTCGTCGCCTCTGACGGTAAAGGGAGTGACACAGGATGGCCTGTTCCGTAGTCATGATGCAGTGGGTAGAGAGGTGTCCAGCCCAGCAGCAATGCCATCCTGAATCCCTGTCTGGCACCACCATGTCAGTTCGTGCCACAGATACACCTTGTGCAGCTGGACTCAGTGGAGCTGCGGCAGCATGACGTTCACTAGCAGAATCATTGGCTGTGGGAGACCAGCAACTTAAGATGCATTACCATGATGCTGCTCCTCGCCCTCATCCTGGATGAAGAATTCTTTTAGACCGTGGTGGAGTTAATATTGGTGGCATTCCATTTGCTCTAATAACAATAAAAATGTCTGCCCTGAACACAGGATAATAAGTGCGACGTATAGTTTGAAATATTATCAAATTATGCAAATGTATACTCTTCAACTACTCTCATTCATGCAATTGTTCAATATTCTAGCATGGAAATGGTATTTAAAAAATGGATGTGTGATATTGACCCATTTGGGATTGTATTTCTTAGTTTAAGAGGGAATTCATGCATAGAAAAGAGTATCATGTTTCGAAGGAGTATCTGGTCACATAATTTTTGTGTTGATTGTACTTTTAATTGATGCTCTGTATAATGTGTAATAAAAGGATAATTGTTATTTCCCCAAGGTGTGGGGAAGAGGCCCAGCTTTGAGATGCTGCTGGAAATGTGAGCAACCATGCGTAAGTAGAGGTATCATGGTGGTCTCATTCAAGTGAAGAAGTCGTGGAGTGAGCCAATAGGAATTGAAGCAATCTTCAATTAATGTTTAATGATAGTAATGCCCTGTTTACATTACTAGCTTTTAAGTAGGTTAACTCTAACCCTAGTAAAAGTTCACTGTGTGAACATAGATTGGCGCTGACCCTAGTCAACTTTTTAACTGTGCGGGAGTTACTAGGGTTGACGCTGGTTACCATAATTTATAACGCGTGAAAAAGCAGGTTACAATGGTAGTTAAGTGATCCAGTAATTTTTACTTGCAGCATACAGTATATTCCGATAATTTACCTTGTTTTATGTACATATCCATGCGTGTGTGCCAAGTTGCTTATGCTCTGTTTACATTACTAGTTTTAACACTCAACCCTAGTAAAAATTTGCCGTGTGAACGCAGGTTGGCGCTGACCCTTGTCAACTTCAAGGTTTGCACTAATTACCATAATTTTTAACGCATGTTAATGCAGGTTAGTTTGTATAGTAGTTAAGTGATCCTGTCCACTCGCAGCTTTCACTTGAAGTGGACAATGTATGAGGAGAGTTTCCAGTGCTGTGTTAAGACTCGATAAGGCTCTAAGCTATTAGAGATATGGGGCCCTTTATAAGTCCAGATATTCAATATCAGTGCCAAATATGAGTGTCGGATACTTAGAGGGTTGAACAGTTTAATGCCTGATAGTTAACAAATAGGGACAAATAATGCTGCAGTATATTTAAGTAGGTATATGTGACAATTGCTCACTCGGACAATGTTTTTGGGGGTCCCATAAGAAAGTGGGGACCCCAAGCTATAGCTTGTGTAGCTTATACCTAAATCCTCCTCTGAGAGTTTCTATTGACATGTCCCATATCCATGCCATGTTGCTTGATTAATTTTAATGCATGAGTTTCAGTACAATCCAGGATGGGTCATGGGTGGCTTTTGTCAGAAAGTCATTAATTCTGCTGCATACATTGAGGCAAAGACTTGAAATGGCTATTAATGAAATCTATTCTCTTAATTTTCATTTGTTGATGCATTAAGTAATGACTAGACATGAAATGGTAAAATACTGATGAATGGGAAGTTAAATCGTTCAAAACATTGCATAATTATTATTCTCACAGTACAGTATCCGTGAATAAAGGTGACAATAGCCCTGGAACCAAGTGAATTGCGATGTGTGGTGGGCTAGGTCAGTGGCCCTCTATATGTCTGGCCTTATAAGTGTAAATGCTAATTTAGTACCTCAAGGCTCTGTGGACTACATTTTGGTTCCACCAGTGTGTTAACAAGGTTTAATTAATACCGGGTAATTGCTAGTTAAGCCACAGTGTTAACTAAGATTTTAACCCTAGTAATGTAAACTGGGCATGAAGGTATTTCAATGCATGAGTGAATGGAGAAACTTATTTCGTGTGCAAAATTTGCCCTGTAAGTGCAAGCGAGGGCAGGTCATTAGTAGCACTTTGAAACAATTCGATGTTATTCCACTTGATTTCCAAGTCTTAATAGAGAGCGAAATACGAAACTTCTTTTTCTCGCGCATCTTAATGGTAAAGTACAGCTGGCAGACGTTTTATTTAATCTCCATTTTCATCTTTTGAAACAGGTTATTAGATTTAAATGTAATGCCCGGTTGAAGTTTCGTTTAGCCAGTTCAGAAGGTAGCGTATCCCACAGCCTGCTAAATATCGCAAATCGTTATTCATTTGTTCTAAGGCGAAGAAAAGTGACAGCTTACGCAACTGTTTCGCACGGTTGGTTGGACCTCGTTCATTGTTATTTAACAATACACTATTAATTTCATATCTAGAAATTCCTCTATGCATCCAAAGATGAAGGTTGACAATTAAATTTATCTAACAGAACGTCTTGTCACTATGCTTAACCGTGACGACACCTCCAGAATATTACAGTATATCCTTGGCACTCTTCAACGTTGCACTGAAAGAATTCAAGACGTTACCTTGACGTTCAATAGTTACAATTAACTTCTATTTCGAGTCCTTGCTTCAGCATATTTAGCGGGATAAACTACTCGTTCATCCCATTATCCATCCTCGCTTGCGGTAATATTGAGGTTAAATACGGTTTATCATTCTCTCGTGCTTTTAAATACATCAAGACACTGACGCTTAAATACGGTCCATGACAAGGTACAATGTCTTAGTACATTGTACGCCTTAAGGAAAAGCTACATTTGTAGCTGCTATTTAACTAACCTACGCTACTTAAAAAGATGGTAACTACAACTAATCTTAGTAACTCCAGCACGGTTTATATTTTGACTATGGTAACCGCTAATCTGCGTCCATGCTGCTAACTTAGATTTAACCTGTTTATAAACTAGTAATGTAAACGGGACGTGTGTGTCAAGGTAAATACCAACGAATGAGATGCCAACCATACGATACTTCTGCTTGATTTGACGTTCAGCTTAATTCCTTTAACAAAAGCATTTACAATTCTAAGAGCATTAATATCCCTAACACCAAAAGTTCCATGGACATGAATGAATATGACTCATTGGTAACTTTAGTCGAGCAAAACTTGACGTATGTGAATAGAAGGTAAAGTAAGTTAGCTAACCGTATCATTAGCTCATCACCATGAGTCAGGCAAGTCTTGCGGTGGAATTGCTCAGGCTGCTTCCCTTTTGCATTCCGAGACAAACTCGTGATTCGTTGGAGTTGTTTGGAGACATCCACCCGAAAACAAGACCATGAAATCAAAGATTAGACTTAAATTAGACAAGTATGTCGATGAAATGTTATCGTTCGCATGCAAATTATTGCTGTTAATAATATAGTAATAGTTAATCCTTAATTCCTCAAGGAATTACTGGAAACTATTAACAAGTGCCGAGTATAATCAAAGTCGTCAGAAGGGCTCTCAAATGGTGGTCAATTTTAATTTAACTTTTGAGTGAATTTCTACTGCAGTAGAACTAATAGTCTATGGAAGAGCATATAAGTACTTAAACAGAGGAATGCACGGAATTTTTCCCTATATTGCTATAACTGTCAGACGAATAATTATCGAACCCTTCTATATAGATAGTAGAAGATACTCCAACATACAGCTGGACGTCGTGTTACCACAACAGGAGATGTTATTCCTAGGCTTCTCACATATGCATTAATAACCCTTATTTCAGCAAAAGAACAAGGAAAGCAGAACTTCCAGACAATAACACAAACATCCAAGAGCTTGGCACGAAATTCGAAGCAGCCCAAATTCTTGTTCCCATGCTATTACACCTAATTACATACATTGCATCATCACGGGGCATATTTCACGTAGTTAAAGCCGATGGATATTGTTTTTTCCCAGGGCCCTGCGTAAAATAATTCGGAAATGTTTGATATAAGGTAGACAAGACTCTTCGGTAGAGGGTAATAACTTATTTGTTTACTGCTAAGCTAAAAATGACTACGTGCGAAATGACGGGTACTTGTTTTCCTCTTCACAGAATGTAAATTGCGGAAAGCAATTGAAAAGATATATATGTAGAGGTTTGTAACGTTTTTCAACTATTCATTCATCTTTGGATCGCGGTGTCATCTGAGGTCTGATGGTACCCTCCGACTGTGGCCCTATGACTTCATAGTATTCCGTCGGCCTCAATTTACTCTTATTGTGGAAATACAGAAAGAATGTAATTAATCACCGTTAATCACCGGAATTAATATGCCTAGTTCTTAGTTCTAGCAAGACTACATTTTTTTCGTGCTGAACAAATAACTACGTTCTCATGATTTTAACATTCGTTGGATAAGTGTAAATTAATATTTAATACCTATGTGTCAAAGATTGTGAGTAAGAGGCCATCGATATCATGTGCGACAGTAATAAAGCTAGAATTTGCCTAGCGCCACTCGTGTCGAGGCCAACGGTCGCTCCCTCGTTACATTGTTGCGTCTGCATTTCAATAATTACTTCCGATTCTCGTCGCCATTTTGCCGAACCCGCGAAGCCAAGCAACTGGCCTCGCTGCGTCTGTGTTCTGTTAGCCTTTATTTTCCTTGAAAATGACGACCTCGAGTAATCTCAAGACATATTACGAGCGCTTAGGTTCCTCATGTATTACTGACATGGATAAGCATCTGATAATTGACTTTGGAACGATAAAGATGGGCTCTTGTGGAAGCGTGGTTTACGCTCCTACAAACTGCAGTCAGGTAAGTTCATTTAGAAATGGGTGTCCAATATTTTTGCATAAACTCTGTCACTATTAATATTTTCTTTCCTCAGGACGTACAGAGTTACAAAGTAAAGAGGCGTAAAAGAGCACACGCTCTTCGACACGTCTTCCACTTTGACAGGACGATATTTACCATGAGACCTAATGCACAGGCTGAAATTACGATTGACTTCACGCCTCTGAGGCCTTTCCAAACGTACATCGATTATATCTTCATATATTCTCAGGGTTTACCCGTGACTCAGATTTGTCTTAAAGGGAAAAGTATAGGTAAGACATTATTTTTTCCATGCCCAGTGGACGAAAACGATCCAATATACGCCTTATTTGTCTAAAAACGTGATGCTTCCTTGTATTTGCAGGACCATATATCGTGCCTTCAGCCTCCGAGATAACTTTCAGAACCGACTTGAGCATCGAAGTGGAGAGCAAGTTGGAGTTCCGCAATTACTCATCGGCAGCTGGAGAATTTTATTTTGACGTGGATCACCACAACTCCATATTCCGATTTTCCCCAGCTCGCAGCGTAATAGAAGGCAACGAATCTTTGATAATAAGAATTGTATTCAAACCCCCATTCGAGGGAACCGTAGAAAAACTCGTGTTTTGCTTTATTGCCCATCAGGTAAGTTTCTTTTGTCAATGGACCCTCGGATTCCCCGAGAATCGGCCGCCTCGTTATCGCCTCAATTTTTCTTTTTCAGAGACCTCTGGCATTCCATTTAATCGGCGTCAGCGGGCGTGGAGGAATTGTCCATAACACACCAGCAATTAGAAGGTGATTGATTATATGGACGACATTCTGCCCTCAATTTGTCTGTAATTACCACTGAGAAGGCACAGTACACCAAATGTCATATCTTTTCGACAGATACCCAGGATTTCCAGGAATTTCGAAGCAGCGAAACACCTTGGAGGCATATCTCCACCGTGAGTGGAAGACTGTGCTGGAAATCATTCCACAGGAAATAATTACGATATCGGCTGAGGACTTGAGCTCCTGTTTCCAGGTCCGAAATAAAACGGATACTCCTTTCACACTTGTGTGGTCCCCAGGTACGTATCACTTCCTATATCTCCTTATACCTGCTAATATTCTGTGTGTGTGAAGAGATAATATGTGTTACCTTTGAGAAGTACCTATTGAAAGATCTGATGGTCTTCGAAGTGCAAGACTTTGTTTTTATATGGATATTGGAAGCTCTCCACGACTAGAGATTTCTTGTTTTTATGCTCTCTGAGAAAAATATGGTTCGTTCCTGTAACGGAAAGTGTTAGTGTCTGAGCACACAGTAATTTGAAGTATTCAATCACTGTTTTGTGATGGTTGGAAGGCCGAATAAGGAAGGAAAAATGATAAGAAGGCAGGCATTCGGCGAAAATATGGGCATTTTATGCACTGATGTCTACTCCGTCGTGGAAGTCTCCACAGAAGTGCTGCACTGTCTAAACCCAGGCTCCATGTGAATTTTTGGCCACCAATTTGCATGCTAAGGACAAGTTCAGAGTGGTTCAGCACATCCAATGACACAGTTCGTAAAGATAAAACTTATTTAGAAAGAGTGAGAAAGTTTGAAATAAATTCATAAAACCTGCAACTACTATCCAGCTTGAGTCTTCCCTACATTTGTGTCTTCATATTCGAAGTATGGGGTGAACAATGATAATAGTTAAGTAAATGGACTCAGAATGTTTCAGCAAAAGGGTTTTATGCTGATAATACCTCATTAGAGAAGAATGGTTACTTTACTGAAGAGGTAAAATAATGTCTTTCATCGGTATCATAGGTCATAGATGTAGGTTTAAAAAAATTACTTAGGAAATCATGCACATCCTTTCATTTTAGCCAGAAAAGGAAAATTTTTTTGTCATTAGTCCAATGAGCATCAATAAGCGTAACAAGCACAGGAGAATTTGGTGGTATTAACATTGGAATCATGGTTATTTTTCTATTTTCCTTTTTTAATTTCTATTTTCAGTCTATTTTTATTTTCTTTGTGTCATCAGACCCACAGTTCCTCCTTGTCATAATTTGAGCAAAATGGTATGGCTATTCCTAGAATTGCCAAATAGATATGGCTCACATGCTGTTTTCCACATTATTGAATGGAAAATGTTATTTTATTGCTTTTTCAACATAATTTATTGAGTTCATTTCTTTTAATTCAAGTGTATGAATATGTTTTGCACACTTTGAATGAAGGATTGAGGGAAATTTCATTCTTTAGGTATGACATCTTTTATCATCCGACCTTATCCATGTTCAATCATGGTGCCAGAATGGAGGCTAGAACTAAATCTTAGTAAATGGACCAGAGTAGAATTCTTGCACAATCATCACACCAATGCCATATCTACACTGTGGGTGGAGTAAAAATGTATTCCTCAGAGAAAGTCAAATATCTTGGAAATATCTAAACTTCAGACATATTGTAGGAAACACATATACGATACGTACTTGACACAGCATTGAAGAAACTAGGATATGTCAAATCTATGATTGAAATGTCTTCAGATGAAAAAATAAAAAGGAGGTGCTACTTAGCTCTGGTTAGGCCACACCTCTAATATGCTGCGAGCATTTGGGACCCTGTACAGAAATATATTACCAAAAAAATTATAAAATCTAAAGGAGAGCCAGGTGCAACATCAAAAGCTGCTACGAGTGAACATATACTGTTTCACAGCTTTTAGAGGGATTAGGTTTGGATGTGCTAGAGACTGGGAGGCTGCATGCTAGGCTTAGGTTGCTTGAGAAATTCAGAACTGGTGTCTTTCAGAGCAACACTGAGAATATTATCTTGATGCCAAACCACATCTCTACCTCTGACAGAAGCAATAAAATAAAACAGATACAAACAGACAGGTACAAAAAGTCATTCTTTCCATGCACAACAAATGACCATAACAATAACAGAGCTCCACTCAATCCACTCCAATGGTTCACATTACCATTTCACCCCAAAATGTTATTCATTATATCTTTATACAGCTGGTGTTCTAACACCCCCTGCCACGAGCCCTTGTGGTGGTTTGCAAGGTTGCATGTATACGTGGATTAGATACCTCAAATGTTGAAATTATGACTTGATTGATGTGATAATCTTAGATCACATAAAGAAGTATATGGAGAGAGAGACATGTAGGCAGCTCTGTGATGATACTTCGACTGCTATTCTGAATAGATAGCAACTGCACTGTTTCCCAGAATAGCATCTCAAGGCATGGTTTTTCCCGCATTGAATGTGCCTTAAGACGGTATTCTGACATAAAGCATGGTCGCTATTCCACTCAGAATACCAGCCATGGTCCATGGAAATGATAGATTTAGAAGCCTAATTGGCATACATTATGCTTGTGGAGTGTGATGGGCTGTAGGTTTTATCTGTGCTCAACTAGTGGGCTAGGGATTAGGGTATGTTTATTAGCTGGTAAAAAAAATTCAAAAATAGATTTTTAGGAATCTCAGGCTTAATTGGATTTCACGTAAAATCAACTCAAGCAGATTGCCTGAAAATAGAGGTTTGTAATATTTTCTTCTGGTATGGGAAGAGTATTGGAAATTAAATTGTCTCATACAAGCAGCGGCATAGCTGGGGGGGGGGGGGGGGCGGTCCTCCCCGGTCGCACACTTTTAAGGGGCGGCACTGTGGGGTCTGCAGAAGGCTATTATACTATTAAATTTTTAATTCACTGAAGCATTCTTTTGCTACACTGAGTTTTTTCTTTATGTTTTATTTGTCAAAACAGAGTAGAATTTTGAGCATGTCACTTGTATCACAAATCTTGTGATATTAGGCTTCATCAGTCATCACTTGGATCTAATTCTTTCATCTTTTTTTAACATGCTGTATGAATTTTTCTCTAAAAGACAAGTATTTTATATCTTTACCACACTATCGCCCTATTTTCAGATGAAGCGAGTTAAAGAAAGTGGTGCTGATATTGGATTAAACTATGAAGCTAGTTTTCGGCATGATATGTTAAAAGTCACTAATATAGTTCCATTAGTTTTACAAGTCTTCTGCAGCAACTAAGATGGGAGATGCTCTCAGATCGACTGTGCAAATTTAGACTTTATGTTTTATACAAATATCAAGACGATATTCGGATGGATATCATTTGGACGATAAACTATGTTCGCGCAATGAAGGAAGCATTCAATGTATAGTTCATATATTATTCAATCATTCCAATCTTTATGTTGAGTGAGACTTGAAGTGATAATGACGTGACCTGGTTTGGTAGACATCTCTGTGTTTCTCTTTTATTACTCGTTATAATTTCGATGGGCACACTTGGCAACACTGGTACATGTTGCTAAGGGGACCGCCCACGTGAATGACCTTGGCGGCGACTGTCGGGGTGGTTCAAAATCTAGATAATGATTTTGGTGAAGTAATTTGTTAAGGTGTGTCAACCAAAGGACAAACTAGAAAACTTACTCGCGAGTGGTTTTTTTTAAACTCTGACTAATGGCGAAAAAATATTGAGATCTTGGATGGTGTACTCCCCTTCCAAGGAAGCTCTTTACTGCTTTTGTTACAAACTGTTTTCAGAAAGAATTAACTCAAAATTTAATTCTGAGGACGGATTCAATATATGGTGGAAACTGAATCCTAGAATATCCGACCATGAGTCCAGTGTAGATCACGTTAGAAATTTGTGTATTGTACATTTTGATTTTATAATTTTTTTCCCATGTCTATAGCTTTTATATTATTTATTAAAGTCTTCAGGGATTTGCATGTTTTGTATTTTTTACTGTCTTTGTTGGCAGCATTGTCTTCTCTCCTATATGTGGCATTTAAATCTTCCCCTAAAATTGCGTTTCCCACAAACCCAATTACGTATGGGAGAACGGTGTTTGAGAAAAACTCATCTCTTTCTTTTCTTTTTTCATGCCCTGAAGAGGCATATGCATTTATCAAATGAGTGTTATTCACTATGAGGGTGGTATTTCTCCCCGACTCATGGTATCCTATGCTTCGGACTTTCAATGAGTTTTTTATCATGATCGCCGTGCCTAAGGAGGAATCACCTTGGTCAGTAACTAGAAAGTATTTTGTCTTGCCATGCGGGATCTTCTGAATGTTCTTGAAAAAAATATAGTATCTGCATTTAGGTCCTTAACTTATTTTTTAGAATATTTATTTTAACATGGTTACTAATACCTGCTTCGTTTGTAGATAATAATTTTAGGTGCATATCGATAATGATGAAGCAAGTAGTGATTAAAGCAAATACAAAGAATGTAATTTAACACATAGGGAGGAAAAGGAAAACAAATAATACATTAAACCCCCTTTTCTTTTGAAGTTTGTAAGGATTTAATCTATTTTTAAAATTTTTGATCCAACCACTCTTGACTTTTAAAATATAATTCTGCTTTCTCATGGTTCCTCCTGTTTCCACTGCTCCTGAGTCCCCTCCTCCACTACCCTAGTTCCAATTAATTTTTTTGCCCAGGGCTGATGCTTATCATCTGTTCATCCACTTCCTCCATGGCCTCCATGTTCTTACTCGTCCATGTTACAACAGGGGTGGAATTCCTTTCAGTCCCATAGCCTGGTTTCTGCTACCTCCGTGTCTGAAAAGAGCTTTGGGTTTGTGTGGGATTCAGGGTCAAGGGATGGTTTTATTTCCATTGTCACCTCCTCCTCCTGCTGCCTGGCCCATCCCTCCCCTTCCCTTGATTTTTTTTTTCATTTATTGCCTCATATTTTTTAGTAGAGGCCTCCTCCCCTATCCCAGCTTTCCCGGCCCTAGCTGCATCTACCCGTTTGAGCTGCAATGACCCCATTTTCTTTTGTACCTGACCTTGTCACCTTCAGCTCAGTCTCCTTTTGTGACTCTGTTATCAGTGTAATGAGGGATGGTGTTGCCACATCAGCCGCTTCCTAAAGTTTTTTTTACATTCTGGGTTGTCGATTCCCTCGGAAGGTTAGGCTCAGCTCTATTGTTTTTCTTACTGCGTCTCCTTCTTCTCTTCCAATTCTCCGGGTTCCCGGCTTGAACCTCAATGGCCAGAGGCAATTTTCCCAAATAAATGGATATCTTGATTGTGTTTTTCCACTCGTATGTGAGGAGCAAGGAAAGATGAAGTGATCACACGATATAATGCACGTAACTATGCATGCCTAGGGGAGCCTGGCACACAAAAGGCACAAAGAAAAAGAAAAAAACTGTATTCACTTGCTTTATGCAAACACCGGGAATGCATAAGAACACCCCCAGCGATCGAGAGGTGTTCGACCGACGCCTGGAAAAACTTGGTGATTAGGCAAGAATTTGCTGCACTCCGAAGGATGTTGCTCAGACCACCAAGCTGCCCAGTCTACTAAAAATCCACTGGAATCAGCAGGGGTTTATATGAACAAACACCCCCCAAGGCATGACGCATGAGAGCGGCCAATAGATGACACTAGGGTTGCTGTTCACCCACCGGCAGAGAGAGAATGACAAACACAGAAGGCAAAATGACAGAATAGCACAAGCACACAGACAGTGATGAAAGAAATAGAACAGGCATTTGGGGCTCGCGGAGCCCAAGTAGGAAATGAGCCATTCAGGCCATTCAGTCATACATTCATTCACTCGGACCACTCAGCAGTAAATACATTCATAAATATTTAGACAGAAAGGTAGAATGAAAGTGGATAGGAACACACAAAATCGACCAACACAACATTGGTGTGAAGGTGTAAAGATGGCCAATTCCAAGTGGAAAAAAATTCAACTGGACCCAGATGAGGTGAGGGTTCGATTCCTGGTCCAGTTGAATTATTTTCCACTTGGATTTGACCCACACACTAACAGTTATATGCACTCCTCCTCCCATCACAACCGGTATATTAAAAGATCTATAGTGAGAACTCTTCTTCATCGGGCCGAAACATATCAGATGAAAAGGAAGTAGGAAGAACAACATGTCACGGTGGCACTCATGAAGAACGGTACTCCAAGACCATCATCAGGACCATGATAAGAACTGTGCTGGAGGAGAAGAAGGGGACTGAGGAGACTTCAAAGCCTAGAGGCTTTGTGATGCTACCATCCATCTCGGGAACAACAGAAAGGATCAGGAGAATCCTCAAAGACACAACATATCACATCAAGATATTGTGAGGTAGAAAAAAGTAGTGACCTTCTTCCTAGATCAAATCAAAGGACAAAATCCCAGATTTCCAATACGGAGGAGTATATGAGATTCCATGTAGCTGTGGCTAGAAGTATGTGGGGCAAACAAAGAGAGTGATTTCGGTCTGTTTGAGCAAACACCAAAGGGCTCCAAAAAACAAGCCCTGCACAGAGTCAGCAGTCACAGGGCATGCCTTTTCCAACCTGGGACATCACACTATGATTAGTGATGCACAAGTCCTGGCCAAAGAAAAGTACTATTTCCCTCAACTCATCTGGTGGGCTATTGAAATAGAGAAAGTAAAAGAAAATTTCAATAGAGATGATGGCCACAGGCTCCACAGCACATCGAAAAGACTCTTGAGCAAAAGCTGATGTTGATGCTGATTGGCGGCAATATAGGTAAGCCAACCTGAGTGCGGTAAATATACATGCACAATTCCACCAGTCGGCATTCGGACCTGATCTGAAGATGTGGCCAGAATTGATCATGAAAAGTCATCTTCCAGGTAATGCAACACGGCAAAACCCAAAAGCAATGGAATGAAGAAAAGCATATGTACAAATGAAATCAGGCAGGTTAACAATGGCAACAGTAAGAGCATCCCCCAGCACTCAAAACAAAAAGCATATAGGCAAATCAATACAGGCAAGTTAACAATGGCTATAGTAAGGGCGTCCCCCAACACTCAAAACCAAAAGCAAAGCATATTATCAAATCAAATCAAATCAGGCAAGTTTGCCACAGCAAGAGCATCTTTCAGCACTTAAAACAAAAAGCGAAGTATATAATCAAATAAAAACATATTATGAGCATTGGTTAGTGCTCAAAGCACAAAGTTAAGTGATAATTAACACCACTAATGAGGCAAGCCTATGTTGTCTATAGAATGAGCATCCCTGAGCTCTCAAAGCTTAAAATTAAGGAAAGATTATATACAAATAAAAGAGGAAGTTCACTATAGCCAAGTTATGAGCATCAATCAGCACTCAGAACAAACAATCTTGAAAAGTACTGAAAGCACTATAAACAGCATATATTCCTCACTACAACAAACCAACATTCTAGAGGCATTTTTGTCAGAAAGGGCAAAAGTTAGGGTCCCATGAATAACACTGCCTTTGTGAATTTCCTCCTTGTGTTTCCTCTCCTTAACTCTTGGGCAGCTAACTTACCACTGTGATTCATTCATTCATCATTTATTAACGGGATTTATCCTTTTTAAATACATGCATGGGTGCATTGCAAGGTAGGAATACAATTTAAAAATACCGTTACCGAGACGGACAAATATATTTATAATATTATATATTACTGGTCTTCTCATTGGTATAACTGCATTTGTCACTTTTTCATTACATAAAAAATTCTTGATTGTTTCAATAAACATAAAAAGAATGCATACTGCATCACATCACATATCACATATTATCAATTTACATTATATTAATTAAACAAACACTAGGGCTGACTTGAGCAAGCAATGCAAAACTTTTTCAGATGAGGTATTTGAATCAATCATTGGAGAACTCAATGATAGACAAAGACGTTCTTCATCTTAAAAATGAAAACACGTAGTTTTTTCCACCAACGTATTTAAAACACAAATCGACCATTTTCGGCCTTTTCAAGCCAGGCCAAAGACGTAATGTTATTATGTTCAATATTCCTGAGGTTGATGGCACGAGTGAAAGTGCTGCTAAAGATGAAGGCTTGAGATGAGTTTTTGAGATTCTGAAGGAGGTTTACCAACTATATTTACTAACTACATGCACCATTTCACGCAAATCAGGGTCATCATCATCTTTCTCTTAAGATAGGACTGAGACAAGTGATCTGCAATGTCCAGGTACTTGCCTGGCACATAGTTCACATTCAATGAATATCTTAGGAGTCTCAGTCTCTGCAATCATGTAGATCCTATCTTACAGATTTCCTTTTTCACTATTGATACTAAGGGTTTGTGATCTGTCTGAACATCCACAGTGAGACCATATATAAAATTGTGGAACTTGGTTGTTGTGAAATAAATTGCTAACATTTCTTTCTCAATCTGTGCATAGCTATTTCTTTCACACTCACTTAGACTCCGGGAGGCAAGGAGGCATGTTCCCAAGTTCCTAAGTCCCAAATATATTCATCCTCAGCTTGACATCCTTTCTAGTTTTCCACTTCCGAAGCACAGTCACTTGACCATCGTCTCTCCTATGGATTGGATGGAAAGATTCGAGCAAGGGACAGGTGAAATGTGTTTCTCACACGTAGCACCCTGATAATGCTGACGCTGAGGGCTTTGCCTGAAGATTCGTAATCACTATAGATTAAGTTTTCCGGCATTCCTTGTTAGGGAATATGGCAGGGAAAAATGAGCGACGTGGAAAACGATGATGAACGATTAAAAAACTGGTGTTATTATTCAGCAAGAAAACTTCGTACAAACAGGCATGGAGAACAAGTACAGCAACTGAAGTTCGTAATAGAAAACAAGTTTACAAAACAGCCACCTGTGGCACTGGACTCTGAGGCACACTCTTCAAATTGGAAGGCAGCTATTGGATTAATACCAAAATACTGATGTATTTTAACATTGCTGAGCATGGCATGTTGTAATATATGATTTTCTCAAAACACCGTACCAATATCCCACTTTGAAATGGAATTGCCAATGTCAACTGTTGCTCAAGTGTGGGCACAAAAATAATGAGTATAATGCTTTGTATCAGATGGGAATCCGAGTATCAATCGATCCCTCAAAATATGACTTTGCTACTTTCAAATGTAATGAATAACCATTTTTTCAGATTCTCAAGAAAGGTTCTTCATCAGCCCAATGGTGTGTCGTCTAATTCCAATGCTGAAGGTCAACTTTAGAGTTACAAAAAGCTTGACAATATACGAGCAGCGGAGGAGGATAACTGGATATAGCAGTGATCAAGTTGTTGGGAAAAATGCAACCAATACAGAGGACTGTGCTGTTTCAGCTAGTGTGGATGGATGGCTCTTTTGGCAATCATCAGGGCATTCACTGCCATCAGAATGCCAACCATGGCGGGAGTGCCAAACATATTTGAATGAAGAGTGGCAGTATTCCGTGATGCCAATTAATTTTGAAGTTAACTTCATAGGTAAGATGTTAATTTTAAATTTGTCACAGACTGTTAGCAAATGTTCTATATTCAACAAGGAAATAAGAGAATAAACACATGAAAGAGTAAATCTTTAGCACAAAACATGTTTGCATATGCCATGGAGACTCAGCCACTTGGCTGCTCACAGGCTTTACATGAATTTTATCCTTGGTGTTTTCTTCCTAAGCATGATAATCATTTTAACAATTTTCTCCACTTCTTAAACTCATTCAAACTAAACATCATGTGAAATCTCTGTATTGAGCAGGACAGTACAATAAGGAGAACATATCAGTACCATCACCAGTTTGCACTGCTGTTCCAGCCACAGTGATGTTCCCCATCCAAGGCCATGCAGAAGACGCATATTCCACTTTCCTGATTTATACTGAATCCTACCAGAGATTCATGTATAAAATTGTAGCTCCAAAAACACAGTAAGCTGGGATGCACATGCTTATAGTCTCTATAATCCAGGATTTATTATCCAAGTCCTTAAATTATGTAATTCCATTTTCATTGAAGTGTCCTTTTATTTCAGGGAGTTTTTGGTCAAGCCATTGGAGGGAGTCATAAGTAATGAGTTCCGAGTGATTGTTGTACATCACACTCCAAGATTCAAACATTTGATGTACCTGGAGCGGTGGAATATTGCCTTAGATGGCAGGGAAGCTGATATGGTAACATTTGTGTGATTATCTTTTAAAAATCAGTCACAGAAACTTTGTTATGTTTCGTTACTTAGCAAATGTACTTTCAGGCCGAGGTCGAGCTTATTGTGTCTGACTATTCCCTAAATGTGAATTTTGGAGAAGTTGGTGACTTAATCAATTTTCCTCCAGCCATGTTGGGAAACACTCAAGAGGCAAAATTCATGATCCACAACAACAGTCCCTTTTGGGTCCAGTAAGTACCTAGTCACATTATTTCATACCTTAGTATCATTTTAATAGCAATAGTAGTTCATTTGCCTAATATATACCATTAATAATTATGAAACCATATGGTAAGTGCACAAATGCATGTAATAAAGTTCAATACATGCAAGTTACAATTCACACAAATATTCATTAGCAATATAAAAGTACTTCAGTCATACTCTTTGTAGTCATACTTTAATGCCAAGTGGATATTCGATTCTACCAGTAGTACTTCTATGTAAGAGTGGAGGTTCATCCTTCTACATTATTTTGTGCTCATCTGTCTTTCACCAGTTATTCCTGAAGAGCTAAGCACATGGTTTCTGTAAGTGACTGGATTCTCTAACCTGTTGTTCCCTGCATCATGCCATTAGCATGGCTGTGTACACAGCAGTTTATCTTATGTAATCTTTAGTCTTTTAAATAGGAAAATCAGTACGTGCTTGTATGACAGGAATACTTATGTGTCACATGCATTTAAATAAAAATATGAATAGAAGAAACAAGAATCATCTTCCATTCCATTCCATTGTGATATTTAATTATAAATAGGAGTAATGTAAATAATCTTACATTACACAGCAACTAATTGGGAACCCACTCCATTTCAGGTTATCATGCAATGCAAGTGAGATCCCTTCAACACTGAATGTAGGACCAGCAACATTTTTAATTGGACCTCATGATAAGATTAGCCAAAGATGGCAGTACCAACCCACTGTCCAGGGCTTGAACACAGAGCTCATCACATATTGTGCCAAGGAAGTCAGAAGCCCAGATATGAAGGAACTCATGGAGAAAGTGCTGGAATACACATTGGAGAAAAGCACTGATGACCAAGGGAATGAGGGCCAAGAGAAAGAATTCAAAATATGCATTCAAATTCTCGGCAGGAACACATTTCCTCTGGTAAGACTCCTGTGCCAGCACTTAGTGTTCACTCTTAGTCATCATTTCTTTTAAGAAAATGGTTACCAAGCAAATAATGGTGAATATAAAGGAAAACCATCAATGCTTGACTACATGAAACATATGAGGCAAACCCTAGTGGAAAGAGTTGACTTCCAGCTTGGAATGGAAGACAAATACTGAGTTATGTATGTATAAATACTTGACCTGTTCATGCTGGATCTTATAGGAGGCATATGCTCTCCTTAAATCTTGGGACCCTGGAAAGCAGGCCCTTTCCTCAGCTGTTGGCCTAGACCCTCTAAGGAATAAAATGCCTCATTTGAAGCAGGAGTCCATGGTCAACAGAATGAAATTGCAGTATTTGTTTAAACAAATATTTGAACTGTACAATGGACTCCATGTGTTTTTCTTAGCATTTTAAATTTTTATTGGAATTCTACTGTTTATACTGATGGTATTTTGAATTTTCATCTGCTAAAATTACAAAAACATATTTTTTAACTCTCTTTTTCAGCCAGCAGTGCATATGAGATGTAATATTAATGTCTGCCGAGTTCAGTACTAGAATTCTGTTTGTAGTGACACTAGAATTTCATTTGAAATTTGCTCGTACTTAGTAAGAAAAGATAAATTTATGTAAAACTTTACATTTTAATGTATGCAATAAATATTTGTGTAGAAAAATCTCTGCCAATAGAAGTAGTAGATGACAAAAAGAAGATAGCTAATGGGATGAAGGGTTAAACTTAGTTGCTGAGGAAACTGAGTTGCTGAGTCGACTCTTGCTTAGCCGGGTCTGGAGAGGCAACTGCTTACCTCGGTACGTATAATATTCCAGTGGGGTCACTTTTCTTGATCCGCATCACATTTGGTAGGCATCCATTCTTTTGGGTAGGAAAATCCATGTTGCATATGGTTGGCATTCGTTCCTTTAGCATAGAAAGTCCTCATTGTCTATGAGTGGAATTTGTTGCAACATGGAGAAAAATCCACTCTTGCCAGGTATAACCTTTACCACCAATGTTTGAATTCATCACATTTCCTTCACCATTTTTGAAACAAGGTATTTGTGGCATTCAAAATTTCGGTGAGGGGATAAATTACTTACCCTCATATGAAAGTAATATCAGAGAATACATGGATTTTACACATGTATACTCGGGTAAAAATGTTCAGTCTGTAGCTTCTCTGAATCTGATCTGTAACTGGTCTGAAAGATTTATATCTGAATTGGAAGTGGTCCTAGACTGGACAGAACTGGTCTGGATGTTAATAATATCTCAAGATGTTTCCAATCCATACCAGTGACAAACCACTTCCAGATCAGATAATAGTCTTTTAAAGAAGCAGTCCCAGAACATTTTCAGAGCAGTTACAGACCAAATATTTTTACCTGAGGAAGCTCTCTTGAAATCTCCTGGGCCCTAGATGTGAGGAATAGCCCGGAATGGAAGGGAGGATGAGCTTGGGAATGGAAACCTCTCTCTTATGTTGGACTTTTAGGGAGGGAGGGAAAGGTGAGCTGGGTGACAATAATTTCATGAGCAACCACTCTGGCGTGCTGGCAGTGGTGTTGTCAGAGTCTACATTCATCTTCATCACCATTCATCTGTGCTGGCAGCTTCATCTTAGAGCTATGAAAAATGCCTGGATTACATGATAGTTGAAGTTTATGGTATTAATTTCTCCAAAATTCTTCTTTCATCATTTTTGGACCTCCAAATGTGGAATCCCTGATTGATATTGAATATCTCTCGTGACATTTAGTCCAAATTTTAAAAAAACTGTAATAGTTGGTGACTTTAATGCTGATAGGCTACGGGATAGCTACTCTTCTTCAAGAATTTTATTTACAGCTATTATCTTTATCTCGCCTCTGCCAAACCAATCCATCATGCTGAAAACAGTCATACTCTTCTAGATCTCTGTATTATTGCTTCTTCAGAGGAAACCTGATCCCTACTTGAGTGTCTTGTGGAGGGCACTTCAAGAGGTTGAGTACTCCGTCTGTCGGATGGGATGTTAAACTGTGGTCCCCATGGCACCTTTCACTAGCCTTTACCTTAATGAGTTTTTCCTTAGTCGTAAGCTGTCAAAGTATCATGTTCTTTTATCTAGAAAGCATTTCTAGATTTTTTTTGTTTTGATTTACGCATGTCTTTCGTTCCTTTTTTCGCGCCTCTTGAGCTCATGTCAGAGCACATGGATTGTCAGTACCAGTCAGTACGGTGGAGGTTGTGATGTCGTGAAGTGCTTTTTCATCCAATAAAAGTGGAGTCAATCACGAATTGTGGAGTTTAATCTTTCACCCTTAACCTGATTTTTAATAGGTTATGGGCCCAGACATTCGCGAACGTGGAGTGATCGTATATTATTCGTGAGTTTTTTCGTGAGTGCGGTTTTTGAATGAGACCTCATGGCGGATGGAATGGAGAGACTAACCTCTAAAAACTGGGTGCAATGGAGTACCAGGATGAAGGCGTTTCTCACTAAAAGAAAATTGTGGGAATGCATTGAACCGGGTTATGACAATCTCGATTGGGAACAGCTTTCGATAAAACAGAGGAATAGAAACAACGATGTGCTGGCATATTTAATCCAATATGTTAGTGACTGCTATCTTAACGATGTCAGTAAATGCACGAGTGCGAAGGCTGCTTGGGAGAGATTTAGAAATATCTATTGCAAGAAGAGTCCAGTTCAGTTCATCAATACCTTAGAACAACTGTGCACTCTGTCTAAATCACCGACTGAGTCAATGATGGACTACATTGCCAAGGTGGAGAATTTGTGTGACCTGATCAGTCAAAAAGGTACTCGGCTGGATGATAGTTTTGTGGCTGGTTTTTTGCTGAGAGGCTTAAGGGAGGAACGGTACAAGTCTATCATTCATGTCATGGAGCTAAATCAAGAGAATATGAACACTGAGAACGTGAAGAATAAATTGCTGATTGAGGAGCAGAGACATCAGAGAGAAAATGTCGAGAGAACAAGACGTGAAGAGGATTTGAGGGGGTTACTTTCAAGGAATACGGTGAGGAAAGTTGGAGACCAAACCGGTGTTTCTTGTCTTTTGTGCAATCGACTTGGTCATAAAGTCCGGGACTGTCCTAAGACTGTGGAGGCAAAAGCAAGAGGGACAGTAATATGCTACTCGTGTGGAGAGGAAGGCCATACTAGCGTTGTGTGTCCGAAGGGGAAGAGGTCCAGTTTCCAAAGAGGACGGAGTGGGTCCAAGCTCGAAGGGCAAGTGCAGAGACATTTCAGGAGCAAGGAAGCGAAAGTGGAGAGAGAAGACAATGTTGAGCAAGATCTAGAAGCAGTAGAGACTGTGAAAAATCTTGGTTGTGGTATGGTGAGAGTTAAATATAGAGCCTGTGTGGGGAAATCTAAGGAGGGGGTTTTGAACAATATTGAGAAATATGAATGTAGCGACCCTAACCGTTGGTTTTTGGACAGCGGGTGTAATGCTCATATGACCCCTCATCGTGATCTGCTGGACAATTTTTGTAATTACGTAGGGGGGAGTGTGAAGGTAGCTAAGAAGGAGGAACCATGTGCAGTAAAGGGCTATGGGACTGTTACAATGAAAGTTTCTGACGAGTGTGGTGGATGGACGCTTGGATTGAAACACATTTTGTGGGTACCTGACGTGAGTGATAACCTCCTGTCAGTGAGACAACTTGAGAAATCAGGCTTTAGTTTCAACATTGATAATGGGCTATTTAAGAGATATGATAAATTGGATGGCGATAAGGAAGTGTTGTGTGCCCGAATTGTGGAGGATGACATGTATGCCTTGGACTGTGACTGGTACGAGATGAGCAAAGCTGAGTGCAGTGATCTTAGTTCTTCATCTCACCTACCACCAGCAATCAACCCATGTACAGAAGAGGTGACAGTCCTCAAGGCGGTGACCCGAGACACCTGGCATCAACGCTTTGGGCATGCAAGCAACATCCCCGGCTGTGAGTTCATCCCTAGAGGAGATGTTGTGGACTGTGATGTATGCCATCAGGGTAAGGCAAAAAGACTTCCATACCCAGACAGAGAGGAGAAGTCATCAGGGTTACTTGAATTAGTTTATTCTGATGTGTGTTATGTTAAGCCTGAGAGTAAAGGCGGTGGGAATTATTTTTGTACTCTTACTGATGATTGTTCAAGGTATAGTGAAGTTTGTATTTTGAAAAGGAAAAGTGATGTGTATGACAGTTTTCTAGAGTATAAAAATAGAGTTGAAAAGTTGTTGGGTCAAAAGATTAAGTCCTTTCAGTCAGATAATGGGACAGAGTACAAAAATGAGAAATTTAAATCTTTGATCAAGGAGGAAGGGATACTTCATAGGTTTTCTATGGCAGGTGCACATCAACAGATGGGAGTAGCAGAAAGACTCAATCAACAGTTATTAACTCTTGCTAGATGTATGCTTATTCAAGCTGGCATGTCTGCCAATTTTTGGGGGGAAGCCATAGACACTGCTTGTTTCATTAAAAACAGGTGTGTATCTTCAGCTTTAAATGGCAAGACACCTTATGAGCTGTGGTTTAAGAAGGGATTGAGTGAAAAAGAGATACAGAGGATGAGAGTGTTTGGCTGTGAAGCATGGGTGTTCAAGGAAACCGAGAAAGGTAGAAAGATGGAGCCTAGGGCTGATAGATGTGTCATGCTTGGTTATCCCAGAGATAAGAGAGGCTATCGGTTGTGGAACACGACTGATAACTGTGTGGTGTACTCCAGAGATGTAAAATTTGAGGAGAAAGTTTTTCCAATGAAGGATAAGATGAAAGTTAATTCAGATGTTAGTGTCTTAGAGTCACCTTTTGCAATAAATGTGTCAGATGTTGAGAGTAGTGACAATTATGATTCTGAGACAACTAGTAATGATTCTGATAACGAATATAATGACATTGATGGTGGGAATGTGCATTATGACAGTAGTATTAATGTGGTGCCTTTAGATGAAAGTTTGACTGAGGTTCAGAGTCAAGGGGGAGCAGGTATCTTATGCGATGTTTCTGATGATGAAGTAATTGCATCACCTGTATTGCGCAGATCTGAAAGGATCAGAAAGCTTAAAGAAGTCTGTCCTTGTTGTCACACAGCTGTTTATAGTAGTAGTTGTGAGACATGTGAACCAAAGACTGTAGAGGAGGCATTAAAGAGTATGCACAGAAACGAATGGATTAAAGCAATGGAAGAGGAAATGTCTTCCTTAAAGGGAAATAAAACATGGGATCTAGTTAAGAAACCTGAAAAATGTAAATTAATTGGCACCAAATGGGTCTTTAAAGTTAAAAGGGATCAAGATGGAGATATTGTCAAATTTAAAGCCCGCCTTGTGGCTCAGGGTTTTAATCAAGTTAAGGGAATGGATTACAGTGAATCATTTAGTCCAGTTGTGAAGCGAAAAGTCATTCGTCTCATGATGGCTCTAGCCATTAATAATGATTGGAGCTGTCATCACTTAGATGTCAAATCAGCCTACCTTAACAGTGAAATTAAAGAAGACTTGTATATTAAGCAACCTGAAGGGTTTGTTAGTGAAAAGTATCCTAAGCATGTATGTAAACTTAACAAAAGCATGTATGGGCTAAAGCAAGCGGGGAGAGATTGGAATGATCATTTACACAAAATATTGTCTGGTTTGAGAATGTGTAGATCTATAAGTGATCAGTGCCTTTATGTTAACCCAAATAAGAAGTTGTTTGTTACTATATATGTAGATGATTTGGGAATCTGGGGTCCATCAGATTTAGTGGAATCATTTATCAAGAACCTGTCGACAAAATTGAATATAAGGGACTTAGTTTTTCCATCCAATTTCTTGTCTGTAAAATTTGTTAAAGACTGTCAAGGAAATGTCAAAATGAATCAAACAGGTTATATTGAATTTGTGTTGTCAGAGTATGCCATGTCTGATTGCAAGGGACTGAGAACCCCTTTGTCTGTCCCGACCAAAGACTCAATTGAACCAAAGGTATGTGATACTCAAACTTGTGATGTTACGTGCTATAGAAGTGCTGTGGGTAGCTTACGCTATATTGCTAACATTACTCGTCCTGATATTATGTTTTCTGTATGTAAACTCAGCCAGAAAAATGGGAGACCTACCCTAGCTGACTGGAAAGAGGTGAAGCATCTCTTGAGATATTTAAAACAGACCAAGGACTTGTCTTTATGCTATTCAAATGGTGATAAATCAGTTGAAGTGTATGTGGATGCAAGTTGGGCTAAGAATAAGAGTGATGGAAAGTCTGTTACCGGTTATGTTATTACTATGGCAGGAGCTGCTGTCATATGGAAAAGTGTAACTCAAAAGAGACTCTCTTTGCACAATAATGAATCTGAAGTTTTAGCAATGGTAGATGTATTGAGTGAAATCAAATGGTTGAATGTTTTTCTTTTAGATATTAACCAAACCAAGTGTATTTCTAAGCCGTGTGTGATATTTGCCGACAATCAAGGTGCTATCGAAATCTCAAAGGGAGAAAGTGTGTCTGATAGGACTAGACATTGTGCTGTTGAATCCTATGTCCTTCAGGAATCTGTAAGAAACCAACTTGTCGAGTTCAGGTATATCACCTCAAACAATAATGTTGCTGACTTATTAACAAAGTCTCTGTCGGCCGATAGCACGCAAAGGTTTTGTAATATGTTAGGGTTATCGTAAATGTATCAATTAATTAATTGTTTTATTTGTCTAGTTGTGGTTGATTTACTGGTTAAGATTTTGTTGATAACACAAAAGTTTTTGTAATGTGTTGACTCAAGTGCCAAAGGAGTATAATTTAGTTTGTTTTTTGAAAAAAAAATCTTGAAATGAGGGGGAGTGTCAAAGTATCATGTTCTTTTATCTAGAAAGCATTTCTAGATTTTTTTTTGTTTTGATTTACGCATGTCTTTTGTTCCTTTTTTCGCGCCTCTTGAGCTCATGTCAGAGCACATGGATTGTCAGTACCAGTCAAAACGGTGGAGGTTGTGATGTCGTGAAGTGCTTTTTTATCCTATAAAAGTAGAGTCAATCACGAATTGTGGAGTTTAATCTTTCACCCTTAACCTGATTTTTAATATAAGCCTTGCTGGCCGGGGCTTTTTAAATGACCAGTGTTTTTTAAATGTCTATCAATGTGCCAGACGAACACGCTTGGCAATCTAGGGACACAATTTTTGTGCCGGAGAGACACACTTGGAAGATAAAGGTTAAAAGCAGGCAAATGCCGATGCCGGGTTTCCATCCGCCCTTCCTCCCTTACCTATCTCCTATGGCACAAATGACCTTAGCCGTCAGTGGCCTCCCCAAATATCCAATCCAATCAATCATTGCCTCTCCTGACAAAATCTCATCATTTTTGTTAGTATTTTGGAAAAATTTCTCCACTCAGTCGGCATTACTAAAAGTCACGGACGACATATGTCATGCAATTGACCAACATATGACCACCATACTTGTCCCATTTGACTTAACAAATGCTTTAGGTCTAGTAAATGATGCCCCATGTCTCCAAAATATGAAAGATCTTAACTTTTCCTTCTTAACAAGCAGTCACGGACGCTATTGGTAATATATCGTATTGGGTTAATGTTCACAGTGGAGTTCCTCAGGGCTCAGTGCTTGGCCCTCATTTATTTTCTCTCAATGTCCTTGACCTTTCAAACTGTATTGTATGAATGCCTTGATTTCTGTTGTACGTCTTCCATCTCATGTGATGTTGGGTACTTCCAAGATGGGTGAAGGAATCTACTTGCTGTAATTTCTCTCTTCTCAGGCTGAAATCATTGTGCAGATTCTCTCATCTGCATGCTACGATTTTGTTTTTGTCTTATTTATTTTCATGTGTTATTCTTGAAGTACTTGGTTCATTACATTTTGTCATCTTTGAAGAGCTATGACTGCGATATCATGTGATATGACTGGGAAGCAGGGCACGTTTATTTCTTCTCCATTTATCTTTATCCTGCTCAGTCCAATTTCTTGTGTATTTCTTATGGCCTCCTCCAAGTACATGCTAAACATTGCTGGTGAGAGGTTGCATCCATGTCTTACTCCTTTGTTAATTTTTGCTTCTATCTGACTTCCATCTCTCATTCGCATATTGTGACAAATTGCTTCCTATATATTTGGTGGATTATTATTCTGTCATCACAATCCATTCCAAGTTTTTCCAGCCGTGTGAACATATTGCTCCACTCCACGTAGTCAAAGGCTTTCTCTAGGGTCACAAATGCGACATATAATGCCTTGTTCATTACATACTTGTATTATTTTCTCTACCATTGCTCTCAGGCAAAGTATGGCCTTCCTGGTAGCCCTGTTCTTCCTAAATTTGTGTATTTTGATGCATGTGACTCTATACTTGGAAAGGTTCAGTGCTGCTCACATATTTCAGTCCTTGTCTCCTACGGTATTGTTGTCATTGCACTCCTTTGAAAGTCCTCTCGAAGTGTTCTGACTTGGTAGCTATTTTTGATCATCTCATACAGGTTGGATTTCCTTGGCTTTCTGTGTGTGAAAGTGTTTTGATCATTTCTCAGTTTATGTTGTCTGCTCCAGGTGGTTTGTTTTTCTTGAGGTCCTCTACTGCTCTATTGACTCATATGATGTTCATATTTGAATGACAAATCATTGTGGCCAAATCATATTAGAACTCTTACCATTTTGAGCGGCAATGAGGGGCCAAAAATAGGGGGCTCATATAGACCTAACATAATATGTATGTCATTTTGATTACTGAAGTAATATTAGAGAGGAATATATCAAACACCGTATTGCTATTATAGATATAAGGGTTTGAAATGCCATCCCCAACAGTAAAACCAGACAAAAGTTACTGAACAATCTTCGAAAGTATGGTTTATAATACTGGCCCAGATTGTGACATATTTGTGATAACTTTTCCAAAAAAACATGCAATGTATTTTGATAATGCAATGAAAAAGTTTCCTCATTTAAATTGCTTTTTGATGGGCCCTTCTGGTCCCAAAATCATCTTCTACCATTCTGAATAAAAATTCATAGCCATACTTTTGCATGGACTTAAGTTTTTCCTTGCATATGCCCAAAAAATGAGGCTAATTTTTTTTTGTTCATGTGTTTTATGTGCTGGAAAATAAATGAAAAGTGCAACTAACAGAGAAACACTGTGATAATGTCAGAAAAATTAACAAAAGAGGAAGAATGTTGGTGAAAAATGTTCTAAACTTGTCTAAAAATGAAAATACATGCACCTTCATAAAGAAGCATGCTCTCACTTATACAATATCTAATCCTGTTCATTCTACTAAAGAAGCTCTGACTACAGTTACACAGTGAAATAGCTAAGAAGAAGGAAAAAGCAAAATAAGTGAGCTTAGCAGCGAATGGAATTGATTTTCATTAAGTTCTGAGGGAGAATAGTCACTTTCAACAAAACCCTATGCAGCATCCATTTGCAGAAATAGACTTCTCCAAATCAACACCAAGTCTTCATTATGTGCATTTCATGCAGAACACTTCCATCTGTGCTTTATTTAAAGTGTTTCTGTGGAATCAGGCATGCTACCAGGTCAATCCTCATTTAAAAAATATGTCATTCAGACATCCTTATTGAAATTGTACCTTGGTCTGTTATTGGTGCAGTTTGGCCATTTTCCTGGATTTACCCATTAGTATTAGTAAGGAAGTGAGAAGATACTAATAATAGTTAGCATGGAAATGCAAAAATAGATATTAGAAAAAGGAAAAAGTATCTTAGTATGATTTGCAACCATAAGCAGTCAATTTGTGGTAAATTCTATTTCTTTGAATTCCTCTGTAGCATTTTCAAGAATCATTCAATTTGAGGCAACTCTTGGCAATGGTTTGCACATTTTCTGTCTATACATATACCAATTTAGAGAGGATCTTCATCTCCCCTGCTAATTAAAATGAAGAGCACTAGATGTTTTACTGTCTACTATTTTTAATACATAAAACTTTACAACACGTATTTCATTGACGAGCTAACAAGCATTTTAGAGGACTGTACAAATCAAAATTATTTTTGTATTCAATGGAATATTTTATCGGCGTGAAGAGAGTCTAGACATGGGGTCACCATTATGTCCATTAGAGCGGAAATATTTATGGACCATCTCGAACAAAAACTTTTCAACTCAGATTTTAACTGATGTGTTTTACTGGTTCAGATATGTGGATGATATTTTATGCTGTTGGACAGGTACATAGCGGCAAGCCACTAAGTTTTGAAATTTTTTCAACTTATTACACCCACACATTATTTTTAGTATGAAGACAGAGTCAGAAGAACATTTAAATTTTTTTAGACCTCTGGATCTCCATTTCCGAAAACAAACATTCCCTTGCTATATACCGAAAGCCCACGTATACAGACCCTGTCATTCCTTCTGACTCCTTCCAACCAATGTCCCACTTAATGGCGGTATTTGATCCATCGAGCCCTATGTATTCCTTTTTCAAAACAAAACTTCAACAAGGAAGTGAACATCATCAAACAAATTGTGACAAATAATGGCTTTGATACCTACTTAGTTGACAACATCAGCGGAAATGGGTGATGCTCCCTTTCTCAGGAAAAGGGGCCTACCATGTGGCAAATACTTTTCTCCAGAGCAAATATAGAGTTAGCTTATATATGCTGTTAACCTTGGTCACATTCTTAACAATGCCAAAGACTCATTGGACCCTATGAACTAGCCTGGGGTTTACAAAATAAAGTGTGACTCATGTGAGGCAGTATAGGTGGGTCAAACAGGAAGGAATTTTAGAACTCATATGAGTGAACACATAAAATGCCTGGCCAAAGGAGACACTAGATCCCATTTGGCAAAACATCTGATGGAAAAATCCCACCACCCGGAATTGCGAGTGAGCATTTTTAGGTTTCAAAGCAAAGGACGTTGCTTGGATGCCTATGAACAATGGGAAATCATATAGAGGAAAGAATTAAGGTCAAACTATTAAATTATATTGATTTTCTATACCACTTCCCCATCCCCTTTTTCTTCTTACCTTTTTGACCAGAACCCAAACCGTGAAACCCTCACCCTCCCTCCTAACCATCCCTCACCCAACTCACCACTGCTACTGAACATTCCTTTCCCCACCCACTTGACGAGAGGCATTGGGATGACCTAACCAACCCACTGCTATTCACCCATTTCCTTCTCTTTCTCTCCCCCCCATTCGGCCTCAGTACCGGTGATCCCAACCATCAAAACCTCTTTCCTCTTCCTTCCCTTCTCCCCACTCCTTCCCACTAAGAATCATGTATTGCATAACTGGCCTTTTCAAATTTGACAAAAAATAACCCATGGCATAACTGGAATTTTCACACTGTACCTAATGATGGCCAATAAAGGGCCGAAACACGTGTTGTAAAGTTTAACGTATTAAAAATAGTGGACAGTACAACATCTAGTGCTCTTCATTTTAATAATGCAGTTTGATGATATCTCGCCCGAAACTCTTGACTTCTTGTGCTAATGTTCTCAGGATTGACAAATAATCAGTATATGCAAGCTCAAGCAGAGTGTCAAGCACCATTTTGGCTGAAATTTGCAAACAACAGATGGTCTACTCTATTTAGTGTTTTTCCATTGTATACATCCACTACCTGTGTACCTTGGGAGTAATGTTCCACCTAATAATTCACCAGATAGCAACTTCAGAGTTACTCCCCTTACCGAAAGTAACTGTTTTTTTTTCAGATGCAGCCACCTGATCTGCTCATAACGGGCTTCATAATGACCCGACCAGCTGCTGGTGCATTTGTTTTGATCAATGCAGTGGATGCTCCAGTCCCATTTTATCTCTATCTACAGAGGGAGCCTTTTCTTTATACACCAATAGACTTTAAAATTGATCAGAGCCTTCTTGTTGAAGACTCAGAGTATGATATATCTCCACGACAAGGAATACTGGAACCATATCAGGCCAAAAAGTTCCAGATCATTATAATGAATCGGGAGATGAGTCATCACAGGTATAGTGTAATCATGGAGATCACTAAAGCACTGAACCAAGGCAAAGACATTGTTGGTGGAGCATGCAGTCTCTCACCCAAGAAACTAGGAACCATCACCTGTCAGGGAGAATGGCCTCAAGTGAATATCTCAGATGTCAAGGCTTCTATCTATGATGACTTCATCAACCCTTTCCTTCTCTGGAAATGCTTGAATATAGACCAGTAAGTTTGGCCAGTCGGTACTTGAAATATCACCATAAGTATAAAACAATTGGGAAACAACTAATTTATTGCTCCATTTTCTTTACAGACTCAATGAAGCTATCAAGTTCCGTTTACCTCCAAGCATGAAAACTGTTAATATGGTATTTCCAGAGAGGCCACTGCATTCAAGGCCCATTGTGTACAAAATGAAGCTGCAGAATTTATCTTCCATACCAATCTCTTGGGAAGTACATATCCAACATGGTGTGCTGGAGATGCCACCATTGCAGAGCACTCATTCTGGGAACAAAGGTGAGGCAATTTTATGTAACAATAAAACAAAAGGTAATTGTATAAAACACACATTTATCCATGAAAAAAATATTTTATTTTAAATCAACACATTGTACAGACTTTGATCGACAGGGAATGTGGAGGATGGGTCTTTAGTAGTGCATCGGTGATTATTAGTTCTAATGTTGAGGAGCTTTATATGAGGATATGAGCAGCATCATAGCATGATGACGACTTAATTTTTGAAGGTAAAATATAGTTTTGCACTGTCTTAATTTGGATGCTCTTGTTGCTATTATAGCGTTGATTTCCGCTTTCTACAATATTTAACATTAAGCAAAGGTATAAGTTGCCTGAAATAAAATTTTCAAATAACTGGTGACCATTGCACTACCTGTCGGTCAGGGAAATTTGTAAGTCCATCAGTCAGAGAAGTCAGGAAGTGTAAACCTTGGATATCAGGAGCCTAGGGTTACCCTTCTCCTCTCCTATCAAATGTGACTAATCCTCCATTTGAAATGTAACATGCTTGATGAAACTTGTCTGCTGCCAGCTTTAAAAAATCAGGTAAACTTATTCTTACCCAGTGACCTTTTTAGGAAGCTCAGACCATGGTCCAGTGGCCCGAATGTGCCATGCATGTTCACTGGATTTCATCACGATATCACGTTCCATAGAGTAGGGTGAGTAGCAACACTATGTCTGGTGTAGAGGCCCTGACAAGTGATACACTTGATGGGGAAAGTACTGTTTTTATCAAGTTACTTTAATTAAGTACTATATAGTAAATTATAGTATCAAAACATGATGGGGCACTTGGGATAGAGAAAAATTAAATGCAGTGACTATGAACTTGTTAAACATGACATAGTACAAGTCGAATTGACCTGTCATGTGGCATTAGTAGTGTTAAAAAGACGTTACGTTTCGAACCTAGCATTGGAATACCAGCCCCATCTATCACAACAAAAAAGGGAATGCTGTTGAGGGTGTGCATGGGTAGTTTATGAAACCTAATGAAGGTTTTTTATAATGTTTGATGTGTTTCTTAGTGAGCAATGGCAGTATTCCCATGGAATCGAGAATATTTTAAATTCTCGTGAACACATGCGGGCGTGACTCATCACAAGAGCTTTTAGTTGGCAACTTGGCAAGAGGGTTAGGAGTGTAATTTAAGTGAGAGGTTTTATCTTAATGGCATGGTGAATATTTTTCAAGAGAGACAGTCTTAATATGTTTGTTGAAATTGATAGCATTTTAGTATGTCCTAAGGTAATGTGAGTCTTTAAATGATCAATGCTCCGACACAAAGTGAGGAGGTTAATTATGGAAATGTTGGATGGAACATTGTATTTTTTATATCCGTCAGCTGTACATAAATGTTTGTGCACATTGAATTGCTCTCTATTTGTTCACTTATAAAATGATGAGTTACTAAGAAACATCTCATGCTCTGTTTTCAGGAGAAGACATCACACTTAATGATGGACTTGAAAACCTTAAGGCACTTGTTAATCAGCAGCAAAATATTGCAAAGGATGCAGATGACAAGGCAAATTTGAATATCATCCAATGCTGTCCAGAACCAATAGCTAGCCATTGGGACACAGCTGGTCATAGAGTTCCTGCTCTAACACAAGAGTGCCCTCTGCAGTCTATCATACACTTTGAGCCTGAAAAAGGATTTATCATGGTTAGTATAATTTCATACTCTCTCTTTGAAGCAGGCTCTCTTTCCATGAGTGTTCCACTTCCAATGAGTTAAAAGTTTCAATAGCTAAGAGAACTTGGATAAGTGAAAGCTTATAAATGCTCAGTATAGAATATGAAGAATAAGATGGGTGCACACAACAATCAGCAAAGTTAATGAGATGAAGGAGCAGTTTAAGCTCCTTGCATTTACTGCCTTTAGGTACATGTTTTCAGCAGAAGAATCATGCTAACATAATTCTATTAAGTGCTGGGGGCCAATCAAAATGGAAAAAAATATGCACTTTATACTTGCAAGGCCAGCCAGGCAGATGCTACTGCGATCAGTCTATTTTAATGCGTGGATTCCAGAGGTATTATTGGATGCCAGCCTCATATATGTCTCTTCATTTTTTGGTGAACCAAAGCCATAGTTCATTCAAAACACAGATCCTGATATTTGAGTTCATTGAGAAGTTGAAGCTGGAATATTAGCATATTTAAAATCAATTTCAAATCTGTGGTGAGCATCATCTGTGGAGGAATGAATTATTCATAGGTAAAAAAATCTTGTGGGCAAAAAAACTCAATGGAATGATTTATTTATGAATGGATTAGTTTCCAACGGTTACAAATATTTCCAATGGATACATAGGTCAAAGAGGCAAAAATAAATAATATCATCATAGCATTTCATGTGTTTCAACTAGGGATGGACCGATACCGGAAATTGCCGATACCGATCCTGATACTGATTCTCCTCCTCCCCAGTACCATTACCGATACTCTTGCTTCTTCATTCTAGGTATAATACAAACTCAATATTCCTCCACAAACATTTTAAGCTGGCTCAATCAACTTAGAAACCAGATTACTGAATCAACCATTATTACCCCGGCAAAACACTAAATTCACTGGAGAAATTTGGTGAAGAAAGGTGATCGAAAGAAACGCACTCTGTCATGCATTGAGCTGATGGCATTTGGTACCAGAGCACTGTAGTGGTAGAATTTGACATTTCGTTTAATTGGCCGAATTGGCAGTAAAAATCTGAAATTGAAAAAATCTGAAAAACACTGACGATACTGATCCCACATAGCACAAAATATCTACTAGATATCTACAGCATTTCTTCAATGTCTTGGATATTTTAAATATCTACTAGATGTCTAGAATATGTCTATTTTGAGCGACGACTCTTATTATATGTCTAGTGCAATTAGCCAAAAAACACCGGAATCTAAAAAAATGTAACTGCTATGCTTTTTGGTGGATGGATAGATAAAGTCATTGTACACATGTGCACCAAAAAAGCAAGGGAAGTTCTTCTGGCAAATGTTTATAAAAGCGATTTAAAGTTAACAAAAGTAGTTTTTTTAAATGATACAATGAAAAATACGAAGTTAAGGCAATAACTTTTCCAACAAAAGTTGTAGAAGATAAAAGATTCTATGAATTGGTAGTAACTCGATCAAAATCCAACCATTAGTTAACCCAGAAGGTCGATTTAAACAAAGAAATCGCTCATTTTTCATTATTTAAGTATTCAGCAGGTTTAAACCTCAGTATCTTGAAACAATAAAAAATGATAGACCTACGTAATAGCAATGAGATCCCAAAATTCTGGATATCAAAGTTGAATAGTTTGAACAAAATAATGGGTTAAAGGATAAATGTTTAAGCACCTCTATCGATGGCCATAGGGCAGCTGCTTTGTTTTAATAGATATTAAAATGAAGATAAAGGTTTAAAATTATAGATTCATTTTTAAAAGTTTCTTAATTTTTAAAATAACCGGAGATATTTAAATTGTTTATTAGTATGTATTTTTGATAATTTTGCAACTCTGTATAAACTACATGTTGCTACTAGCAACTATTACTTCTACTGTTATATATGTTCGTTCATGAACTTGTACATGAACACGTACGGGTTAATGTATCGTGTAACCAGGCCTTAAGTCATTTATCCTGAATTTTCCCAGTGGGTCCAATTTGAATATGAATGTTTAGAAAATATCTTCTCAAGATATCTTGTAGATATAGGAAAAGCGGACATTCAGATATCTACAATATGTCTAGAAGATGTCTACAAGTTATTACAAGATGTTTTCTAGATATTAGCAAAAGACATATTAGATATTTTATAGATATTTTGTAAATATTTTGTGCTATGTGGGATGCTACGGATAACATAAGTATCGGCCGATACTTAATATTGTTATCGGTATTGGTCCATCCCTAGTTTTAACCTACCTGTAGTTCTGAGGAATGGCCAAAGAGGTAATACATTTCAAGGTGAGTTCAAGACACTCCAATACATTTCATCCCCAGTTTAAGAGACTTTCCACACAGTTTCATAAGAGAAGCGTCGTTATTGAACAGTTCATTCCAAGTTGAGAGAAATTTATGTCACCATCAAGTATGCCCTACCAGCACACTAATGTTAGAATATTGGTAGAATAATGTTCAAGCCAAAGTGGTTTGAAACATATTAACATTATGTCCAACCAGCCAAATGTTTCCTTTACCTCTAGTGGATTCTGTTCTGAGATAATTGAAAACTATCATTGTTAAAAATGTGGAAGTAACTTTTAATGCAGGAATCCATAAACCAAATCCAGATTTTGAATTATAAATGTATTTGTTAAAGAAACAACTCAAATTAGGGGCACTCAGCATTCTCCACAACAATTTAGTGTAGTAATTCCTTATTTGTTTACTGAAGTTAGGTGGAATCCACCCAAAATTATCTTCCAACTAGATTTTGTTTCTTTCAAGGAAAACATAGTGCCACATGCAACCCTTCTATACAAATATTACTACTGGTTCAGCTAATAAAGTTATATAATTAATCATGAAAGTTAATATTTGTTACCAGAAATTGAGATTTTAAGGCAATGAAGAAGTATCACAATGGGGGAAACATGCTTTGCACAAGTTGTTAATGGTCTATGAACAATAAAAGCTTTGAACAAGTTTACCTACTGCACCTCAGAAATAGGTTTTTGGTTAGGATCTTCTTAGATCATCATAGCGGATGTTGAAAACAAAACGCAGACAGGAGTTTTGAAGACGCTGCAGCTTAATGCACAGTTCTGAGTTAACATCTGAGAAAATGATTGAACAACAGTCAAAATATGGGAATACCAGCGTTTGAACCAGCTTCTGGCGAAGTGAAATTGGGAGCAGATGTTTGAAGTGCTTCAATTGGTACATAGTCTTATCCACATTGTTAGATATAGCTTTAGTTATTTAAATGAACCCCGAGACTTTTCACTGAAGTCGAGTAATCTATAAGGATATTCTGTACTCTTATTTTGGGAAGGCCACTCATTGAGATGAAGTTCAGATAGGAAGGACTACCAAATATTGTTGACTTAGTCTTGTCAGGATTCAACTTCAGCCGATTAACAGCTAACCATTTACAGATAGATTGGATATCTTTATTGATCAATTCAACAGAATTTTCTATTTCCTTTGGGTGGGATTCGAGATAAATCTGCAAGTCGTCTGCGTAAAGATGGTATTTGCAATGAGATATGGTGCTAGTGAGGTCTTTGATATATATAGTGAACAATAGGGATCCAAGAATTGAGCCTTGCGGGACTCCCCGGGGAACAGGTATAAAACTTGATTCTTTACATTCACCGTATTTAACAGCCTATTGCCGATTGGATAGATAGGAATGAAACCAGAACAGAACGGAGGGAGATAACTGAAGTACAGCCATGCGTTGTAGTAGAATATCATGATCTACGGAATGGAAGGCTTTGCTAAGATCAAATTGAACTAGAATTGTGATTTTTCTTTCGTCTATTGATTGACGAATGTCACCTGTTATTTTAATTAGTGCAGACTGAGTGCTGTGGTTTTTATGAAAGCCCGATTGATATTTGTCAAAAAAGTTCAGCCAAGATAGATGATCTACTGTAGAGTTGTACACAAAGCGCTGAAGGGGTTTTGAGAGAGCACACAACACAGCAATGGGCCTAAAATCAGACATATCTTTAGTCGCTGGAATTTTATTGATAGGACGGATTATTGCAGATTTCCAGAGAGTTGGAAATGTAGAGTAATTTATGGAACAATTATAAATGTCTAGAATAAGAGGCATTACTGCGGGAAGTATGAGTTTAATTATTTTCGCATTGATTCCATCTACACCTGTGGAGTTCGATTTCAATGATTTAACCGAGAGCATGAGAATTTCGGGAGTGTAATGCGGTAAGTACATCCTTTCACTGTCAAACAGGGAGATTAGTGAAGAATCGTAAAACTTAAGGCTATCACCAGTTAAAGTAGAGTCATCGAGTCTTTCATTTTGGTTATCTTCCTTGAAAACAGGAGTGAGAAAGTAACCGTTTAAGTTGTTTGGGGAGAATGTTGTATTATTGTATTAGGTAGGGGTCTTCTAGGTTTTCCAATACCAAGACGCCTTAACTCTTGCCAGGTCGATTTAACGTCCCATTTATCCGAAAAGCATTCATTTTAATACTTCTGTTTTGCATTTCGGATAAGCTGCTGCACCTGATTTCGAATCTCTTTGTATTCCTTATGCAGGTGAGGAAGGAGGGTATGTGGATAACTCCGTCGAAGGCGGTCTCTATGCGACATTAAGTTTTTTAGTGCAGGGGTTAGCCAGGGGGACGGTTGATGTCTTGTCACAATGATTTGGCAAGGGGCATGAGTATTAAGCAACCCCATTACCACAGAATTAAAGATTTCTACTTTCTCATCCGCCACATGAGACCTGAAAAAGTTATCGAGATTAACATTTAACAAGTCAGATTCAAATTTAGCAAGATCAAAAGTCTTAAAGTTACGAAAGTTTACATTCTTAGGAAGATGAACTTCATGTTGGAAGCGATATTTGATGTATATTAAATTGTACTCTGATAAAAATGAGACGGGATTTATTTTTCACAAAGCCTTTCTCTCTCTACTGTTACAGTTAATTCTTTAGTGTTATAATTAGAGTGTGGACTTTCCAACTGGGTGGGTGATCCCTTGCTACCTTACTTAGCATTTATTTGACATGAAACTAATTAATCACTTCCGGAGATGGAGAAACGTCATAATTGAATTTATTTTCTGGCTCAAATACTTTTCTTCAAAATTTTTCCGATGGAGCCACTGCATTACAGCGATGCAATAGGGACGTTGCAGAAACCATGGATACTACTGAAACGTTGCAGTGCAACTTCATGCAACATGCTGCAACATTTCTGCTACATTATTCAACACTATTGTGTTTACTGGGAATCGCTTACTGGTCAATATTTTTTGCCAAGGGGCATCCCCTCTCGTCATGTATGTTTTGTAGGTTTTTTCCCGTCCCATTCATTTATTGCTCTCCCGCACAAGGGGGTGTGGTTCGGCGTTTCATATTGACGTCAACTCAGGAGTTAAAAATTTTCTCCGATGCTACGATATGGTAAGTTTCTTTTGGACGGGAGCATACATCCACCACCAGACAAATATTAGCCAGCGCTCTCTTGTCACACCTGGAATGTCCTTCCCAAGTATTGATTCCTTTAATAACAGCTGACAAACCTTGTCTTTTGATATAGTCCGACATCCCAAATAACCGATTTTCATAATCCTTCTGTCCTTACAACCTCAAAAAGCCGTACGCACATGGCCCATAATCACTCATCTTCTCTTTTTTAAGAGCAAAGAAAAAATAAAACAAAGTATCTGTTCAACCTCGATCCTAGACCCATAATCTGTTGAAATACAGAGTATTTCGAAGTTGATCAACATCAGGAGCATGGGATTAACAGGATTGAAGACTCATGTGGGTTTACACCACATTGGATTTATTCATACCAGAACTGTGGGTACAATACGGAAAACAAAAGAGAAGTGGCATTTGGACAAAAGAATACTATTTTTGGGATTTTCCTCAATAACTAACAACATTTATTACACCACTACTAAAAATATATAATGCAAAATTGGACAAAAACTCTCTGAATGATTAAGAAAGCATTGTTAAATGCATGAAATGAAGAAAGACCCAGATTTACAATTTTTTTTAAGGGTTACAAATAATATACATGCGTGTGTCAAATATCTGTGACCAGTCCTCATATATTTTAGCTAGAGAGCTGCAGAATCTACATGGAGATTTCCACAATTGCTTATAAATGTGGTAGCAAACAGAGAAGCTTAATATTGAGGAAGTTCTGCCTAAATGAACTATTGTTACTCACGAGAAAAAATGTGAACTAATAAATTAAGACTGTTAAACATATATATGTAAATAGGACTCTTAATTAGGAATTTTTTTAATTTTTTTTTGGTTCTTTTACTTTCTTATATCAAGATAAACCAATATTAAATTAATTGTGCATTTTTTGTTTTCAGCCGGGTGGAGCAGAAACCCTCAACGTAGAAGTACAGTATGAGCTAGAGGGAGAATTCACATTCCACTATAATTTGAAATTTGCAATAGAAGACCAGGAATACATAGCTGATTCTAGAGATGGTATTCTTGAGGAAGAAGAAAAAAAGAAGCAGACATTGATAGGTCTTGGTAAATCCTCAGGAGCAATACCGAAAACAAGGAATCCACGTTACAGAAAAACCAGCTTTGAGAGTTCCCTAAATTTGAATCGATCTGCTGAATACCACAACCTAATAGATGGGCATTTAAGCAAAGAATTGCAAAGAAGTCACATGCAACCAGTGCAACCCACCTTGATCAGAGCAAAATCACATTATGATAGTACTTCTGAGGAATCCGAGACATATCAGGTTGCAGGTTCAGCTGAGCAACCCTGCACTTTGGACCAATACTCGACGCGTTTTTGTGAGGTATCTGTAAATAATCATTCCCTAGAGAAAATTAGCCCCGGAGCTAGTGTTATTGAGAGCAGCATCAAATCCTATGGTGGAGGAGTAAGAACATCTCTTAGGAACACTGAGACGACACCTGACACATCTATTGATACTCGATCCATAAAGGCTCTCTATCACCTCTGGTTTCCAGACTTTGATCTTGACTCAACCTCTGACAGTGAGTCATCTCAATTACTGAGCCAAGATCAATGCAGAGAGCCTCATGGCAGAGCCTCAGTGGCCACTTCTCAAGGCATTCCCTCACCAAGGGTTAGTGACAGTCACATTGTGCCAAAACTTCATCTCACTAAAACCTTGAATTCATATAACAGTGATGATGAAAGCCTTGTTGAAGGTGCAGCAGACATGTTAGAATCAGAGCCCAGAATCAGGGAAAGTCGATTTGATGAAACACGAGATCCAGTAAATACCAAAGACTGCCTTTTTAAGCATGAATGGCCACATGCAAAAGAAGTTTATGGCCCAAAGCTCAGAAAAAATCTCTCGTCCATCTTTTCAACCCCAGTGTCAGATGAGGGCGTATCTGTTACAAGTTCTTCCCCTCTCTCCAAACCAGAGGAAAAGAAGTATTCTCCTGTCAGAAACAGCCGGTACACAGAGAGACGGCATTCTGAGCCGGCATTAGGTGTAAAGCACTTGGGAAGTCTACCATCACAGAATATTTGCAGCCTCTCTCTTGGACATGTCAACATTTCCAGTAGTGAGACATATGAGTCTTGCTCCTCATCCTCTGAACCTGTGTCAATACCCCTAACAAGGAAGCCAAAGAAAATGATGATCTCAAATCAAGTACACTCAACAAGGAATGAGATTTGTCAATGGAAAGATAAAATATACTCACTGAGTAAGAGCAAGTTTTCACGACGTCATGCATGGAAAAAATGGATGTTAAAAAGGGAAATGATGGACGGAGTCCCTGAAGATTGCTCTTCACATGTTAATGGCCCTCTGAAAAAGAAGGGAAAAAATCTTTTACAGCCTTGCCATCAGAGATGTACACAGCAGTTTGGTTGGAATGCGATGGGGTCAGAAACTGAGTTGTATGATGTGACAGTCTCCACTCCTTCCTCAGCTTCACATGATGATCTGAGTGAATTTCAACCATCACCCAGAAGAATGGATATGAGAAGAATGCAAGGTGCAGAGAAGGAACAAGTGAATGGTAGTGAATGTGGTAAATTAACAGTAGCAGAGAAAAAGTTAACAGAGAAACATGGGGAAAGATTGCTGAAAGGGAAACATGCAAGAAGCCAACCCAAGAAGAGAAAAAACAAAAAATCAGATAAAATTAAGGGCCAGATATCCAAAAAAAGGAAAAGACTTTCTGCTAAAAAACTAAAAAAGCTGGAGTCATTAAACATTCCAGAAAATAAAATGGAATCTACAGCTCCTATAAAAAGGAAGGGACCTTCAAAGTGTTTAAGTGCTAGGAAAAGGAAAAACCGTCAAAAAAAAAAGCTCTCAAAATCAAGGCCATGTGTCCCCCTTAGAGACTGCAATGAATTACATGGGACTATGTGCATACAAAATGCAAAGGAATCCCACTTCAGTGAGCAAGGTGATTTAAACATTGACACTTTGTGGATGAGCCATTCATTTCACCAAGGAATGAGTTTGAATTCACCGCTCGGGCATATGGAAGGTAAGCAGACTGGCACTAGAATGTTGGAACATCCAAGTGGAGAGAATAATAGTCAAATGATATATGATAGAATTGCATTTAGAGGACCTATGCAACCAGATGAGACCATAGCCAGTAGATTTGACCTGTGCCAGCCAAATGATAGTGGGAAATTCATTAATGCAGAGATCTCACCAAATAATGAGATCAGATCAAATAATCATCAGTTGCGATCAACTTTACCAATTAGTGATATGAAACAATATCATGCTGTACCAGCAGTGTACGAAGGGGAAAACCCTAGTATGCCTAGAATTGATCAGATGATATTTGATAGGATGGTGTTGAGGAGACCTTTGCAACCAGACACACCCATAGCCAGCAGATTTGACCTTTGCCAATGGACAGAATACCAAGAGATGAGTTGCGAAAAGGTCCCCCTTAACAATGAAGTCTATCATCAGTTGAGATCGACTTCAACAGTTAGTGATATGAAAACAAATCTGGCTGTATCGTGCCTTTCCAATGAGAAAGATCCAATTGGAGATGGAAAGGATCAGACAATGTTCGGTAGAATGGTGCTCAGGAGGCGTAAGCAACCAGATGCAGACACAGCGTGTAGGTTAGACCAGTTCCAGCTGAATGAATCCCAACTGATAGATCATACAGCGATCTCCAATAATGAAACACAGGAACTAGGTCTGATTTTAAGCCATCTTGTTGTGGAGAAAGATGATAAAAGCATGCCACATCATCACAAGATGCCATGTAATCGTAATAGCTTGGTGGCTTTTGCTTCCTCTCCTCCTTGTCCCAGCCTTGCGGATGATATTTGGCCGTCAGTTCCAAAGAAGGGACTAGAGAAAAGCAAACTACTGTGCAATTCTCAGCCTGCCATTGCCAGCCAGGTGAAGCTGAGGCTAACTATCCACTCATATGATGAAAGTAAGGAAGAGTCAAGTATACAACCCAATTTCTATGCTGAAAAGGTAGCCTTGTCGGATGCCTCAATAATTGATGGTTGCTCATCTTACCAGGTTTGTTGAACTCTTATAACTCTTAAGACCACAAAACCATTTTCTTCTCTCACATTGTAAACCCATGTAGAAAGAGGAACGTGCACAGTATAAGTCCACAGAACATCTGTTCACACACTATAGGTTATTTTTACTTGCCATCCAAAATTGTAACTTCCAGATCCTGAGATGTGATCCATTTTCACAAAGGTATCTAAAGTATCTTTTCCACAATTTCATAACTTTTTTACTGGAGAAGTGACTCTTAGCAAGAGTTCTCCTTTCTTTCCTTCTGCTGATCTGTAGATGTTTGAGAAAAACAGAGCTAGCCCTCTTTCTCATTGGTACTTCCAATGCTCTTCCTCTACTTTTGATCTCTAGATGGCAGTTATAATGCCAAGAACTTGCCTTAGACTGAGACTATAAGCTTAATGTGGTGTACAACACACTGTTTCCTTCCCCCCTTGGCATGGCTCCCACCAGCTTCCTCCAATTATTTTAGAAGGGTGCCCACATGATGCACAGCCTTTTGCTGCCCACCCCTTTTTAAAAAAATTGGCTTTTGATTGCAATTCTTAAAAAGTTCCATTATTGCTGCCATGATTTCCATTAGATTTGCATTGTGCTGGCAATTTCCATACTCCTGATTTCATAGAGTTTGGAGAGGAAGTGAGTGGGCTTTAGGTGCCACAAGTTGAGGCCTGTACAGACTGAATATATTCTCAGTCAAAAAATATTCTGTGTATTGAAGAATCGACAAATAAGAACTCATAATGCATGCCATTATTGCTGAATGTAACCACTGTGTACAGTGAAATTTCATTGACATAATTTGTTATTTTTGATAATGGCTAAATTTCCTGATGAACCTTTTAGATTTTACAGCCCCACAGCATCACAAAATGTAATTTCTAGTGGTGCACTCCAGATAATGATTATTATTTTGATTTCTAAAGCATTGGGCACTACCTTCATTTGGTATAGTTGAGAATGAGTAAAATTAGTCATCTTAGTTCATGAAAATGTTGTCTACATGCTCATTACATGCCCATGTATCATTAGTAAGTGTGATGATCATATTTACAGGTTGCTTGGCTTTACAACCCTTGTGAGTTACATGATATTCCATTTATTGTGGAAAAACAAGATAAATCTGAGAAGGATAACAAGGAGCCCTTCGAGTGCATAAACCCAAGTGGACTAATTCTTCCTAAGTCAATTTTTCCTCTCATCATCCAATTCCAGCCAAAGGAGATTGGCATAAATAAGGTATGATGAAAATCTCTTATGTTTAATTTTGCTTTAATAGGATTTTTTCAACCATTTCTAACCACTCAACCCATTTCATTGGCCTAGTTTGTACATGGATGTAATCCAGTGTTGAGTGGGATATAGTGTCCCATTGTCACTGATCAATGCAGGATACTATCCACCAATAACCTATTTGTGAGTAACATACTTATGCATGCAATGTCTGCTACCTATGAGCGGTGTATAAAGAGTTACAACACAGCCAGCAGCGTAGGAATGTGGCATCAGCAATATCAAATAACATACGATCTTATCGTGACATAAAATTTGACAATGCTTTTAGTGGTGGAGGGAGTGAATGTACAATTTTGATGTAACATTATTACATTAAGCCACTGAGGCACCAGCGGATGCCATTACTTCATTGTCTCATACATGGAATTAGTTCCCCATCCTGAGTGGATGGTGTAGAAGTAGTGAGGCACAGGAAAATAACCCAATTGAAATCTACATGTGATATTTACCTAAATTGAATTGATGAAGAATAGAGAACACTTAGAAGCCATTAGCCATTGAATGTGATAACAGGAACAAGAAAACAATATAACCAGAGATAAGCGTGGCAAGTAAAACACGCTATGGAAGTTAAGCAAATTTATTGCTTAACCCATTCGCCACTTAATTTTCCTAGCAATTTCTGGCCCTAAGTTCCTATTTAATTTTCTCAAAATTTGCATTTCATTTTCATTTTTTATCTCAGGCTGAAGAGCACCTTTCAGAATAAAATTCCTTCAGTGGTTGAATTATATAACTCGTATTTTTAAAAGGATTAAAAATGGTGTAATTGTTCACATTTATTAGTTACACATTAGTTTTAAACAAATTAGGAATAAATAAGTTTCTGACATGACTTGCGACTCGCTGGCTCTTTACCTTAAAGCAAAGAAAGACAGCCCGGCGATTCACCGGCTCTTTACGCGAATGGGTTAATCCTTGTAACACATTGAATGCTCAAGGACGTTCTGGAACGTCCTGTGGTTGCTCTCGGTTGACTGAGGACATTCCTGAATGTCCATGCTCAAGCCATTCTTTTAGGCCAGCAAGCGGACTCAAGTCACTCGTAAGATGATTACCTTTTAGCTGACATCATAGCTTGGGCTTAAACTTTGTCTACAGTGTGCTGCATTCTGGAATGCATTGTTTCGTTACATAATGACAATGTCTTTAAACTTTATGCATTTTATGGTTTGAATTGTTTCATTAGAAGTGTATCCTTGTTGTTTTTATCATTTTTCTCTTTTTTTTCATGAGATTTGCTTTAACAATATCCAATCTCTATATGTGGTATTCAGATTAATAACATATTATCACTTGACAGAACTAAGAACAAAATAATGATTATATTTCTTTCAAAATGGGAAATACCATTTTAAACACAGGAAGAATAGGATGAAACTCAGCTTCAATAATAAAAACAAAGATATTCGAAATATAACTTACCTCTAAAAGAAAATGCGAGAGACCTCTGCAAAAAACAACAATTTTAACAAGGAACAAAGTGGGAGATTTTATGGAAATTCTCCAAATCACTCATTCACTCATACAGCACAAGCAAAAGGTTTCAGATACTACTTAGTTGATGCGGGAAGTGTAGAGGTCAGGTGACTGAAGAGGAAATGCATCAGGTGTCAGGTTCGCACTTTTGCCTTTCTTGCTCCCAAACCTCCCCTCCGTGCTGTACATGGGGGAGTACGAAGCATAGGAAGAGATGGGGTGGATTGGTGATTAGTTCACAATTGGAGTAATTGCTTTGATTTTCCATTTCAACTCAAGAACATATTGACCAATGATAAAATTGAGGAATGCCGATGGAAGAATGGTGGATCTCAGCTTCAGATTTCTCATTTGGCTTCTTTTTTTTCATGATGAATAACTCTGAGGATACATTATATGCTTATTGTTTCCTCATAATGACCATTCCAGAATTTTTAAACTTTTCCTTCTGATGGATACTCAAAATATAGTACAATGAGGGTGGTGAAAATATAAATTTTATATCCTTAATTTGTCAGCTCTACTGGCATCATTTTTACATCAGAGAATGACATCTATTAAATGTCCCTTTAAGATATGCTCGATGATATCCCTTTTACATTGGGGTAAGGTACCACATATATGTCAGCTCTATATTGGCAATATCACCAATGTTAAAACAATGGTGACATCAAAATGATGTTGGGATGATATAAAACTGATATGTGATTTTGCTTGGGAAGGCATGATTTCTAAAATTTTGCCTTTTCCACTATGTTGAACTCCATGGACCAGAATGTGAAATTCCCCAGTGAAGTGGAATCCAACGCAGTGCTAAATTTCCTGGACTTGTCGGTTAGAATCGGTTGGTTAGATCGAAGTTGGTTAGATGGAAAGTTGGTTAGATGGAAAGTTGGATTTTTCAATATATGGAAAACCGTGCTATTCTGATCAAGTGATACACTACAACTCACGACATCACATATCACAAAATTTGGCTGCTGTCCACAGTTTGTTGAACAAATTGTGTCACATTCCAATGGCAGAACAAAAAAAAAACAAAGAACTAAATATAATAAAACAAACTGCATTAAATAATGGGTACTCTGTGGAATTAATAGACAAACTGTACGAACAAAAATGCACCCAAATAGCATAAAGGAGATTTACAGTGGAATACCTAAAGAAAAAGATGCTTCAAAGTGGAGAAGGATCCCCTTCCTGGAAAGTATTTCATTAAAAGTCCTAAGTTTATTGCCCAAAGAAGAAGTGAGAGCTGCCTTTTCAAACAGGCACGCAGTAAGGAACCTGCTAGGAAGCAACTAGGACAAGACGGAAGTGATAGAAAAGAGTGGTGTGTGCGAATTCCAGTGCGATGATTGTGGGATGACATGCGTGGGATAGACTGGTAGGAAATTGGTGACTAGAGTGAAAGAACATAGGGCCTGTTACATAAACAATAACTATAACTCACAGTATGCAAAACATTTGATAGAAAATGGACACTCCAGCAATTTTACCCCTAATATTCTACATATTCAAGAAAAAGGACTGAAATTTGATGCTTTGGAAGAACTGGAAATTTTGTACAGGGCGAATTCAAACGAATTTCAAATCATTAATGAACTTTTGTATCCCTCCTGTTCCTGCCTCCTACACATCCTGATTCCTACCAACAACATCCTTACTCAATCCCACAGCCACAACCCTCGCTCACCTACAACCAATCCCTGCTGCCGAGGCCATTGCTTCCTCCCACGACGCCCTATCCAGCGTCCGCTCCCCGGATTATGTCCAATACCCTAGCTCCTCACCCCTCCCCATCCAAACAAACCTAAAAGCCTCCCACCCCCTCAACCCCCATCCAACCCAATACCTTCCCAATGCCTTACCTGTGACTTCCCCTCCCTCCCCTTCACCCGCCCCCTCTCCTCTCCTTCACCCATAGAATTTCATGTGTAGATATGGAGTGGAAAATATGTCTGTGTACCTGATGATGCTGCACTGTGGCGAAACCGGTCGTAAATAAATCTTTTACAATTTGGAATTGCAAAGTTAATCCTTTTAGCCCTGATATCAAGGAATTCCACCAAGTGAGGTCTGAATCCATGGTTTATGTTTAAATACCCATGCACTCAAATGGGTCCCATGTCATACCCATATGAATCCACAAACCTATTTTAACTGGGGTATCAGTGAAAACACGAAGTTGAAAATGAAGCTGGATACTTGATATATAGATGTCCTGTAGGAAAACTTTACATATATAAATAATGGATATTGAATATCAACATGAATGTACAATAATGGTATAGCATGAAAACTAACACCACAGATACAACAAAATGAATCTACCTATATATTAGGTAACAATTACTAGCAATAAGAACTGATTAAAGGGTATTAAATTCCTTTATTTAAATGATAGATAAAGAGAATTTGAGTAATTTATTGGGAAAACGTGTATTAATATGTATGGTGATGCATATGCCGGTACCACTAAAATTATTTGAAGTCACAATGCATGTGCAACTGTTAAACATTTTTCATGATGTACATTTTGTGCAGTGGTTGATTATAACATATGCTCATCCTTTTGAGTAATTGACATATCTATCTTATTCTTTTGTTAACATTACATACATTCTCTGGCATTATCCACCATCCTTAACAGATAATGAAATTTGATGTACTATTTGGGGAGGTAATGCTGACATAATATAGGCACTGATCCCATATGCAGGAAGAGCCTCCTCCCTTAAATCTCTACTAACACTCATGTTACACTCATGCTTTCATGATAACTCATGTTTTTGTGTGTAATAATAACAGCTAATGGGATGAGGGTTTTTTATTATACAGTATTGTACTATTCATTTGCTATATCTTGCAGGGCATCCTTGAAATTACATGTGGGTCAAAAAGCATCACCATACCAGTTGAGGGGTATGGAGTTCTGGAAAGGCCACAACAATTTCACAGCATTGAAATGGGAGCTCCTATTATGAGCTTAATTGCAGAACCAGAGATGCCTTTCTGGATGTCAGATGAGAGAGTTACAATCACCCAACTAATTTCTAGGACATCTAAGGTGTGTATTTTAGTTAATCATTTACTGAGAGTTTATCATAGACTCCATTTGATCAATTGGTGTGATTTGTATGTTGGAGGCTACAAATATTATGAACTTGAATTACTTTTGGATATTCACTTTTCAGGCTATGAGGCTGGTGTTCATAGTTAACAAAATGAATACATCAGTATTCTTCGAATGGAAGTCTTTGACTTCACCATCTATTTTAGACTGTTTAATGGATGTAAATGTGACACCAAGAACTGAAAAGTTGTCACCATATCAGGTGTTGCCACTACTTCTCTCCATATCTAAAACCAATAAGAGACTATGCCCCATAATACTGGGAGAAACAAAGCAGAACCTTCAATGCTGTGTTGTTCACTCTAGACTAGGTAAGTGAGTCTAGGCTAGTTTTTTCCCTAGGTTAGATATTTGAAATGGAGGGGCAAGTTTAGTAGAAACAATTACTGATAGATGTTTGTGCTGGGGCGTGCCTAGTGACTTCTTATCCTGATTTGCTGGAGGGAATCCATTGTGAGTACCAAAATAGTGGCCATCACTTCAATACTGTTCAACTGGCTATCACTTCAATACTGTTCAACTGGCTGTTAAAAGGAATTCTTCTTAAAGCTAATGTTTTTGTTTTTCCCCAGTGGATTTTCCCCCTATCACCTCATGTTCCACCATATAACTGCCTCCTCCTCCCTTATCCCAACCATCCTCTTAAAACAGATGAATATACCTGGATTGGAATGGTACTGAGCTTTCTCCACTGTGCTTCAGCCCACTTTGTATAGTGCTACCCTCTATAGATACAGTAGAAGGCCGCTACAGCAAGTCTGCACAAAATTCAAAAAATCGCTCGGCCCTGGCTGTGACTTGATATACTCACTATACAGAGTGTCCCATTGATCGTGTGTCATTTTTGACCTGTAATTTTAGGCACTATATTTTATGCAATATGAATGAAATTTGGTACCTGGGTAGAAAAAAGTTGTAAGTTTTGTTGAGTATAAGCAAAATTTTATAAATTTGACTTTTTGACCCCAGAAATAAGGTCCAACCAAGAATCCAAATTTTGCCTTATGGGCTTTCAATGTTAAATTATTCGAAATACAAAAAAGACAGAATTCTTTTTCAAAACTTTCAGTTATTAGGTTTTTGGGCACAAAGAACACATTAGAAGAGCTTTCGAGTTCGAAAATGCAACCGTGACCCCTGAAAGGGCACAGTCAAGGTCACAGGAGTGACCAAAAGTGAATCGCCCCTACAAACCAGTCGAATCACAGGTTTAAAAAGGTGCCAAGGTCGATGGTAAGATCTTCAGGTCACTCTTGTCATTCCTTGACCTTAAAGGGTAACTCCGGGGTCAAAGGTCACAGGGGTGCCAAAAATGAATCGAGCCAACAAATGTATCGAATCATAGGTCTATCATAACGTCTGAGGCACTTGAATCCAATTTGACTCCCTTGGGGGAGTTTGCTGCCTCTTTCAAGGTGGTCTCAGAGGGGTGGTCAGCCTCCTCCCCCTGCAAAGGGATTGGAGTGCAAGCAAGGGATTTGGGGTTCCCTGAAGGATCCCCTAATGTTATGGGCAAGATAATAGAGGAGTATCCTCCCTCAGTAACCTCAACCAAGGCTCTCCAGGAGTGATCGGACAGCTAGGGTCTATAGAGGGTGTGTGCCTCTTACTGCCCTCTGAAGAGATGTTCATTGCAAAGTTTCATAAAGGTCTCAAGCTAGGGAAATAAGTGATCTGCTTAGAGCCCTGCATGCATGGGTAAGGCTTTATATCAAGATACTCTGGATACTGAGCAACCAAAGGTTATAGACCTATTTCCAGATTATCTTGCTTAGCGACTTCTTACCCTCCACACAACAGATGTTATCACCCTTGGCTCAGAGAAGCACCATAGTGAAGGGAGCTTTTTATTAACCAGGCAGGTCTAGATCCATTATGTTTTGTATAAACAAGGGGCACCTTGTGAAGGATGTGGCTCTTTACCATGCATCATGGTCATGAAGGGCAGTGGGCATAGATATACCCTTTGATACCTCCCTGAGATCACGTATCCCTCGCCCCATCTTCCTGACAGTACTGATGAAGCCTTTATACCTATCAAATAGCTACTTTGAAACTGTACATTTTAAAAGCATACTCCTCTGAAACCAAGTCAAATCATGACTCTAAGCATGCTGCTGTCCCTATATTTTGTGAACCAATAATGGGATGACCGACATGCAAACTTTGGGAGCTGGCCCTACTCCTTTCACACATTCTAGAAATCATGTTTAAGCCACTACTGTGTATTATCATTAGGTGAAGTATCTACTGTGATCATTATCAATTACTTGGATGAAATTTCAATACATGGGTGTACCACTCCTGGAAAAGTTGGTATAACTGTAGAGACAGTCTCAATCACCTCCCTATTAGAATATTTCCTATTCATATTCTTCATTTCAGGTTTTCACAATGACAGTAATGCCAATTCCAACCTCTATGTTGACTGTTATCCTTCAAGCTGCATAGTGACATATCCAACTTCAAGCATGCAAAGTCAAGCACTCGAAGGTGAAAGAATTGACCTTGGATATCAGGAAGTAAGTTTATAATTTTTCATTCATGGAAACCTATTCACATTTGAAGTACTATAACCCTATTGTGTGTTCCACTTCATATTTGATCACTGCAAGTATCATTGATGAACTTCAACTGTATTAATTAATCTTATCATATTTTTAGGGAGCCATCAATACATACCACAAACCACTAGTTGTCAGTTTTGGAACATGTCCTGAAAGTTCCTCTCAGCATATCATAGGTGCTCCACCTGAAAGAGATGAAATAGCAGTCAGCAGACTCTGTGTAGTTCCAAAAACCCACCATGAAACTTATCAATTGGATGGCCTGTGTCTGAGGAGGGATATGAAAGATATTTTAGCAGGATTACCATGGTACGTACCATACTCGATTAAAAGAATAAGTATGGCTCACTTAAACAACCAGCTATAAAATTGTGAAGATGGTATATTACATTGACCAGTAAATAATTAGAATAAAAATCATTTCCTTGTAAAATAAAATTTTATCAATGCTCTTAACTGTTGGAAATTATAGGAGCCTAGCTGTTATTTCATATGCTATTTTTTCAAAATACTCTGTGCTAGAATAGATGAAGGTAAGAAGGTCTTGAGATTATGTAAGAAATGCACCTTTAGCTTAAGGAGTGGATGTGCAAGAAGGAATGGTGTGGTGACCTAGTTTATGAGGATGGTTCCATTAGGAAGATATTACATGTTAATTGGTATCATTTATGCTTCACATCAATCAGAGTGCATCGCAGCGCTGACATTTATAAGTTTCAGGGACTAATTACTCTTATCTTACGGTGCGTTTACACTAGCGAGAAAAATCGAGTGAGTTGCTCCCTGATAGCTACTATGTCAGTGTAAACACCCAGGCGAGCTCTCTCTCGGAAAGTCGGGAGGGATCGCAGGTAGCTCTCTGCTGTGAGAGCAAGGCCAGTGTAGACACCCTCATAAAGACTCAAGGGAGTCGCTCGCTGCCCTCCAATTACCCCGGAAGGTTTTTGGCGCTCGCTGGAGAGTTCTCACTGGGGAAACATGTCAGGCAAGCACGTTTGGACGAAAGAGGAGGCGATGGAATTGATTCAAAGGGTTGAGTGTCTTCTCGAACTGTGGGACATTAAGTCCACCATTTATAGGGTAAGAAAAAAATATAGAGCTGGCAATACTAGGGTACTTGTACTGGTTCTAGAGTATGACGAAAGAAGAGCCGAATTTCGCATGATTTTCTCTCTGGAAGAAGCCATACTGGCAGCTATGAATGAAGTTATGCTTATCCTGAAATTATTTAGGCCTCAAAATTTTTGCTTACGAGCGTCGAATGATTGTTAAAATTATCGTGACGACCATTTAAATACGCTGCCAGTCTCCGCTGCACATTTCGTTTCCCTCTGCTACCAGTGCAATTTTCCACTCCTCTATTATACTTTTCCTGATTTCCCGCTCGGTGCATATTCCAGACTTTTCATTTCAAGTCCCACACTTACCAATGATATACTAATTGTGTGTTTGAAATAGTCGCTTGTCATGTCCCGTCTGTCCCTTCTCTTGGCAGATAAGATCGCGCCAATGAAATTAGAGAGATAGATTGTAGAACCGATAGGTATAAAATGTCATTTATTGTGCGTACCATTCGGGATGATAACAGCTGGTATCGTCATCATGAATAGTGCAAATAGTGACATTAGCTAGACTGTAGATCTTTTTCTTTACATTTTCTACGTTGTTACTGATACATGATGTAAATATTGATGTTCTTATTTATGCATGATATTTTGAATCTGTAGTAGTAGTCTTTGATTCCCTGGCACGCTGGAACGATTGACGATAGAATGTTTCTTGGTTAGTAGATTTGTTGCGCGTTGCATGTGTGATACGCTGGTTTCAGTGTAGTTTCGGTGTTCTGGCGTATAATTCACGCATGCCTGGTGTGGAAGCACCCCCTGCTACACACCCTGTGGGTGGTTTGCAGAGTATGACGTAGATGTTGATGTAGATGAACGCAAGGAAATTTTGTGTATCTTCAACCTGTAGCTCTGACAGTAAGGAGTGGTATGCTCCCAAACGAACTCTCTTCTGCACCCATTCCTTGCTCCTTTTCTTTTTCCTTAGCAAAAGTACGGCAGTGGCTGCTGCAGTGATAATCGCCCTTCTCGATGGCATTCTTGAAGCGAAACACACTTTCCAGGGAGCACGCTCTGAGAGGGACTCTGGTCATCAGAAGTGGAAATGGGGAGCCAAGATCTGAAGTGAAATCACGTCTATCCCCCATTCAATCAATCATTTCAATTCATTTGATATCACGTTTCTGTTCCAAAGGTTTTTATGTCACTAATTTCCTTGAAATCCTAATTTCTGCAAAAGGTTGACTATTTTCTTTCCCACAAATTCTTTTGTCACCACGCATACCCTCCACAAGAAGTGTCCATTCTTTTTGCACCTTGGGCTTGTGGAGAGAAGATAAGCTGGGACCCCTTAGATTGCAGCGGGCGGCTCAGTGGTGTAAACGGGCTAACGAGAAATCGAAGGAGCGCCCCCAGAAACGGTGGCGCGGGGAGCTTCCCGGAAGCTACTCGGGGGATTTATCACAGTCAGTGTAAACCCTTCTGCGAGGAGTTTGAGGAATAACTCCCTAGAGCCGCTCGCTAGTGTAAACGCACCTTTAATTGTAAGAAATATCATATTTTACCTTACAGTTGAAACAATTAATTTTTTACAAAAAAATATATGTGCTGGTAAAAGACAATAACCCATTGCATCAAAAATATTTTTTTTATTTTTACATAGTTGAAGAGACCAAAAAATGGGCACAATGTAAAATCAAAGCATGTAAAGTCAGCAGTTAGTGAAGAGATGACAACAAAGTAAGGTGTATATGTATTTATTTTAGCTATCTCTTGTATGTCAATTTAAATAAGCCCTACCATAAAAACCAAAATATGTAAAAGCGGTATATATAAAAAAACACTTCTTTTTCATCTCTATAATCTCATTTTGGGTGAGACTTGTCACTTATTTTAATTTCTGACATCCCATTGTCAACTGTTTTATGAACTACTGTCTTAATTCTTCAGATTTTCAATGCTGTCCTCTCAACTATGAATCTTCTCACTTTCTATACACATTTTTTTTGTCTGGGAGAACTTTCCAAAATAGACTAAGCTTGCAACGCAAATTACGAAACTTGACGTCACGAGTAAATTGGCTGCGAATTGGTTGGCAGAGACGTGAGAAAATAACTACAACCTTAGCTAGTTTGATTAACTTCAGACAAGAATATTTATATAATGAAATAGTATTACAATTGAAAAAAAGCACGTAGGATAAATACCATAAACTTGATCTATGGAAGACTATCACTAGTCACCAATCCAGCAGGTCCCTTATCGTCCATGGTCAGTTTCAAAAGAGGCCATGCCCAGCCTAGAGACAACGCGGCTGGCGATTGAGGGGAGTCAGCTGACCAATGCAGGAGTTGGGGGAGTAGGGGAATCCTTGTTGGGCTGTTGATTGGAGGAGGAAATGGCACTACCGTTGAGTTGGTCAGGAAAGAGAGCGCCACTATCACTTTCAGTTTCACAAAAGTGAGTTGATTGTTCCACCACGGACAGAGAACGTGAGACAGCGAATTGCAAGGCCACAACGCACGAGGGATAGTCGAGAATGGCGTTTGCAAGATTTTTGGCAATGAGTGGTTTTTCTGGTGGTGTGGTTCTTGCTGAGTGGGAGGGGGGAAATTTTGGCACAAGCTCATCCATGTTGTGCATAATGGGTTGGTTCTTATTTTTCAAAATTCCAATTTCTGTTGGGATACCACTAAAATTAATGTGCTTGTGTTAGAAAATATAGTAGGTTGAATATTCAATTACAGTGCACCAAGTTGGTATTGCACCTAGAGTTTCCAACTTTTGCCATGTTTTTACTGTTTTCTGGTCATTTCTGTTTTGATAAATATGGGAGATCAGTGAAATTAGCAGGAATTTTTGAAATAATTGCCATGGGGCATTATAGGCAAGAATCAATAGATTTTCATATGACCTGTACTGTGAAAATGTAGTTTATTTGGGTTGCAAGTGAGAAACACAATGATAATGATGAGTATGAGGTATGACTTCTCAGTGCAATGATCAATCGTTCTCTTGGTGTGCTAATAAATATTTTATCAAATCATTGCAATTAATTTTTTTCAGATAGCTGAAAATAACCTATGTCACAGAAGTGTAACATTCTTTTTTATATTTTCAGGAGGCTGCTTGAGAGCTCTTGGTTCAAAAGTATTTTGGAAGAAATCATCACAGAAGGCACCCATAGATGTGTACTACATCACTCCTCAGTCAATAGAACTATTGTCTCTAGCATAGAATATAAACCACCCTTCTACTTTCAAAACTTGACGGAGGACAAGGCATTCATTAGTAATTATTATTTCCTGCCTAAACTTGGAGAAAATCAGGATGATACTGGTTTAAGGGTTCTGTCATGGCCAGATGATAAGAAAACCAGGGTTCAACAAAGGGAAAGTTTACAAAATAAGACTATGACAAGATTCACTCATCATCAACCCTCCCTTATAATGCAAAGAGAGGAACCAACAAGTTGCAAACCAGAAGATTTGCCAACATGGAATGTTCCTCAAGGGCTAATGGCACAATTATATGAAGACTCCATTCTGAGAAATCTTGTTTCAACTAGCAGGGGAGTGTTTGGTTCACATACAAATCTAACAGATAGTGACGATGACGAAAATGAATCTCAGTGATGACGAGCATTAGAGAAAATGCCACTACTTATATTTTAGTCCTTGATGTTTGATGCAATATTGGTTTATGTGGCCGAGTTACATTATTGTTTGAGTTACGTTTCAGAGTTACTTTAATTTATATAATATGATTCGATATTCCCATTTCCTCTAGGAAATGATAAAATTCTTCTGTGTTGAATTAGTGGCATAGCCAAAAAGGCAAGAGATTGGAAATGAATGAATGCAATACTGCTAAAAAAATTTCTATGTGCTCCAATTATCTTGATATAAAAAATACAGGAAAGATGTTGAAGAGAAGGAGATTAGTCATGAATCACTTTTCTGGATATAGAACCCTACATGTTCTTTGCCAAATATTTACAGCCTCTTCCTGGATATGTCAATATTTGAAGCAATGAGACTTGAGTCATGCCCTTCTGACTGACCTGTTTTAGTCAAGCCTCTGTAATGGCCTATACAACCAGTTGCAGGCACAGCCTGAAGGTTAGACCTTTTTCAGCAGACTGAAAATCAGCCTATCCTTAAATAAAATACAAGAACTGGGTCTGATTTTAGGTGATCCTGTTGCTGATACAGATGATAAAAGCATGCCACATCACCACAGTAAGCCATTTAATCACAATAGCTTGGTGGCTTTTGTTTTCTTTTCTCCTTGTCCCAGCCTTGCAGGTGACATTTGGTCATCAGTGCCAAAGAAGAGACCCAAGAAAAGGAAGCTAAAGCTCAATTCTCAGCCTCCCATCGCCAGTCAGGTGAAGTTGAGGCAACTATCCACTCATATGATGAAGGCAAGGAAGAGCCAGCTATACAGCCCAATGCCTATGCTGAAAAGGTAGTTTAGTCAGATGCCTGCATAGTTGATGGCAGCTCATCTTAGCAGGTTTGTTGAACCCTATAATATATATAATTCTTAAGACTGCACGACCGTTTTCCTCTCTCACATAGTAAATCTTACCTTATTTTCTGTCTAAGTGTTGAATGATATCTGTAATTATCTTTGAGAAGTATACCATGGAGTATCTTTTCACTAATAGTATCAAAATTCGTCACTAGATTTACTCAATAGATGAATAATGAAAATCCACCGATCATGATTTCCTGCTCTTCAGATTCATTCTTACTTGTAATGTAAATATATGTCATGGCTGGTTGATTCCAGGCTGTATTTCATCTGAAGTTAGGCATTGTTACTACCTGTTCTCACATTTTTTTTATCAGAGGGTCAGCAGATTGTGACTTATTGTTTATTTTTTCTCTGATTTTTAATTTCAGCCTCTCTGTTTAGGCCAGAACAGACGTCTTTTGTTTTTGTTGCTTTGAAAGCCCTAAGTTTCTTTCCTGTTTAACCTCCAGCTATTCCCGATTCCCATTTGCCTTTCATGGGTATTTTGTTTTGAGCTAGCGTGCACCTGTGTGTGTGCATGGCAAGAGGGTGCATTTTACAGTTTTGAGGTGAGGGGAGTAATTGGGAGTGTTGCTTGAACAACCGTTCATTTGCACACCCTCTTCCTGTAGTGGTCTTCCGGGAGTTCCTAACGAGGGAGGTTGAACTTCCACGTCAGCTTGATTATACTGGGGTAGATGACAAACCGTGGTGTGGATCGGGAAGTGGAAGTTTCCTTTCCTTTTGTTCTCTCCCTATTCATTTTTTATCCAACCTTACCTCCTTTCATTTACATTTTTATTTTAATTCCCTTTTTTATTTCCTGATCTCTATATTTTAGGTATGTCAGCAAAAGTCTGTGCAGGCGTTTTCAAATTCCTCCTACAGCCCCATGAGCATATATACATTCTATAAATTTGACCCAATTAGTTAATGTTTTGTAATGACTGCACTCCTTGAAGCTTCAGGTGTGAGTGTCCGTTGGGGTCACCGCGTGTTTATTGGTGCCAAAGGCAAACAATTGACGTGCATAATACACAAGATCATAAAACAAATGAGTTACACAAGGCAAGATAATACATCACATCCCTCCCCATATAGAGCATGGATTCCCACCCTATCCCCTAAAAAAATGAGTCCTGCAGATGTGCCACTGGATTTGAAAATACAATTTCACCAGACACAAAAAGTGATACATGAAAAGAAAAAAAATATCTGTCACTTGTCATCTACAAACACTTCACCTAGTTACTTCCAATTCACACACACTTCCCATAACACTTCCTAGTGCAAAGATTCATTTTTAAAAATGTCAATTCAAGTAACATTTTAACCCCCCCCAGAATCCCATAGTTTCAGAAGTCAAAAGTTTTTTTTCTTATCCTATTCCTTTGAGGGTATCTTTTGCATATCAGCCCCCTAGCCCCCACCCCCCCCCCCCCCGCGTGGTCCATTTCAGCCCTGGGTGGTTCTGTTTCTGGAGTCTCTGTATGATGTGCTAAAGGCTCCCAATACCCTGGTGCCTCATCTTCCTCACATCTAGCTGCTCCATGGGCTTCCTCCTCCTTGGGTCCAGCTGCCACGCCTTGATTTTCTATGTCCCCTACCTCACCCTGGTCTCCCTTTTCTCTCAATTGGTTGACGTGCCTGTGAACAATCACACCTTCATCTGTCACCACAGGATACAATCTGGACCCTAACACTTCCTTCACAACCTCTGGAGTCCACACCATCTGCCCCTGAGGCTACATCTTAATCATTACACATTGGCCCTCACTAAGAACCCTCTGGGATGAGCCACCCTGAGCCAAGATCTGGGAATTTTGTTTAGCATGCACATGTTTCCCTACACTGGGTTTAACCAATGACAAACGTGAGTAAAGTGCTCCTCCAAACATCAGCGCACTTGGGGATTCACCCATAGTCATGTGCGGTGTGATTCTATAACTAAACAGGAAACATGGCAAGGAACTATCCGTAGGTGCTCCACAGCTCATTAAGGTCTTGACTTTGTTTTTAAATACTTAAACCATGTTTTCAGCTGCACCATTGGAATCTGGATGGTGTGGAGGGGAAAAGACGTGCTGAATTCCATTCTTATTACCAAATTCTTTGAATAATGATGAGGTGAATGGAGAGCCATTGTCAGAGACAATTTTCTCTGGAAGCCCAAAAAATGCAAAAATATCTCTTAATTCTATTATGATCTCCTCTGAGGAACTATTTCTTATTTCCTTGACTTCTGGCCATTTTATCGATCTGTCTATAGCAATTAAAAGCATTTTTTGCTAGAAGGAGCCCGCTCATGTAATCCCTCCTCATGGTCTCTCTAGCCACTTCCAACATTTCAAGGGAGCCCTGCACAGTGATGGTTTGTTTGCCAGGCATGCTTCACATGAGTGGACCAATGCCTCCAAATCCTTATCTAAATTCAGCCACCAGATGTATGACCTGGCAAGTGACTTCACCTTCACTAGCCCCATATGACCTGCATGCAACTCCATGAGTAAATCATCCTGTTATTTCTCTGGAATGACAACTCTATTACCCCACATGAGACAGCCTTGTTTCACTGTCAACTCCTGTTGCCTTTTTAATAAATGGTTTTAGTTCATCAGACTCTTAGTTTGGCCATACAGAAGTCAATTACCCTTCCCAAAAGTTGGTCTACCCTAGAGTGTCTGGCAATCACCATTGACGCTATTGGAAGAAACTCACTTTTGCCCAAATCCAAGTAAGAAATCTCCTCTATATTATCCTCTTCCTAGTCACCCTAGTCAGAATCACAAACATTTGATGCCATACCACAAAAATTTACTTTCATACCTTCCTTGCACATTGCCGTCAAATGACCCACTTTTCTTCAGATATTGCATCTGTAGGTATGATATCTGCAGGCAGCTCTCCGGTGCCCTGAAAATCTGCAGCAGTGGCACTTTCTTCTTGACCCAGTCCCCAAGATGGTTAAGGAATTGTTCCCATCCTCCTAGATTGTCTCACCATCTCCTGTCCTCTCACCTGGTGGACTTCGGCCTCCCCCCTCCTCCTGGAATGCGTCCCTGATGGCAGTGTATCACCCCACAAAACAAACACCATGCCCGCCTGTCCCGCTGCACTCGCTGTCGCATTCTCAGAAGTCTTCTTCCGCACAGCTGGAGATTTTTCTGGCACATGACGAGACTTCATGTAAAAACCAGACTGAGATGAAATTTCTAAATATTTATCCTATTCATAGTGTTAGCCTTGTCACCAAAAATCTCCATAGCACTTAACCCTGTTTGTGTAAAAGTTCTGATAGATGTGACTACTGGTAGCATTATAATGGTATGAGGCTGGTATGTCAACGTTATAATTTTGTTTGAGTGTATCATCATTTTCAACACCACATGTGGCATTGGCTACTGAACCCATTGTGCTGACAGGTTGACAGTTGGTAGGGCTGAAGAAAATGCAAATGGTCTGCAATGAGGGGTATGATGCATGCTTGAGGAGTAAAATTTAGTTATGTAATTTTGCTTGGGCCCTTTGATATGATTTTTTGTGAGTTTGGTTGTTTTAACATTTGATGATGCAAAGGATGCAGAGAGTAGGAGGAGACACCGTTGATTGGTCATAATTGTAGCATGACAAATTCCAACATGCTGCCCGTGTTGGGCTTCAATGAAGATTCATCATTCGTGTGGCACCATAAAAGCAGATGGATATATAAATGTGAACAGTTATGGGGAGTCCAATATTTCCAAACTTCCAGGTAGAAGAAAGGAGACAAAAATTGATTCTTTGAAAACAGATGGATAGGAGTCTTTGACTGAATCAGTTGGCAGGCTATGACTGTCAGATATATTGGGAGCAATTGTGACTCCAGATATCATGGCAAAAAATTCAACTTTTGTTTTGACTCTATAGTGAGATAATTATCTTTTTACCTATGTCATTTTACTCTTACTGGTTTTCATCCAAACTACTCAATTTTTCATGGATATAAACAGCTCAAGTCTTACCCATAATAAATCTATGGATTCCAGTTTTTTGGGTTGGCTGTGCAATACTTGTACCATACTAATTGCCATGTGGAATGAATTTATATCACAGAAATACCAAGTGAAGGTATTTGGCATTGGTAGTTACTTATGAGAGACTTGGCACATGAAACCAATGAATTTATAGGGGAAGATTCCCCGTGGACAATGCATAAAAGAGATACTGCTTGAATTCATGGTTTAGGTATACGGATTTTGCTGACTAACAGTTCAAACTGCAGTGGATACTGTAGATTATAGTTAACAAACCAATAGAACAACCTGATGCAGAGCATGGTAGCTTTTTATCAACCGGGAACATGAACAGTAGAAGTGATGAATTTAGAGGTGCCAAGCATGGGCGTAGCCAGGATTTATGCTGGGGGGTGGGGAGGAGACACCCATCCATAGCTGTACATATATGCTGGGGGGAGGGAGGGGGGCAGGATATCATCCTGTCCGAATAACAAATTTGGTATTAAATGTCTCATCAAGGAGGGGTAGCTGCCCCCCGCCTGCTGCCCATTGGCTATGCTCATGTGGTGCCAATAGATAGCAGCACTTAACAGATGAGGAATATTTGAGTATGAGAAATTGTTCCACACCAACTACCTTGCTCAAGTTCTTGAACTTGTACCTATATTTGTATAATGCTTCCAAAATACTTCCAAAGATCAAATATGTAGTCACTAGATCAGGGTTTGACTTCCTTCTTGACACCTTTAGACATTCAGTTGATGAGATATACTCAAGTATAAATTAATATTTCTTACATATATGTTTCACAAAGTGTTTTTTACATCTACATATATCGTTCCTTTTTCTTACATTATGATTGCTCAGAGCTGAAATAAATGCCCATTAACCCTGAAACATTTCTGTTAAATGTACATTTATTTTGAGTTCATTTAAAAATTGCCTACCCCAAAGATCAGCAGCTGCAGTCACTGAGGTGACAAATTCTTCATCTGTGGATGATACTGCTGCAAATGATTGTTTTCTGGTAGTCCACAGGTCCAGATCACCATAGATCCAGGAGAAAACCAGAAATGAATTCCTTATGCCAATGATTTGTATAGTCAACCTCAGCAAACACATGTATAAGGATGTGTCTCCATGGAAGTCATGACTGGTGCCCTGATATCTATTTTAAATTTCTTTAATAGCCTTTTAAGATACCTTTCTTGACCTAAGAATAATCCTCCTTCACATCTGGTGATCTGTATTCCCAAAAATAAATCATTTCTTCCAAATACCTCATTTTGAATAAAGTCATTAGGTTCAACTTGATTAAACAGTGTTACATAATTGCTACAGGTAATAAAATCATCTGAAAACTACAATTGAAAGGAGTTGTGATCCTGAAAGTGAATAAACAAACTTTGATCAGCTTGGCATTCAGCAAACCATATAATTTTCTCAAATTTAACAAATATTTGTTAAACAAATTGTTAAACTCACATACTATAAGCCTTCAGAGATATCTGACCCTTCTGGTGGATACATATAAATTTCTTCCATTATGTTGCCTGATAGAAATGCATTTTTAGCATCATGATGCAAGTTGGTAAGCAAACATATTATCCTTACTCATTGATAAATATAGGAGAAGTAGAAACTTTTTCTCTGAGAACAGCCTTTAATAACATGTCGAGAATTTCAGTGGTTGACATTCCCTTCTCTATCTTCCTTCAAAGTAAAAATAACCTTACTTTTAACTGCAATCATTCCTTTATACCAAGGATTTGGTGATCTTACTTAAATAGGTAAACTCAGCAAATAGGTAAGATCACCATATCCTTGGTATCATTATAGCATAGAGAGTTCAGTTCATATTTGACAGGTCTACATATTTTCATCCATATGACAACAATAAGTGTACCTACATCTTCTCTATCTTTTAATTCCACATAAGATTGAGGTTCATTGTTATACCAAGCCGCGTTACCCAGCCAGCACAAGGTGGCGAATATCCCTAAATGAATGGATACTACCCCTACAGTTAAGGGATAAGTCATCTGGTGGGCGGATGGGATATCTCTAAGCAAGGGATATGATAGGGATACAATCGGAAGGATGAAGAGATGTTAGGCAGATTAATGTCCGCATAGAAAGGGATATTTGCTGTGTTAGGATAGTATTACGTGCAGTTGTATGGCAATCGCCCCTTAACCCCGGTCACCAATAGGCTACGGCTAGCCAATCAGGGCCCATGTATTATTAGTAAACAATTTTTGCACCATCTATTGGCAGTAATAGGAACTCAAGTTATATTATACTATTCTTGATATATATATTTACATGCATAGCTAATTGTTTCTTCTATTTTAACCAGTCATTAAAAGGGCTTTTTCTTGACCACAATGCTCAAGGGCTCACACGGACCAACTTCCATTCTGGAACAGGGCCCCACAATACATTTTGTGAATTCACCATCTAAACTGAAAACACAGAACACCCAGAAAAAGAACAAGTGGCGCATTTGCACAGCCATCAAAAGTTGGTACCTACTCAAATTAAACAATGCAAAAATCCTTATGAGGGATATCAAACAATAAAGAAAACAAAAGAAATTGCATAAATTAGTTTGACACACAATTTATTTACAACAATGATAGAGGCTGTGTAATTGACAATTCTGGTGGCAAGTTCAACAATGCCGGGCAGGCTAGTAGCTTCCAAGATTCCCTCGAGTGGATTATAAATGATCTGTAAAAAATTTACATGCAATAGATTCATCACTTTCCATCGCTGTAGTCTTAAAAATACTTCGTAAGTACATAATTTAAATAAGAGTAGCAAAGAGGATCACGTGATTTGGGTATTTATGGCGACTCATGTAAATTTTGACCCTGTTTACTAAAAACAGGAAATTCATGTACACTATTAGAGGACCAATTTAATGCGGTAACATCATAAACAATGACGTTAATATATTTCGAGTACTTAAGGGGTTAAAACTAGAAACATCATAAAGCACATCTGGAACTCTTCACACAAAAAATATGGCGGCTATGCTGTTAAACAATACTCAAAACAAATTCATTCTCTACACAATATCATAACTTTTATGCACAACACATTAATAAACACAAATTAATTCCAAGCTCGCAATGCAGATCAAAATCATTTTCAAAAGCAATTTGGGAATAATGTATCTTATCACAGCAATATTATGTTTTTAATTGAGTAGCTTTCTGGGAAATAATGCATACCATCAGAATTTCACCATTCATCAGAATTAAGACTTACCTTGCCTAAAATAACACAAGCAGAGTGTCCTTTGATTGCTCCATAAATGCAGTAAAGCAAAGGTCACCCACGGGCAATCAGGCAATGTGCATTCACTCTCCGTTTGTCTTCTCTCAATATTTAAACTCTGCACATTATGGTAGGAGGACTACTGAAGTCACACTCGAATAGATCATGTTGATTGCTCTTAGGCAAGCTCAAATAATTAAGATACTGACCTTACAGCTCCAAAAAACATTTTACAAATTTATTGAATTATTTTTCATCTCAAATGTCTGTTTACATACCACTTTATGAGTAATAATGCTCAATGTGAGAGAGTTGACTTACGTCAATGGGACAGATAACAAGAGTAAACGGTCATTTTTGTCACAACCATTTCATAACTACTAATAAGTCACTCTTTTAATATGGATTTCTATTAATGATCACATCATTCCAAAGGTTTGGCCAGGAGAAATGTTGTCTTTATTATAATGTTAAAAATAACCATCTATATACGTTTTTTAGCAAAATTTGTCCATCCAAAAGACTTTTTGTCGTGAGGTTGGGATATGTTAGAGATAAAAAAGGGAGCGGAGCATATATCCGTAACTTATCCCTATTTTCCACCGAAGCAAATATCCCTTGTGCTGCCGGGGTAAGAGTGGTAAGAGCTAAATCACAATCATAACTTTTAAAATTTCGTTCAGAGATCAATGTGTAAAACATTATTCCATCATTACCAAGCTGATAAATTTTGGAGATCCGTAAAATTACCTACAATTTTGGAAATAATTGCTATAGTGGCATTATTGGTAAGAATCAGTAAATTTTCTATGATTTGTACAGTGAACATGTAATTTTTTTTTTGGATTGCAGGTGAGAAACAATGATAATGATGAGTATAAGGTATGCCTTCTCAATGGGAAATGGGGTGCAATGATCAATCATTCTCTTGGTGTGCTAAAAAATATTTGATCAGTTCATTGCAATTAATTTTTTTCTGATAGCTGAAAATAACCTGTGTCACAGAAGTGTAACATTCTTTTTTATATTTTCAGGAGGCTGCTTGAGAGCTCTTGGTTCAAAAGTATTTTGAATGAAATCATCACAGAAGGCACCCATGGATGTGTACTAGGTCATTCCTCAGTCAATGGAACTATTGTCTAGCTTAGAATATTAACCACCCCTCTGCTTTCAAAACTTGACGGAGGACAAGGCATTCATTAGTAATTATTATTTCCTGCCTAAACTTGGAGAAAATCAGTATGAAATTGGTTTAAGGGTTCTATAATGGCCAGATGATAAGAAAACCAGGGTTCAACAAAGGGAAAGTTTACAAAATAAGACTATGACAAGATTCACTCATCATTGACCCTCCCTTATAATGCAAAGAGAGGAACAAACATTTGCAAACCATAAGATTTGCCAACATGCAATGTTCCTTAAGGGCTAATGACACAATTATATGAGAAATCTTGTTTCGATTAGAAGGAGAGTGTTTGGTTCATATACAAATCCAACAGATATTGATGATGACAAAAATGTATCTCGATGATGAAGAGCACAAGAGAAAATGCCACTATTTATATTTTAGTCCTTGATGTTTGATGCAATATTGGTATATGTGGCCGAGTTGCATTACTGTTTGATTTAAGGTTCAGAGTTACTTTAATTTGTATAATATGGTTCGATATTCCCATTTCGTCCTGGAAATGATGAAATTCTACTGTGTTGCAGTTACAGGCATTGACGGAGAGCCAATTGATAAACCATGCATTTAGGTGAAAGAATGCATTACTTTTTAAATAACTTTCAAGTTCATCCAATTATCTTTAAATAAAGCACTTCAGCAAAAATAAAAAAAGTTGCTTTTAATTATGAATCAAATTTATTATCCTGCCTTTGAACCTTTTTATCTCTCCATTGTCCTTGTAAAAACCCATAAAACTTGATATCTCAGTTTCAATGCCCAATATTATTGGTAATGGACTATACTTCAGCAGAACTGTGCCCTCTTGTGATGCCAATGACAGGATTCAGCCAATGTACCATAAGTTCCTCACATGGAATTGTGTGAAGAAAGTTTATATTGCTTCTGTGATGAGCACATAGTGATCAAGTTATGATGTAATGATATGCATTTAATTTGGAACTCTTTATAACACATTATAGAAACTAGTTTTCATGAAGCGTATAATAAGAAGGTCCTTAGATAAAAAAGTAGAAATAGAGATGCTACTTTGTTCTGGCTAGGCCACACCTCGAATACTCTGTGAGCATTTGGGACCCTGGTCATAAAGATAAAACCAAAATTATTAACAAAATACAAAGAAAAGCTGCACACTTCGTTTAAAACTGCTACAAGCAAATTTTATAGTCTCTCACAGCTTTGCAGTGCAGGTGGTGTCATTCCCCACTGTGGTTATGCACTTAAACCAAATTGAGTTTAAATCAGATGCATATGAGAAAAACCCTGTAAATGAATGTCAAAACTGTTTTAAATCGGATGCAAAAGAGAAATTTTTACCCGAGTAGTGTTGCCTTTCACCCCGTGCACGACTGAAAATACGGCTCTCAAATCGTTGAGTCTGGGTACGTAGTCTCCCCTTGCAAGTTTTTAATTAGTTGGCTCACTTTTCCTCCCCGTCCAGCAAGGCACATTTGCCTCCTTTTTTTGAGAAGAATTTTTAATGTTTACTTGAAATTACGCATTGATAAGTCAATCCTTTTGTTATTTATGTTTTTAGGAACACTTCACTTTAGGAATGTTGGGCGGGCGGTGAGGGGTGTGGCGGAAGACGAGACGATTCTACTCGCTCCTCATCTCACGTGACACGCGTCTTCCGGCGTACGACGTAGTGGGCGGAGATCTCTCTCTCGTGGCGAGTAGTCGAGTGTGTTGTCGCTCCGAGTTTTCTGCGAGTTTGAGTTGTTTCTTTTGCCATAACTGGCCTGTTTTGCATACCATTAGATGCATGTAGTATCCCGCTGCACGTTTATATAAGAACGGCTGAATTTCTGTGACATTTGGAGTTTATACGTTCATTTTGTGTTGAACTGGTGGCGACGAGTGTATTGCCATGTCAATTACCTGATTTGGTTGAAGTAAGTCTATTCATCGTTTTCTTTTGTTTTCTGCGTTGACAGTGTATTTTTGTCTCTCTTCTGGTTTTAGTTTGGTGGAAAACGAAGTGTTTTTCACTGAGATAGGTATTTCGTTTTTTGTGTTGATAAATATCCTTGATCGACATCCGGGTCGACTGAGTGTCTTTTGTTTTGCAAGTGGACCCTGAGTAGGGCCACTTTTTCTAGTGTAAGCGGCTAGTGCCAAGTTTTCTAGACGTACTGGTGCTACATCGCCTTCCTGTGTTCTGTTGGGGCCAATTTATGGATTAAAAAAAAAATTGACATCGACATCAGCAACAGGTTGCAACCAGTATTGTGTGTGTTGTTGCTTCTTTCAAGTCGCTACCGACTCCGTGAAGATAAGCTATTACAATTCATTTGTGTGCTTATTGTTTTCTGACTGGGTGTAATTACCGAGGGGCTAGCGTCATTTTGACCAGAGTTGCTGGTCCTCATCGTCGTGAAGTGTCGGTGCTCGGTTTTTCTACAAATCAGTGAGATGATTTTTAGTTTTCTGTGGCTCCGGCTACTGAAAGTGTGTTTTCTGTGTGTTAGCGAGTGTTTCCTTAGTTCTTTTTGACATCCGAGGTCATTTAAGGGATATTACAGATCAGCCGTGCGTAACTCTACGATAAATCCGATGCTATGGGTTTTTAGCCGCGATGGTAGTGACATCTGTCTCTGAACCGAAAGAGTGAACTAAACCGTCGCGGCAATTACGAAACAGGTTTATGCGTAGTAAATGCGCTTTAAGAATTTTGTCTCTTCACACTTACTGAAAGAAACAAAGCAAAGCTAACCGGTGAATGATACCAACAATACCAAACTTCTTCGAGAATTATTTCTGTAAATGCTAATTTCTCAAATCTGCGCCTGGAACATTTAAATAACTAGTCAAGAGTTGTACAGTAAATCATTTAAACATCCTCGTTACGCGAATGCAATACTTGCCTTCTAGATAAATGATTCTATACATTCCAAGCATGTCCAATATGGCAAACCTATGAAGACTTAGCACAATTTTCTAAACTCTCGATCCATGCAACATTTTGTGGTAGATAGACCATAAATAATATTTATTTTATGCAATAAACTTTAATGGTTCTCATCATAATATGCATAATTATACTTGTACAATAGAAAAAGTATTTTTTGATGCTTAGGAATAGCAATACTTTGGAAATTTACATATATACATAAAAGTTACATTACTCCAGTATCATGTAAAAGCTGCTTACACATTTCGATTTGGAATACCATAATGAAATAATTAATTACAGCAAGGTAATGAACTGTCCACCATTAGCTAGGTGGGACCACCATAAATAAGTACACAGTTGAGTAAAGAGTGTAAGAAACAAATACGTTGAACGCCAAATATTTCCAAGCTGAACTTTTTCTTCTACAAGGCTTCACACAATGAACTAGTTAGATCCCCAAAAAAGCATATACATAACATATCACCACATCCTTACAAGCAATGAACTTGACTAGCTTTGTAAGAAATCAGAATAAGGACATGTTAATCAATACTGGACTCCATATGATAGAACAAGGGACAAGCAATGAATGCATTTGTAATCTTAACACTGACTTACTACACTATTACATAGATAATCATGTCATCAATGGAGCTTTGGTTCAGATCTGTTGCTCTTTGGCAAAATATAGTTCCCATTCAGCAATTATAAGTGACTGAGTTCAAAAGTATTAATAAAATGACCAAAAATGCTTTCACTTTTCTAACCACCGCAAAACCACAAGCAAAAAGTGTGACTATCCACATATCATTCCATATTTCTTAACACAAATGGAGGGCGAAAAATCAGAATAATTTGGGATAATGCAGATCAGGAGAGAGAAGTGACAACAACATGAAAACTGTTCAGCGCTAGGTAGCATGACCACCTCCTTAGTATGTGACTCTAAGCAAATATCGTCACCCGATGGATGGTCGAGTCTAGCGATGCATGATCGCTTGGCAGGAATTGAAGAATGGATACCTAGAGTGGGTGGTACCCTCGGTGACATTTCCTCAGCACATGATGGACCTGCCAGTTCTGGGGGCAACCACTATCCTACTCCATCCCAGTAATCGTTGAAGTTGCTCCATAGATGAGGGTGTCACGACCATCATTGCGGAATTGATTGCGGTGGAAATGGCATCCACAAAGGTAGAATTCCTTCATTTTATCCCCAATGCTGAATTGTATTCCAGCAACATCCGCCCACTGGTTAAACCTGTAAAGTTATTGAACATTGATAAAGCTCTTTGTGCAATCCAACAGGGATTGAAGTTAAGTTTTAATCAATAATCAAGATTACAGTTCTACCACAGCCTACTTAATCTCTAGTAGAATATAATACAATTAAGCTCTTTCCATGAGCAACCACTAAATTTCAGAATATCAATATGCCCTCTGAACTCATATTTCCTTTGAATGCTCAACTTCTGCAGTCATGAATGAGTTATTCATTAATGAACTTCACAGTTATTCCCTTAAAGTTCAGTGAAGAATGACCGTGATCTTGAGCAGAGTTATAGAAACGGCAATAGTTGTCTCTTAAAATTTGTGACTCACTCAACAGGAGAATGAAAAGAATAGAAAATATTGTAGTGGTGTGTAGTGATGTACCATATTTACCATATTACTAAGAATGTTTTCATGCTTAGAGTGAAAGTGTGGCTTCAGTTAGCAATTTGACACAATTTATGATAATGATTGAATAAAAAGCAAGCACTGATATCATTAAATTACTGTCGAAACATAATGGATGCATTTTGCTATAGGACTCAATTCACAATGCAATACACAGGCCAGATATGGCTATGGAATCTAAAAAAATATTGCACTTAACTCATACATCCACAAACAAGTTGAAAACATGAAGGAAATCAGTTCCATGTGGACAACGTGGTACTTTGCAATCTCACATGAAATGACCCATTACTTTATTAATGAAATAACTTTTATAAATGACTATATCAGTAGTAATCTCATACAGAGTTCCCTTAAAATGTAATGGTTATAACATACTCATTCAGCCATGCAAAAAGTAACCTTTGACTAGGACATGAAGTGTATGTAATCCCTTGAAAAGTTATTAAGTGCTATCGTGGCTTTAACTCAGGCAACTTAGATACGTAATGAACTCATAACATTCTGAAAACAGCGGTGACGAATGATATGAGCCGAAACGTCGCGGACTCACATCAGAAAGTTAGAGACCCTTCCCATAATTAACAATGGGACGTTTGTTCATCAATCACATTATTAAATTATATTTTTATCATTCTCTGTCTTTGTTTCGAGACTTCCCTCTGTTGTTGCAGAGGGATGTCTCAAAAATGCTAAAGTTATCAACACTAGCATGGAACGTTAAATTTACATAAAATCAAACGTATGGTCTCATACTTACAACATGAATTCATTCTAAAATTAAAAGAAATATTCAAGCACATGTTAAACGGATAAACTCGAAATTTGGTTATTAATCACTCCCACAAGTTTTGAAACGAGGTTTAGTGAGCAACATTAGCAGCCTTCACAATGCTCAAAGATACTTTTACATAAGGTAATACGAGCAGCTGCTCGTAAATTTATCTTCATTAAAATAGTATTATCAGGGAATAACAACGCTTACCTCGATTCATTGCGAGGATAACGGAAGAGGTTATGCTCGCTGGATTGAGGGCAGCTAGCCTTGCACTTCATGTACTTCAGATAGTGAGTCGAATACTCCATTTCCACAGAGTAATCCAAAAAATGGTCCCAAAGTCGATTCCGGTAGAGTAATCCTATGAAAACGATGCAGAGGTCGGAGCCGGGAGAACAATAAAAAAAACGGTGCAGAGGTCAAAAGCGGGAGAATAATAAAAAAACGGTACAGAGGTCAAAACCGGGAGAGTAATCCAACAGAGAGCAGGGGTCAACGGTGAAAAAAATGTCCAGAAATCAAAAACAGCAAATCGAGGGTCACAACCGTCACAACCACGCGGCACTCAATACACTAGTCTTGCGGGGAGCTTGTTTTGAAATCAACTATAGACTGCGACGATTGGAGGCCGAGACGCATGCGCACTGTGGACAGACAGCAACGCCACGCTCTCAGTCTGTCTGTGACGGTAGAATCTTGAAAAACAGCATGCATCGTCTGCCTATTCAAGAGGGAACGGGCTGTTACATTTCGAAGTGCCGATCGTCATTTGTGTTTTGTTTACCTTTTACGTTTTTCTATTTGCTGTCGTTTTCAGCTTCCAAGACGGAAATATTCCGTTCGCATGTGTTATTAGTGCTCATTTCGTGATCGTAAGTCTCATACTTACTGCGTTAATCCTCTTTTTGTCTGTATCTGTACCAGTGTGTTGTGTTGGCGCTGACGATCGTCAACTTTTCGGCCGTGCGGTCACAGTTTGTGCTAGCGCGGGGGTTGGGTGATATTGAGTGTTCTTGGCTCACTCAATTATTAAGGTCGTGTGTCTTCCGTCCAGTGGATTAATGCCGTTGACCGAACGAATTCCCCTTACTCCGTGTGAATTATCGCCACACATCGAAGGCAGCGCCGGTGAATTCCGGTTCCCTCCGGGGGCCCGTCGGCCGGCCCATCTGGGTTGGCCTTCTTACGGCCCATTAGCCGTTTCATGGACCTTACCAACAAGGACAACGGTGTCCATGCACCCTTGACCCACGGGGAAGCCATGGGCACACCTTCACCTCCTCTCTCACGGGTCTCCGGACCCAACTCAACCAACTTACCCATCGGATTTACATCCAACACTGCCACCACCACCACCATTATCGCTTCTGCACCAACCTCCGCCTCTATCGCACCACCCCCTCCTCCAGTATCAACAACACCGCCACAACCACTGCTTCCACCGCCACCCCTCACCACCGGCTACCAGATGCCGACTTCCCCCGTCTCTTCTACTATGCCCATCGGCCAAGGGGCTGACGCCACCACCCTTCCTGCTGCGGCCACTTATTCAAATATTGCGCAGAAAGAGTGCTCGACCTCCACCGCCAACCCGGACGCCACGGAGAGCAGCTCGGTCGAAAAAGGACAGCCGTGGTCTGTGACGCCATGGAGGGGTTCACCCTCGAGGACTACCTCCTTGCCGTCGTCACCATAGTGGACCCAAGAGACATATAATATGCCTCCAAAATCAGCCATCACCGCTTCTGCATCTACCTGCGGTTCGTGGCTATGGCGGATAGGGTGGCCAATTCCCCCCCAGTGGCGCACAAGGGAAGATCCATTTCCTTCCGGAAGTACGTCACTGGGGCTACCCGAATCTTTCTTTCCAACGCCATCCCCGACATTCCGGCGAAGACCCTCCACGACCAGGTGTCCCAATATGGAAGGGTAGTGGGGCAGATCCTGTTCATCAAAACGGCCGTCCTTCTGGGCGATTTCAATGTTCCCCTCAATCGGGACGAGTACTGTTCCCGGGCCTTCGCGAGGGCAGCCGAAGATAGTGGGTTGACGATCCTCTCCCGCCGTCCGAGCTTTCACACTTCCACATCCTACAACGCACTGGACCTCATCATGGCCACTAATGCGAGTGGCATCATCCGCATCGGTCAGAAACCAGCGCCGGGCTTGTTCAGACATGACCTGGTCCATTGTACTTTTACCCACGTGGTCCCGAGGGCCTCCCGGAGGACCATACTCGTGCACCCCCTGGGCCCCCTTTTGCTCCCCCTGGACGACATTGGACCCGACGACGACCCCGGCGCCTGCGCGATTATGGTGCGGGACGTGATTCTGCGGGTCATGGACAAGCATGCCCCCCTGCACGGCGTCAAGGTCGGCAGGCTGCCCGCACCCTGGATAACCCGTGTCAGCCGACAGGATATGGCCGCCATGGACCGACTGCACTCCAGATACGCTAGGGAAATGTCAGGAGAGACGTGGGAAGCCTTCCGACGCGCCCGGAATAAAACGAAACGGACCCTCAGGAATGCCAAGGCCGAGTAAATCGGTCAAGGAGCCGGGAGCGTGAGGAATACCATTCGGTCCCAGGGAGGCCTCCGGGCCGGGACGCGGGATATAGTCGTCCCGCCAGAACAACTGCTGGCCACCTTCGCCGCGGGGAACGACGCGAGCGAGACCACACCACCGGTCACCTTCCCTCTCCTCGATTTCCCGCCTTTCTACTTCACTCCGGTGACGGAGGAGGACGTCGAGAGAGAGAGGTGAAAAAACTTCACACGCGCACCCATGGGCCCGACAACATAGGACCAGCATATGGTGCGGCTTCTACTCCCGGCCCTCAAAAAGCCGCTCACAACCCTTTTCAACACCAGCTTCGGGCAAAGCACCTACCCGGCGGAATGGCAATAGTCCCTGATCATTCCACTCCCCAAAGTGGCCTCCCCTATCACCTGTCGGCACTACCCACCCATCACGGTGGGAAACTGCCTGGGGAAGGTGCTTGATACGATTGCCCTGGAGCAGCTCACGAGCCATATTTTCCGGTACGACCTTCTGTGCCCCAATCGGTCTGCCTTTAGGCCCGGCCACTGCACCCATATGGCACTGGTCGGGGTGTTGGGCCCGATTCGGGAGGCAATGGACGCGAGGCGGCTTTCGGTGGTGCTGGCGCTTTACTTCTCCCGCGCATACGACTCCGTGGACTATGGCCTGCTCCTGGAGACCCTGAGGGCCCTGTGCTTCGACCCGGCGGCCCTGAATCGCAGACTGCCTGAGGGACCGGGTGGCCACCATCCGTGTCAGGGAGGGACCGCGTGCTACGTGGGTCGTCGCACACCTCCACTTACCTACGACAACGCCCCAATTCCCTATGTTACCAGCATTAGGTACTTGGGAATAACCATCTCCCACGACTTGTCCTGGACCCGGCAGGTGTTCCCGGTCATCTCCAGGATCCACGGGATTCTCCGTCGCCCAAGGGGAATGCACTTCAGGCCTAAGGCGAGGACTAAGGTGATGCTGATGAAGACACTGTTGCAGCCCATCATTGAATTTTACCTTGTGCCATGCACTGACCTCTCCGGCGGTGATATGGAGAGGCTACAGGTAGCACAAAACGCCTGCCTACGTACGCGCTCATTCCTGGTTGGATTGAGTACCTTACGCCCTACTACGTCAGGGAGGACCTCCTAAAAATCAGGGAGAGGAGAACGTACCTGACCCTGCAAGCCGGCCTCAAAGTTTGGGCCTCCAAACTCCCACCCTTCGTCCATATTAACTTCGCGCTCCTCGGGCAGTCTCATCAAATTGGCACCAGGAACGCAGCCACCCGGTTCCTGATACCATATCACCATACCTCCTGAATGGCTGGTTCCTTTTTGGTGTCCTTCGCTCGAGCCTACAACTATTTGCCCAAGGACATCATGGAGAACTACAGGAGGCGCAAGCTCCACAAACATCTAATGAAGACCTACATGCCGTAGAAGAGGAAACTTGAATCACCTATCTAATTTACTCCCTACCTATACAATACCCTATCACAACCTGTAGTCTATCCTACCTAATGCCTATTTATTTCTTATTTATAACCTATTTATTATTTATTTATTACCTATTTATCACCTATATATTTATAACCTATTTATTACCTATTTTTACCTCTTTTACCTAGTTACCGCTTATTTAATATCAAAGTTTTATCAGTTTTACTTATTGTACCTATTTTACCTATGTTACCCATTTTAACTATTTTATCTATTTTACCTAATTAACCTATTGTACCGATTTTATCTACATATTTTACTTTTTATTTTGTCACCGTCCGGTCCGGGATTGTGGGTTAAGAACAGCAGAGGTTGCAGGTATTAAACACAAAAACGGTTTAATTCCTGTTGAGTCACGGTACAGAAAAGACTTATTAAGATATCCTGTAGTCAGGGCCGCCTCCTTCAAAAGCCCGTGCGAGAATGCCTCCAGGAGTCCACCGCTTCCTTTCTCCTTACACCGCTCCTTTCGGCCACCTGGCGGCCGTCGCCGAACCGCCCAAAACACGGTCTGCCACCACCAGGCGGCCCATTTAAAATTACTCCTTACAATTTATCTTAACCATTTTACATATTTAACCTATTTTTTCCTACTCACTACCCATTTTCACTATTTATTAACCTCCTTTTGGTGATGTGATTCTAATCGATTTTATTTTCCTTACCATTTATTTATTTTACCTATTTATTTGCTATTTTAATTCATGCTTGTGAAACTTATTGCCCTATGTTATGTTTGAAATTTATTCAAAATTCAGTTCAAATTTACCAAAATTATTGGTACAACCTATTCCCATTTCCAATGGCGAAAGTTTTAGCTGAAAGCACACTTCACTAAGTTGTAGAATGATCAATCAATGTCGCATTATTTTAACGAAGAGGAAGGCATTATCTGTCTAATCGATTATACCTGTAAATTAACCAATTGTGAACCGTCTCATACATATCTATCCCGGTAAATAACTCTGATATGTCGAACTATTGGGTGCTTTTAATAATACCTGTATCTTTCGCCCTAAGTCTCTAAAGGAGTAAACAGGCTAACACAAGGCTGGAAATCTCTCGTTCCGATTATTGCAGAAATATGAAGTGGTCGCTTCAACGCTGCAAAGCTGGCAATATTAAGTAAACATGGACCCGAGGATCAGAAGCAGCCATCTAATATTGTCATTACTTTCCCCGGATTCCCTCCCTCTCCACGGATGGGGGGGGGGGAGCGTGAGATGTGTGGAGGGAGACGAAGCGATTCTTTTCAATCCTCATATCGCAAGAGTCTTCCGGCGTACGGCGTTATGGGCGGCGATATTCTCTCTTTACGGATAGAGGGATATTCCTCTTCTCGCGGGAAAAGCGTCTCCCGGCGTACCACATTGTGGGCGGCGATCCTTTCCTCTCCACGGATTTGGGTGGCGGGTAGGGGTGTGGCGAGAGACGAGACGATTCTTTTCGTTTATCTTCTTGCGGGACAAATGTCTCCCGGCATACTACGTTCTGGTTTGCGATCTTTCTCTCTCTACGGATTGGGGGGTTGGGGAGGGATGTGGCGGGAGAGGAGGCGATTCTTTTCGCCCCTTTTCCTACGGGACACGCGTCTCCCGGCGTACGACGATGTAAGCGGCGATTCTTCTTTCCCCAAGGATTGGGGCAAGGGAAGGGGAATGGCGGGTAACGAGACGATTCTTTACGCTCCTCTTCTCGCGGGACACGCGTCTCTCGGCATACGACATTCTGGGTGGCGATCCTTTTTTCTCCACGGTTTGCGGGGGCGGGGAGGGGTGTGGCTGTAGAGGTGACGTTCATGCCCATAAATTGTTAAAAAGTTGCATTCTTAGGAATGGAAGAATATTATAATATTCCTTTTACTGTTACAAACATGACAATAATATATTCGAATTCAATACATTCTAAATCGACAAATATTGACATTTTTTTCCAAATAGGCTTGGGACTGAGTTTCCATATTGACGATATAGCATGCCATCTAATCATGAAACGCTTAAATAAGTGGCAACAGTTTTAATTACGTAGACTTAAAACTTCAGCATTCAAAGAATACATTGCATCTGCGCTATCTACAATGTCGCACAAAGTAGTGTATTTTTTATGACTCGCAAACGACCTGATTATGCGGTAATGGGTTAATAAATTACGACCATGGTTTCGACACACACACAAATTAAGAAGGAAAAAGGAGGGAGAGGGGGGATTATTTCTTAACGGTCACAACATTCTGGAGGAGGGGGGTTTTAATTTGGAGTTTAAAGGGGTGAGGTCATAGTGCTTTTCTGGGAAGCCGTCGGGGTGGTAGGTGGATTCGGAGGGGGGGTGAGGGAGAGAGGAACATTTAGTCATTATGTAAGCTATAATCAGCAGTGCTATTTATTATTTCAAATAGTTCTGCAAAGTCAAGTTTTCAGCTCCTTGTTAATAAAATGTAAAATTCTGGGATCAAAATTACACCCGAGTTTTTTTTTTACGCGGAGAAAATATTAGGTCATGACTGTACGCCACAGCATTTATAGATACTATTAAAGTGATCACTTTTCGATGGGTATTTTCCCATTAAAAACCCCTTCATTTTTACTTCCCTTTCTTAGTCAGAGCAACATCAATTTGTTTACATACTGCATTTTGTTTCATTTTATTTCAAAAGTACCTCTACTTTTATATCTAGTTATCTTTGAAGCTCTGGAAAATAAACGACTTTCTGTTGAGTTTAAGTGGTCAGCGTCTTTTTAAACAGAACACTTCACCAATCATTTTCTTTATTATTCCTTAACCCTACAGTAGTGACGTGAATTATCGGGAATTATCATATATACACGAGTAGTGACGTCGTTCTCCTGGACCGATTTGGAGTATGGAGTTTTAAAAAATATATCTGTTTGTTCTTGATGGTGTCGAGATAGCAGCATTCAGATGTGATTTTAAAATGTTTACTCAAAATTTTCGCAGCAAAAAGAGAAGATACTTCTGTTTGCATTCAATCTTTGTTATACGATAAAATGGGTAGACGAAAGCACTATTTTTCTTCATAAGAGAAAAATTACCGTTAAAAGGAATTTGTACGTAAAGGATTCATTTCCCAAAAATGTCAAAAATAACTATCCAAATATTTAGCATATCATATTTTTAATAGCACACAAAATAGTTAGTATTTGGAGACATGAATTGTGACGCACGGTCTGTGGGACTGAAAGTAGCGATATGCTTACACAAAATGATTTTTTGGCTTTGACATCGGGAGAACTGTATAAAATAGGAAGCTACTGAATATCATGAACAACAAACATTCTTACTTCACCTGCATTACTAGAAAGATTGTATTGTCGGTGTGAGAGACCGAACGTCTCCACTCTAGGGTTAAGCAGGATGCACACAATAATTACTAATATTATTTTACGCAGTTAAACCCTGACACGAGGTCGGGACGAAACACTAATTTATTTAAGACTACTCGCCAGCCAACACCACGTCCCTTTTTCGCGGTATAGATGTCTAACCGCTCTCTAATAAACCTTCCATTCATCGCTAGCATTGTCATTTTAGCTGTTTTATTATTTATCTTTGTATATTGTATCCAATGGCAACGCAATTTGCATCATTTAACGAGCATTCCTCTCAACTTACGACAATCCCTCACTTTTTAGGTCTTTTCTGATTATTTTCATTATTTGGAGAATTTTTCGTACATTTCATCCATTTCTGCAAATTTCTTGCATTTTCCTCCCATTTCGACCGGTTTGTTCCATTTATCAAAATTGCAACTCTTTCGGACCTTTTTTTCCATTTCAACCATTTCCAGCCCATTCCTGGCCATTTTTGTCTATTTATGTCAATAACCGAGTATTTCTCTCCATTTTCGACCATTTGGTTGCATTTCTTAAGTTACTGATCAACTGTATCCAATTTGATCATTTGTAGCTCATTTCTGTCCATTTGTAGCTCATTTCTTTCCATTTGTATCCATGTTCAGCCAATTTACGACCATTTCTGTATATCTGTCCATTTCCGACGACTTCGTTGCGTTTTTTCCATTACCGACCATTTATATCCATTTTGATCATTTGTAGCCCATATCTGTCCATTTTGAAGAAAAATGAAAAAAATCGCTCGGGTTAGAAGGCGAGGACTTTACCCCTCTGCCACCAGGGCCGACAGAGAAATGGACAGAAATGGATAGAAATAGATAGAAATGGACAGAAATTGATAGAGATGGACAGAAATGGGTAGAAATGGACAGCAATGGATGGAAATGGTTAGAAATGGACAGAAATGGATAGAAATGGACAGAAATGGACAGCAATGGATGGAAATGGTTAGAAATGGATTGAAATGACTGAAATGGAAATGCGGTGTACACTTGTTTTTGAAGTTGCTTACCCCTTGGTCTAGGCTATCCAAAGTATGAGAATGGTATTTAGTTACAAATTATGTCTGTCTCGGTGAAATAAATGCTTCGAAAGCACTTATCTAATTCCATGGGTCAGATATTTTAAAAGTAAGCATTCCGAAGCTAAGTAAATTCCAATTCTAAATATTTCCAATAAAGTATATCAAAATAGGTCATTTGATCAATGAAAAGGCTATGAAAAACAACTTGTTAGCTGGAATGAATGAATAATACTCTAAATTCTCAGGAAGTCAAATCTTTCAAGTAGGACGATAATAGAATGAAATACAATACATATAAAGTCATTAGGTGATTTCCTGTGAGGTTTGGTGCTCATTGCTGTTTGTGATAATATCAATTGGGTATTTTCGTATTAGAGTCGTGTTCTACAACTATGGATTTGATAAAAATTTTCTGGTCATAGTTTTAAATAATTTTTAATTTAATTGTAGCATCCTGGGATATTATGAAAATACAATGAAGGAAGGATTGAAAAAACAGAACAGGTAAATTACAAGAAAAAAGCATTAGTCAAAGGTTCATAATTCGATGAACCTTGACGATGTATCCAATTATGAATTGTAGCTATTCAACGATTTTCGGTGGCATAAATATTTAGTTGATTGAAAGATAACATTGCCTTTGGCACCTGTTTGATTGACTTAATTTCACTGAGGACAAAAAATAAGCGTATTTCAGGCAGCAGATGATTATAAGCATCCTATTATGATGAAGAAAAGAAGCTACAGGTTGCAAATTAGAAAGTATGTCGGGGAATACACAGTTACAATAAACAGATAATGATTTGGGATTGGCTGGTGTCACAAGCCATGTTGTCCCGTAGTATCTTCATTAGGATGCAAAGCGTCTTGTGTTTGCTGGAACTTCCTCCTCCCTGGAATCTCTTTATTGGGAAATACATAATGCTTACCTAAGTCCATACACCTCCTCCATCTGCCCCTAAGAGAACCTCTCAGGAAATGTTTCTTTTCTGCTATGATCCATTTCATTTTAAGCCCTTATATCACCATCCCCTTTCTTTCCTCACCCACCAATTCCACCCCCTGCACAACCGTGAACTTTATTCTCCTTACCTCATACCCTTCTCCACTTGACTGGATTCTTCCTGTGCCAACCTTTATTTCTTCTGTATTCCCAAAATTCAAACCATCACCTATCAACTTGTTCTGCATCAGCAAGAAGGCACTATTTTGCATAAACTACCGAAAATTTTCTGTCTGATGTAACTGGACATTATATTGAAATTTTTTAAAAATTTAATTAAATTCAAATTAATTCAGAATATGTTTTTTTAATATTTCATATGGATTGAAAGAAAGTTCAATTCATCATGTGGCGATGAGGTGAACGTAAGTTTCATTAAATGCATTTGCTTACTTCCTGCTGTATTTTGTCGTTCAGTTTGCAGCAAAGAGATGCAGTTTGTCTCTTTGGCTGATTAGAATTTTTGTTGTATTGTAGTTAATAGGTTATGGTTTAAGAGACAAGAAGACATGAAAGTTATTCTGAAAGTTGTATTTAATACAAATAGCTTCATCTATTAAATACAAAAATCTTAAATTTCATTTAAAAAGTTGCAAGATACATGTTATAGGTAATAAAAAAACATCTTAAATTTAATGCAAAAATAGTTTAATTTTTGATGAAAACTATATTTGGCTACTTATATATCTTTATTTTCTCACCAAAACTTCTATTTCTAACGTGTTTATGAAAATATGCCTACCATTTACGCATGATGTATGCGTTTTACGCACGATGTATGCGTATGTCTTTTTTGGCATATAATTTCTCACGTTTATTACAAAAATATCTTGTCACGTTTAGCATCAAAAACGTTATCATCAACAAAACAATCTTACAAATACTCTATTTATAGATAGATTTCAAAATAATGTAGACCATTCTCCTAGATTATTGAATATGAAGTAAAAAATGATTAGAGACGCTAATTTCAAGGCCTATCTATTCTTTTTTATAGCAACAAGCTTTTACGATTATTTTTTGCTATTTTTAGTCATTTTTCTGGCAAAAAACATTAACATTAGGCATAATAGCACTTGTAATAAAATATTTTGGTCCATTTTTCCTAAATTATAGGATTAAAGAGACATAAGAAATTATTAATGACATCATCATTTTTTTAACAGTAAGCTGTTACGTATAATTTTTTGTTGCTTTCTATCTTTCTCCTGGCCAAAGTATCTCGATCAAAGTATATGTTGTAAAAACACCTAGTTTTCAAATATTTTCATCCATTTTCCTGAATTAAGTGAATATGGGATATAAGAAATTATTTAAAACATCAAACTCGGTGCCTATCTATCCATTGTTTTCGGCAATAAATTAAAGCATTAACTTTTTCAGCCATAATAATTCTTTTTACAGGTAAACAGATGAAAAAAAGAAAATTATCAATTTTCCTTTGGAAATTTTCGTATCATTTAAATAACCATTTCTTCTGGTACGGGTGGCTCGCGAGTGCGTCGAAGGAATTTAGCCACTATGTTTGTAATCAACCCACCAATGATGATTGTAGTGCCAACAGCAAATGTGAAGATGACGATTTTCATTCCAATGAAATAATTCTGTAAAAAATGGAATGCGATATCAAAACATTGGCACTGACAGAATACAAATTAGTTTTTCACTGAATAAGGGATAATTTTTAAAATATTGGACATGATTTCTCCGTCTCTAAAATTGCAAGTATGTACAAGAACGGATTTGGAAGTGTACCGTATTTTTGTTCTTCGCATTTAATTTTTTTCCAGGTTCGTGAAAAGAGGTTTTGAGTAACCTTGTCATGGAATATTGGGGAAAATATTTTTCCATTCTTAAGCACGGAAACTCCCCGGATGAAATTTTCCACTACTCAGTGCGTAGTTAGCTGCGCCCTTTATTAACACGATATTCGTGTTCGCTAAACGTATGAAGATGTGCCGACCATATTAAATGTGGCATTTTGCTATTCTGTCACTTTAATGACACTAAAATTGAGATATCTGGCTACTTTTTATTATATTCAACGTTTACAAGATTTATCGGAAACTGCTTTCTCGATTAATAATTTTTCTAAGTTTTCCAACAAATCTAAGGCTTACCTTACTTACCACTTACCTTAAAATCAAAACCCTCAAACCCTCTCCTTAGAGCTCACTATGTAGATAGTATCTTTGTCCGATCCGTCCATTATATTTTAGTTTTCTTAAAATAAAAACGAAGAATTCCAGACGTGGGTTACAAAAACTATAAGTGACTGTTACTGACCATAACCAATGCTTCCATTGCAACCGCTGCTATCCGTCAATGGTTCATTTCATATTACATCTATCCCTGATCCCTGTAACCTGTAAAATACCAGCTTCTTATTGCATTACACAGATATGACCTCAGTAACTCAGAAAGCATGAGTACCCTGAAAAAATACTCTCTAATAATTTCGTTCCCTCACTACCAAGTACCAACCCCCTTTTACGAAAAACCTATCACCTCGGCAAACACAACCTTGTCAACCCATTTTTTCATGGCACTCTCAGTATCATACGCATCCAATGGGATTTACACCCGAAAATAGAGGAAGTCTTCCATTTTCCTTTGTGAGGACTACAAATCCCTATTAGCATAATGCCTACATTTTCGAGTGAGTATTTGAATATTTTCTAAGGCACTAATCGAGGTTGCTTCATTATATTTTTTGGAGCAAAGGTTCATGCATGTTTGTGATAACTCAACCCCTATCTCACCCTTGTAGTGGCTTGCAGGGAATTATATTTATTATCTTGTCATTTATTTGCAAACTTGTCATCACAAGTATGAAAGAATTAATAGGTTTGCTGTAGTTCAAGTTATTTTAATCTATCAATACAAAGCCTTACATGACGGAACAGGTATTGGTGTACTCAAAATACGCTCCCAAGCTCTCACACTTGGCAATTGTAGACGGCCAATGGGAGAATGTTGTAAATGAGAAAGTAAATGAACTATTGACACTACTTTTATGTCAAACTATTTACGTATGAATTTTTAACACCCAACAGCACCTAGTTATTTACTCGGCATTCAATAATATCTTTAATCTTATTGCCCAGAAAAAATGTCTCAGAGGACCTATAAAATCAAACTCTGGGCCTCAATTCGAGAAATTTTGCACAATTAGGAGTTTATTACTGTGGAAATTTACCAGAGAATATATTTAAACACACCCCCATATTTAGTCCGACTAGTAGAATAAACCTCATGGGAATCTCAAAGAATCTGCACCTATACCTTCTATAGTGAAACTACTGAAAACCTTAATAGAAAACAATAATTAATTAAATAATAAATTGAAGTTACATTTCAACTTTAAATGAATTTTTTGTGGAATAAAATTAAAATAACACTAGACAACATACCCTTTTCTTTACGATCATTTTTGGAACCATTTTTTGAGCAGCATTTCCATCAGTGATCTGGTCTTTGTCATTTGCGCCCGTTATTGGCTCGACAGCAGATTCTACAGTGAGTTTTTTTGAAGCGCCTTCAATTTTTGGCTCGTCAGTGTCCTTTGAAATGTCAATAGCTGTTGTTCTTACGGCTCCACCTTCTTCATCCTGTGAATTCAGAGAGACATTTTCACTTAACACCAATGGAATCAATTCGCTATGAAACAAATCGTTTGACTAGACAGCTATTCGAACTCGGCTCCCACAATAGCCGGTCGGGTGTGCTAGCCAGTAACATCAACAATCCCTCTTTTACCATGGTGGATATTGGCGGAGATGTATGTGAAGTGACTTGGCATGCGATCATATGGTTCGCAAAAACCCCCGTCGAGAGTCACATTGAAGGTAGATGGCTAATGTTGTAACAGGTTAGCTTACCTAACGGGCAGTTTGTAGATTCGGGTTCTAGTCAAATGAAGTGAAATGAATTTCAAATGGAAAATTTCATCCCTAAGGGTTTATGAACCCATTCAAGGGACTTCTTACTATTTGTTTGTGCATGCAGTGAATAGAAATAAACCTTAAGTTTCACTAATATTTATCCTTAGGGACATCCGCTGCATGTTTGCCACGTTTGGTAATTTTGGCATTTAATAAAACAATGGATAAGTAATAAAGACTTTCACTAAAACCACAAATATAAAAATTATAATCACAATTTAAAAAAATCGTAATTTAAAGGCACGACCCAGGTTTCGGTGCTGAGCACCATATTCAGACCTGAGGATGGTGCTCAGCGCCGAAACCCGGGTCGTACTTTAAAATTACAATTTTTTTAAAGTTGTGATTATTATTTTTATATCTGTGGCTTTAGTAAAAGTTGATATTACTTTACATTGTTCTATTTAATATGGAATACCACAAAGTAACAAAAGACAACATTTTATTTATTTTAGGCATTGTCATGTCTGCAACCAAATTTATCGCTCACTTTATCCCTGGTTCTGATTCTTCCACATATACCACGTTATTAATGCCGTTTATAAACCTCTTGCTCAAGATGGTCTTAGGTATTATGTGTGGAAAATTTAGGATGAAAGTGTAAGAGCTTTCAAAGAAAAATAACTCTCCAAATGAGAAGGTAGGGGAACTCAGCCAAGCTTAGGAATAAAACGAGTATACTTGTCACTTCAGTGCAACTTATTTGATATCAAACTGTGTTTTCCACTCACGAATCTGTGATATCTTTGTACAGTCATTGTACTAGCAAACAAATGCGCTCTCCGAGCAAGCTCTCATCTCCATTTGATAAAATATATGTTTAGTACGATCGGCAAGGTTTTAACGAGACAGCTGTAAAATATTGGCTGCCAGAGCACGCAGTTATAAATGAATTCAGTTCGGTTTTCCAATAGAAAATTACGTCTCTATCAGTATTTAAATTTCTAACCAGTAATCAGTTGCAATAATCGGCTTGGTCTTTAGCGTCCTCAATCTATCTTGATCCAATGTTCACTTTTCTCAATATGTGCCATAAGTGTCAGAAATCTAAGCAGCCTCTTAATCTTTGAATGTATTTCTTTAGGAAAACAGGTTATTAGGGTAGTTATAAAGCATTTAATAGAGGTCACATTTAATAAATAAACTCACATCATACAAATATTTAGCCTGTATGCGGAAGAGATATAATAAGTGTGCTTTATTCTGAAGTAAAATGAATACAAGTTCTAAAAGGAAAACTATCAGTGTTTTGAAAAACTTGATTTTAATTAGCTTACTTGCGAAACATATTAATGCTCACAAACGTTAATATTCAAACCGCTTTTAGGAAGATAATAGTGCAAAAAATACCGAATGACATGTAGTAATCCACTTACGGTTTCCTCAGGAGGATGGCATTCAGCCTGTTTATACCAATCGCTTCTTATCGTAATGTATCCCTCGGAAATGAAATACGCGACAATAAAGAAAAAGGATACTCTCATTTATGCTAAGTCAATGCTCACATTTCAGTGTCCCAAGGCTCTAGTGAGGTGTTTTCTGGGTAGATGCATTCATGAAACTCCTTCAGTCCATTCCCTCTGTCTACTATCTAGAATAATTAAGTTTTAAACACTGACCATAACGCAGAGCTTTTCATTAATAGAAGTCGGCCACTATGGATGCATTCCAAATACCTCGTCACCGCGTAATCATATTACCTTGATAACTGAGTGACAGCGCATTTGCAGAATATTCTTAATATCTTCTTGGGGTGATGAATGACCGTATCTATATCTCTCAAATGAGTATGCAAGCGAATTATTTGGTGCTATTTTTATAGCGATGATGCGCATTTTGATATCATGACTTTACTAATCAGTCGGTCTGGGTGGCAATCGGGATCAATCCTCGTCAACAAACCCCACGGCCGCTTACTGTACACTATATCTTGGAGGCTAGGGTACCTATCACGATATCTTTTAGAACATAAATGAGAACTTTCAGGGCTCCAAGTACGACAGTATGGAAAATTACATTGCAATACGGCCAGTAGCTCCAGGGAATTTTTGGTTAAATAGCGAATGGGTCAGTATTTCTCCATATTTGACTGTATTTCTTCTTATGGTAAGTTGTACCTTTTCATAAATTCGTCAAATAAATAATAGCATGCAAATAAATACCATTGAGCAATAAAACCGAAAATTTAATCGTTTTATTTTTAGAATGTTGAATTTTTAATATGTATGTTAACTAATAAAGATATCTCATTTAGTTGATATGTGATATATTTCACCATAGAGAAAAATAACGAGCTATACATCATATTTAGTTGTAAAAAAATAAATTTCTCTATTTTTCTTAGGGTGTAAGATATTATTGCTAACATTTATTTTGCCATTGAATTTGTTTTAATTTTTCCTGTATTTTTCGAAATCATGAAAGTGTGTAACCTAGCATACGAAGAACTATACACGGAGATGCGGAACTGCTGACCCACTCGCTGACTGACAGTGACTCACAGTGGAGGCAAAAATTGTGGCTTAGACACGAGGGTGATATTCCAGGGATTTGAATGCACGGGCTAGAGAAGCTCGAAGAATGAATCTCATTGGTATAAATGACAATATTAAATTCATGATGGAAATGGAGGAGCGAGGCAAACACACATTCCATAAGATTTTAAACATTTATAGAATCAGGTTCAAGTTAGGACACATTATAGAAGAATATTGAGGAGAATAGTAACAGAAAAATATATCTTACGATTTGGAGTACAATGAGCTCTTAGAAGGATTGAAAATAATAAAACTAGCATACTTTTTAGTGCTTAGTAAAGCCATGCAGTGATTCCAAGAATGTGGCATTATGGTTGCATAAAAGAGCCAAATTTATTCCTTTATAGCGTAAATAACTTTGAATTAATCTAACCATTTGACCTACGACTAATTTGCTTTAAAATTGTCTATGGCTGGGCTAATGCACCGTTTCCACTTCGCTACTTAGGGTCTGACATTGGTACAGTTTGATTATGGAAACGCCAGTGGCTGAATTTCCAGCCCCGGTTAGCTGACGCTACTTAGCCTGTTTCGCGGGTTAGAGATCGTAATGAAAAAGTTGGTTTTGCAAACACCACCTTTTAATGAACGTATTTCACAGGAATGGACTGACATTCTTCTACGTGAGCTTGGATTAGAGGGTAACACTATCGTCCCCCTCCCGGCCATCTCTATCGCGGGTCAATTATTTCCTACTCGTACGCAAGCCGGGTCATTATTAAGAGGAGGGATGAGGTGCGACATCTGGCGATGACGACACAGAGGGACGGCCGTACCAGCGAGCGCGTCCCCGGGACGTAAGGGCGCGTCGCCGGGGTGACCACCAAGAAGGGTTGACGGTGGGTGGGGATGCGAACTCACACCTGAGAAGATAGTGAGGAAAGGGGGGAAAGGAAACGGCCTTCTCAGGTGTGCCGTGCCTGCTATGCAAGGAAACAAGGGAAAGAAACTCGATACTTTGGTGCATTTTGTATGGTTTTTTTAGCGCAAATGGACATGTTTCAGCAATTATGGTTCATTAAAATAATATAATCTGGTGGGTAAAATATATTTTAAGTTTCAATTAAGTACTAATATAAATAACCTAACAGACCAATTTAAGTGGGTTATTGTATTTAGGGATAAAATATTGCAGGAGAAAACATCGTTTCTTACGGCAATGTGCCAAGCTACATATCTTTTAGGCACATGATATACTCCATTTTCACGTATGCATAACCATTTTCGATGAATAAAGTATGTTTCAGGGGGTTAATACTACTATGCGCTCTACATGCAACACCACGCTGAAGCCGCAATTCCACTCAGTCGATTACTCTGCCTCTTTCCGAGCAAGAGTCGAGGGATCCGTTTCCATTGAATAGCGATTACAGACTTCCAGTGACACCCAAAATGTTATAATTCTCAAAAGACCGACTTTTACCTCTAGATACATAATGCATGCCTATGTAATCATTTACTTGGAAATCGATTAAGGCGTTTGAAGATTGAGACGTACTGCTCACGGTGCATTACACAATAATTATTTACAAAAATATGAAATTGTCGTATGCTGTCAAAAATTCAGGTTATCGTTTAGTCGCATCAACAAAGTTACACTAAAAACTGATGAAGTAATTTTGTAGGTTGTGTCAAGGCTACTATGAGTATGTTTTTGTGCATACGTTTACATGTTTTTGTGTACCCACTCTAGCCGACAAAAGTAATGGTTAACATTTTGAAATAAAGTTGCGGGAGCCACTTGCGATCATCTGATGTTATTAATTTTAACAGTTTTTACTATATTTTATTTACTAAGCAATATTGAAATTTAGCAATATTGAAATTTATCAATTAACCAATAAGATATTTTCAAGCCTCAAGATCGACTGTAGTAAGAAAAAACCTTATTGGTTCCAAAACGCTAAAAATAATTCTAGCGGGCTGAGCACGCTACCTAGTTGGTGCAGATTTTTAATATATGTGTTTGGTCAATATGAAAGTATTTTCAGAATTTGCTTATCGGAGCTGCTCACTAAAAAAGCATAATGGAAAAACCGACTAATTTTTTGCTTAAGAATATCGTCTACATTTATGACTGGAATATACAAGTTTTCGCAGTATGTTGAACTAATTTTATAATAAGATTTTGACAATATGATGCTTTTTGTAAATCGTTCATTCCAAATTCGCCATTTAAGAAGTTTTTAGAAAGCTTTTAATGCAAATGTCTCAATCATTTTACGACAAATGACTGAAAGTAAATGTATTTTGAACTGTACGAGCTTCGATGAGACATCTGCTGCAAATCGGTGTCGAGGCATGCTAAGATCACGTCGTGAGCGGTATTTTTGAAGCATCGCACGCAAGAGTTTTGAGTTTATCCACGCATAGGATTCCCTACACAAACGAAAAGTAGAATAAAGTCGAGTGGGTGTCACAATCTGTCTTTAAGTTTTACCATTGGAAATAGATAGCTCTACTCTTGCTTGGGAAGGAGCGAGAGGGGGGCGTAGGGCCATGAGGAATACAGGAGGAAACAACTGACGGGGAATGCTGCACATGCGCTCCCAGTGCGGCGTTATGTGTGAGGTGTGGCGGAATAAGCCACCTTTAACATTTTTAATTCATGGAAAATGGATTTACATGCGTAAAAATTGAGTAAATTGTGGACGTAAAAGCTGTAAACTTGGCGCCTTACCCTTAGAAATGATGTTCTTATCCTGCGACGAATAAAATTGATGGTCATGACATTTAGGCATATTGAGTAGACTTTAAATGCTCACTAATCAATTCGCATTTTTAGAATACGTTTTCTGTACTGCGTAGCATAATTTGAGAGGCAGAAGTTAAAAATCCAATACAAATTAATCCACTTTCTATTGGTAAAGCAAAGTACGAAATCAAGAGGTGAGCAGTATTCGTCATGAGGCTACTTAGTGCTGGAAAAGAAGGCGAAAATTTATTTTTTAGTCTTAGTGCCCCTTGATTATCAGAATGAACTTATGCGAGTGTGGTGCAGCACTTGTATCGGTGCCAACGGTGGCGTCACTGTGGAGTGATTGCCACGTGGAGCAAGAAAACATTAAAAAATGAGGAACAAACAGGAAAATCCACCACAAATTTGAAAGTATCCAGCGATGGCGCATAAGGAAACGCAGCTAAATTTCAATTTGTAGTTTATAAGCATGTGAGATACAATTGTAAGTGAATTGATAAACGTGTTCTCGGATTCATGATCAAACTGGTTGCGCGAATTCAAGCTAGGGCTCTCCCAGCTGAATAAATATTTTAAAATCAGATGAAGTGATAATGAAAGTCAACTCTTTATTTTTAAATTTCAGTTGAGTATGAATCTTGTAATGCATTCCTATTACAATTATGCAAACGTAGTGAAAATATTTTTAACCCATATACATGATTTCCAAGCGTGTAACATAGTAATAAATGTAGTCTATGACATTATTTCCAATTCGGTAAGAGTGACATATGAAGTCTGTCCACTCACGAGGAGAGGCGCTTCCATAAGGCGAGATCGTGTCCTGTTGTTTATAACTTGAATGTAAATGTTATTTTCAGTTTATCAGCAACATTTTATTGTATTTTGAAGATGCAGTCATTACCGACAGGAAGTTATCAGTGCGGACTTAGGTGCTCGGTCATGTGATCACAAAACGCCAACTCGCGTTGTCTGGAGTAAAGGCGCGATCATTATCGTAATAAATGTTAATCATTAAAATTCCTATGAAGAGATCCAAAGTTAAGGCCAGTGAACTCAACCAAAGATTAAGGATGCATTCAAATAACTGGAAATTGCCTAAAGTAGCTGGCGGGAAACACATGCAAAAATTTTGTTTCTCTCCATTTAAGAGACTAGGAATTATCATGCAAATTGTTCAAACCGTCTGAATTAAAAGAGGAAAAAGAGAGATTGAACTTTACTGCAGTAAATTTACCCATCAGCTATGCTGTGCATGGACTCAGAATAGAGAAATTTAATCATTGAAATAATAATAATAGGATAGCCACGCCAAGCGCACGGTTCCCCAAACTCACAGCACACAGAGCAAGGCGTACAAAATGCTTCGTTTCTCTCGCCGATTTTTTAAAGTATTCTACCAGTAAAGTTAGGTTTTGCTGAGTGTCAGAGAATCTCTTCCCGGTTTTCTACACTATTAGGGGCCTATCTTTCTCTGGTTTATCCTTTTTTGCCTCAGAATACGATCTACCCTTTTTCATCTCGTCCATGAAACCTATTTTATTTCTTCCCCTTCCCCGCTTGCCCAAAATCCTTCCCTCTGTCACACTCTTCAGCAACCCAACGCCCTTTTTAGCACCCTTCAGCCATCTACCCCTACTTATTCCGGATTTCATTGATAATTTTCCTTTCCTTTTCCACCTTCTCAATAACTTACTCGTTAGTCTTCTTTTCCATCCACCTAACCTTCTTATCCTCCTCCACATCCACACCCCAATTGCCTGCAACCTATTCTTGTCCTCCTGTCTGAGGGTCCACGTTTCTACCCCATACAACGCTATGCTCCAGATCAAGCTCTTCACCGGCCTATTCTGCACATCCTTGCCCTATGTCCCCGTCATTAGCTCCTCCTATTACTAAACGCCTCAATTGCTATGTCTATTCTCTACCGTATATCTTTGCTACTATGTCCGTTTTCCTCTAGCGTACTACCTAAGCAATTAAACTTCTCTACTTGCTAGAGTCTGTCCTCACTTTTATCACTAGCCTAGCTTTCTTTGTCCTAGAAAATCTCATTACTTTCGTTTTCTTATGGTTTATCGTAATTCCGAATATCCCACATTCGTTTAAATAACCATCTCTAAAGCATCTACCAAAGCTTGCAGTCCCTTCGAAGATTCACTAACCAATGCCGGATCGTTCGCGAATCTAACTGACTTTATCAGATGCTCTCCTGCTTTGATTCCGACCTCAGATTTTAGCGATGCCTTTCTTACTATTTCTTCCGCATAATATTGAAAAGCAAAGGCGACAACGGGCACCTTTGCCTTACCCCGCGACTTATTATTGCCCACCCTGATTCATCATCAGCCACCTTCTCCTGAACTGTTTGCGTCATATATAAGTTTCGGATTAGTCTCCTGCCTCACCAGTCTATTTCCATTTTTCTCGAGTATTCCCTTTATTTTATTCCAATTTACCCTGTCAAAAGCTTTTACAAAATCAATAAAGCAAGCAAACGGGTCCTGATTATACTCTATGTTTCTTTCTATAAGAGTCCTCATCTGCGCTATCACATTCCGAAATGACATACTCTTCCGTAACCCAAACTGATCATCGCCCAAGTAGTATTTCTTATACTCTCCAACCTTCTATTGATTGTTCGAAGTTAACCTTTGGCTGCGTGTGAAATCAAGCTGATTGTTCTGTAGTTATCGCATCCTGATGCGTTCTTATTTTTCGGGATAGGAGTCGAGACTGTTTTCATGAAGTCCTCCGGCTATACACCTTCCTCGTATATCCTACGTATAAGCTTGCCTATCTTTATTTCCCATGCTCTTTAGCAGCTCCGAAGATTTTCTACTCTTATAGCTTTTCGATCCTTCATCTCTTTCAATACTCAATCTCTTTCAACTTTCAATACGTCGGTGAAACTGGTCGGACAATAAAGACAAGAATCAAGGAGCACAACGCGGCAATTCGACTGGGCTACGCCGATAAATCAGCGGTTGCAGAACATTCCGCCCTAGGCCACACCATTGACGTCACCAACCCAAAAATCCTCGCCAGAGAAAAACATTTCAAAAGGAGAATCTTCCCGGAAATTAAATGAAAATGAAAAAAATCAAAGGAAATCTTTGAAATTAAAAATCATAACAAGCATTTCAATAGAGACCAGGGCCAAAGAATAAGCGAATCATGGCTACCAGTAATTTCCAGCAAGAAAAGCGACGTCCAGAAGACTCTCCGCCAACACCGACCCCCACCCCCTCTCCCTCTTGCACCACCGTAGCGATATAAACTGATGTACAATAAAGGCAATTAGGTCATTCAGCCCTGATGAGGTCTCCGGCAAAGAAGAAGAAACGTTGGCTTTTTTAAATCTTGACGCGGGTTATCCCAAAAACCATCACTGCTTGACGTCTTTCTATACTTTCTCTATTTTACTGACGAGAATTATTGGCCCGAGGTAATCTTCATCTAGGCTCCTCCCTTAAATCTAAGTTAGTTTGTCTAATGTTGCTGTGATATAGCTCCTCAGAATATCCACGCCATATTTCTTGAATATCTTCCTGCTCGATTAATATTCTATCTCTCTTTGGTACTGTTTTCTCTCGCTTACCTCCCGATAGCAATTTTACCCTAGCGTATAACGCACCAACATGTTCTTCTTTTGGCAGTTTCTCCATTTCCTCGCATTGCCTTTTTCACCAATTTTCCTTCGCCCGATTGGTTATTCGCCGCAGTTGATTATTTAGCTCTATGCATTTCGCCTAACATACGTTGACGATTTCCAATTCCTTCTCTCACCCATTTTCCTAATCATTTCTTCCGTAACACACTGCTTATTTACATTCCTCATTTCTACTGCTCCTATTGTTTTCTCAGCTGCTCTTACCATGCTTCTTTAATATTCTCCCATTTTCCTCGATTATATCTATTTCCTTGGCTTTGCTTGTTTTCCTTTACACTATCTTTTGGTGTTCCCACCTTTTTTCCTGTTTCAACGCTTTGAGGTTCCACCTCATAATCCTCCCACTCCTATTAACGAATTTGAATCTTTCCTCACATTTCATGATTACAAAATAATGACCCGAGTTTGCATTAGCCCCCGGATAGCTCTGTGAGTTTTTCACTCTGTTCCTTAATCTTTGCCTAAACATGATGTAGTCAATTTGATATCTCCCAGTGTCTCCCGGCATTTCCATGTGGACCTCCTCTTACGATGGTGTTTAAACCAAGTGTTTGTTGCTACTAATTGATTTCTTCTGCAAAATTCAAATGCTTTCTCTCCGTGATCATTTCTCGTTCCTAATGCAAACCCTCCCACTTCATACCCGTCTCTCCCTTCCCCCCCTATTACCTTCCAGTCGTCCATTACCATTAGGTTTTTCTTGCCCGGTACTTCTTTGATTATCAACTCTATCTTTTACTACTTAATACACCTCATCCAACTCCTCCTCCCTATGATTGCTTGTAAATATGTACACCTGAAGTTAAACGAAATTTGTATGTCGTGCTTTTATTTCTACCACTAGTACCCAGTCGCTCACCTCCTCAATATTTACTACCCTTATTCCCAATTTTGCGATCAATACTATAGCTACCCCACGTTAACTCTCCAACCCACCACTATAGATTACCCGGTAACTATCACTCCAGGAGTCCCCGCTATCCTTCCATCTCACATTATACAGCCCCAAGGTATCTACATTCCCTCTATCCATTTTGATGACAATAAAAAAACAAAGCGAGGCACTAATACAGTCGTTTAAACAAGCTTCATTCTCTTTTTCTCTTTTAAAAATCCTTTTCCCTCTTATTTCCCTTTTTCATGACTTGTGTCCCAAAAACCCCTGCCACATATACATTTGGCGCTTCACTATGTGGTATGTAGACACATATGCGAATGTGTGGTGGTGGGTCATTTTCGAGGGTTCTCTTCACAAACTACCATCCTGAGAACCACCAACCTAAGGCGCTGAAGACGTGAGGCAGAAGAACGAAAGGGGATAGAAAAAGGATATTATTGTACAGTGTCGTCGATTCATGTTTCGACTTCAATATACAACACTGGGTTATTTTAGTATAACTTAATCAACAAAATAGGACATTGAAAAACTTTATTCCAGATACGCATGCATGAAGCCTTAACAAAAGGCAAAATATCCTTTTGTAACGTAAAGAGTCGGATTATCAACTGAAACTTGAAAGAAGCTATCGAAAAATATTTAATTTCCAAAATACCTGTAAATTACTTTCCTCCTCTGGCAGCCTTTCTGGATGCTCTGGCCAGCAGTAGAGTATATAAAATGTCCAAGTAACGAGTACCAGAGCGGCTAGGATCACAACCATAGGGAAATTCTCCACTCGTTGACCCTGAAATCGACGACAAAATGTTATAGGTATTCTAAAATTGTTAGCAACTATCGTGGAAATACCGCAAACAAATACATGTATGCTACTTCATATCTGCAACTCTGTAATATGTCACGCACATTAGTAAAAGAGATTTTTACATGATATATAAAACACGGATCTTGTCACATTTATGATGCAAACGGAATGGTGCGATACGTTAAAAATTTCCTTCTCATTTTCTCCCGAAGAATGATAATAAGTTGCAATAATTTAAACATTACATTCAATAGTAAAGTATTGTGAACATTAATATCAATGTGTCAATAGTTGGATAAAATTATTTACAATAAAATAATTTTTACCACATTGTAATGATACAGTTAAGTTTTTTCCAATAACAGTTTCCTTGAGCATATTTAAAATAATCTACCTCGGAGTAGTGACGACTATATTCATGTCTTCAACACAAAAGATGTACTTAAATTAGAGGTGAAAAAGTAGAGTAAATCAAGTTCTATCCATTCTCTCTGGAATCACGTATATACTAACGTCAACGTTTGAAATTCATTGGGTTAAGTTCGCTGAGTTGGTGGTAAACATTGACCCATTTTAGTTATATTTATGAATAAAAATGTCCCAAATAAACAGCATAGGTAGCTAGGAATCCCGGAATGGATGTAGACAGCTAATTATGCATTAATTATCCCAGAAAACATATACCTCAAAGCAGGAATAACGAGTAGCTTAAATATTTATTTGTTTATATAAACGATTCGAGGCAAGCCAGATGCAAACGCTTTGGGAGCGCACACAAAATTTTTAAAAGATATCTTCAACAACTGAAATGGATGATGATCACTCACAGTGACATTGAGTCATTGTGATCAATTTGTAATCTTTACGACTTGATGGCACATAGGAATGTGATTGATCAGGTGGATATTTAGGTTGAAGATGTGTGTGCTAGTGGATATTAAAGTGCTACTTTCATGTACTCAGCGTTGATATTATGTGTTAATACCATTTATTTTGTAAGGAGACAGAAATATCCATGTAAGGACACTATTTTTGTCCACAAAAAATCCGGGAATCATTTAAATCAGGGGACCGCAATAACTACCTCCTTGCTGCAGTACTTAGCACCTTACGAATCCTTCAGAGTGTCGTTTATTTAAGTATCTGTAAAAACATTCATTATAAACCATGTTTTAATTAATGTTTCATATTATTCTACCTTTTGAGGAGGGGATGAAACGGAGCGGAGAAATACTTAGTGAGTCTTGACTCAACGATACGGGTGGACGGTGCCAGGTTGCGTAGAGGGAGGAGGAGGATGGTAGATGGTAATTTTAGAGTGAAAGGGGGCATTTTAGGAGTAAAGGAGCAAGAGGGGGATGGCATTGCTGTAAAAGGGACAGGAGTGATGTAGGAATAAGACATGTTAGAATTGACAATGAATAATGCCGGAAGGAGAGATGTCTTGTTCTCTATAGAATGATTACTTCATTAACTAAGTGATACACACCGGAAGCTTTGGCAGTGTTACAGACTTTTAATACTTTGATTTTTGCTAGTCATTTTTCATCTACTGCGCAACCTTTACTACGTTTCGGTTCTTCGCAGAGGAGTTGGCTGACGGGATCTACTTCCCCTTCGCCCCCTCCGCTCTTTGACGCTAGCTGCCTTTTTCGAGTCGAGTTGCTCTCAATCTACGCGCTGGGCACTTAAGGTATTCTCTTTCCACAATAGCTTCCGATGCAGCATAACGTGGCCTCGTCCGGCGATTTACTTGGTAATAAACTATTTTTGCGCTTAAGTACTTCTTCTTCTTTTGCTTTTTTGGATTATGTGGGACAGGCAGGATGATAATTATTCACAGTTGCACTCATAAGTTTCACATTAAAATAAAATTTTGACCTCTAGAATATCCTTCAATTTCGTTCTGTGGCCCTACTTCAAGGTTCATTGATTAAAATATCAGTTAAGAAAGACGGCTTGTGAAAATTTAATGTGAAAGACCAAACACAATTGATGGATAGTTGGTTTTACGAAATTCCACCACAATTACGTAGTGAGGGAGCTTTAACCTCCAAAAAAAACATTTCTTTCATCCCAAGGCTCTATTTTAAAGTTAATTACGATCAGCATCAGTTCTAAAGAAAGCCACCACTGAGGTAAACATTTGAATCATTGCCATGGTTTTCCTATTTACTGAGAAGCGTTAACTAATTAAAACTCACTCAATTCGGTTTTATAGAATTAGCAATTCCAATCTGGACAGTAGGAAACAACTTAATAGGCCAAAAATTACCATTCAAAAATATATTATTACAAAATCAGAGAAAAATATTGTTCAGAATAAATAAAGAAAAAAATCTTGAGGGAAATTTGGTTTTTTGAAGTCCCACTTTTTAAAGTTGTTTTTTTGATGCACCGTTAAGTAATTACGTAGAGAGAGAGAGAGCTTTAACCTCCGAGAAATCCATTTCTTTCATCCAGTGCTTCTATTTCAAAGTTCATTCACAATGAACATCAGTCCTGACGACAGCCACTCTTGTCTTTGAATCAAAACCTAAAACAAAGACATCAGGAAACCACCTTTTTACTCGAAATATTATTTTCCAATGTAAATTATCACAAAATCAGGGAAAAACCGTGCAGAAGGAATATAAATGAATTTTTTTGCATAAAGTTGTTTTTTTTAAGTTGTATTGTTTTAAAAAAACGTAGAGAGCTTTAGCCTCCAAGAAACATTTCTTTCACCCCGTGATCCTGTTTCAAACTTCAGTCATAATCAACATCAGTCCTGAAAATAGCCACCTTTAAAGAAAATAAATCAGAAACATTGCAATGGGTTTCCTATCAATCGAAATGCGTTTATTAATTAAATAAGTCGACTAAGTGTCTTTGAATCGAAAATTCAAATCAAGACATGAGGAAATAACTAATTCAGTTGGAATCTACTTTTCTTATTTCTAATATAACTAATCCAGTTGGAATCTACTTGCTACGTTGGAATTTACGAAGTAAATTGTCAAAAAATCAGAGATAAATAATATACAGAATTAATAAAGATAAAATAACGTGAATTATTAAAATTGTGAAGTTGCACTGTTAAATAACTACGTTAAGACAGCTTATAGCTCTAAAAAAACAGAGGAATCTAACTAACTTCACATCTACAATTTTTCCTTTATTTCCCCATTCACCAAGGTTACGGGCCTGTGGAGTAAAACAGGGGTCTTTGGGGTGGAGCGGAACTCGGGCCCTATGGGGATATTTGTGCTGAAGAAGGCATTTATGACAATTTATGAAACCGTTTTCGTGATTTTCAGAAGGTTGAAAGTGACGAAAACGGCATTTTGGAGTGTTCATGGATTTTTACATTCGCCATAAATGTCGATATATATATATATATATATATATATATATATATATATATATATATATATATATATATATTTTTTTTTTTTTTTAAGATTTCTATACCCCCCTCGCCCTTTCCCCTACCCACCCTCGGTGCGTGATTGAGCGTTTTTGGTGCCATCGTAGAACTTGGATGTAACATTAATTAACTGAAATAAATAATTTTTTACTTTGAATACAGAATCTTTTGTTATATCATTTCTCCATTCAATAATTAACGACGGAATATATTCTAGAATAAATTAGTGTTCCGAATGTAAGAAGATGTAAATTTTAAGATTTTAAGTAAGATCATAAAAGTAAGAGTAGTAAGATCATGAAATATGTCCCTTGACTTTCTCCTTTCATTTTAAGTAATTAACTCAAAAAACTCTGCACTACTTTTTTGGCCGAGAACGCTTCCAGTGCGCCGCTTTGCTGCTGATCAGGAAACAAAATAAAGCTGAATTGGAGAGTGCAAACGAATTGCAAATTAGGCATACGCTCGAGCCATCTGTACAGTCAGTTGCATATTATATTGATTCAATTTAAAATTTTCTGAAAAAATATTTTATTTTTCGAATGAGCTCGGCTCTACTCAGTAAAATCTCATCGTTATACGAGATCTTTGGAAATTTCAACATCGTTTATTTACGGCGACTGGTTTCAATCAATACAGTACAGTACATTCTGGACAATACACTGGACAGTAAAAAGTACTTATTCCAAAAAGTCTTTTTCCTCTGAAACTCTAAGCGAGATTAAATGAGAAGAAAATAAAAATAAAGTTTTAAGGGAATCATTTGTAAGACAGTGGTGAAACCAGCCATGATACGAAAGAGTAAGGCCTGGCCAGTGAAGAAAGTGTTGGAGTAGAAACTTAATGTGGCAGGAATAAGGGTACGATGGACTGTTAGAAAGACAATGTTCTCAAGACAATGTTCATTGACAAGAGGGAGTTCTAAAGGCATCGATGAAGGGTCAGGAAATTCGGCATTTGATTTTAGCATCTAATATGATGGGAAGAGAGACAAAGGGATGCTCGACCGAGATATCTAAGGTAGGAAGCTGAAGATGTGAGAGAGAAAAATGAGTCGTGTGACGAAGGTATACTTTTACAAATACTACTTAATAATTAACGCATATTGCTCGGGTTTCAATGCGGTAGCTATCAATATCACATTTACTAAAGCAATATCCTTAACTCTTAAGCATGTTAAGTGGGGTAGCCAATAGCACATTTAGTAGGGTAGTTAAATGGAGAATGCTTCCTAAGCACGGGGGAAGAACGAGCAAGGGATTTTTGGGCTACACAGAGGAAGGTAGAATTAATATCACTTCACACCAAATGTTCATTCTAACCAAATATGTTTTATTCCTTCGCCCTGTTGATTGCACCTCGGGGTTTAAAATCGTGTCACCACTGAACCCAACATTTTTCCGCTTCCTTCTCTTCTCAATTTTCCGAAACATGCCCTTCGTTATCCATGGAACCTTAATCCTGGAGTTACTCAATATTATCGCCGATCCTCTCATGATTCCTGTATTTTTTTATTGCGTGTTACCTCAATTATTCCCATTCTCCTGCACTTATCTGTCGTTGCTGTTAATAGCCCCTATTATATCTACCTCTTTGCCCCGTTCGAAGCCCCAAAGTTTCAATTCACCATCTATCTACCGCTTTTCAGTCATAGCATCACGTTTCGTTCGTTTAAATTAATTATCTTTGATCACGTTTGGTACTCGGAGAATTGCACTTATTTTTGGAAACTGTTTATAAAGTTTTCTTGCCATGATATAATATATTTGATACAGCTTCATAAGAGGCCATAATCTCTCAAATGTTGCTGCCGGGGCAAGTATGCATACTAATATACTCAATTAAATGCCCTAAAAGTCTGCAAAAAAGACAAACACGTCCTGGTTGTAATTAAAAAATCGATTAATACTCCTCTTCCATCACACACCTGTAAAACACTTACTTTGACCTTTTTTACTTCGTGCATCGCCACGAAATTTAAGCCACATTAACTGCAAACTTGCCAGTATCTGGTGATAGTTTTGCTTAGGGCGAATTCTAAATCTACGAGAAGTAGGAAATTTTCAAACCTTTTCGTTAGCTATTTCTCGGACGCCATTGCACTGTAAGTAATCGTCTCCAGCTTCAATTTGTGGAAGTGAGTAATATCCATTATAAAAATAACTTTTTTGAAATCCACACAATTTATTATAAATACGACCCGGGTGTTAGCAACTTCGTGCCTTCATCTAACAAATCCGTAACAAATTTCTCGGGCGGCCGGGTATATATATGGTTGAAGGTGGGTGTAAGGTTTAAAGCCTGGTTTACTAGGGTCAAGTAGAAGGCCATGTACAACGGTAAAATAAATGCGAATATTCTATTATCATCGTGTAAAAAGTTCCAGCCAGGTCAAATACCGAGTTGCGTCATGTAATGAGGCTTGTACAAATAACGTACAAGTGGCTTGACATGACTGCAAACCCCACGACCAACTTAACCACTTGATCGCCAACTTGACCAGCCATTTATACCTTCCCCCTTTCCATTCTGCTCAACTCATTTGTCCCTCACTCCCCACCTTCAACCGTATACATACCCGGCCGCCTGTGAAATTTGTTACCTGATGATAGCACGAAGTTGCTGAAACCCGGGTTGTATTTATAATGAATTATGTGGATTAAAACAAAGTGGTTTTTATCGTGGCCATTGCAGTTTGCACTTTTGACCCCGCTGTGGCACGACAACCTAAGAGTAACGTTGCCACACTAATCTCTCCCGTTCCATGTCATTCCTAACTGCGCAATATGCCGACGGTTGAACGCTGGAAACACGATTTTTGAACTATTGTTTCACTCCTGCTTTTTCCTAACTTCACAATGCATTCCACTGCCATTATTATGCCTTTTGATGCACTTCCCTTCCTTATTCGTGCATTTTAAACGCTTCACTATGAACTGTAATGTCGTTTTTTTACGCCGTTTCCTACACTTATTTCACATACTGGAAAAAGGCATTTGGAGTGCTCAAGGATTTGAAATTCACCACAAATATCGATGTTTATATCTTAAAGATTCTCCCCTCTGCCCCCACCTACCCAAACTTGGTGCTTAAATGGGAATTGATGGTACAGATAATCGCATTATGAACAATTTTTTAAACAGTTCACGTGATTTGATTGTTTCGTAATTGAAAGGGAGCACAAATAACTATAAATTACTTGTTAAGTACCAAAAATCCCCATTTACGCACCGAGGTTGGGTTCGGGGGGTAGAGTGGAGAAATCTTAAAAATATATACATCGACATTTGAGGCAAATTTTAAAATTCATGAACACTCAAAAATACCCTTTTTGTTACTTTCGACCTTCCAAAAATCATGAAAACAGTTTCATTAAATGTCATAAATGACTTTTTCAGTACCAAATATCCCCATTTATCCCCATTCGTTCGTTTAAATTAATGATCTCTGATCACGTTCAGTACTCAGAGAATTGCAGTCATTTTTGGAAACTATAAAGTTGTCTTGCCATGATATAATATATTTGATACAGCTTCATAGAAGGCCATAATCTCTCAAGTTTTGCTGCAATGGCAAGGATGCATTCCAGTATACTCTATCAAATGTCCTAAAAGTCTGCAAAAAAGACAATCACGTCTTGGTCGTGTAATAGGGTTAAATGCCCCCAATGTCCCCATAAATTTACAATATTTAGATCACAGAAGAAAATACAAGAATAGGGATATATATTTTGCAGAGTTGGGGGCAGATGTTATCCAGAATTGATCACCTAACAATGAAGTTAACGGCAGCAGTTAACAACAACAGCAAATGACTAGGTAATTAGCTAATATTTAAGACAAAATGTTTCTCAAGAATTATAAAATGCGTTATCAAAACTACGTCCCAATGACAGTTTGTACAATGATGCTTTGCCGAAAAACGAATAGCTTAAATATATACTAGCTGATTAGTGCGTTAATGGAATTGTATGTGAGAATAAAATGATGAATGAAATTATTTAGCATTTTCATCCGTTTTGCATATTTTTCTCTAAAATTAGCTATTTGATATTCATTATAATCGTAGAAATATGCAATATTACACTAAAAAAACGAACCAAAAAATTAATTTACTAGTCATTACAGTGCTGCAGTTAAACAACGTATTCCTTGAAAAGAGTGTCTGTCCATCTTTCGCATAAATCGCAAATTGGACGGAAATAATACTGCTCCATTACCTGGGGTGAGTATATTCAAAGGGTAATATGTGGGCGAGTATAGCAAATATTTCCATTATAAGTTCAAATGGTGGGTGGCGGAAAAGAGTGAGCCAGGATATTTTCATTTAAAACTTTAATTATCAGGTAAACAGTTTCCCCACCACTTGAAATTCACAAGTGGTGATGTAATTGAAATTATCATCCACCCATCAATGAATGCCCACAATTTTTTTTAATCAGCTCTTTTCTACCAGGCGTATCATCTGCTGAGAAGGCGATTACAAATCCAATAAAAACGCTCGTGAGAGCACGGCGTGGCACAATATTACATGATGGGTAGGTTGAGGATATTTGGGGACATAGAATTCGACTATAGAAGCTCTTGCAAAAGTTCCTAGCGCTGCGCAATGTGCGTTTACGGTATATGGGCTAATTTAGGTTATGCTTTCCGGTGGCGGGGGTTGTTCAGAGAGGAGCCTATCTAACTGCCGCCAGTGCAAGCAACTCAAGAATTTGGATGACTCACAACAAAGTGCCCCGCCGTCACGTTTTGACTCGTCTCACTAAGCCTTTCAAGATTGGGTCCATAGCAAATCCACGGGATTGGGTGATGCTAACCACTCGCCCAACAGTCTTGCTATTAAGCTCATTTCGTCAAGTGGCTTGGTGGCCCTGCCTCATTTTCTCCTTATCTCGTTTTCTCCCTCTCTTTCATTACATTCTTCCCCATCCTCTCTTCATTTCTATCCCTCCTCTTTGCCACGCGGTTCAGCACAATGGACGTTTTAGTGACTGTAATGGAACTACAAGTGTATAGAGTAATGCAAGAGCCAAATAAACGAGAAGATATGAAGCTCAAGAATCTGATAGTGCTTGTACTGTGTGGATATGCAGTAATCTGCTCGCTATAGATAAAGGATAAGATGTAAATGCAGTCATTCAAGAATAGGACGTGAAAAAGAGTGGATAACATATGGTTAATGCAAAGAAGGGCTAACAGTTAAGTGCTCATATTCGTGGCCGAGAGGGAAAGTTAGAGGAGACAGGAGGAAAGGCGATATTGAGGTGACGGGGCAGGGAATGAGGGTTATGGTGGAGGGAATTTTGTTACGTCGGTGAGAATGGGTAATTCCTAGTGCAGGCTACATTGAACGTAGTAGCTGAATTTTAGCACCCCAACACGTATATGCACTGCTATCATAGTTCAATGCTCCCGTCACTGGTAATCGGGATACTAAATAGCAAGTGAACAAAAAAAATACATCCACGTTCTCTCTAAAAGATATTTATGGCGTTTTGAGGATTTTGAAATGGTTTGCGAGTAAATGATATCCATATTTGCTTAGTCATCAAAATATTACTATTTGCTTCTCTATAATATTTGTATTTTTATTATCGTCGTTCATTTATTTTGGCTTCCACTTGCAAAATGCGATCACTCCTAGTCCCCCAACTGTAACCAAACTTACGTTCCTGTACCTGCTTAGTTTCACATCAGCAAAACATGCTCAACCCAGCATTTTGCACTCTTTTTTTCGTCCTCTGTACCGTTGTCCTTTTTTCAATGCCATTCAGGGTGATATCATAATGCGTGGCTTTGGATTGAATGAAAAATATTTGAATTATTCTTAGATCATTTTAAATGGGAGCAAATAACGAATACATTGTTTGTCTCCATTATTGTCACACATTTCTAAAAACGTGACACTCATGCCAATCCGTTTTTTTCTGTAAATTGAGCCTAGGCTCTCGGTCATCCCATTAAAGAACTGCGAGGCTCTTTGAGTATAATTCCAATTTTTAATAATGGGATCGTATCGCGGTCGATACATGTTAAGTGAAAATATATTGTATACAAACGATGAAACTATGTTAATGCTATGTGTTTTATTTAAACTATAATCGTTTTGCTATTCCTTTCTTTTCATTCATCATAAACTCGATATTTTTATTCTTCTTTTCTGAATAAAGTGTGACACCATAGCAAGACTGAACTTAAAAAGGAGAGAAACCATGAGACTGAAAGCAAAAGGTTTTGTTAAAAATTACGTGTGAAATCTGGTATTGAAAGATTAGAATATTTTTATGAACTGCTGACATATGTATCATATAAATATGATTATTATTTACGTGAAAATTAATGAACCGATATACATGCCTCGTAGTAAGACCAACTTGGTGAGAGCGGCGTCAGTGTTGTTAACAGGTAAGGGTGTTTTATTAGTTTCACTTAAAGAAGCACGCTGTTTCATAGAAGAACTTTGACACAGAAAAAATTAAAGTTCGTGAAAAGTTCAATGTATAATTTGAGTAAAGAAAATGTTTAAAGGGACTTAATTCACGAAAACCATCATTAAAATATAGGGCAACATACCTTCCCATCCTTCAAATTCGTATTCAGGTTACTTAATACCCGACCATCGTAAGGATTGGAGACAAAAGAGGTGGTTTTTTCGGAGAGATCAGCCATATTGACAACTGCAAAGTCCCGGTCGTAAGCAACAGTGGTTGTTTCATCGCCTTGATCTATGAAGAAGAAGTCATTCGATGATGATTCACTATTCTTGTTCCCAGGCCTGTCGGTGTCTTCGTCTGTGTAAAAAGATCCGGTACGATTTTCTTCATAGAACACAGTCGTAGCATCGGAATATGTGAAGTTTTCCGTATATTCGTCCGTATCCGCTGGGTCATAGTCGCCATCTGTGTCAAGCATGTCTCCTGAGGTATTTTTATCCAAATCCGCATCCGCCTCTTTAGTAACACTTTTGTCTGCTGATACAATGGTCGACTTGTTGTTGTTGGTGTTATTGTATTCCACAGGTGGCAAAACAGCCAGAGGGCCCTCAGACTCATTAGTTGTGCCTACATCGTTTACTGCCACAACGGGAGGAATAAGTAACGCGGCCATAATCAAACCAAACAGCTGCCTACTGTAAGCACCCATGTTTTCTATTACTTTGAACCCTTTTTTCACCAAAAGAACGTTGGTCACTCGGTACACTGTCACTGTAATGAAAATAAAGACGTTTTCCAAAGCTAAATATCAATATTCAAAAACATTTTCTTAATCCACTCCACAAAAGGTATACGAGAGACCTTGGTAATATCCTTCGTCAAAGAACACGGGTAAGAGTCACTTTGGCTCCTCAAGAGAAAATGACGTTCCTCTCTGTTAGCAAGTCCGCCACGTGCCGGAACCTCCTGCCTTTTATAGACATAGGTGTTCTTTGAAAGAATATTGTGACACATCGCTTGATGAATTGGGCCATTAAACCTCCACGCGATTTGCTCCGGAAGTACTTTATCTTAGAGAACTAATTGAATTCTGTTTATATCTTTCTCAAGGTTTTTCTTTGTCTATTCAATTATCTGAGTGATTCAAATAATTCTCGTTATTCTGAGAGAATTATTGTTTCGATAAACGCTATTAAAGGAAGTTGAATCGCAATTACTTAGATGAAAATTCGTGGAAAAGAAATATGAAGTAATTTAGCAATACCCATATGATATATACCTACTGAGAAACTGAAGGCAATCCACGTGTTGAAAATTTCGGGGAGGAAATTTAGGCTTTTTCACCTTGAAATGATGCGGGATTTTTCGACACCATACCTTATATATACATTCCGTCGCATATGCGGTTTCTACCGTAATTAGTCACTCCGCTGCTCAGGTGCTATAGTGAACCTCCAGCTTTAACGTTTGCTCCTCTGTCATCGACGGTGGATCTGAGCGTAAAATTAATATCTTTCGTGACATGACTGGAACAGAAGTCATGAACATCCAACTTCATTTTCAGTATCATTGGTCGTAAAATCCTAAGGTTGGTCTGCTACAGCCACATACTCTATCGTATCTATTTCTAGTTCCCTTACTTTCCAAGCTAGCTCCTATCCCTATTTACCCTCCTTATTATGTAGTCAATAAACTTATTCCTTGGCCCTCATTTGGGGGTTTTCCATCTATTTTACCGTAATATATGTTCCTTATTAACCTATTTTGTCTTTAAACTTACTAAATATTATTTCGCCGGCCCATTTTATCATTATAGTGGGGTGGGATAGCTAAAAATTATACCAAAATATTTCACATCTCTCAACTGATGCGCCCCTTTGGGCTCAGAGTAGACGAGTCTAAAAGCTCATGGGTAGACGAGTCTAAAAAGTCCAGGACACAACTTTTCCTGGCCCTCTAGCGGTGTTGATGACGTAATCAATAGGGCTGCCAAATTTTTGTGACACGCTTCTACATTTCCCTATATAACTGAGGTTTGTATTTTATTATTACCCTATATTGTTAGTGATTATTAATTAGTATAAAACGAGCTTTTCAACGGTATGTTTTACAATAAAATATGGGTCAAAATTAATGACACTTTGGAGATATGTTAAGGAATCCACTTTTATTAATATTTCTCCTCTCAGTTGGAGTTCTTTAGGTAGATTCACTCTTTCGCCCACCTTTGTGCTATTGTGACCTTTCAAGAATACCGTGATTTCCTGCTTGACAACGATAAGGAAAACGAAGTGAAGCATATTTATTTCTTCTCCGATTACCTCAACTCTTTTCTTTTCAATTCCTTGTGCTTCTTTTATTGCTTCCTCCAAGAATATGTTGAACTATGCTGATGAGAGATTGTATCATTGTCAAGCTCCTTTGAAAATTTTGAGTTTAAGTTGAAAAAATGGGTGCATCTATTTGGTATGGTTAATCTGTATTGAATATAAGCTTCGTACTTTTCCACTGCTGTTATGTTCAAAATGGATCCAAATATAAGATATTTCCACAAAGTGACTCCTGAAGGTGTAAAGTTTAGCATGGTTAAGTTCATATTTAACCCATTACTTCTCATGTCTTCTTGTTTCTAGTTTAAGATGCTGAAAATATGCAAAATCTCTGACAAAGAAGTTTTCGTCCCTCATTTATAATTTCAGCTTCTCCTATGACCGTATTATAGCACTACAGCTAATAAAAAACCGGTGAATCTATGCCATATTGATAGAAACCAATGAACTTCCTCACACGTAACTGCATCATCGATTTCAAGGACGCAACAATCTATTGATAACCTAAATTACCTCCCGTAAGCTCAAGATAATAAACTACTCCGTTCAAAGGGTTGGGTGACGGAGTCGTTCTTTTGTCTATCAAAACCATGCAGACTGTAGAAGTAGTTGGCTTAAGGTTTTCAGGGGTAAACAAAATTCTCAGAGGCTCTGAAATGCTGCCAAAGGACCTAATTGTCAGAATCTACTTGAAAAAACCTAAGCAATTAGATTTCTATAGCATGTTACAATTCGTGAATAATGCTTTTGTACCATTAACACGATGAGAAGAGAACTCAACCTAGGAGGATGAATAGGGGCCATTTGACACCAAAGGTCCAAGATTTTTGGGGTGTTAAACGAATGATTGAATTGATTCTGGGGGACGAAAGAATGGAAAGCTTACAACATCATTTGCATGCTTGTAATACATGTTTAAACTGAGTGAAGTGATTAACTTAACTGTCTCTTTCTTTGTTAAACGGTTTAATATTTCGTCAATTAAATCAGTCTTGTATCCATTATGTCAAAAAATGAGAAACATATTAAAGAATGTGTTCTTCCCTCCTATTCCCCTTTATTATACATACTATTCCCCCACCCTCACCTCCTCCCATTGACCAAACCTGACCGCAACACACGTCTGTGACGTCAAATATTGGCACTCACTTCTCCCCTCATCTCTTCCCTATATTTGACACGCTTAAGCTGTTAATGTGCCTTGATAATGATTGCTCTGCAGTAAAAACCTGCGTGAGAAATAAATATTTAAAGTGTGGAATATAGTAAGATATTTTATCGTCATATCTGTGACTGTGTTCCAAAATGTTACGTCTTCAACAATTAATATTATGCCCTAGAGTTCCACCAATACAATGATTGCTTCCGATTGCCGATTGCTAAAAAGAAGGAATGGCACGAGTACTACTAAGTGCAGCAATCACTTAGCGCATATTACAACAATTTTTCCTGCACCTATTATTTTTATAATGAAAGAAGCAACATCAAAATATTGCAATAAATGTGGCGTCAAATAAAATTTTATGTGCCCGAGAAATAACTGTGGAATTATGTTGGCTAAATATTGCGTCATGCCCCAACGTCATTCCTTGCATTAACATTTTTAAATGAAATTTGTTTAGCCGTATTTACCTGTATTATTTTATTTCTGCTCTCAAGGAATTTGATTCCGATGACTGCGGACAGAAGTGAATGCCATTATGCTAAGAGAGCAAATATAAGAAGAGAGAAATTAGTGTCAGCAATTACAAATTTAAGAAAACACTCGGAATATCAAGAATATCATTAGTTGTTTCGAACTTTGTCAGAAATTTTAACCAGTTATACTTCCCAGTAATATACATATTATAGCAATTGTAGCAAACAAAATTTTGTCTTCCACAGATTTATTAGTGCAAGTGCACCGGTGTCGGCAGTATCATCAGGTATACTGAACTTTCAGTGTACCTGATGATGGCGTAACTGCCGAAACCGGTTGTGCTTGTAATTATAAATCTGTGGAAGACACAAAGTTTTATTTACTACAACTGTGACCTTCCACCAAGAGAAAACTTCACAATTCTAATCCATGTTATGACCATTTCTGTCAGAAACAGCGTGTTTATTACAGTATATTTGTATGATATTTAGCCTATTTTCTTATTTTTCATTATTCAGCATGCCCTTCATTTTTTGCGATTATTTTGAGGCTGAATGAATGAACGCGTATCTGTAACACCATTCACTCCAACCAATTCGTCAGTGTGCTGACACAAAATGTGTGAATTTCCCGCAAGCCCCCAATGCAAGCAACACGAGCTTTTCCCTGTTGTGTGGGCTGCCTACATGTCGGAGGCTCCGGGCTTTGTGAGTGAATTGACTTGATTTGACCAGAGTTAATCTATCATGAGCTGCATTAGTTGATGCTTCTCATTCTTCCACAAAAGCCAATTTCTCTCATAGTACATTGATGATACGGACTTTTAGTTTTTAAAACATATAATTGCCATGAAGCATACGTTATAAGCAAGAAAGCAAGCATAGCAAGAAACGCGTGGCGGAATTTTCTCAGTGGTTTTAACGGAACTTTCGAATCTGCTAATCAGTATTCAGTATTTGTCAGTGACCCGTACTTACCGAAGGAACGGAAAGTTAGACAAAGTGTTAAAAACTAACGAAGATGGCATATTAAGACTCTGCCCTCCCAAGTGGCTAAACATAACCATTTACAGCTTAATGGAATTGGTATAAATGTAACACTAAAATATAATAATACGCAAACGCCGCGGCAACGATAAAAGTTCGGTTTCGACTCCCGTATTGCACTAAGTGGCGTTGTAATTCGTTGAAGTCTGGTCGCTGAAAAAGCAGAATTGAAGTAGATTGAAGTCATTCAGAGTGAAAGGAGGCGTGATGGACGGGGAGGACTAACTACTAGATAATTAAATTTTATGGTTGGTGAATTTCATCTCGATGAGTCACTTAGGACATATGTTCTTATGGTTTTTTGTGCAAGCCACCCTAGAGGTGGTGACACACACAGTCCAATTGCTTTGCTAAAGGCAAACAGGTCCCAAATAAGAATTTCTCTTAATACGGTTGAAAGGAGTAGAGACAGAGCACCATAGAAGAATGGAGGAAAAATAAGCAGTAACGTCAGAAAACCAATCTGCATATTGACAACATCGGGCGATGTCAATGGGGACTCGGGCCTACTCCACGAAGTGCAGAAATACATAGGATACCCACATTTCCACACTTATTAGATCACTCAAGTCACAAACCACTAATAAAATTCCGCATAAATCTTGGAGAGATTTGAAGCTATCCGGGACAAGTCACGCAGTTCCACTTTTACGGGGTCACCCGCAATGCAAAATGGTCCGAATTTCCACAGAGAAAAAATCATCCGCCTTGACCGGGATTCGAACTCGGATCCCTCGAATTCCGGCCGAGTGCTTGGGCCAGTTAAGCTAACAAGGCGACCTATTCTCATGTGGATTATAGTGACCTTTAGGTGACCAGATGTTCTCGAATGCCGGACACACTGTAACAACCGTTTGCTACTGAGCGCTGAGTGTTACTGCCCACGAGGAAAGATCGTACTATGAACACTGAGAGACGTTCAATCTATTTGACAGATTTTAAGCTATCCGGGAAGAGAGCGCCTCGGTAGCCTTACTGGTTAAAGCACGTGGCCGGAAATCGAAGGAAACGGGTCCGAATCCCGGTCAAGAAATCTTGGAGTTTCAAGTTTACCCTCTATGGACAAGCGAGCCAAAATTGTTACTTTACGAATTCGTTGAAATATCTGCCTTCTAAGAGATTTTATAAATTTAGTTGCTGCGTTCGATAGAATTGAAACACTTTGGATTAAATGAGTAGAAAGTTGTATCTCTTTCGGCGGCTTGTTAATCAATTTGAATAGATGAATTCACATTAAGAAAGAATGTGAAAGGTTGAAATAAAGGTACGTTATGAATGTAATGTTGAAGTATTATTCTTAGTCCCACAACTGTAAACTAACTTACGTCCCTGTATCTGCTTCGTTTCTCATCAGCAAAACATGCTCATCCCTAGCATTTTGCACTTTTTTTTCGTCATCTGTACCGTTGTCCTTTTTTCGATGCCATTCAGGGTGATATCATGATGCGTGGCTTTGGATTGAATGAAAAATATTTGAATTATTCTTAGATCATTTTAAATGGGAGCAAATAACGAATACATTGTTTGTCTCCATTATTGTCACACATTTCTAAAAACGTGACACTCATGCCAATCCGTTTTTTTCTGTAAATTGAGCCTAGGCTCTCGGTCATCCCATTAAAGAACTGCGAGGCTCTTTGAGTATAATTCCAATTTTTAATAATGGGATCGTATCGCGGTCGATACATGTTAAGTGAAAATATATTGTATACAAACGATGAAACTATGTTAATGCTATGTGTTTTATTTAAACTATAATCGTTTTGCTATTCCTTTCTTTTCATTCATCATAAACTCGATATTTTTATTCTTCTTTTCTGAATAAAGTGTGACACCATAGCAAGACTGAACTTAAAAAGGAGAGAAACCATGAGACTGAAAGCAAAAGGTTTTGTTAAAAATTACGTGTGAAATCTGGTATTGAAAGATTAGAATATTTTTATGAACTGCTGACATATGTATCATATAAATATGATTATTATTTACGTGAAAATTAATGAACCGATATACATGCCTCGTAGTAAGACCAACTTGGCGAGAGCGGCGTCAGTGTTGTTAACAGGTAAGGGTGTTTTATTAGTTTCACTTAAAGAAGCACGCTGTTTCATAGAAGAACTTTGACACAGAAAAAATTAAAGTTCGTGAAAAGTTCAATGTATAATTTGAGTAAAGAAAATGTTTAAAGGGACTTAATTCACGAAAACCATCATTAAAATATAGGGCAACATACCTTCCCATCCTTCAAATTCGTATTCAGGTTACTTAATACCCGACCATCGTAAGGATTGGAGACAAAAGAGGTGGTTTTTTCGGAGAGATCAGCCATATTGACAACTGCAAAGTCCCGGTCGTAAGCAACAGTGGTTGTTTCATCGCCTTGATCTATGAAGAAGAAGTCATTCGATGATGATTCACTATTCTTGTTCCCAGGCCTGTCGGTGTCTTCGTCTGTGTAAAAAGATCCGGTACGATTTTCTTCATAGAACACAGTCGTAGCATCGGAATATGTGAAGTTTTCCGTATAACCTTGGTAATATCCTTCGTCAAAGAACACGGGTAAGAGTCACTTTGGCTCCTCAAGAGAAAATGACGTTCCTCTCTGTTAGCAAGTCCGCCACGTGCCGGAACCTCCTGCCTTTTATAGACATAGGTGTTCTTTGAAAGAATATTGTGACACATGGCTTGATGAATTGGGCCATTAAACCTCCACGCGATTTGCTCCGGAAGTACTTTATCTTAGAGAACTAATTGAATTCTGTTTATATCTTTCTCAAGGTTTTTCTTTGTCTATTCAATTATCTGAGTGATTCAAATAATTCTCGTTATTCTGAGAGAATTATTGTTTCGATAAACGCTATTAAAGGAAGTTGAATCGCAATTACTTAGATGAAAATTCGTGGAAAAGAAATATGAAGTAATTTAGCAATACCCATATGATATATACCTACTGAGAAACTGAAGGCAATCCACGTGTTGAAAATTTCAGGGAGGATATTACGGTATTTTCACCTTGCAATGATACGGGATTTCTTGACACCATACCTTATATATACATTCCGTCGCATATGTGGCGTCTGCGTTATTAGTCTCTCCGCGGCTAAGGTGCCAATGTGAAGCTTAATTTTCAAAGTTTGGCTTTTCTGTCATTTGCGGTGGATCTGAGCTAAGAGATTCATCCCTTTTGTGACCTGACTGGTGCAAAAGTCGTGAATATCCACCTCAATTTCCCATACTCTTTCTATGTAATTCTAGTTCCCGTACTTTCTCAGCTCCTTTTTATTCCTATTAAGATTTGTCCTGAAGTAAATTGTGAAATCGATTATTTTGTATCATTATACAAGACCTTTTATTTAATGATATTTTCACTTACCTGTAACAAATATCCGGTAATTTTTTTGACTAATTACGTGTGCAGAGCAGCAGAAGAAGATTATGTAAAAAGGTTACGCGAATAATAAAAAGACTTAAAAGGGAATCAATGCAAATACAATGAAACAGAAGTTATGCTATTAGGTTGGAGATGTGTAAATTGAAGGATAACTCTGTAATATATGTCACGACGTATTACGACCTGACTCAGTGCTTCAATCCGTTTAGTTACAAAAAGTCATTCACGACCCATTCGAACGCGAATACTAAAATACATTCAAAATATCAGAGATGGTGTTCAATTCCTTTGTCTCAATACAAACAAAGAAAATTTAACAGAGCTAAGAGAAGAAAATAAGAGATAAATCTAAGTAATCTAAAAAAGTGAGAGGAGCAAGATGATGAAAGGATAAATGAACTGCTCAGTCTTATAGTTAGGAAATTGTCTGGAGAAATAATGTGACTCACATTTTAAGTAAATTTAACTTATGGGAGCAATGATAGTTTCTTGCTCTCGAGAATGGTCAATTAAACAGCTAAATACTATCAATAGAATTAGAGTTTTCAGATATGTAGAGTGACTGAATTTATAGCATTTTTTACTTATGTCACTGCAATTCAAACACGAAATATTCCTTATTAAGACAGTATCTGGTTTACCCAACGTGAAGCATTTTCTAATTTAGTCGGCAATTGTTAGTATTGCTTAGCAAACAAATAATGACAAGAGCCATAGCGAAAAAGTTACCCATTCAAAAATTAAAAGAAACTTGATACATGTACAGTTTGTCATTATGCAGTGAAATTACAAACAGAATGTATAAATCTTTAGATTTAGGAAGATAGAAATTTTTAGAGCACCTATAGATTTACTTTTTCATTATATTTATAATGTAAAGGGATAGAGCCATTGACGATGCTAAGCTAATATTTCAGAAAATTTGAGCAGTGATGAGGGAGGAGAGGATGAGCCTGGAGGGATGCGAGGTTCTTCGACGGCGTTACCAGAGAAGACAGCAAGAATTGAAATTTGAATATTTCCTCTGTTTCTATCCGGGGTGTCAGTTCCAATAAGAGGTAGTTTCAGGACTACGAAGTGCTAACGCTCCAGCTAGTCCTATCTCCAATGGACTACTGTAAGCAGGCCTTGAGTATTATTTTACTTTATTTCTCTTATGACACACTGGTAAACGTACCAAAGTGGTCGAAGGCCGTAGCCATTATCAGGAGGGGTATATACGTGGAGTCGGTAATAAAAAGGCAGGTAACAGTGCGTACTATTACCCAGCTTATTGACTATTGTTAAAGAAAACTTAGGATGGCTAGTGCTTAATCGTGTTGGCCCATCAAGCGATGGACATGGCACTGCAAACTGCATGGAATAACTTGAGGCACTAAAAGATATGTTAAATATTTTAAACGAGAATAAAAAATCGCGATTAATTTTCTGCTGTTTAAAAGTCTTAATTAAGTGATAGGGTGGCATTCATTTCCTTCAGTTGTCTGTTCAGCAGCTCTAATGCGCGCACTGTTTCTATCGCAATTGAAAAGAAAATGTATATTCACTAGAAATACATATACTAGATGAAGAAAAATATCACCATGAGGAGCGGATAAGCTTCTTCCTGTAAGCTTCCTGTAAGCTTCTTCCTCTATATCACCTTCAAATATAGATTGAGCGTTCCAAATTAAAATAAAGAACAATTTTCATATTCACTAAATTAAAACGAAAACGACATTCACGCAATGGTGAAATGAAAACACAAGGCTAAAACAACTATCAATAAAAGAAAATGCACTATGTCACTCGTACAAACTCTAAGAGACGGAATATCCCCATGCGGAAGGGCTTCATTACCATCAACTCTCTACCTCACTCTATCTCTTTCACACTGAGTGTTTCTGCTTAAATTGACGAACTATGGTGGTTTTCTCTGTTTAATATGAAAAATGCACTACCGTAATTCTTAACTAAACTCAAAAGATTTTAACTACTCTCAGTAAAAGAGAAGCTGCCATCTCATGTATTAAAACTGGAAGAAACGGAATATCCCCATGCAGAAGGGTTTCATTCCCATCAAGTCTCTAAAGCCCTGGTTACACGGTACCTTAACACGTACGAGTTAATGTACGAATGCATGAACGCGTGAATGAACGCGAAAATTCGTCGTGTAATCACACCAACTTGTACAAATGCATGAACGCGTGAACAGGAAAATAGAACCTGTTCTATTTGGTTCATGCATTCGTTTATGAACTTGTACATGAACACGTACGAGTTAATGTATCGTGTAACCAGGGCTTTGCACTCTCTGTCTCTCTCTTTTTTCACATACTGAACATTTCTGCTTAAAATTTTAATATATGGTGGTTTCATCCATATAAACATAACAAACGCATAACAGCAATTGTGAAAAACAAAAAACACTAGGCTATATGACGGCTCAAAAAAGTTTAGCCGCGCTAGTGCTACAGGAGAAATGAATGAGGAGTACCGGATATTCACGTAATACGTAAAAAAACGTGATATCCACGTGAGAACTTGATATCGAGTGGTTAAAAACTCCCTTATCTTGAGTTATAACAAAAATAATTATAATAATAATTTTTTCACATACGTGAAACGGTGGTACGAAAGCGGACCACCAGCCTCCTCGTGGCGTATCTGGTAACGGCTCTGCCGACCAATGGTGGACGTCTCCATGTGACGGCGAGACGACAGGCTTCGAGGATTCAGTGTGTGATGGAGTACATTACATCTGGGTGGGCTTTCACACCCAAAAACTGGCGCATAGCACACAGCCTCAGATTTAACAATCACACACTGAACAAGAACGTGCTGCTCACCGTGAAGCAGCCCGCGGTTGATAGAGTTCGGGCACTCACCAAGGCCCGGAAAATGCTCCTGAAGAGGAGTAAGACCGTGAGGGAGAGCTCAACCTTCCTCCTTCACCCGTCCCATTCTCTTTTGACCACCTCAGTCTGTCGTCGAATCTCCGCCACCCATCCAAGAGGCGGAACGTTTCTGGAAGGATATCTATGAAACGTCGAAGCCATTCAACATAGACACTTCGGCCATAGGCCTCTTTAAAAAGTTTTGCGTCTGTTACCTACATGAAGTGGATGGACCTCTTTTAGTCACAGAGAGCGACGTGAAGAAAGCCTTCTCTGGCAAGAAGAATTTCTCGGCTCCTGAAGTAGATGCCGTGAATAACTTCTGGTGGAAGAAGTTCCCTTCCATCCGCACGCATCTTGCCAGAATCTTCACGTCCCTTCTCTCGGGTAGAGAAGAAATTCCAACGTGGCTGACTGAGGGGCGCACGGTTCTATTACCTTATAAGGCAGACTTGTCCAATCCTAAGAACTACCGCCCTATAACCTTCCTCAACACTGTATACAAGGCGTTCACCGCTATCTTGAGCGACCTTATCCTCCACCAGTTCCAGCCGGTGTGGGAGGAGGTGTACGAGCAGAGGGGTTCAAAGCGTGGAATCGTGGGATGTAAGGACAACCTGCTCATTCATAGATGTATATGCCAGGATGCCATTCAGTGTTAGCGCAACCTATCAATGGCCGCGGTGGACAACAGAAAGGCGTCTGACACCACCTCACATGAGCTCATTGTAGCCATGTTGAAGTAGATGAAAGTCCATCCAGAGATAGTATCCTGCATCCAACGCCTGTGCCAGGTGACATGAAGCATAAGGTCACGCATTTATTTTATATGGATGACCTGAAGCTCTACGCTCCCAACGAAAAAGACCTTCGCGTGGCCCTGGACACCGTACTGGAGTACAGTGAGGCTATAGGGACGGAGTTCGGATTGGACATGTGTGCATCCATCCACCTGGCAAGGGGAAGATTCTCGGAGAACAAGGAGGACGTGCACCTCGTTGACGGGAGCGTCATTCGCCACCTCAAGGGCGATGACAGCCATGAATATCTCGGCGTCCCCCAAAGCCAAATGCAGGAGGTTGCAGCAGTGAAGGAGAGACTCACCGCCAAGTACAGACAGACTCTCAGGAAAATCTGGAGTTCTGAGCTATCTGGCAAGAACAAGGTTCTTGCTACTTATCAAAAAGACAATTGCCGTACTCAAAGAAGATAGGACTCGATACTAGGAAAGACCATACCATAGCATACCATATCATATGAATGATTAAAATATAGTTCCTCAATTTTGCAGAGAGTTGATCAGGAAGTAAAACAATAATTAGTATACACATGATAACAGAGTGGTTAGAAATTCTGTGCGATAATGTTGATATGGATGACTATGGAATGCATTGATGACATTGGGATTGACGGTTGACTGTGTCGAAGGATTCAAATGAAAGAGCTTATGCATTGGGTTCGACGTAAACACCTAGAAGTAATTGATATAAAATTTATTAACTTTTGAAGAATAACCAAGCTCTAAACACCAATACGCTAGGTCACCATGAGAATATGTTGCGACGCGTGTACGAGTATGTACCAAAAATATTTTTGGGAGAAAAAATGAATTAATAAAATGATTGAAAATATTCAAAGGATAAAATAAATTTTTACTTATTTTTAACTTATAAATTCATTAATTTTATCAGTGGTTTAATTTTTATTTAATAAATTTAGTCTTATTCCCAATAGTTATGAGGCTGGATTTTTACTTGACTTTTAAACGTAAAGAAGAACTTCACATGGCCATTGATTGGTCTTATAATGAGTGTACGAGAAAGACTGGCTACAAATTCCCCCTATCTACATAAGACGGTTACAACCACATTTGATTTACCTTTGGCACCATTAAATGTTGAAAATAAAAGTAATTTTTTGCGTCATATACAAACGTACTGCAAAAATTAGATTAATGGAAAGAATCTTATTATCCCCTAATCCTTTGCGAATACCACCCCCTTTTTATTGCTAACAAAAAGATGGAATTTTCCCGGCAACCAATCACAGATTTTTAACCACTGAGTATAAAATTGTTGTTCTTTATCGTAGAATCTGGATCAATGATTTGAATGCTCCCATACGTGAGATATAATTTATTGTTGTATCGGGACTACACCGCAACGCAGGTCTTATTGGTATGACACAGATTAGACCTAGGTGCTCGACAAAAGGTCCAATTAGGGTAATGGAGTGAGCATGGACCCTTATAATTATTTTGTACCTGGTTTTTAACATATTTTCCAACCTTACTAACATATTTCAAAAATTATAAGTGAACAGTGCTTAGCCCTTTTACAACGACAATAACCCGTACACAAAGTAAAACGATCCTGATAGACCTCGTCAATCCCTGTAAAATTGTCTAGCATGCATTAACCATCGTTAAAAACCATCTGATGTTTCACAAAAATCTGCCTAGGGATTCCGTCCTGCCCGTGGACTGACAGCATTGGCGCATCATCCGCGTGTAGTGGAATAAGCACATTGGCCATCTCAAACCATGTCATCTACTGAATGTCTTAATATTTCTCCATAAAGTTCCATGAACTGTCCCTCTCAGATGACCTGTCGTTATCCTTTAAATCCGTTGGTGCGATTGAAGTATTTAAGACCAAATTAATATTCTTTTCAATACGATTAATGCACAACTTACATCAACTGTGCAACTACGGGACGCCTCCCACTGGACCAGGTTTAGGATGCGGCATCAGTCAATACCCACGCGGGAGTTATCTCACGTAGGCCCTGTACCACAGATTCAGCCCAGTGAGATACTATTAGACAGATAATAATCTCTTGAGAGACCAGAAGACAAAGAAGAAGTGGTGGAGGAAAGTGAAGCGTTTACGTAGTCACTAAGGCGATGTGGAAATAACACACAATAGATGCCTTTAACAATTATAATAAATAAGGAAACAAAAATACATAAAGAAAACTCAGGTAATCTCCGACCACACAAAACTCACTTCATCGACAGACAACCACTCAATAATAGTCAATTAACAGCCCCGTGACACACTGAGACGAGAACTGCACACTTGGTTCCCCGCCTCCTTCGACGGAAACTTCAGTCTGGCGCTTGACTCCTCTGCCCCTCACGGCCACGGCCATGAAACACTTCGACTCTGAGCTACCGGGAGTTACGAATGTACCGTCCTCAAAATCGGCACAAAAGTACCGATGAAAATGGAACTTGGGACGTTAGGACAATAACTGACATATACTGATTAGGTTATACTTGAATTCATTATGAGTAACTATCTCGCTAAATCTATTTGGGGGCTGATGCCGACTTGGATTATAATTTAGGCATGAAGAAATATATTCTTACATGTAAAAGTCTAAGCACAAGTTCAAGAATAATGAGATTAAGCTTACAAAGTTTAAAACGGGGAATGAGGGAATGCCAGGATCCAGTGGATGTGAGAATTCATAAAGAAAAGAAGTAAATTCAGTCTAGAAAAATAGGAGAATATAAAAAGAGGCTTATTAGGAGCAGCAGAGGAAAAACCAGCGGCTAGGAAAAATAAGAGCAGTGGAAGCGATTGTTAATAGGAACAGTGGGTTAAGGAAGAAAATATTTGGAAAATGGAGAGAAGAAGGTGGAAAAAGGTCAAAACCGGCCATAGCAAGCCGAAGTATTAGGTGTGAAATAACCAACTCCTGCTAATAGCCAATAGAAAGCCTATGTGTGGAGATTGAGGGAAAAAAGATCTGGGAGTTGATAATATACATTCATTGTTCCAAAAGCACTTAGAAAATAAAGGTAGGCAAGATTTTTCGAACTTATTCGTACGATCTATGGTGAATGAGAATGGCCGGTGGATTTCGTGATAATAGTATTCATTCCCATACCGAAAAAGAATAAAACATCGGAATCTGAGGATTGTAGAACAGTCAGTTAGTGTGGACTATGTTGTACTTAGAAAATTTCAATTGAAAGTTGCAGTGTAAGGCCAATTACTACTCTGGCAAAGACCAATAAGCTTCCGGTAAGAAAAGTAAACTCTGGACTAAATTAGGTACTTAAATCACTTAAACTTAGAAACTTATAGTACTACCGGAATATCTTCGCTTGCTTTGTGGATTTCGATAATGCTTTAGATGAGTAAATTGGAAAATTAAATGGAAACACTCGGAAAACGTGATTCAATTCGCGAGGCAGGAGATTAATTCCAAATTTAAATAAGGACACAAGTAGGGTGGTAAGAGTGAATCAGGGTGGGCAACTATAGATCGCGTATTAAGGCAAGAGTGCTCGATGTCGCTTTTGTTTTTTTCATTTGTACTGAGGAAATGGTAAGACTGGCATGGGGAGAACTTGATATGGGAATTAAAGCGGAGAGACTACTTATAGAGCCGGTTAGATTTGCGTACAGTCAGGCGTTCGATCCGATCCACATAGGGATTATAACAAATGCTATTATAAATCAGTGCAGAATATTCGTTATGAAGATTATAGATAAGGAAATTGTGCTGAGATATTTTAGAACAAAGAAAGCGAGGCTGGTGATTTCGTCGGATGTCACAAACACGAGCAAGTAGAGCTTTACTTGCTCGAATTTGTTTACGCTAGAAGAAAACGGATAACTTTGCAAAGTCATACGGAGGAGAATAGCGCTATCTAAGGAGGCGTTTAGTAATAGAATGAGGCTGATGATGGGGACCTTGGTTAAGGATGTGAAGAAGAGGCTGGTGACGTGTACAAATTTCTTACGAGGATAACTCGTAAATTGTTCTTTTGAAACAAAGTATTGACTCCCTAAAACATTCAAAAAAGATAAAAAATAGTTTTAAGATAATTTGGAAGGTCATATATTGTAGAAGCTTTAAAATATTCGTCAGTGAATTTCATAAATATATCGTTGTCTTTGAATTTTAGATGTTCTCGCTTTCTAAGCAAGGTATGATGTTTCTATGATGAAAATTCTCGCTTTCTAAGCAGGGTACCCTGATATGTAAAATATATTTTAATGAGTTTTCCCATGATATAGACATATATTTCTTTGCATCAAACAATTAAAAGTAATGGTTTTGAAACGGAACTTAAGTACTCACCTAGGTACAGCAAAACCTCAGCGATGACGTCTTTGAATTCCTTAACAACATTCACAGAGTGATCTTTGTTTAATTGTAGGTAGGCATCAATCACTATCAACATGCCATCCACTATACCGTATATTATCAATGAAGAACAATGATTTATAATTAAGTTCTTTGGATCGTATAAACCACTAGATAGATCAACTCTTCCTTAACAAGGCATGAAGTATAACAATGTTAAAGATGGCAACAATATTAAGTGGGGAAGTAAGGTTGGTATCTTAATCGTATAGCTCATGGCAAACATTACCGTGGACTCACACAGTTGACAAAGTTGAGTGACGATTGGATTCATTGCAGCAATCAGAAAAAGCGACTGCACGCTGGACGAGAAGTGTGCAAGGTGAAATCTGTCGCAAGATACATACCTTCAAAGATGCTCACCAGACAGGGCCTTTCCTCAAATATGAACGTATCCGGTATCGGGTGAATCAGTGTCAATAAGCATTGGCTGTCATTATTGTATACATTCTCCTCGATGAAAGGAGAGAGTATGGTTTTCTGTGAAAAGTTACGTTACCTGTTTTTATTTTCAAACAGTGAATATTAGTCATCACGAGCAAAACTTTTGAATATAATTTTTTACGCATGTGTCACAATAATAACCATGGAAATTTCCTGTCCTCACACTATGTCATTAAAAATTTAATTGCGGATGTAATACTGAGTGGAGAGGAGATAGAGCAAGTGGATTCCTTCACATATCTCGGAAGTACCATCACGAGGAACGCAATATGGAAGCGGACATGAAGCGAAGAATAGCCCAAGATAGAATGCGTTCTTAGTAAAAAGACAATTGCCGTACTCAAAGAAGATAGGACTCGATACTAGGAAAGGCCATACCATAGCGTACCATACCAGACTGGAAGATCTCGATTCCTAGGACTGGAGGAAATTCTATAAGTTAAAATTAAAGGGTAAAATAAGAAGCAATGGTCTTTACAGGGGAGCAGAGGGGGAAAGAAAATTCACCAGAGGAAGAACCAGGAATATGTTCTTGGACCAAATAAAGAGGAAAGTACATAGGAAGAGCTACCAGGAAATGAGGGACCTAGCATTAGATAAGGGAGGTTGGAGGGCTGCAGTTAACCAATCTTAGACTGAACGATCAAAGGCGAATTCCAGGCTGACATAGGCTACTTGTTGGAAGAAAGGTGTTTGACATGATGGTTTCCTGTAAAAACTTCCGTTATTATTGGAGAGAGAAATCCATTTCAACTACAATTATCTTCAAATCATGAAGTCGAAAACTGAATCGTGGAAAATACGGGACTCACCTCTCTTGGTCAGGTGTTGCGGTCGGTAGCTGGTGAAGCATGTCCTCCATCGTCCTTTAATACATTCCTTGTGTAAATGCGAGAGACAATGCAGCGATACAACAAATGAAAAGACCAAGAATCAGAGAAAATTAGGTAACTAGTTGGATGGGGAATAAATAATCGCTAATTGGGATTACAGGCTTTTAGTGCTCCATTACACTTTAGTTGTGAGCTACCAGAACTATCATAGGGTTTCACTCTAAATCTTCAGAGAAATATTATAAATACAACTTAGTTAACATTACACACGAGCAGCATAAAAGTAAGTTGTTCATTATATTTTTGCATTAATGAGTACAATGATGTTGACGCATAAATGAATGTCTATAAACGTATTATATGCCTGCTACATGCACCATCTAGTGCTAAGCCCGCGGAGGCGTGCGTGAGAACATTGCAATTGCTGACGATATTTTTAAGCGTATCCATGACTTTCCATGGATTTTTTCAACTTGAAGTTTGATATGTATATGAAACTTATGAAAACATAACCTGGTCAAATTTCAGATGTACTACATGCGCCAAGCTTATTAAAAGTTTATTATTATACTTCAAGTTTAAATTGAATTAGTAAGTTGAAAGAAATCAATTTTCAGTGAAGTAATTATTTTGTAAAAGAAATAGGTTGAATAGATATATCGTTGCTCAGACTTGATCGGTAAAAAAATGAGTCAGGACACGATATTGTAGCATAAATGTTAAAGTGTTCAAATAGGCGCAAGTCACGCAATTTTTTCTCGATAAGTAGTTTTTTGTTTGTTTTTAGGTCACGCGCTTACTTACCACCATGTTTCAGCTAAATCTGTAGCTCTAAGGGAATATTGTTTATTGAATTGAGGTGGATTGACTCATAGGTATTATCCTAAAAAAATGTCTAAATATGAAGAAAGTCTGTTAAATTTGCTCTTAATACCGCTTGAAAGGCCCTAATAAAAGGGAATTCGAATAGCTTTGTCTCTGACCTCAGCGATAGCTTATTCTTGTTTCATCCCCTCTAGTATTTACGTCCAAATAGGACCAGATGGACGAAAATACGAAAGATCTATTTGGCGATGTCTTGCTTCTATATGACTAGAAATACACTTAGATTTGCTTTGTGCTTTTGCTCGATAATATGAAACAGTTTGAAAATTTACTCCAAAGTTTTAGTGACTTAGGCCCGTATCGTCAGATCCTCCTTGAAGGCGACCTTCACCTCCTAACTCTCCTTAAGGAGAGATTTCAGTTCGAGAGACTCTCCTCTCTTCCTATAATGACCTTCTAATCGAAGGTTACTATGGCCAATGCTTCTATTAGAAAGTCTCCTCCTAATTGTTCACAAATGGCCGCGAACTGGAAGTACCAGACGACCATCTCGATGATTTATTGGAATATATTTGCAAAAATTTCCATGATTTTATACCTTTGAAACGCTTGTTAGATGGTATAATGTGGTGGAATCATTTGCAGATATATTTTGTAGGCCTGGGACCAGGTTTTACAAGTGAAAATTACTGATATACGTATGCTAATTTTGTCGCTAGCGAGAAGCAATAGACGTATTGTGTACGCCACCGATCATGAAGATATGGACAGCCCTGCGGTTTTTCCGCTTCCAGCAGCTCTCAGGTGGGAGAAACTTTTTTCTCTTTCAATATTATCGAGAATAATTAATAATGACATGAATATAATGTGACCTCTACGCTGTGTACGAATGTTATCAAACGGTAATGCTGCCCACAAGTTTTTGACATTTTGCTTTATTTTTATAATCCGACCCTGACAGTGTTTTGTGCCAAACTTCACGTAAATATTTGATGTATTGATTAAAATACGATTGATTTGCATGATTTCAAATTAGATAATTACGTCCTATGAATTATTATGCGAAAGTGCTAACCAAATCGCGAGAACGAATACCTAAATATCATTGATCCCCAGTGAATGATAGTTTCTATTAGCTTATCATGGTACTCAAAGTTCATTCTACGTAATGCATTGTTCATAGTATTCAATTTGTTTCAATGAAGTGATATTTTCAAGATTATCTATGTATTAAATACATGGTTTTGTTGTTTACAGATTGCCAACGCTGACTAATAACAGTTGACGATGTGCATTGGGCGCAGAAAATCACGGTGTTGGTGGTATGAAATCATAAATTGTCTTCTTAAACATGTCAGTGCATATATGTTCTATCATTATTTGCCTATGTTGATTGAAATAACTCCTTGCCAATTTCAACTGAATCTACGAAGGCTGAAGTGATACCTCCTGATGTAATTCATATTTTTACTTCCAAACTAATAAAGTATCAAAATAGTTAAAACTGCATTTATTGAAGCAACATCCTAAGAAAATGCGAACGACATTGGCGAACGGAGCTAATAGCGGTTGCAAAATGGTTAGATTTCAATATTCAAGCAATAATAATTTGAACCACTGCCATTTACTTTTACGAAAAATCATACCTATATTAATTTATTAAGCATGAGCATTCTTCAAAGGTACTGCATTTATTGAAACTACATCCAAAGCAAATGTGAACGACATTGGCGAACGGAGCTAATAGCGGTTGCAAAATGGTAAGATTTCAATATTCACGCAATAATAATTTGAAACACTGTCATTTACTGTTACGGAAAGTCATACCTGTATTAATTTATTAAGCATGAAAATTCTTTTAAGGTACTATTCGCTAGAAAGTAATGGATCACAAATCTAATTACCTGCGGGTCATCATAACTTGCAGCATCATGTTTCCGCAACCAGTTAGCATCGAAGCAGGCTCTTTATTAACCGTGCTATTGTACCTAGAACAAAGTTCTTAAATAGCCGTAGCTTCAAATGAAAGGGAAACATATCGGGACAAATTAAATTTTATTCGCAGAAATTAGAATTTTCTTGTAGAATCACAGGTGTAAAGATCTTCACAAAGTTCAAAACAAGAACGGCACTCCAACAACAATTCAGTGAGAATACAATGCAAGGTAAATTAACTGGCGACTTCTCCAGAACTCATGGGAAGGAAATTCGGACGAAAGAAAATCCAAAGGACATCAATGAAGAACTGGGGACAGCCTTGATTCACAGTAGCACCATAGAACTCTAGACAGAATGATTGGAGAGTTATCAGTGGTTTGGATTTTTTTAAATGCATTGGCAATATAAAGCACAGTTTTTTATATAAAATGCCGGTATATATGATATCGCGATAAGGTCATTAGGTTTTACATGTACGCAATCACGTACTCTAACCGGATTGATCGTCAAGGACACGGTTTAGCTTAAGCGTAACTTTGCAGCAATTATATTATAATGTCATAGAAGTTTTCAAGATTGCGAAGAGTAACAAAATTGAGACTGCCATTGAATAATGCCATCATACCAACTGCGAGATAAGGCTAGGTTTTCCGGTGTCCCTTTAGCATTTACTTTGGTGATGAGGTAAAGGTAGATATAGGAATTACAGTAGGATAATAGGTGGTAAAAATTGATATTATGAAGATCAGGTGCAGATTAATTCATGATCCAAAGATATGGGTAAATAATCAGTTTATCATTTGGAGAAATACAAAATGATGAATACCCCTTTAAAATATTCGAAAACTGACATTGTTGGCTGGTTGTAACGGAAAGTGGGTGCAAAGGCAAAAAGATAATACAGTTTATTACGTGGGTAATTGGCGGTAGAAATGTATCTCATCACGAATAAGAGCAAAAAAATACATCTTTTATTCAGATCTTCTTAATCACATTCCACGACCATTTAATAAACTTTCATGATAGCGTAAAATTTTAAGCAGTGATAGAGGGTGTAAGCAGGCATGCTCGACGTAAAAGAACATACAAAAATGAAACTCCTGAGCGAATGAACTCTATCACTGGACCTCCGATAGAAAGTATATAATAATCAGAATATATTTTCCGCATTTTCTCAGAGATTGTGGAGGGTAGTATGGGAATAACTCCATTTTTTATATGAAGAGTCAGAGTGAAGATGTCCTGAGTTAAAGTGTTCACATTAGTGATAATTGCATATATATTAGAGGAATACGGTCCAGGTGGGCCGCTCTGTTGATCCGAAACAGGTTGTCCATATATTTGTGCGTTTATACCTGAAAGAATAAAACAAAAAAATAAATTATTCTCCAAACAAACAAATTGCTATACATTAGACACAAGTTAGCTAGGCCACAGGTATGGAGGGTGATGAGGTAGAGACGAAAAGGAAAGAAATATTTTGTTACAATCACAAAGGAATATAGAAGTATTCCCTTAATATTCCACCATGTCAATCACCTCTTTCGTATTGCATAATGGCTACTTTCTCCAATTCTACATTATGTAATTGATTGTGAAAAAATATATGTACAAATAAATATTCAAAGAGAAATATAGAAAGAAAGTGGATAGGAACACATAAAAATGACAAACACAAGGGTGGTGTGAAGAAGTAACGATGGCCGATTCCAAGCGGAAAAATTAAGGCTGCACATAAAATTGACAAACATAATGGTGGTGTGAAGATCATTTCATCTTCACACTACCATTGTGTTTGTCAATTTAACGTGTTCCTATCCACTTTCTTTCTATTTTTCTGTTTGAGTATTTATTTGTATGTATTTGCCACTTAGCGGTCTGAGTGAATGAACGATTGATTATATATATATATATATACGTGTCCACTCGGGCCCCACCTCCGGGCGCCATTAAATGTAACCGTACGGGCGCCATCCATCCGGTACACTGAATTAACTAATGCCAGGCTAGCGACGTCGGGCAAGGGCCGTGAAATACCTACCTCTTATGAGCCACGCGACAGGTCATGGGAAGGATGTATATTGGAACACAAAAATCCAATAGACAGCATTTATTTTATTCAATGATTGACACGTGACGACAAGCAAAAAGATCCCTTCGTAAACAAAACAAAAAAACGGAGTATGTGGCTGATAATTGATTCTGATTACGAGAAGAATGCGGACGCAAGAACGGCATACGCAAAGTGCCGTCAGCGACCCAAGCAATCACAGATACGGGAACTCATACATCCCCCTTACCCCTTAATCTACTCTTTGATGGATCACGGGAGAGTTTAACAGCGTCTACAAGAATGTCACCAAGACAACTTGGGCAGGGCAAGTACTTAGGGCTCACGATCTGGTTCCGGGTTGATGGCTGCACCGGAACAGGCGTCCTCATCTGAAGTCGCCGCGTGATGATGAAAGAAGAGCTCCAATATTTGCCCTGGAACGGGCATTCTCAGATGAAATCGCCGCGTGATGATGAAGGTGGAGCCCCAGCATTTGCCCTGGAACGGGCGTTCTCAGAAGTCGCCGCGTGATGATGTCTCCCGCAAGGTAGCCTTATCGTCACCAGGGAGAGTTCCTACCGCTTGCCTAGTTCGAGAGCCGGAGAGCTAGCCACCTCTCGATCCGACTGGCCTCGGTCACCGCTGACTTCTCCTCTCTCCCCTCTTCGCGTTCCGTGAACAGCTGACTGCGTTCAAGCGCCCGTTAAACTCTCCCGCGCGCGAGTTCCCGTACTGGTTTACCCCTTAAAACCGCGATTGCGTTCGCTTTCTCCTCCTCCCCTTCACCCTGTGGAGTTACATTGCCCCCCAATAATAATGGTTTTCTTTTGATTTGCCGCTTTAATATCATATGGAAAAGAAGAAAAAAACATTATTATTAATAAACTCCTTACGCTACAAATGCCGTCCGGCAATCCGCCAGCCACATGATCAAATATAAATTATCATCAAGTGGTTAGTAAATCAATTTCTACCCAATATATATATGATTAACAATACATTCTAATCTTGAACGACATTTCCAACATATATTTACGTCGTCCCGGTCAGAAACAGTAACTGCTTTTAATCATCAATGAGCCTTAGTTGAACATTTACATCGTAACAGCCTCGAACTATAAGTTTAAGCATCAAAATATAATTTCAAGTTACCATTTAGGTTCATACCAACCTTGAGCAACACATTTAACTGATTAGTGCAAACTTCACTTTATTCACATCTGAAATTATTATTCAGGAGACACTATTCGCGATATGGTATAAAATTGTAAAATTATAAGTACCCTTTTCCTTTCCGTCTACTTCCAAAACACAAGCGTTAGGACCACTCATTCTTTTAATTACAAACGGTCCAGTGAGCAAATGGAAACATTTATAAAATAACTTTAAATGAACATTAGACACTTGAGGTGTTCTTAACAACACTTTATCTCCAACTTGAAACATTTGGTCAGTCTTTCGATGTCTCTTCTTTCTCCTTTCCCCACTTCGCATCAAATTTCTTGACCCGATATTAACTATGTCCTCTGGATATACCTCTTCTTCACTGGGTTTATCTATTACACTCGCAAAATCTCGCTCGGGCTTGACACCAAAGTGTGCTTCGTATGGAGTTATTTTAGTACTCTCGTGGGACACTTCATTAAACCACTTATTGATAAAGGGTAACAAGTCAAGCCAACTCTTGTGTTTCTTATCACAATACACTCGAAAGACGCGAGATAATTCTCGCATCACTCTCTCCGCAGGATTACTTTGGGGATGCCTAATAGAGGAATACACACACTTTATCCCTAATTCTCGTAATCCACCTCGCCAAATTTCACTTGTAAATTGAGTTCCATGGTCAGTTAACACTCTTTTTGGCACTCCTCCCAAGGGAATGTAAAACTTTTGAAATTGCCGTAGACAATTAATTGCTTTCGGCTTATTTAACGGGATCACTTGGGTAAATTTAGAAAACACGTTCACCATCACCATAACGAATTTGTTACCTCTTGCTTTCGGTAATGGTCCATATAAATAAATCTATGGTCACTAAATCTCTTGGAATTTCGGGAATAATGTTCTCCATTGGACCGCTGTAGCGTTTATTTGGGTGATTGGTACGCTGACAACCATCACGTTTGCTAATGCATTTCCTTACGAATCTACCCAAACTTTTCCAGTTGTAATTTTCCTGGATTATCCGAAAAATTTTATCAGGCCCGAAAGGTGCAAATTTTGTATGAAAATACTTCGTTAGTTTTTCTGTCAACGAAGCAGGGATCCAAACCTTATACTGTTTGCCGTATCGGCCCCCCGTTTTCCTAAAAACTATATCATTATGAAGAATGTAATCCCTTAATTCTCTTTCCTCCCGATGATCATCCCTTACTAGGGACCTCCATATCGGGTTAATAACAGGATCCGCCCGCTGCAATTCACTAATTATTTCCTGCACACGTGGAGGCCTATCTCTTTCCGGCTCAGTTACTTGGTTCAACTTCCTCGCATCTAAACACAGTCTAACCTGACCACTCTTCTTCCTTACGATAATTAACGGAGTATTAAAAGGACTCGGGAACTTCTCAATAATCCCATCACGCAACATTTGCTTAATTTGCTGATCCACTTTCTCGTTGAAAGCATACGAGATTGGATAGGGTCTCTGAAAAAACGGTGTGTCGTTGCTCAGCCTAATACGATGCACGTAATTAATAATAATTTTTGGAGTCTCACTAAATAACGGACTATAATAATTTATCACCTCATTTAACTGAAATTGCTCTTCGGGTGACAGCCTGGAGTTTCCATTTACTGCTTGCCTCATTTATAAATCCCTATCCCTTAAATGCATTAACTTAACTTCTTTATTTGATTCCCTAAAATGATAGTCGCTGAAAGGCATATCCAATTCATCCACTATCGGAACATTCCCGGGCTTCAACGTTTGGCAATTCCTTTGAAAATCAACACTGACTCCATACTCCTGAAAAAAATCTACTCCTAAAATCAATGGGTTGACTAAATGTCTGATAACAACTGCCACGGCCTCCATTTCGATCGCTCCCATTGTCAATTTCAACAATACTTGTTTATTGACTACTTTCATTTTTCTACCATCCGCGCAAATAATTCATGGTAATTCATGGGGAAAATTAAGGTAGGAGTACTCCCATCACTTAGTGATATCAAAAAGTCTTCAGATATGGCGTTTATCTCGCTCCCCGTATCTAAATACGCTTTGGTTTTGGTCCCGTTTATACTTACTTCGACTTCAGGACATGTCCGATCCTTGACTCTTACTTCGCCTTCCTGCTCTTCCACCAACGTGTCGAACATATCTCCCCCCGTTCCTGCCATTGTGACGATCGGTATCACGACCACATCCTCGTTCGGCGTGTGGGAGATTACGTCAAACGCGGCGCGTTTAAAGAATTTGAATTCGTCGGGATTCCCGGAGAGGATATTCTACGTCGCGATTCATTCTGCCCCCCCGAAAGAATTTTGTCGGACCTCTCTCAGCCTACCCCCGACAAAATCCCTGTCTTGCGAGTCATTCTCACCGTTTTCTCCTCTCGTCACCTCCGTCTCCCAGGTTGCCTCACAAGTCTTATCGTAATGCCCCAATAACGTCACCATGTTTTCCAGAGTCAACGATTCCCTGCTTTTCAATAAGTTTTGGACATAAGGGGGGTAATGTCTAATAAGAAAATAAACGATTTCCTCTTCCGTATAATACCACTGTCACCACTGTCTGTGTGCTTGAGTTATTCTTTCATTTCGCCTTCTGTGTGTTTGACTTTGATTCTCTCTCTGCCGGTGGGTGAAAATCGAACTGCGTTGACAGAAATCATGATAACCCAAAATAAGCCAGTCAATTTTAAAGAAAAACTAAAGGAACTTAAGTAGATAATCTTTAAATTAGAATTAAGAAAACTAACGCCACGGCAATGGCAAAAAGGAGACGATCCAAATAAATGGGATCTCGTGAAGTTATCCACAAGAAGGCGAACGATAGAGAACGACGTGAGTGACAAGACTAGGTCAGAATTCAAAGGGGAAATAACGGAGGAGGAATTAAACAGCATAAAACATACGCTAAAGAAAGGGAAAGCCCCGGGGAGCGACGGACTTCCATTCGAATTTTATTTGACCTTTTGGGGGCACTTAAAAACAGCCCTCGTAATTGTCTTAAACAACATCTCAAAAGAAGGCGAGCTACCTGAGAGTATGAAAACTGCTAACATAACTCTCGTTCCAAAAACTCAAAGTGCAAAGAAATTAGAGGATTTTAGACGAATATCTTTTTTAAATACAGATTATAAAATATATGCACATTTTATGGCAAAAAAATGGAACAGCTTGCCAACGACATACTACACGAAAATCAATATGGAGGAGCAGGGAAAAAAATGCAATCGACGCGAATGTCCTAATCAGGGATGTAATATTGAGTAAACTACCGAAAAAAAAGAAAACACATTGGTACTGTTAGCAATAGATCTAGAAATGGCTTTTGATTACATAAGAACAGCTAACATGTGCAGGCAGTGGTCGGCAAAAGCGGAGATACGTTCAGTGGCGGAGATATAGGGAAGAAACTATAGGGCGGCCTGGGTTGTTGGGTTTGTAGATTTTGGGAAGAAAGTAGAAATTGGGAGTGCAGCGTGTGGGAGGGTGAGAAGGGTGATATCTTGGGGTGAGAGACATTGGTTGGGACCCTTTTCTTTCTGAAAGGAGGTAATGTTTTCCAAAAATGTAGAGTTACGGTCTTGGGAGGCGGGATTGTAAGAGGAGGCATCAGACAACTGCCGGAGAGCCTCGTTTATATAGTCGGCGGAATCGAGTACGACTATTGTGAAGCCATTGTCAGGAGTGATCAATGGAACAATGTCAGGGTTTCGGGGTAGGCATTTCAGGGCAGATATTTCAGAAGGAGAAAGATTGGGAGTAGGTTTAAGGGAATTGAGAAAAGTGGGTTCAGAGAGTTTGGAAAGGTGAAAGTTTGTAATAATTTCTAAGGGATGATTCGGAAAAAGAGGTTTAGGTTCCCGAGACAAGGGGGTTTGAATTTAGAGAGGGCAGAGTACGGGAGGTTGGAGGTAGAAGAAAGAGGGGGCCGCATTTCCCAAAAAATTCCACTTGAGCCGACGGCAGAAAATAAGAGCGTCAGAGAGGATGTTAATGGGGTTGAAATTTGGGGTAGGAGAGAAGCTGAGACCTATGGATAAGAGAGAAATTTCGTCATGTGAGAGAAGGGTAGTAGAAAGTGTAACATAACGCGGAATGGTCGGTTATTTATCTATGAAATATAAATAAATATCCCTCGCACGATACCTCTTATTTACCTCGTCTTCCCGACACTCCCCGGATTTGAATGCGGAAGCGATGCCGACGTACGTTACTCATAAATTTATTTATAAACGACTCGGACTAATACCCGCTACGGTCTAATTCACCTGTCGTGTCGTTCGATTTCTCGTTCAATGAGACAATCATTCCAAAGGTAACACTGACCACTTATTACTCAACCACAAGTCACCATATTCGACCAATCAATGAAATACACTATGAAATGATTACTCAGGTAGAAATAACATACGAACTCAATCCCTTTTCACATTAAACAGCAACATAAAATACCCTTCTCTTCAAAATACGAAATACTATTCACCACTCTTCTTTCTTCAGGCTCATATTGTTTAAACAGGCCATATATTTCACTTTCACTCACTGAGCCACTTCACTGTACCACATAAAGATAAAATTTACCCTCTTATAACTAATAAATGTATAGAATTATTGATGGGTAGATCATACAAGGATGTGGGTTCTTACGCCGGTCTTCCCTTTGTTCTGCTCTGTGTTCCTCCTTCCTCCAGACGTCTGGCGCCCTGCTATCTGTCCGGCGTGTCCCTCTCTCGATGAGTCCCCGGGCTCTCCGTTGCTATCCCTAGCACTCGAACTTTCAATTGGTCGGACCTCAGTCGTGAATTTCTCCCTGAACTGTTTGCTTTGTTGGGTCAATTAATTAAATTAACGCCTCCATAAGTTACGCGACGCTTTATATAGGATTTCCGCCTGCATTATTGTCATTCCCCTCAAACCCCTCGATTATTTATGTCAGCAACCAAACACAAAGCCTTGATTGGCCCCTGGTGTCCAAGCAACACCTCTCTCCCACCGAACACGCTATCCTTATTGTCGTAATATCTACTTCCTCAAACTCGCGGTACCACTAAATCTTCCAATATGGCGGAATTAAATACTCAAAATGTCGCCCTAGAATTGCGCCACAAACGGATGACCATCACTTACGCCGTGAGCTCTGCTGCACTCTCGGTGGAGGATGTTGGGTGAGGAGAAGGATTTTTTGGAAGGCGCGCTTCGGGAAACCCAATGACGTCGGAGGTGGTGGGGGAGGAAGGCTGAAACACGTGGCGAGGCTGGTTTGGCCGAGCGCAAGGGAGGTTGTGGAGGGGGAGAGTCTTCAGTTTGATGGAAGCCAAAAGCCATAATTGAAAAAGGAAAGGAGGAGGGAGGAAAGTTTGCGAAGGGATTTAGCGCGTCTGGTAGAAAGAGCGCGAAGAGCAGAATGGAGAATGCGTTGGATACTGGAGAGAGAGTGAGGGCTGTAGAGACGGATGATATTAATAAGGGAATGGATATGGGAATTGTATTAATTGACAAGTGCATGTTATTGCAAGAACACTGAAAGACAGAGGTAATAGAAGATCTAGTAGGCGTGAGAGTGAGAGAGCGGGGATAAAGAGAGTGGGAGGCCGGAAATAGGGAGTTTGATACTCCTTTAAGCTTGAAATATGAAATCCCCGGATTTCTTCCCTCTCTAAGGTATCAATAGGTTTTAAATGCGTCTCCAATTTTATCAAGCAGAGTAACTGAATTGATAAGGAGCATTCTTTTGAACATGGGGGCCGGGTTTTTGTATTTTTTGCGCATATGTTCTTGTACGACTAAAAATTAGAAAAATAATTTTCCAAATCATCTATGCAGTAATTATTTCCGTTTTATGTGTGGAACAAATGTCTTTATTTGTAAAAATCACTCCCATTTTTGTCCATTTTAAATAATTAGGTATCTCGAATCACAAATTTTGTTACCGTTCAGAGCTAGTAAATAAATGAAACAGGTGACGAGATAAGTTTATAAAGAAGACAATGTACTCAATTAATTAATGTAAGGATGTAATTGAGGGCTTTACTTATCATGCGAATACTATGGCTATACTAGGGCTTTACTTATCATGCGATATACTATGCTCTAATGTGAGCTACCATTGATGGTATGTGTTGTACTTTACAAAGATAAGAAATATAATAGAAATCATTCTAATTAGCGGCTATAAAATTCAGTGTTTAAATATGAAAGCAAAATGTTCTCATTTTCCTTAAGTCTAAAAAACTCACACTGATCACGGAAACACGGCTCGAAACGAGTAGGAAGAATGCGCATTATTTGCATGAGTCGTATTCTCTGCGAAGCATTACCGAGGATTTCAGCTGGATGGACAATGTTAGTAGCATTATTGATTTATACTTCATTACGCGAACCTGTCCTTGAGGATTTCTGGTAAAGATTCTTCGATTGATGCGGCAAGTGACCTCCTTTCAACCCTCGAACTCGGATATCCCCATATTTTACTCATTTCATTGAACCTTCCCCAAACCATGGACCCATCCCTCACCCCTTAACATCCATGTAGAACCAGCATACTGTTTTAGTTCTCCTCATGACGGCAAGTGTCGTAATAGCGCTTGCCTACAGAATATAGACGTATACAAATGTCTGTACATTTCCACCACGCCATAGCACGGGTAGCGGCACCGTTAGGAGAGATTATAAGAGAGAAGTGATCCTTCCATCGATTTCAAAAATGTTGCCAGTACTGCTCTATCTTTAAATATCTTCTATGATCCTACTATTTACATGCTTTGGTTCTTACTCGCTTTGTTGCTCTAAAGATTCCTTACATTCTGCCTCTTAAGATTATCATCTATGATATCCACCCGTCCATATCTCGCTCCAATCCTTTCCTCCCAGTTCCTGCACTATCCTATATTCGTATATTATTTTTCTCAAGTCTCTAAACATGGCCAAACTAATGAAACACGCTCCGTACATTTACATCTATCACTGCCGCAACCTTTCCACGCAAGTAAACTGCCTACAAATTCCAAACCTAACTCCTCTATTCCGCAAGCAAGTGATGGACATAAACGGCAACGTTAAACCTGGAGCAACTAGCAGGATATTTGGAGATTTTAGGGATTTTTGAGTGTAGCAAATTTCCTGTGCGTAATTAAAAATCTATTCCATCCCCAAAAAGTTAGCAAATTGTGAACACATGAAAATGCTGTAGCTAAACTTCGGATCTTTTAATGCTAAAGGTTGCACCAAGCAATTGTTATTACGTATTTTGATTGTAGCCAATAATAAATCTATTAAACGATGGTAATAAAAAGCATAAATAACTCCGCCTGCTTCAGAAATTACTACCCACATCGAGGTTTGGTGCTAGTAGGATGTTTTCTACTTTATTCATTATCTAGAAATGGAAGGAATATTCTTGGTGGTTTCTGGCGTAATTATAATATATTTGTTAGCATTATAACGTAGCTCGTAAGTATGTGTTCTCATGTATATTTCTTAGAAAAGAACCTGGTATCATCGTTCAAGATGTTCCCTGAAGATAACATTGAACGTCAAATCCCAGTTCGTTTCAAATAAAGATATGTAGAATCAAAAAGTTATTAGTCATCATAATTACTAAGAAATATCCGTAACGTTCAATAATCTGTAGCATAATTGTCATAAATTTCGTTCTCTAAAACCTTGAGATAAGAACATGCTAGGTGCGTTCAGACATAACACCGAGCCAGCATAAGGAATTACTACCTTCATCCCTTTTTGCCAAGAATTTACTGGAAAGCGTCATAGCAAAAACTTTCCGAACGAACCCGAGGATTCTACACCATGAAGTAAATGGCCCTTGTCTTGACACCCTCGAGAATCCAAATTATTTACCAAATCGAGGAACCACATTTTAAATGAGCAATTTTTTTCCCTTGTTCCTCCTTTTGCAACAGCCTTTCCCATGCCAACGCCCATCCGCCTCTCTCCCTCATCGCCACCTTGCTTTGCATCCTATGAACTTCCCCCCCTCCACAACGGGGAAGACATCGACAGCAACACACCCGAGTCCCGTAACCGCCCAGGTATGACTTTATCAGCAGCCATCCTACGACCCGCGTGCGGCTCACTTCTACCAATCGACATACGGGACTCAAAGACACTACACCACTAGGGCAAGAACGAACTGAGGGGCGCGGGGTTGTTGTCGAGGCAAGCACCGCCACACTCCTCAGCAGTGACAATGTCAACATCAGCCAATGAAAAACTCCTTTAGATTTCTAAAATAGCAGAAAGCTACTAATTATAACCTATTTAAAATTTGCTTAATTCAGCTATCATTTCATTTTATCACTCACTATCCTTGTTTTATAGATTACATGACATTAATCGAGGCATTGTACTCGTATCCATTTCCACAGTTATAGTATCTAATCAAGGTGAATATAATTTAACAAGTAATACCTAAAATGTTTATTTTAGCCACTTACCTGGTAAAAATATGAAAAATATATTTTTAACTCCAACAAATACAAACCCAAATCCAGGTATTAACCATAAATGCTGATTGACCACAGTATTATTCGGCACAGAAGTTCATTTAATTAAAAACTTACCACCCACCAGCTTAAGAATAATATTGCTTCACTCTCTTCTTATTACGACTCGCAACATGTACATTAATATGACAATAGGCATAAATTAATGTAAATAGTACATGCTTTATTTTCGAGGCATTAATCAGTTGACGATGAATATTTTCATTTAAATGTTACAACTTCGCTAGATGACTCACCCATTATAAAATAAACTTCCTACCGAAAGATAATGTTACACTACAAAAAATAAAAATGAAACATTACATTTAAATATTCACAATATCTACTGCACGTATATATCACGAAATCCCGCAATATTTACGAATGACGCAATGCACATCGATGTTTAGCGTGGAAATGAGAGCAATGTGACGCATTATTGTTCACTACACAGGCATATTGAGGAAACGCGTAATGAGAACAAGTTTTCAAAGAACTCACAGTAAGTGATTCCCTCAAATTAAGCGAGTCTTCCCCGGACTAAATCATAATTAACACGAGGCGTTGCTAATCACTTACTACACATTAACACTTTGCGTGCCATGGACGTAATATTACGTCCCAGTTAACTTTCTGAAATTTGCCATGGACGTAATATTACGTCCTCCATATTTTATTGCCTTCATATGCGTAAGGCCGTAATAGTACGACGGTGGACTTTTTCAGTACGCCACTTAGTCGTTTTTTACGCTTGAAAATCATCCACCAGATGGAAAAAGCGCCCGCTATACGTCTTGATGATGACATGTTTACAGTACCTACCTGCAATCTTGGGTTGCACCCCTAAGCCCTTCGTCGGGTCCGGCGGCAAGTGTCGTCTTATCTATTGCCCTTCGGAGTAGGGTCGTCTCAGCGGTCGGTTGGTCCCTTTTCCCGTGCCCATCAACAAAAAGCATTCCTTCTTTTGGAGAGAGGACTATTCGGTGGAAAGAACCGTTCATTGTGGGTGCAGCGACCCTCTTTGACATCCGGGAGTTTTTGGCCCTTTGGCGTGGGTGATGCTTTGGTTTTTACGGCAGTGTGCCTTTGGAGCCTGGAGTGTGTGGTCGCTCTATACGCAAATTTCTTGCGTGCAAATTTCTTGCAAATCTCTATACGCAAAATCAACTTGCGTGGTCGGTCTATACGCAAATATATTCGACCGTTCGTGAAATTGAACTCGCGTTTCTCGTCACTGCTCTACTTGGGCGACATGACCTCCGCGCGAACATCTTCCGGTCCACCACTGGTCGGATCGATCACATATTTTACCACGATCCTGTGCGTGTTCCACCCCTCACTGAGTGTTGGCATGTCATTTTGTGAGAATTTTTCTGAGTGATTTTCGTTTTGTTCAGCATGGCAAATAAGAAACTGCTTGACAAAAATGTTTTGGAAGAACTTTACCGTGACTGGGCGGAAAGTAGTGAAGATGATGGTGGCGACGATCCAGATTTCCGAGAAACGGCAGACATTTATGATTCTGGTAAGAAACATACGTTATAATTATTATCTGGAGCGCCTTTTTTATCTTCCGCTTTCTCATACTGATGCATAAGTATTTTCGCGAAAGTAATGCGGTACATGCCGTCTAAAAGCATTGATTCTTGTGTTTTAGACAGAATCCAGTGGCGATGACGACGTCAGCGCACGTGATGTTGCGTCAGCTTCGGAGCCCTTTCGGGGTCGTGTAAGGGTCAGAGGAGGGGCTAGAAGCAGAGGAGGAATGCTCGAAAGAAGACAAGTGCATCAGAATGATTGGAGTGATGTTGACCAAATGCCGAACATTCCTATTTTCACGGGCCAGTCAGGTATTACTGAGGAAACTGAGCTCAATGAAAACAGTCTTTTAGTTGATTTTTTTATTATCTTGTTAATCAGGATCTCTTCAGTCATATAAAACTGCAGAGAAATCTCTATGCTAGGCAAAAAATTCAAACAAAAAGGAGAAGAAATGAGATATCACCAAATAGTAGACTAGTGCAATGGAAAACTGTAACTATTATCTAGTGATGTCAAAAAATTTATTTCCACTATTTTACATATAAACATCAGTGAGAGACCAGAAGTGACAGACGACTGGAGCACAAACCCTGGGATATCATGTAACTTCTGCCCAAATTTAATGAGTAGAAATCGATTTTTATCAATAATGGCTAACTATCATATGCATTTCAACAGCGTCATGAAGAAAAAGGACGAGCCTGGGTATGATCCCTTGCACAAAGTCCGACCAATGTTTGAAGCCATTCGAAGACGTTTCAAACTGGCATACTATCCCTCAGAAGATGTTACCATTGATAAGGGCATGTGTGCATTTCGAGGGTGCCTTGCCTTCAAGCAGTATCTGCCACAGATACCAAGCAGATATGGCATAAGACTGTATATGTTATCAGAATCAGATTCTAGGTATATGTGGAACTTTGATATATTTTGTGGGAAAGAAAATATTGTCAAAAATGTGGTCTTCAGGCTACTGGACCCCTTAGCTGGGAAAGGCCACACAGTATTCACAGACAGGTACTATACCAGCCCAGTTCTTGCGACAGAGTTGGAGTTCATGTAAACAGAATTAGTGGGAACTGTGCAAAAGAACAGTTCGAGGAATGCTATTGGTTCTACGCTATTCTCCTGTGGAAGGAATTCATGAGGATCTGTCCAAGACTTAGCGGTATTTAAGGAAGATCCAGAGGAGCTACCTAGTACTAGTGGAGGTCAACTGTCACGATTATTAGGAAAACATTTTCTTAAAAGAGGCCTCATCCCACAAGGGCAAAGAAAAGCTCAAAAAAGCGTAAAGTGTGCGCAGATGAGGGGAAAAAAGGGACAGGAAAAGCCGTAAGGAAGGACACTTCATTTCAGTGTAGTGTGTGTAAAGTGGGTTTTTGTGTTTCTCCACACTTTCAGGCATACCATACAAAGCAACATTACATTACCTAATTTTCCATGGTATTTTTCTATAACAACATTTCTTGATGAGTGCTCAAGGTCAAATTGTTCAAATTTGTGAAAATTAAAACTTTTTTAATGCAACTTTTTTATTTTTCAAAAACAAGAGGTTTTAATTGTTACGTCACATACTAAAATATCAACAAAAATATTTGTTGGATAAATAAAATTTAAGAGTAAAGTTTAAACGTATAAAAAATACTCTTTTCAATGTATCGTATTTAGCTTTAACTTTTTAAAACATGTTGGAATTTAGTAAAATTGGCCGGTTTTTTCAGAAGGTTTTCTAAATTAGGGGCCGGCACTCAAAGTGTGAAAACGGTAGGCAAGTATACCAAGGAGCATTGGGAAATATCGAATTCGCTATCAGCCACTGGTGATTGACTTATGTCACGCGAGCTCCGAGCTTGTAACTCCGAGTAGGTGCGGCATTTTATATCTCAACTAGAGTCTCCACTTGCAACCGTGACCTCAACTCGACTTCCTCCGACCCCCTCTATTACTCTGCTGAGCCTTCTTGTAAGGTACGAACACGTGACGACAAAGGGAAATGTGTAATTGGTAATTGTTCTCATTAGCATGGCATTATCGCAAACGGATTTAGATAACTTATAGTCTTGATAGAGGTACAAGCCACCCAAATATTTATTTTCACTCTTTGAATTAGTGTTCAACGAAGGTTAAGAGTGTCACATCTAAAGAAGCACTGCGAACAAAGAAGCTATCGTGAGAGTTATTACAGCTCCTTGAATTACGTTCATTTTTCCGTAAACGTCATATTCAAAATCCAGCCTATCTATATAGTCACTTTTGAAAATGCACTGCATTACAATTACATGCTACTTTCTCATACACACAAAAGACAATAAAAGACATTAGTACACACCTACACAATTCAATATCTCCACGACGACGTCGTTAAATTCGCGAATAGCGTTGAGGTTTACGTCGTCACAGAGGTAAGGCTCATCGCTACCTCCGGAGAGAAATCCACCACCCAGAGTGTCACCTATCCGTGAAGGGTAACAAATCATTGTTAAGCACTTTAAGTAACTTGAAACCATGGTAGAGGCCTTAATTAAGTCCTTTTCCATGGACAGCATAATGTATATAATATTAGTTAAGTTGGAAGAATCTTATGCAAGGATATTTGATTGATCACTTACTAAGAATCTTTCTGCCATCAAACAGGAAGATATCCCATCGAGAAGCAAGGAGTTGATCCACAACGGTCATTGAAGAATTAACCAGAAGCGAGGAGAGAAGAGACCAGAGTGAAAATAGTAGCATGATTTTTGATCCTTTTATATGGGTTTACTAGAGTGTACGTGTCCTCAAATGTAAACCCAACACCCACTGCATCCGGTGACGCATTTTTTTTTGCTTTTGCGTTGGCTGTCCTTGTTGCTTTTGTTTACTTTCAAATGTCTTGCCCGAGGTGATCAGAAAATATCGTTTGTTTTGCAAACATTTTGGTACATATTGATACTTTTACCAAACAATGACTGTCAGACAGAACGTTTTGATCGTTCGAATGCGGACACATATGATCATTTGGACACAAATAATGATTGCGAGCAGGGCCACCATTTCTAGGTGTCTTACGTAATTGTTTTACATTAAAAATACCATTATAAATTACTATGTGGTGCCCATCTCACTCGTTATATCAATGCAAATGGATGTACTTGCCAGAGAAGTGAATACAGACAACTATGCAACTCGGCTTATTAGGCCAGTTAAGGAAAAGGAGGCAAGGAGTATACCTTCGTTATATCATGCATTCCTTGAGAATATAAGTGATACCACAACACGAAAAATGGGAAGACAAGAATAAGGACTGTTGGGATAAATGAGGAGAGTCTCAGGATTTTTAAAGTGGAAGAGATGAGAATTAGCATATATTTGTGGTAAAATTCAACATAGAAGAAAATGCTCCCCACTTTTAATTGTATGTTGTTCACTGCGAATCTGGTTGAGACGTTTAAGGTAGTGAGTTAAAGCAAGAGTTACTTATCCCGCTCTTATTTATCACTTTGAAACAATGGTTTGGAAATATGTGGAAAGGTCGATGTGATATGAATAGTTGGAGGATACATTCACCTACTACCCTGCGAGCTGAGTTACCAGCCGTGTAAAGATGTAAGGCTTTGTGAGGTGAAATGGTAACGTGTATTATGACTGTGTATTTAGTTGATCTCAGTTTTTATTGTGGTCGCTTATTGTGCGCCTAAAGAACGACTTTTAGCACCTATATGATCGGTAATGTGCCTCTCATATTTTATCGATTCTTTCAGACCGGGATATGTAGTGAGGCGTCATTATAATAATCTGTGTCACTCTAGAACACACTTGTTCTGAATTTATCAAGCAACATAAGCCTAACGTGTAGCCTCTCAGTCTGTATGGGCTCCCACCTTAGTCCCTGTAAAAGTTGTGAGACGCTATATGTTCGCTCGTAGCAGTTTTTAACGAAGCGAGGTGCTTTTCTTTGTGTTTTTTGGTAAACTCTTGCAAACAGGGTCCCAAATTCTCGCGGCGAATTCGAGATGTGGCCTAATCAGAGCAAAGTAGCATCATTGTTTTATTTCTTTATTTTAGGACCTTCCTATTTTACGCCTAATAAATCCTAGTCTCTTCTGTGTTGTGCCGCAAATGTTTCGTATGTGTATTCACTGCGATGCATCAGAAGCTCAGGTAATTCCAAGGTATAACTGTATCTTCAGATTTTTTATTTACTGGTTTTTGCCAATAGCCGATAAAATCGTCGTAATTCGTAGACGATCAGAATCTGGCATGCCAATCACCCAAAAGTTTGAAGAACTTGGTGAAGATGTATATTGTACGGGTACTATGTTCTGATGTCTGATCACCTTGAATGTAAATTAACTGAAAGTTTTAATAATAATCGTATGTAGGTATACGAAGATGTAGAAAATTGGTATATTTAAGTCAAAGTGTCCACTGTTAATTCTAACGTTATGTGGTGCAGGAACCTAGACTCGGGAGCAAATAGGACGTGAATATGCTACGAGCGTTTGATATATGGATGTGGCGGAGGATAGATAAAGTACGGTAGCCATAAAGGAAAACGAAAAACAATGCTTTGGTTGGTAAGGATCGGAAGATACTGAAAATGTTGGGAGGAGGCAGAGAGGAAGATCCTGGAAGAGGTCTAGTCCAGTCTGTAGGGAAATTTGAAGGTTTTTTCGTGATACAGGTTAAGAATAGTCAAAAGTTGTAGGAAAGGGAGAGTTATATATACCTATATATTTTTAAACTTCGAACTAGACGTTATAAACAAATTACAGGGGTTCAAAGTTGGCTAAAAACGGTTTTTTTAATTCTACAAGCCAAGGTATTCACTTTAGGAAGAAATGTTTCAAATGTTTTTTGTAGACAATTAAAAAACGCATAAAGTCATGTGGGCTGTAGAGATACTGAGACCCTGAACGGAGGGTAGAATGTGGGCATGCGGTGAATGGGAAGAGAGAGAGAGAAAGTATATTATTGATTGAATGAAGTTCGGATGAATGCCGAAACGAAGAATGATACTGGGAGAGAAAATTGAGAACAGCATATACATATGGCTTAGAGATTTCTACTCTTTCATCTAAACCAGCACAATTTGGCATATCACCATAGTGCTTGTGTTAGGAGGACAACTAGAATATATAATCTATATTGTTGCGATTAATAACAGCTTCTACCCTTAGTTATGGATTAACAGAGAACCGACGACGAATAATTAACCGGTTTATCTAAATAGGATCCAAAATGACAGAAATATGGGGCGTGACCACATGGTCACACTAGGCAGTTGTATGGTCAATTTATTTTCAAATGAAAAATTTTTATTTTATAAAAAAGGTTTATTCATCTAAAAAAACATTAAGAGCAATATATCATTTTTAAGTGTTTTGTTAACATTTATTAACTTGTGTTTGAAAAAATTCACAAATATTTCAATTTTTTATTCAATTGGAACACTTCGAAATGCAAGAGAATACCCAATTAAACTCGGTGCGCGTTACAAAGCAACAGAATTTGACAAATCACTACAGGGCATGGTGAAATTTTAATGGAAATTAAGCACAATACAAGTCAAACACAATACAGTTTCAATAAAAGTTAAACACAATAAATGTTTAAAATAATTTGAAAAAGTTTCTAAATTACTGAATGAATTATCTTTTATCGTGGTGTTATTTTGTGTGTAATTCAATAATGCTTTCTATCCACAATCCAACGTTGCACTTAACACGTTCTGTGTGCGTGGAGGATCAATATGACGCACACCTGTGTCTTTTTACACTCCCGTATCGACGGACTAAATGGTTTAGACCATTCAATCGCACACTGTCTACAACTCGGCTTTGGATTGAACTGTTAGTAACTAGCTATCTTCCACTACTCTGAGGAGCGTTTTGGTACCTTGTAAGGTATGACTCAACAATTTCATTCTGACTTCTAGCCGAGACATTTTTCTTCCAGCTTTTTTGGCGAGGAACCATGTATTGTGCGTGGCAGCGTCGACTATCCACGCAAAGAGAGGCCATCACCACTTTTTACTCCTAATACCAATCCTGCAGTAGCTTATGCTCTGATCCATTCGATCAGTACCTCCCACAAATTTATTGTACCATTAATATGAATTTTTTGCCAGAGAGCTTAATATTAATGGTTGAATTTCGCTTAAAATCTGTAAAGGGACTATAAAACTAAAAGTATTGATTTCCTATTGAATATATATGGAGGCTACAGCAGCTATTTTTTTAGAAAAAATATTGCATAAGCAAATAGTTGACCGCTACCGCATGCCTTGATGGGCTACCTAAGAGGAAAGGGGCTGGGATTATCTCCGTCCAACGGCCGACAAAAAAAGTTCGGTACCCCGCGGGACAGGTCCCAAAATGAGGGAACACTTACCTAAGCAAGTCCTAGCCGAGTGAAAGCTTTGTTCTCTATCGCAAAGAAATTTTAGTGGCATTCGTGAGGGAAGTTGCATTTTCCGACTTGTAGCACCGTCGCGAAAGGGTTAATGGTATTCCACTTCTTTCTCTTCATCATGTTCTCTCATTGTACCTCAGACACTTTCTTCATTATAACTGTTTTGCCAGATAGTGAACACTATCACAATTCCGCCCCCCTACAATATCTTACTTCAATGACTGATGATGCACGGCGTGCCTTAATCAATACATGATCTATCTGATTTATCATTCCATTAGGTGCTTTCCATGTACCCAAGAGTATTCTTTTATGATCAAAACGTACTTTTTACTATCATGTCATTTCTTAACGAGAACTCACAGAGGGAACTCCCGTTTTCGTTTGTTTCTTCATATAGATTATGCCTACCTGCAATAACTCTAAGGTATTCCTTCTTTCCCATATGAGCGTTGAAATCTCATATTACCGCTAACATGTCATACTTCTGTGCCTTCCCACATGTTGTACTAAATTGTCATAAAACTTTTCTTTCTCTCCTCTTTTTCGTCTGTTGATGCATGAGCCGTAATAACTCTTATATTTCTAAACCTTCCCTTTAGTCTTATTCTACATATCTGTTCGCTAATTGCTTCAAATCCCACTAAACGTTTCCTTATACTTTGATTTTGCATAAATCCTACTCCATATCTGCCGATCTTCCTCTCAGGGCCTCTGTAAAACAATGAATATTCCGGCTTATCTATCCATCCGTTACCTAGCCATCTATTTTGCCAAGGCGCTACCAATTCACTCTTGAATTTTGCTATCTGTTTTGCCACTTCATACATTTTTCTAGGTCTTAGTAAAGTTTGAACGTTCCATGTTGCGATACTTAAATCATTACTCCTTGTCTATTGCCTAAGTCGTTTTTGATAAACACCATTTAGTACCCAAGGCTTCTGTTTTGGTCCTGTAATGTTCCATATTATACTGGTGGGCTTTTCAGCCCCACGCAAAATCCCAAACCTGGAAGACCAGGGTATCTCTCAGTGTCAGGCCTATCACCTTTGACCTGCCCAACTTGGGTGGCCCTGTCAGGAGCTTAATCTCCTGCCGGAATAGCCCGTAGGATCGCTTAGGCACGCAAGCCCCCTCATCACTATGAAATGGAGATACCAGTGAGTAGTATCTAGGTCTAACAGAAGCGAATTAATAAGAGAGGTACATTGCCGAACAGATAGATACAAAAACTCGTTGCTTCCGCGCACAAAAGTGACCACAATAAATTCTGAACTCCACTAAATACTCTCCCATAAAATCCGTCACCAATTCATCTCCTCAAACCTTATCCCTTACATCTTTACACGGCTGGTGTCCAAACATTCCCTGTCACACGCCTATTTGGCAACCCGTAAGGTAGTATGTACATGTATGTAGATGTGTCCTCTTCCCCACTTTTCCCTATTTCCTCCTCATCTATGGCTGGTGTCCCAACGCTCCCATCACAATGCGATATAAGTTCTTGTTTTCTCTTTTGCCAAATTAATTTTGGCCTGATTTACTGAATTTGATTAAGCAAACAATTGGGAGAATAGGATATTAAAAAAAATTAGAGTTCATATCATACACCTTAAGAATGAAAACGTATAGTGGTTTGCAGGGTAGTCTGTAGATTTAGATGCCTTGGTATATTCTCTCTTAAATCTCCCTTACATTCGCATTAAATCGCTTAAGAATAAGACAGTGGTGAATTGCAAGAATAATGGAAGCAACAGTATATGCAAGTGCCGAACTAATTACCTTCCCCCTTCTCTAAGCCACCCACCTACTTTGTTATAACTCAATTCCGCCATTACGGTCGGCACGCTATATAGGTCTCACTCAGGCTCACGTTCCTGGGGGTCAAGTTTGATTTACGTCAGAACTAGATAATTTAAAACTCGAGGTACTGCTATTTCTAGAAACTGACTGTTAAGGCGAAGATGATGCAAAAAGCCACGGTTTCGATTCGCCTTCGCCAATGAGTGTTCTCGGCCATGCCTTCTCCATTTTTTAACCTCAATGAAAACTGCCGATCCACCTACTTGGCGATATCTCGATGCCAACTCGATTACTCGATCACGTTTCCTCCTTTCGATTGCGACTTCCACCATCATCCACCAACGGATAAGAAATAAACGTGAAAATGGCACCGTTGGCCCAACGGATAAGAAATAACAATGCAAATGGCACCGTTTCCCAACGTTGGCCCAACGGTCTAAAGGTAACCGAACCATTCCCCAACCGGGGCATCGTTTCCCAACGTTGGTCCAACCGTCTGTGCTACATGGCTCCGTGGTTAGTCCAAGTTAGATAACTTAAAATCTGTCAATAGAGTGAACGCCTCTCTGTGTTCAAAGTACAATCTTTCCTCATGGGCAGTGGTGCTCAGCGCTCTGTAGTGACTGGTTGTTACATTGTATGTCCGGCAGTCGAGAACATCTGATCCGATAAAGGTCACTGAACTAATTACGGAACCAGCACTTTACGGCCGAGCACTTTAACCAGCTTAACTGGTTTAAGTACTCGGCTGATAGTCGAGGGAACCGGGTTTGAAACTCTGTGAAGGCGGAAAATTTTTTCTCTGTGGGATTTTGCGCAATATTTTGACAAATAATGTTTCTCCTGAAGAAATATTCTTCCATAAATTTTGTCACTGTCTGTGACCATAGGACATATAATAAAATGAAGAACAGAATGATGAAAACTTTTCATAAGCGGAATGAAGATACAACATGCCAAACATTTTATGATTATAATGATTGTGCCTCAGCTCAAGAGCCAGTCTTGCGTTAAATTAGGCTTAATTGTCCCCTTTTTAGGTCTTTTAATGTATGACAGCGCAAGATTCCATGAAGCCTCCCCCTTTCCATCTCGTGTGTGTTGACGTAAACCTTAAGGAACCACGCACAAAAATAAATTTTTAGGCGACTACATGTCCGAAGATACAACAACTGGCCTCAGCCTCTCAGGTTTCTTTCGTTTTTCAGGTAAAAATTGAGAACTTTTAAAAATCTAGGAATTGATTAGACAGTTTTTTAAAGTCAAGCATACATGCATGGTGGAATTTTCGTTTTAAATACTACAATTTTACCTTAGAAGCGAAATGATGATACTTTAATCCTTTCTGTTTCTAAACGAAGGTCTCAATGTTTTCACTGTAATGCTAAACCATCACCTCTGTCCGTGGCCACCCACTCTGTTTGGGCCGAGCCTAAAGTGCATTTATATTTGCGCGATAACGGGAGTCCTTTGAGGGGAGCGAAATCACCGCTCACCTGTTTTATGTGTTTTGTGTGCGCGGCCAGGTGGCGCGCGAGTGTGTTTTATTTCAGTTTTCTAGCTGTTGAGAGTGTGTACGAGAGCTCATGAGTTAATTCAGTGATAGACACTGGGAAGATGTAGCCAAAAGCTGGTTAAGAAAGAAGGTGAGTGGTGTTTTCGTTTTCTCGAGTCACGGCTCCCATTTTTCCTGAGTAGTTTTACCGAAGGTAGAGAGAAAGAGACCAAAATATAGTCCTCTCAAATTAGTCTCGTAAAGAACACGCTTCTTATAAGCATAATTGTTTGGAATGACTCCTATTTCATTCTGAAATAAGTCGCATGAAGTTCCTTCTCCTTGGCAGTGAGAGCAATTTCCGATCATACATTTGTAATGTTTGATGTCGCATACTACTATGAGTCCTAAAAGTTCATTATGGTCTAAATTGGTGTTGGCTTCATCTAGCATTTATTAGATATTCTGACGGTATATGCAGGCAGTGTGGCACGCACAGTAGGAGTTCCTATTGCGCCAGCAATAACGTTCCCTTTTGGTCCGAGTACACAAAATTTTAAGAGACAAACTTCGAGTAAGGGGTAAACATTTTTAAATTGCTCTTGGAGTTCTTTTAAGTTGCATCCAAGCAAACGCTTTTGTTAATGCTCATTCCTGTTCTCAATTTCTACAGACATACTTCTTTGGTCCCAGAACGTATCGTAAAATTTCCTTCTTTTTCTTAATAATCAACAGCTACATTATTTACTTCGTTTCTTATTTTTTCACTCCCTTCTTATTTTTTCTCCCTTCTTCTTCACTCTCTTCCTCTGTCTTCGACTCATATCCGGAAGGAGTTCATGTTGTTTCACTAGTTCAGTAGCCAATCTAAGAAAATCCACTGAAACTTGAAATTCATGGCAAATTTAGCCCTTGACCAAGAATCAGGGAGTATACTTATGATTTCAATTTCGTCCTCTTTGCTACTCTTGAACATTTCTCCTTCAATTATTCAATGGGAGCATTTTATTTGTCGCAAAGCTTATTTTTAGAATCACTACACATTTGATCATCGGAAAGCATATATTCGGAAACTGAATCTGAAAATTTTACATTTAATTTTATGTATTACGCATACAAACTTATGTGCAAATTCTAAATTCAGAACGTTTTGCTGCCATATTTTTAAACCAATTTTGGTATTTTTCAATAATTGCTCTGCTCAGTTATTTTGTGAGGTCTTGGGGGTTGATCACTGGGTTTTCCTAATGTCTTACATCTAGATTGATAAGTAAATATTGTTTGTCACCGGCATTATAACTTATTTTTTTCAACCTAGGATACTTTTTACGTAGGCATTTAAAAGACCCTTAATGTTTGATTTGAATTAGTTTTAAAAATAACACGTTGGACATAGGAAGTGAGCGGATCACTAGTAAGTGATAATTATTAGTTTCATCTGTATTCATCAACAATATTGACTTAGCATTTTTTCGTTAGATATTTATTAAAATGCGATCGTGCGATCATCTTGCATGCATCTATTCAAGTATTTTATCGCTCATTTGTTATTTAATTATGATTCAGTCATTTTTATTATAGTCTTGCAGAGCTTTATAGTCAGGACACACTTGTACGTAGTAATGTATTTGATCAACATGAAATAGATAGTTTTAAATCCACATTAATTGGCGGGTAATATTGGGTAATGTCACTTTTTTACGTAAGAGTACTTTGCGAGGTGGGAAACAAAATTTTTCTCCTCATTTATAATCATTTATTTTGGAAGAACTTCATATTTTCTCACTTTACCTATGTCCAACTGCTATAAGGGGTCTGCTTATCCTTTCTTTAATCTTTTATCCTATTTGCTCTGTTTTGTGCTTTCTCCTCCTTCCAATCTATCTCTCTTAGTTCTTCGGCTTCCTAGCCTTTCCATTTAGGTTTGAGTTTCTTACCGTTCTCTTCCCAATTACATTTATCTTTGCACTTAATTTTCAACGCACTCCTCACTCTTCCTCCATCGTTCCTCTGCCTCGCTTTCACCCAAACTGTCCATTCTCTTGTTCTCTATCCTGTCGTATCCCACTTAAAAAAAACCCTCCAGTATCTACATAGTGAGAGACATTAGGTCGATCCCTCTGTAATCCTACACATTCCTACACATTTCCTTTACCATAAATAATTGGGCGTCCATCGTCTAGCTGCCTCGCCTAAATCCAAACATACTACTCATTTTCATACACCTATTAATTTAAATCATTATATAAGTCACATGTTATCGTAAAAAAACTGTCGTTCTGCCACAAAGTTGCATAAGACATAACTAGTTCCGATCTCTCCGCTAAAAATCATCTCATCCATGCGTCTCCCATGTTCTCCCCAGTCTCTCATCTTGACCAGGCAAGCTTTAAGCACTTGGCATAGCACCATAGCCCACGAACAAATACAGCAATAAATGTGCATTTACAGAAATGCTTACAAATGAATTAACAACACAAAAGCCTTGTAATTGAATTTAAATATCAAATGTGTTGGGCGAATGTAAATGTATTCATGAAATATGTATACCCTGCAAGCCGCCGCATGGGCGTGTGGCAGGGGGTGTTAGGTCACCAGCCGTGTAAAGATGTAAGTTTTTGGGAGGTGAAATGTTAACATATATTATGGGAGTGTATTTGGAGGAGCTCAGTTTTTATTGTGGTCGCTTATTGTGTGCGAAAAGAAAGAGTTTTTGTACCTTCTGTTCGACAGTGTATCTCTCTTATGTTATCGCATCTGCCAGACCTAGAGATGTAGTGAGGAGTCATGATAATATTCTCTGTGTCGCTCTGAAACACACCAGTCCTGAATATCTGAAGCAGCCTAAGCCTAGCGTGTAGCCTCCGGGTCTCTAGGGGCTACCACCTCAATCCCTCTAAAAGTTGTGAAGCACTTTCTGTTCGCTCGTAGCATTTGTTAGCGAAGCGTTCTGCTTTTCTTTGATTAAAAAAAATATTTTTGGTTAAATCTATATGACTAGGGACCCAAATGCTCGCGGCGTATTCGAGGGGTGGCCTAACCAGAGCGAAGTAGCATCTCTCTTTTACTTTTTCATACGAGGACCTTCCTATTATACGCGTAACAAAACCTAGTTTCTTTAAAGCTGTGCCGCATATATTTTGTATGTGTGTTCCCCACGATATACCTGAGGTTAAAGTAATTCCAAGATATTGTACTGTATTTGAAGATTTTATGTTTACTCCACCCACGGTGTAGGTATGGCTTTTGTGAGATGACTTTCGCAGGAAGTGAACTGTGGTGCATTCACTAATATTTAGTTCTAAACCCCACTCCTGGCACCACGAATGAACGTTGTAAAGGTCAGATGAGAGAACTTCAACGTCCACGTATTCGATTATTTCACGTTAGATAACTGTATCATCTGCAAACAGTCTTGATTTACTGCTAACTCGAGAACTTAGGTCATTAATATAAATAATGAATAAAAGAATGCCAATCACGTTGCCTTGAGGACACCGGATGTGACCTCGACCATATCAGAGGAAAAACCATCAATAACTTCTTTTTGTTTTCAATCACTGAGAAATTCCCTTACACAGTTCGCAATTTTTTTATTAAATCAGCATGATTTCAATTTATACATGAGTTTTTTATGAGGGGCCTTGTCGAATGCCTTCTTGAAATCAAGGAATATGACGTCGACTTACTTCTTTGATTCACATAATGGTGTTGTGCACAAAATATTACATGATAAATATAGTTAAAAGTATTACATATGCTACGTTATTTTGAGGTGAATTAATCATATGTACGCAGGAGGAAATAAATATGTACACTATGCAATGGTTATCCTTACTTGCTTAACTATGGACAAAATTATAACAAGTGATCAAATTTAAACATATCTTTTCTGATAATAACGTAATGGTGTTAGTTTAAATCGATTTGACATCACAGACATGAATTTTAAGAAAACACAATAATATATGATTTTTTCACTTCATTAAAGAATGTCATCACTATAAATTTTAGCACTTTTTTTTTTAAATGGACGAACATCAAGTTAAAATGGTTTTAATTTCGATAGTTAGAGCATGAAAGACACCTTTGTGCATACATGGCTTCAGTTGAAATGACTAGAAATTGATATTTCGTGTCAAGAGTAAAATCTGAGTAAATAAATCCCCTATTACACCATCTATCTCATGTAAGCTAAGGCTACTTTTACTAAGGATGAGGGAAGTGCGTTTACGAAGACCTGGCCTAGGTGGATTGGCCAGGTACTGTGGGACTCGCCCTCGTAAGGGAATACCCACTAAAAGCCCCCTTCCTCTTATTTTGCCGTGAGACGGCGGCTACCTCCATCTTCATCTTCGGGTTCCATCCCTCTCCTTTCCTTGAAATAAAAACAGAAAATCTCCATCTTTGTGATGGCTTTCCACATCTCCTTTCCTTGTTCTCCATCTCCAACCAGTCGTAACCTTGTTGTAGTAGTTCCACGCCGTGATTCCACCGATGATAGTTCTAGTTATTAGTATCTTCAGTTCGTTCCTCTTGATAATCTTCTCTCCAATTAATTCTCCTGCTGCCTTGTTGCTCCAAAGTCCCCTAGATGATAGAGTTACACCCAGAACTTTTATTTCTTCGAGCCCCTTTTCTTCTTTGATCTTGCTGAGCATCAAGATGCTTTTTTGATACTTGTCAATCTTCTTCTGGTTTGCTTTGTTGAGATTCAATTGTTCACCTACCTCTTTTGCGTCCATAACTAATTCTCTCTTCTCCTTCCAAGCGACTAGGTCTGGCTGGCAGTTACACATAGATAACACGAAAAAGAAAAACTCTCAGATATTTGATATATTCGGCGGACACAACCGCCTTCGTCAGAAATAAGTAGGTACTGACGGGTAAAGGATAGAAGGGAGGGAGGGGTGGGGGGAGGAGGAAGGGGAAGGGAAGGAGAGGGGGATTAGTGAGAGACATTGATGCCGGGAAGGAGGAACGCGTGATAGAGCCAAATTAGTGAGAGCTCTACAGAATTAACATCAATAGTGGAAGCAGATGGTGGAAGGGAGTACAGACCTGAAGCATTGTAGCAGTTGTCCAAGGATCTCTTGTGATGAGAGGCGTGGATCGTCACGGGAAGGGAAGCAGATTGAGATGGGTTTTTACAATTGGCTCGGTGATTATTGATCCGTATATTAAGGGGGCTGGAGCTTTTTCCAACATAGAAGCTTGGGCATAGCCTAAATAGTAAAAGTAAAAGTTTACGATAGGATAGATCCTATTTATTTTTATCTATCCTCGATCCCTTTAAACCCTCAAGAATTGTCTCTACTTAGTAAAGAGTACTACTCTCTTTCTCTCCCACCCCAAGCGTTAACAGAGTCACTCTCCTCAAGGATGTCCTGCACTTTTGCCGGAACCTGAGATGGCGAGTTTTCTGGGACTCTCAAACCCAAGCCCAGTCACTTCCCAAGCCCATTCATAGCGCCTTGCTTAAGTTCCGACCACCCTCTACCCATGGACCCAAATCTCTTGCTGCCAACCATCCGGTCGAAGTTTTTATTAACCTCCTTTTGTCCAAAATCTCCAGCTCCTCCTTTTTAAATTTCCTTAATCCAAAATCTAACCTATCGCAACCTGAATCCTTGGCGCTCAAAAAGTTAATCCGCAACCCGGATATAGTCATCACCTCAGCTGACAAAGGTGCCACTGTCGTTGTCCTGGACACGTCCTGCTACATTTCAGAAGCCAATCGGCAGCTCTCAGATACGTCCTCCTATTCTGTAGTCCCCAATGACCCCAATCCCGTATTTCAAGTTGAAACTATCTCCTTCCTCCAAGAAAATGGGCCTTCGGAGGGTCTGTCCTCTGCGGACATATCCTTGCTCTCCCCCGGACCAACCAAACAATCCTGGTCGACCTATTGTTTCCTCCCGCAATTCCCCCACGGAAAGAATTTCGGCATTCGTCGACTATTACCTCCAACCAATGGTGTGCGCATTACCGTCTTATGTGAAAGACACCTACCATTTCCTTCAAATCCTTAAGTCTACCCCCCTCCCTGCTGATAACCAAATCGTATGCCACAATAGATGTCACCTCACTTTATACTAGTATTCCTCACCCTGAAGGTTTGTCTTCCCTGTGATTTTTCCTCTCCGAACGCCCGCATCCTAGGTTCCAAGGACGGAATTCCTCTTAAAATTGACGGAGATCATCCTCACTCATAATTCCTTCGCTTTCAATAAAAAATTCTACCTTCAAACTAAGGGCTGTGCCATGGGTAGTAGGTTCAGTCCCTCTTATGCTAACCTCTATCTTGGGCGGCTGGAGCAATCCTTTCTCTCTAGATATCCTTTAAAACCCCTGTTGTGGCTCCGCTACATTGATGACATTTTTCTTCTTTGGCCTCATGGCACCGATTCTCTAAATACTTTCCTTTCTGATCTCAACAATTTCCACTCCATCTCTTTCACATCAACTATCTCTAATTCCAATATCACCTTCCTTGATGTTGACATTAAATTATCAGACCTGAATTTTCAGACCTCCGTTCACATCAAACCCACGAATAACAAACAATATCTTCACTATAGTAGCTGCCACCCCTCCCATACCAAACGCTCTCTTCCCTTCTCACTATCCATCCGAGGCCATCGTATTTGTAATAATCCTGATTCCCTCAATACATTCCTTACCAACCTTCACCACTCGCTCCTCAAGCGTGGCAACCCAGAATCCCTTCTCGTTAAAAAAATCAGGAAAAATTGCTTCTCCACCAAACATCCTCCCAGTAAAGACTCCCGTATCCTGTCTATTTGCACAAAGTATTTCCCGTGTGTTCAGTCTATGAATTTTATCCTTAAAGATCTCTTTCCCATTCTGAAAACCACTCCTCCACTTCAAAAATTTTCTCCCAGCCGCCCTCAATCACATACAACCGTCCTTCTAACTAGTCCGATATATTTAAATCCACGAAGCCTCTTTCCAAAATCCCTACAGCATCAAAACCCACCTCCTCCCCTTGTAATCGTCCCCGGTGTAAATTATGTCCAATGTTCAGTTCCTCCCCTCTTCCCAAACCCTCCATCGCCTCCTTCCCCAGCACTCTCTTCCCTCCTCTTGCGTCACCAGCAATGTCGTTTACCACCTACAATGTAGGCTATGCCCAAGCTTCTATATCGGAAAAAGCTCCAGTCCCCTTAATATACGGATCAATAGTCACCGACCCAATTGTAAAAACCCATCTCAATATGCTTCCCTTCCCGTGACGATCCACGCCTCTCATCACAAGAGATCCTCGGACAACTGCTACAATGCTACAGATCTGTACTCCCTTCCCCCATCTGCTTCCACTATTGATGTTATTTTCTATAAAGATCTCACTAATTGGGCTCTATCACGCGTTCCTCCCCCCCGGCATCAATGTCTCTCACTAATCCTCCTCCCTTTCCCTTCCCCTCAATCCTCCCCCCGCCCCTCCCTCCCTTCTATCCTTTACCCGTCAGTACCTAATTATTTCTGACGAAGGCGGTTGTGTCCGACGAATATATAAAATATCTGAGAGTTTTTCTTTTTCGCATTATCTATGTGTAACTGCCAGTCACGCCTGTGACATTTTTTACAATATTTGTGCACTACACGTATTTTTCGTCGGGTGGATATAAATAGAGATTATGTTTATTGTGTGATACAGGATTCAAAAGGTACTCGTAGTAGATAATTTTGTGCAATGTACCATCAAACACAATTGGTTGACGACAAATATCCACCTCTCTCTAACCTCTGTCGTATTCTACATTATGAAAAAGCGTCCGCATTCCATTTCATTTGATAGCGGTCTCCAGAATTACGATCTCAGCCTTCCTCCATACAGTTTTACCTCCATCGAGACTTCAAGAAAAGAAATTTAGAAAAATGATAGTCCGTGTATCACCAAGCAATAATATCCGTTTTCTTCTAAATTTGGTTTAGAGCTTTCGCGTTTAATTGGCATTTTTACCGCTTAAGTTGTCACTTGATTTTTCCAACTGATTTTAAACATCCTTGGGAGGCGCCACGCATAAAAGATCGAGAGAATTTTCCAATTGTTCTCCTCTCAGTCCATGTCTCCATGCTATACAGAAGAACACTCCTCGAAGAGGTCTGGATTCACTCTTTAGCTCGAAGTCGATAATGTGGTGCAGATGTCCAATTTTAAGATATGGCAGACCTCAGGTCTCCACTACTCTCTACCCTCTGCCGTAGTCCACATTTCGAAATATTTTCGACATTCCATATCCTCCGTCATTATCCTCATGTTATCAAATAGGCTTTTTCATTTTACAACATTTTCACACACGCTGCGAGCTAGTTCAAAGGCGTAAGTAATTATGATATTTCACATAATTAGTCTCTTTCGATTTCCTCACTCCGACTACTATTAGGCTTTGAAACATTTATTATGAATCTCTGTTTTGATAATGTATAGCTAAATAACTGTCCCGCATCAAAAAGGAAACGAAAGTGTATATTTATTTCGTCAAATTACACAGACACTGGAAACAAAATGAAAGTAGGGAAAATGTCAGCACTTAAAAGGCATTAATAATTCACTTCCGAACCTTCAACAAATATTAAGGATGTAACAGGATTTTATGCTTACTTATCAATAATGTATTCTGTATGTATATAAATATTAATTACGACTGGAATGTGTTTGTTGTGTGATACAGGCTTTAAAACGTTCTCGTAGTAGTTAATATTGTACAATGTACCACCCAACTCGATTGGTTGACGACAAGTATCTATCTATCTCTACCCTCTGTCATACTCTACATTTAGAAAAAGCGTCGTCATTCCATTTGTTTTAATATCGGTCTCGAGAATTACAATCTCAGCTTTCTTCCATACCGTTTTCCCTCCATCGTGACTTCTAGAATAGAAATTTAGGAAACTGGTAGTCCATGTTTTACCAATCATAAGAATTGTTTCCTTCTAAATTTGGTTTAGAGCTTTCGCGTTTAATTGGCTTTCCTTCAACCGCTTAAGTCGTCACTTGATTTTACCAACTGATTTTAAACATCCTTGGAACAAGTCACGTATAAAATATCGGGAGACTTTTCCACTTGTTCCTCCTCTCAGTCCATGTTTCCGTGCTATACAGAAGAACACTCCTCGAAGAGGTCTGGCTTCACTTTTTAGCCCGAAGTCGATGATGTTGTGCAGATGTCCAATTTTAAGCAATGGTTGACCACAGGCGTCCACTACTCTCTACCCTCTGCCATAGTATCCTCATGTTATCAAAAAGGCTTTTTCTTTTTACAACATTTTCACACAATCTTGGAACGCGCCGCGTCTAAATGCCTGGGAGTATTTTCTTATTCTCCTCCCCACACACAATGGCGCTATCATTTACAGAAATGCACTCTGCGAAGCGGACTTTATCAGTATTCGGTCAAAGTTATTTTGATGTGGTCCGCATAAAACGTTGACGATTTCTCTCGACAACGATATTCGCACGATATATGCTGAATCGCATTCCACTACACCTTCTTTCTGCAGATATATTTATTCTTCCTTCGTTATCAAATACTCCCTCTTGGATATTCAATCCAGTATTCACTCTCATGTCACATCGTTCGCTCTTGCTCTGTTTGCAATCTGGAATTTGGTCAATTGTCTGAGTCGGCTGAAAATGTACCTTTGTGGTAAATATGTTGCATTTTGCGAAGGACATTTGAAGTTTCTTACTCGTCGTCCGCATAACCTACGTAATCAACAGCGAAAAGAATCATTGGGATAGTTTTTTCTTGTACTGCTATGTATCCGAGATTCTCTTTGAGCACTTTTTCCATAGATTCGTGAATACATTTTTAAATTAGAGATATGGCAAAGTGAGCATCTCCTATTCACACCGTTTTTTTCTCTCGACTATAAATTTAGGGACAACTCGTCGTCATCGAACGATAATATCCACATAACTGCTTGGTTTTCGTTGTATCACGTTCCACGAAGAAAAAAATGTTACCGACACGAGAAACGGATGGTTTATTTTTATTAAAAGTTTCCGTTGTTTAATATCCTACTCCTTAAACTTACTTTAAAACCGCCTAGTTCCATCTATAAAAATATGGCCGAATTTTTAGGTTGCTAGGTATCATCTACTCCTCATTTTCGTGTTTAATTTTCTCCGAGTTCCGCGGCATATCACGACTTATTCCAGCAATTACTAATTTGATTTATAATTTTATTGTTCAGCCTGTTGCGTGGAAGGATACGGTTTTGCGTTAATGCATATTAAGAAACATTTTGTAAGCTCAAGTAATACTTCTCAATTAGGAGATAAATAAAACACTCTGGAAAACCTAAAGTCGCCAACGTAATTATCAGCCTCGTACATGTTATACATCATGGCAAATCGCCCTTTAATGAAATTAATTTATGAAACGAAACATTGGCCATTTTTTTTCCTAGTATTACCTTAGGTTAGCGAGATAACACGTTAGTATGTTTCCCAGGCTCATCCTACCGTCAATATTTTTCCTTTTTTCATGATTGCACATCGATTGTTGTTCATATTCGTGTTTTCTGAAATAGCAAGAAAAAAAAACATCAAACCTAAAATCTGACAAGATTTTTCCCTTTTCATTTTTCAAGATGCGGGAAGAGCTTCAAACCGCTTCACTCTACGACTCATGGTTTACTCGCTGCGAGCTAGTACAAAGGCGTAAGTAATTCTGATATTTCACATAATTAGTCTCTTTCGATTTCCTCACTCCGACTACTATAAGGCTTTGAAACAATTATTATGAATCTCTGTTTTGATAATGTATAGCTAAATAACTGTCCCGCATCAAAAAGGAAACCGAAAGTGTATATTTATTTCGTCAAATTACACAGACACTGGAAACAAAATGAAAGTAGGGAAAATGTCAGCACTTAAAAGGCATTAATAATTCACTGCCGAACCTTCAACAAATATTAAGGTTATAACAGGATTATATGCTTACTTATCGGTAATGTATTCTGTTTGTATATAAATATTAATTACGACTGGAATGTGTTTGTTGTGTGATACAGGCTTTAAAACGTTCTCGTAGTAGTTGATGTTGTACAATGTACCACCAAACTCGATTGGTTGACGACAAGTATCTACCTATCTCTACCCTCTGTCATACTTTTTATTTAGAAATAGGGTCGTCATTCCATTTGATTTGATATCGGTCTCGAGAATTACAATCTCAGCTTTCTTCCATACCGTTTTTCCTCCATAGTGAGTTCTAGAATAGAAATTTAGGAAACTGATAGTCCATGTTTTACCAATCATAAGAATCGTTTCCTTCTAAATTTGGTTTAGAGCTTTCGCGTTTAATTGGCTTTCCTTCAACCGCTTAAGTCGTCACTTGATTTTACCAACTGATTTTAAACATCCTTGGAACAAGTCACGTATAAAATATCGGGAGACTTTTCCACTTGTTCCTCCTCTCAGTCCATGTTTCCGTGCTATACAGAAGAACACTCCTCGAAGAGGTCTGGCTTCACTTTTTAGCCCGAAGTCGATGATGTTGTGCAGATGTCCAATTTTAAGCAATGGTTGACCACAGGCGTCCACTACTCTCTACCCTCTGCCATAGTATCCTCATGTTATCAAAAAGGCTTTTACTTTATACAACACTTTCACACAATCTTGGAACGCGCCGCGTCTAAATGCCTGGGAGTATTTTCTTATTCTCCTCCCCACACACAATGGCGCTATCATTTACAGAAATGCACTCTGCGAAGCGGACTTTATCAGTATTCGGTCAAAGTTATTTTGATGTAGTCGGCATAAAACGTTGACGATTTCTCTCGACAACGATATTCGCACGATATATGCTGAATCGCATTCCACTACACCTTCTTTCAGCAGATATATTTATTCTTCCTTCGTTATCAAATACTCCCTCTTGGATATTCAATCCGGTATTCACTCTCACGTCACATCGTTCGCTCTTGCTCTGTTTGCAATCTGGAATTTGGTCAATTGTCTCAGTCGGCTGAAAATGTACCTTTGTGGTAAATATGTTGCATTTTGCGCAGGACATTAGAAGTTTCTTACTCGTCGTCCGCATAACCTACGTAATCAACAGGGAAAAGAATCATTGGGATAGTTTTTTCTTGTACTGCTATGTATCCGAGATTCTCTTTGAGCACTTTTTCCATAGATTCGTGAATACATTTTTTAATTAGAGATAAGGCAAAGTGAGCATGTCCTATTCACACCGTTTTTTTCTCTCGACTATAAATTTAGGGACAACTCGTCGTCATCGAACGATAATATCCACATACCTGCTCGTTTTTCGTTGTATCACGTTCCACGAAGAAAAAAATGTTACCGACACGAGAAACGGATGGTTTATTTTTATTAAAAATTTCCGTTGTTTAAGATCCTACTCCTTAAACTTACTTTCAAACCGCCTAGTTCCATCTATAAAAATATGGCCGAATTTTTAGGTTGCTAGGTATCATCTACTCCTCTTTTTTCGTGTTTTATTTTCTCCGAGTTACTCGGCATATCACGACTTACTCTAGCAATTACTAATTTGATTTGTAATTTTATTGTTCAGCCTGTTGCGTGGAAGGATACGGTTTTGCGTTAATGCTTATTAAGAAACATTTTGTAAGCTCAAGTAATACTTCACGATTAGGAGATAAATAAAACACTCTGGAAAACCTAAAGTCGCCAACGTAATTATCAGCCTCGTACATGTTATATATCATGGCAAATCGCCCTTTAATGAAATTAATTTATGAAACGATACATTGACCAATTTTTTCCTGGTATAACTTTAGGTAACCGAGATTACACGTTAGTATGTTTCCCAGGCTCCTCCTACCGTCAATATTTTTCCTTTTTTCATGATTGCACATCGATTGTTGTTCATTTTCGTGTTTTCTGAAATAGCAAGAAAAATAAACATCAAACCGAAAATCTGACAATATTTTTCCTCTTTCATTTTACAAGATGCGGGAAGAGCTTCAAACCGCTTCACTCTACGACTCATGGTTTACTCGCTGCGAGCTAGTACAAAGGCGTAAGTAATTCTGATATTTCACATAATTAGTCTCTTTCGATTTCCTCACTCCGACTACTATTAGGCTTTGAAACATTTATTATGAATCTCTGTTTTGATAATGTATAGCTAATTAACTGACCCGCATCAAAAAGGAATCCGAAAGTGTATATTTATTTCGTCAAATTACACAGACACTGGAAACAAAATGAAAGTAGGGAATTGTCAGCACTTAAAACGCATTAATGATTCAATACCAAACCTTCAACGATTATTAAGGATATAAAAGGATTTTATGCTTACTTATCGGTAATGTATTCTGTTTGTATATAAATATTAATTACGACTGGAATGTGTTTGTTGTTTGATGCAGGCTTTAAAACGTGCTCGTAGTAGTTAATGTTGTACAATGTACGACCCAACTCGATTGGTTGACGACAAGTATCTACCTATCTCTACCCTCTTTCATATTCGACATTTAGAAAAAGGGTCGTCATTCCATTTGATTTGATATCGGTCTCGAGAATTACAATCTCAGCTTTCTTCCATACCGTTTTTCCTCCATCTGGACTTCTAGAATAGAAATTTAGGAAACTGATAGTCCATGTTTTACCAATCATAAGAATCGTTTCCTTCTAAATTTGGTTTAGAGCTTTCGCGTTTAATTGGCTTTCCTTCAACCGCTTAAGTCGTCACTTGATTTTACCAACTGATTTTAAACATCCTTGGAACGAGCCACGCATAAAATATCGGGAGACTTTTCCACTTGTTCCTCCTCTCAGTCCATTTTTCCGTGCTATACAGAAGAACACTCCTCGAAGAGGTCTGGTTTCACTTTTTAGCCCGAAGTCGATGATGTTGTGCAGATGTCCAATTTTAAGCAATGGTTGACCACAGGCGTCCACTTCTCTCTACCCTCTGCCATAGTATCCTCATGTTATCAAAAAGGCTTTTTCTTTTTACAACATTTTCACACAATCTTGGAACGCGCCGCGTCTAAATGCCTGGGAGTATTTTCTTATTCTCCTCCCCACACACAATGGCGCTATCATTTACAGAAATGCACTCTGCGAAGCGGACTTTTTCAGTATTCGGTCAAAGTTATTTTGATGTGGTCGGCATAAAACGTTGACGATTTCTCTCGACAACGATATTCGCACGATATATGCTGAATCGCATTCCACTACACCTTCTTTCAGCAGATATATTTATTCTTCCTTCGTTATCAATTCCTCCCTCTTGGATATTCAATCCGGTATTCACTCTCATGTCACATCGTTCGCTCTTGCTCTGTTTGCAATCTGGAATTTGGTCAATTGTCTCAGTCGGCTGAAAATGTACCTTTGTGGTAAATATGTTGCATTTTGCGCAGGACATTAGAAGTTTCTTACTCGACGTCCGCATAACCTACGTAATCAACAGGGAAAAGAATCATTGGGATAGTTTTTTCTTGTACTGCTATGTATCCGAGATTCTCTTTGAGCACTTTTTCCATAGATTCGTGAATACATTTTTTAATTAGAGATAAGGCAAAGCGAGCATCTCCTATTCACACCGTTTTTTTCTCTCGACTATAAATTTAGGGACAACTCGTCGTCATCGAACGATAATATCCACATAACTGCTCGTTTTTCGTTGTATCACGTTCCACGAAGAAAAAAATGTTACCGACACGAGAAACGGATGGTTTATTTTTATTAAAAGTTTCCGTTGTTTAAGATCCTACTCCTTAAACTTACTTTCAAACCGCCTAGTTCCATCTATAAAAATATGGCCGAATTTTTAGGTTGCTAGGTATCATCTACTCCTCTTTTTTCGTGTTTTATTTTCTCCGAGTTACTCGGCATATCACGACTTACTCTAGCAATTACTAATTTGATTTGTAATTTTATTGTTCAGCCTGTTGCGTGGAAGGATACGGTTTTGCGTTAATGCTTATTAAGAAACATTTTGTAAGCTCAAGTAATACTTCACGATTAGGAGATAAATAAAACACTCTGGAAAACCTAAAGTCGCCAACGTAATTATCAGCCTCGTACATGTTATATATCATGGCAAATCGCCCTTTAATGAAATTAATTTATGAAACGATACATTGACCAATTTTTTCCTGGTATTACTTTAGGTAACCGAGATTACACGTTAGTATGTTTCCAAGGCTCCTCCTACCGTCAATATTTTTCCTTTTTTCATGATTGCACATCGATTGTTGTTCATTTTCGTGTTTTCTGAAATAGCAAGAAAAATAAACATCAAACCGAAAATCTGACAATATTTTTCCTCTTTCATTTTACAAGATGCGGGAAGAGCTTCAAACCGCTTCACTCTACGACTCATGGTTTACTCGCTGCGAGCTAGTACAAAGGCGTAAGTAATTCTGATATTTCACATAATTAGTCTCTTTCGATTTCCTCACTCCGACTACTATTAGGCTTTGAAACATTTATTATGAATCTCTGTTTTGATAATGTATAGCTAATTAACTGACCCGCATCAAAAAGGAATCCGAAAGTGTATATTTATTTCGTCAAATTACACAGACACTGGAAACAAAATGAAAGTAGGGAATTGTCAGCACTTAAAACGCATTAATGATTCAATACCAAACCGTCAACGATTATTAAGGATATAAAAGGATTTTATGCTTACTTATCGGTAATGTATTCTGTTTGTATATAAATATTAATTACGACTGGAATGTGTTTGTTGTTTGATGCAGGCTTTAAAACGTGCTCGTAGTAGTTAATGTTGTACAATGTACGACCCAACTCGATTGGTTGACGACAAGTATCTACCTATCTCTACCCTCTTTCATATTCGACATTTAGAAAAAGGGTCGTCATTCCATTTGATTTGATATCGGTCTCGAGAATTACAATCTCAGCTTTCTTCCATACCGTTTTTCCTCCATCTGGACTTCTAGAATAGAAATTTAGGAAACTGATAGTCCATGTTTTACCAATCATAAGAATCGTTTCCTTCTAAATTTGGTTTAGAGCTTTCGCGTTTAATTGGCTTTCCTTCAACCGCTAAAGTCGTCACTTGATTTTACCAACTGATTTTAAACATCCTTGGAACGAGCCACGCATAAAATATCGGGAGACTTTTCCACTTGTTCCTCCTCTCAGTCCATTTTTCCGTGCTATACAGAAGAAGTCTCCTCGAAGAGGTCTGGTTTCACTTTTTAGCCCGAAGTCGATGATGTTGTGCAGATGTCCAATTTTAAGCAATGGTTGACCACAGGCGTCCACTTCTCTCTACCCTCTGCCATAGTATCCTCATGTTATCAAAAAGGCTTTTTCTTTTTACAACATTTTCACACAATCTTGGAACGCGCCGCGTCTAAATGCCTGGGAGTATTTTCTTATTCTCCTCCCCACACACAATGGCGCTATCATTTACAGAAATGCACTCTGCGAAGCGGACTTTATCAGTATTCGGTCAAAGTTATTTTGATGTGGTCGGCATAAAACGTTGACGATTTCTCTCGACAACGATATTCGCACGATATATGCTGAATCGCATTCCACTACACCTTCTTTCTGCAGATATATTTATTCTTCCTTCGTTATCAATTCCTCCCTCTTGGATATTCAATCCGGTATTCACTCTCATGTCACATCGTTCGCTCTTGCTCTGTTTGCAATCTGGAATTTGGTCAATTGTCTCAGTCGGCTGAAAATGTACCTTTGTGGTAAATATGTTGCATTTTGCGCAGGACATTAGAAGTTTCTTACTCGTCGTCCGCATAACCTACGTAATCAACAGGGAAAAGAATCATTGGGATAGTTTTTTCTTGTACTGCTATGTATCCGAGATTCTCTTTGAGCACTTTTTCCATAGATTCGTGCATACATTTTTTAATTAGAGATAATGCAAAGTGAGCATCTCTTATTCACACCGTTTTTTTCTCTCAACTAAAAATTTAGGGACACCTCGTCGTCAACGATAGATAATATCCACATAACTTCTCGTTTTTCGTTGTATCACGTTCCACGTAGAAATAAATGTCCCCGACACGAGAAACGGACGGTATATTTTTATTAAAAGTTTCCGTTGTTTAAGAACCTACTTCTTAAACTTACTTTCAAACCGCCAATTTCCATCTATAAAAAATTGGCCGAATTTTTACGTTGCTAGGTATCATCTACTCCTCATTTTTCGTGTTATAATTTCTCCGAGTTCCGCGGCATATCACGTCTTACTCCAGCAAGTACTAATTTGATTTATAATTTTATTGTTCAGCCTGTTGCGTGGAATGATACGGTTTTGCGTTAATGCTTATTAAGAAACATTTTGTAAGCTCAAGTAATACTTCACGATTAGGAGATAAATAAAACACTCTAGGAAAACCTAAAGTCGCCAACGTAATTATCAGCCTCGTACATGTTATACATCATGGCAAATCGCCCTTTAATGAAATTAATTTATGAAACGATACATTGACCAATTTTTTCCTGGTATAACTTTAGGTAACCGAGATTACACGTTAGTATGTTTCCCAGGCTCCTCCTACCGTCAATATTTTTCCTTTTTTCATGATTGCACATCGATTGTTGTTCATTTTCGTGTTTTCTGAAATAGCAAGAAAAATAAACATCAAACCGAAAATCTGACAATATTTTTCCTCTTTCATTTTACAAGATGCGGGAAGAGCTTCAAACCGCTTCACTCTACGACTCATGGTTTACTCGCTGCGAGCTAGTACAAAGGCGTAAGTAATTCTGATATTTCACATAATTAGTCTCTTTCGATTTCCTCACTCCGACTACTATTAGGCTTTGAAACATTTATTATGAATCTCTGTTTTGATAATGTATAGCTAAGTAACTGTCCCTCATCAAAAAGGAAATCGAAAGTGTATATTTATTTCGTCTAATTACACAGACACAGGAAAAAAATGAAAGTAGGGAAAATGTCAGCACTTAAAAGGCATTAATAATTCACGTACGAACCTTCAACAAATATTAAGGATATGACAGGATTTTATGCTTACTTATCGGTAATGTATTCTGTTTGTATATAAATATTAATTACGACTGGAATGTGTTTGTTGTGTGATACAGGCTTTAAAACGTTCTCGTAGTAGTTGATGTTGTACAATGTACCACCAAACTCGATTGGTTGACGACAAGTATCTACCTATCTCTACCCTCTGTCATACTTTTTATTTAGAAATAGGGTCGTCATTCCATTTGATTTGATATCGGTCTCGAGAATTACAATCTCAGCTTTCTTCCATACCGTTTTTCCTCCATAGTGAGTTCTAGAATAGAAATTTAGGAAACTGATAGTCCATGTTTTACCAATCATAAGAATCGTTTCCTTCTAAATTTGGTTTACAGCTTTCGCGTTTAATTGGCTTTCCTTCAACCGCTTAAGTCGTACCTTGATTTTACCAACTGATTTTAAACATCCTTGGAACGAGCCACGTATAAAATGTCGGGAGACTTTTCCACTTGTTCCTCCTCTCAGTCCATGTTTCCTTGCTATACAGAAGAAGTCTCCTCGAAGAGGTCTGGCTTCACTTTTTAGCCCGAAGTCGATGATGTTGTGCAGATGTACAATTTTAAGCAATGGTTGACCACAGGCGTCCACTACTCTCTACCCTCATCCATTGCATCCTCATGTTATCAAAAAGGCTTTTTCTTTTTACAACATTTTCACACAATCTTGGAACGCGCCGCGTCTAAATGCCTGGGAGTATTTTCTAATTCTCCTCCCCACACACAATGGCGCTATCATTTACAGAAATGCACTCTGCGAAGCGGACGATATCAGTATTTCGTCAAAGTTATTTTGATGTAGTCGGCATAAAACGTTGACGATTTCTCTCGTCAACGATATTCGCACGATATATGCTGAATCGCATTCCACTACACCTTCTTTCAGCAGATATATTTATTCTTCCTTCGTTATCAATTCCTCCCCCTTGGATATTCAATCCGGTATTCACTCTCATGTCACATCGTTCGCTCTTGCTTTGTGTGCAATCTGGAATTTTGTCAATTGTCTCATTCGGCTGAAAATGTACCTTTGTGGTAAATATGTTGCATTTTGCGAAGGATATTTGAAGTTTCTTACTCGTCGTCCGCATAAACTACGTAATCAACAGCGAAATGAATCATTGGGATAGTTTTTTCTTGTACTGCTATGTATCCGAGATTCCCTTTGAGCACTTTTTCCATAGATTCTTGCATACATTTTTTAATTAGAGATAATGCAAAGTGAGCATCTCTTATTCACACCGTTTTTTTCTCTCGACTAAAAATTTAGGGACACCTCGTCGTCAACGAACGATAATATCCAAAAACTTATCGTTTTTCGTTGTATCACGTTCCACGTAGAAAAAAATGTCCCCGACACGAGAAGCGGACGGTTTATTTTTATTAAAAGTTTCCGTTTTTTATGATCCTTTTACTTTAACTTACTTTCAAACCGCCCAGTTCCATCTATAAAAATATGGCCGAATTTTTATGTTGCTAGGTATCATCTACTCCTCATTTTTCGTGTTTTAATTTCTCCGAGTTCCGCGGCATATCATGTCTTACTCCAGCAATTACTAATTGGATTTATAATTTTATTGTTCAGCCCGTTGCGTGGAAGGATACGGTTTTGCGTTAATGCTTATTAAGAAACATTTTGTAAGCTCAAGTAATACTTCGAGATTAGGAGATAAATAAAACACTCTGGAAAACCTAAAGTCGCCAACGTAATTATCAGCCTCGTACATGTTATACATCATGGCAAATCGCCCTTTAATGAAATTAATTTATGAAACGATACATTGACCATTTTTTTTCCTAGTATTTCTTTAGGTAAGCGAGATTACACGTTAGTATGTTTCCCAGGCTCATCCTACCGTCAATATTTAACCTTTTTTGATGAATGAACATCGATTGTTGTTCATTTTCGTGTTTTCTCAAATAGCAAGAAAAATAAACATCAAACCGAAAATCTGACAACATTTTTCCTTTTTCATTTTTCAAGATGCGGGAAGAGCCTCAAACCCCCTCACTCTACGACTCATGGTTTACTCGCTGCGAGCTAGTTCAAAGGCGTAAGTAATTCTGATATTTCACATAATTAGTCTCTTTCGATTTCCTCACTCCGACTACTATAAGGCTTTGAAACATTTATTATGAATCTCTGTTTTGATAATGTATAGCTAAGTAACTGTCCCTCATCAAAAAGGAAACCGAAAGTGTATATTTATTTCGTCTAATTACACAGACACAGGAAAAAAATGAAAGTAGGGAAAATGTCAGCACTTAAAAGGCATTAATAATTCACGTACGAACCTTCAACAAATATTAAGGATATAACAGGATTTTATGCTTACTTATCGGTAATGTATTCTGTTTGTATATAAATATTAATTACGACTGGAATGTGTTTGTTGTGTGATACAGGCTTTAAAACGTTCTCGTAGTAGTTGATGTTGTACAATGTACCACCAAACTCGATTGGTTGACGACAAGTATCTACCTATCTCTACCCTCTGTCATACTTTTTATTTAGAAATAGGGTCGTCATTCCATTTGATTTGATATCGGTCTCGAGAATTACAATCTCAGCTTTCTTCCATACCGTTTTTCCTCCATAGTGAGTTCTAGAATAGAAATTTAGGAAACTGATAGTCCATGTTTTACCAATCATAAGAATCGTTTCCTTCTAAATTTGGTTTACAGCTTTCGCGTTTAATTGGCTTTCCTTCAACCGCTTAAGTCGTACCTTGATTTTACCAACTGATTTTAAACATCCTTGGAACGAGCCACGTATAAAATGTGGGGAGACTTTTCCACTTGTTCCTCCTCTCAGTCCATGTTTCCTTGCTATACAGAAGAAGTCTCCTCGAAGAGGTCTGGCTTCACTTTTTAGCCCGAAGTCGATGATGTTGTGCAGATGTACAATTTTAAGCAATGGTTGACCACAGGCGTCCACTACTCTCTACCCTCATCCATTGTATCCTCATGTTATCAAAAAGGCTTTTTCTTTTTACAACATTTTCACACAATCTAGGAACGCGCCGCGTCTAAATGCCTGGGAGTATTTTCTAATTCTCCTCCCCACACACAATGGCGCTATCATTTACAGAAATGCACTCTGCGAAGCGGACGATATCAGTATTCCGTCAAAGTTATTTTGATGTAGTCGGCATAAAACGTTGACGATTTCTCTCGACAACGATATTCGCACGATATATGCTGAATTGCATTCCACTACACCTTCTTTCAGCAGATATATTTATTCTTCCTTCGTTATCAATTCCTCCCTCTTGGATATTCAATCCGGTATTCACTCTCATGTCACATCGTTCGCTCTTGCTTTGTGTGCAATCTGGAATTTTGTCAATTGTCTCATTCGGCTGAAAATGTACCTTTGTGGTAAATATGTTGCATTTTGCGAAGGATATTTGAAGTTTCTTACTCGTCGTCCGCATAAACTACGTAATCAACAGCGAAAAGAATCATTGGGATAGTTTTTTCTTGTACTGCTATGTATCCGAGATTCCCTTTGAGCACTTTTTCCATAGACGCGTGCATACATTTTTTAATTAGAGATAATGCAAAGTGAGCATCTCTTATTCACACCGTTTTTTTCTCTCGACTAAAAATTTAGGGACACCTCGTCGTCAACGAACGATAATATCCAAAAACTTCTCGTTTTTCGTTGTATCACGTTCCACGTAGAAAAAAATGTCCCCGACACGAGAAGCGGACGGTTTATTTTTATTAAAAGTTTCCGTTTTTTATGATCCTTTTACTTTAACTTACTTTCAAACCGCCCAGTTCCATCTATAAAAATATGGCCGAATTTTTATGTTGCTAGGTATCATCTACTCCTCATTTTTCGTGTTTTAATTTCTCCGAGTTCCGCGGCATATCACGTCTTACTCCAGCAATTACTAATTGGATTTATAATTTTATTGTTCAGCCTGTTGCGTGGAAGGATACGGTTTTGCGTTAATGCTTATTAAGAAACATTTTGTAAGCTCAAGTAATACTTCGAGATTAGGAGATAAATAAAACACTCTGGAAAACCTAAAGTCGCCAACGTAATTATCAGCCTCGTACATGTTATACATCATGGCAAATCGCCCGTTAATGAAATTAATTTATGAAACGATACATTGACCATTTTTTTTCTTAGTATTTCTTTAGGTAAGCGAGATTACACGTTAGTATGTTTCCCAGGCTCATCCTACCGTCAATATTTAACCTTTTTTGATGAATGAACATCGATTGTTGTTCATTTTCGTGTTTTCTCAAATAGCAAGAAAAATAAACATCAAACCGAAAATCTGACAACATTTTTCCTTTTTCATTTTTCAAGATGCGGGAAGAGCCTCAAACCCCCTCACTCTACGACTCATGGTTTACTCGCTGCGAGCTAGTTCAAAGGCGTAAGTAATTCTGATATTTCACATAATTAGTCTCTTTCGATTTCCTCACTCCGACTACTATAAGGCTTTGAAACATTTATTATGAATCTCTGTTTTGATAATGTATAGCTAAGTAACTGTCCCTCATCAAAAAGGAAACCGAAAGTGTATATTTATTTCGTCTAATTACACAGACACAGGAAAAAAATGAAAGTAGGGAAAATGTCAGCACTTAAAAGGCATTAATAATTCACGTACGAACCTTCAACAAATATTAAGGATATAACAGGATTTTATGCTTACTTATCGGTAATGTATTCTGTTTGTATATAAATATTAATTACGACTGGAATGTGTTTGTTGTGTGATACAGGCTTTAAAACGTTCTCGTAGTAGTTGATGTTGTACAATGTACCACCAAACTCGATTGGTTGACGACAAGTATCTACCTATCTCTACCCTCTGTCATACTTTTTATTTAGAAATAGGGTCGTCATTCCATTTGATTTGATATCGGTCTCGAGAATTACAATCTCAGCTTTCTTCCATACCGTTTTTCCTCCATAGTGAGTTCTAGAATAGAAATTTAGGAAACTGATAGTCCATGTTTTACCAATCATAAGAATCGTTTCCTTCTAAATTTGGTTTACAGCTTTCGCGTTTAATTGGCTTTCCTTCAACCGCTTAAGTCGTACCTTGATTTTACCAACTGATTTTAAACATCCTTGGAACGAGCCACGTATAAAATGTGGGGAGACTTTTCCACTTGTTCCTCCTCTCAGTCCATGTTTCCTTGCTATACAGAAGAAGTCTCCTCGAAGAGGTCTGGCTTCACTTTTTAGCCCGAAGTCGATGATGTTGTGCAGATGTACAATTTTAAGCAATGGTTGACCACAGGCGTCCACTACTCTCTACCCTCATCCATTGTATCCTCATGTTATCAAAAAGGCTTTTTCTTTTTACAACATTTTCACACAATCTAGGAACGCGCCGCGTCTAAATGCCTGGGAGTATTTTCTAATTCTCCTCCCCACACACAATGGCGCTATCATTTACAGAAATGCACTCTGCGAAGCGGACGATATCAGTATTCCGTCAAAGTTATTTTGATGTAGTCGGCATAAAACGTTGACGATTTCTCACGACAACGATATTCGCACGATATATGCTGAATCGCATTCCACTACACCTTCTTTCAGCAGATATATTTATTCTTCCTTCGTTATCAATTCCTCCCTCTTGGATATTCAATCCGGTATTCACTCTCATGTCACATCGTTCGCTCTTGCTTTGTGTGCAATCTGGAATTTTGTCAATTGTCTCATTCGGCTGAAAATGTACCTTTGTGGTAAATATGTTGCATTTTGCGAAGGATATTTGAAGTTTCTTACTCGTCGTCCGCATAAACTACGTAATCAACAGCGAAAAGAATCATTGGGATAGTTTTTTCTTGTACTGCTATGTATCCGAGATTCCCTTTGAGCACTTTTTCCATAGATTCGTGCATACATTTTTTAATTAGAGATAATGCAAAGTGAGCATCTCTTATTCACACCGTTTTTTTCTCTCGACTAAAAATTTAGGGACACCTCGTCGTCAACGAACGATAATATCCAAAAACTTCTCGTTTTTCGTTGTATCACGTTCCACGTAGAAAAAAATGTCCCCGACACGAGAAGCGGACGGTTTATTTTTATTAAAAGTTTCCGTTTTTTATGATCCTTTTACTTTAACTTACTTTCAAACCGCCCAGTTCCATCTATAAAAATATGGCCGAATTTTTATGTTGCTAGGTATCATCTACTCCTCATTTTTCGTGTTTTAATTTCTCTGAGTTCCGCGGCATATCACGTCTTACTCCAGCAATTACTAATTGGATTTATAATTTTATTGTTCAGCCTGTTGCGTGGAAGGATACGGTTTTGCGTTAATGCTTATTAAGAAACATTTTGTAAGCTCAAGTAATACTTCGAGATTAGGAGATAAATAAAACACTCTGGAAAACCTAAAGTCGCACAGTAATTATCAGCCTCGTACATGTTATACATCATGGCAAATCGCCCTTTAATGAAATTAATTTATGAAACGATACATTGACCATTTTTTTTCCTAGTATTACTTTAGGTAAGCGAGATTACACGTTAGTATGTTTCCCAGGCTCATCCTACCGTCAATATTTAACCTTTTTTGATGAATGAACATCGATTGTTGTTCATTTTCGTGTTTTCTCAAATAGCAAGAAAAATAAACATCAAACCGAAAATCTGACAACATTTTTCCTTTTTCATTTTTCAAGATGCGGGAAGAGCCTCAAACCCCCTCACTCTACGACTCATGGTTTACTCGCTGCGAGCTAGTTCAAAGGCGTAAGTAATTCTGATATTTCACATAATTAGTCTCTTTCGATTTCCTCACTCCGACTACTATAAGGCTTTGAAACATTTATTATGAATCTCTGTTTTGATAATGTATAGCTAAGTAACTGTCCCTCATCAAAAAGGAAATCGAAAGTGTATATTTATTTCGTCTAATTACACAGACACAGGAAAAAAATGAAAGTAGGGAAAATGTCAGCACTTAAAAGGCATTAATAATTCACGTACGAACCTTCAACAAATATTAAGGATATGACAGGATTTTATGCTTACTTATCGGTAATGTATTCTGTTTGTATATAAATATTAATTACGACTGGAATGTGTTTGTTGTGTGATACAGGCTTTAAAACGTTCTCGTAGTAGTTGATGTTGTACAATGTACCACCAAACTCGATTGGTTGACGACAAGTATCTACCTATCTCTACCCTCTGTCATACTTTTTATTTAGAAATAGGGTCGTCATTCCATTTGATTTGATATCGGTCTCGAGAATTACAATCTCAGCTTTCTTCCATACCGTTTTTCCTCCATAGTGAGTTCTAGAATAGAAATTTAGGAAACTGATAGTCCATGTTTTACCAATCATAAGAATCGTTTCCTTCTAAATTTGGTTTACAGCTTTCGCGTTTAATTGGCTTTCCTTCAACCGCTTAAGTCGTACCTTGATTTTACCAACTGATTTTAAACATCCTTGGAACGAGCCACGTATAAAATGTCGGGAGACTTTTCCACTTGTTCCTCCTCTCAGTCCATGTTTCCTTGCTATACAGAAGAAGTCTCCTCGAAGAGGTCTGGCTTCACTTTTTAGCCCGAAGTCGATGATGTTGTGCAGATGTCCAATTTTAAGCAATGGTTGACCACAGGCGTCCACTACTCTCTACCCTCATCCATTGTATCCTCATGTTATCAAAAAGGCTTTTTCTTTTTACAACATTTTCACACAATCTTGGAACGCGCCGCGTCTAAATGCCTGGGAGTATTTGCTAATTCTCCTCCCCACACACAATGGCGCTATCATTTACAGAAATGCACTCTGCGAAGCGGACGATATCAGTATTCCGTCAAAGTTATTTTGATGTAGTCGGCATAAAACGTTGACGATTTCTCTCGACAACGATATTCGCACGATATATGCTGAATCGCATTCCACTACACCTTCTTTCTGCAGATATATTTATTCTTCCTTCGTTATCAATTCCTCCCTCTTGGATATTCAATCCGGTATTCACTCTCATGTCACATCGTTCGCTCTTGCTTTGTGTGCAATCTGGAACTTGGTCAATTGTCTCAGTCGGCTGAAAATGTACCTTTGTGGTAAATATGTTGCATTTTGCGAAGGACATTTGAAGTTTCTTACTCGTCGTCCGCATAAACTACGTAATCAACAGCGAAAAGAATCATTGGGATAGTTTTTTCTTGTACTGCTATGTATCCGAGATTCTCTTTGAGCACTTTTTCCATAGATTCGTGCATACATTTTTTAATTAGAGATAAGGCAAAGTGAGCATCTCTTATTAACACCGTTTTTTTCTCTCGACTAAAAATTTAGGGACGCCTCGTCGTCAACGAACGATAATATCCACATAACTGCTCGTTTTTCGTTGTATCACGTTCCACGTAGAAAAAAATGTCCCCGACACGAGAAGCGGACGGTTTATTTTTATTAAAAGTTTCCGTTGTTTAACATCCTACTTCTTAAACTTACTTTCAAACCGCCTAGTTCCATCTATAAAAATATGGCCGAATTTTTATGTTGCTAGGTATCATCTACTCCTCATTTTTCGTGTTTTATTTTCTCCGAGTTCCGCGGCATATCACGACTTACTCTAGCAATTACTAATTTGATTTGTAATTTTATTGTTCAGCCTGTTGCGTGGAAGGATACGGTTTTGCGTTAATGCTTATTAAGAAACATTTTGTAAGCTAAAGTAATACTTCACGATTAGGAGGTAAATAAAACACTCTGGAAAACCTAAAGTCGCCAACGTAATTATCAGCCTCGTACATGTTATACATCATGGCAAATTGCCCTTGAATGAAATTAATTTATGAAACGATAGATTGACCATTTTGTTTCCTAGTATTACTTTAGGTAAGCGAGATTACACGTTAGTATGTTTCCCAGGCTCATCCTACCGTCAATATTTAACCTTTTTTGATGAAAGAATATCGATTGTTGTTCATTCTCGTGTTTTCTCAAATAGCAAGAAAAATAAACATCAAACCGAAAATCTGACAACATTTTTCCTTTTTCATTTTTCAAGATGCGGGAAGAGCCTCAAACCCCCTCACTCTACGACTCATGGTTTACTCGCTGCGAGCTAGTTCAAAGGCGTAAGTAATTCTGATATTTCACATAATTAGTCTCTTTCGATTTCCTCACTCCGACTACTATAAGGCTTTGAAACATTTATTATGAATCTCTGTTTTGATAATGTATAGCTAAGTAACTGTCCCTCATCAAAAAGGAAACCGAAAGTGTATATTTATTTCGTCTAATTACACAGACACAGGAAAAAAAATTAAAGTAGGGAAAATGTCAGCACTTAAAACGCATTAATAATTCACTTCCGAACCTTCAACAAATATTAAGGATATAACAGGATTTTATGCTTACTTATCGGTAATGTATTCTGTTTGTATATAAATATTAATTACAACTGGAATGTGTTTGTTGTGTGATACAGGCTTTAAAACGTTCTCGTAGTAGTTGATGTTGTACAATGTACCACCAAACTCGATTGGTTGACGACAAGTATCTACCTATCTCTACCCTCTGTCATACTTTTTATTTAGAAATAGGGTCGTCATTCCATTTGATTTGATATCGGTCTCGAGAATTACAATCTCAGCTTTCTTCCATACCGTTTTTCCTCCATAGTGAGTTCTAGAATAGAAATTTAGGAAACTGATAGTCCATGTTTTACCAATCATAAGAATCGTTTCCTTCTAAATTTGGTTTACAGCTTTCGCGTTTAATTGGCTTTCCTTCAACCGCTTAAGTCGTACCTTGATTTTACCAACTGATTTTAAACATCCTTGGAACGAGCCACGTATAAAATGTGGGGAGACTTTTCCACTTGTTCCTCCTCTCAGTCCATGTTTCCTTGCTATACAGAAGAAGTCTCCTCGAAGAGGTCTGGCTTCACTTTTTAGCCCGAAGTCGATGATGTTGTGCAGATGTACAATTTTAAGCAATGGTTGACCACAGGCGTCCACTACTCTCTACCCTCATCCATTGTATCCTCATGTTATCAAAAAGGCTTTTTCTTTTTACAACATTTTCACACAATCATGGAACGCGCCGCGTCTAAATGCCTGGGAGTATTTTCTAATTCTCCTCCCCACACACAATGGCGCTATCATTCACAGAAATGCACTCTGCGTAGCGGACTATATCATTATTCCGTCAAAGTTATTTTGATGTATTCGGCATAAAACGTTGACGATTTCTCTCGACAACGATATTCGCACGATATATGCTGAATCGCATTCCACTACACCACCTTTCAGCAGATATATTTATTCTTCCTTCGTTATCAATTCCTCCCTCTTGGATATTCAATCCGGTATTCACTCTCATGTCACATCGTTCGCTCTTGCTTTGTGTGCAATCTGGAATTTGGTCAATTGTCTCAGTCGGCTGAAAATGTACCTTTGTGGTAAATATGTTGTATTTAGCGAAGGACATTTGAAGTTTCTTACTCGTCGTCCGCATAAACTACGTAATCAACAGCGAAAAGAATCATTGGGATAGTTTTTTCTTGTACTGCTTTGTATCCGAGATTCCCTTTGAGCACTTTTTCCATAGATTCGTGCATACATTTTTTAATTAGAGATAATGCAAAGTGAGCATCTCTTATTCACACCGTTTTTTTCTCTCGACTAAAAATTTAGGGACGCCTCGTCGTCAACGATAGATGATATCCACATAACTTCTCGTTTTTCGTTGTATCACGTTCCACGTAGAAAAAAATGTCCCCGACACGAGAAGCGGACGGTTTATTTTTATTAAAAGTTTCCGTTTTTTATGATCCTTTTACTTTAACCTACTTTCAAACCGCCCAGTTCCATCTATAAAAATATGGCCGAATTTTTATGTTGCTAGGTATCATCTACTCCTCATTTTTCGTGTTTTAATTTCTCTGAGTTCCGCGGCATATCACGTCTTACTCCAGCAATTACTAATTGGATTTATAATTTTATTGTTCAGCCTGTTGCGTGGAAGGATACGGTTTTGCGTTAATGCTTATTAAGAAACATTTTGTAAGCTCAAGTAATACTTCGAGATTAGGAGATAAATAAAACACTCTGGAAAACCTAAAGTCGCCAACGTAATTATCAGCCTCGTACATGTTATACATCATGGCAAATCGCCCTTTAATGAAATTAATTTATTAAACGATACATTGACCATTTTTTTTCCTAGTATTACTTTAGGTAAGCGAGATTACACGTTAGTATGTTTCCCAGGCTCATCCTACCGTCAATATTTAACCTTTTTTGATGAATGAACATCGATTGTTGTTCATTTTCGTGTTTTCTCAAATAGCAAGAAAAATAAACATCAAACCGAAAATCTGACAACATTTTTCCTTTTTCATTTTTCAAGATGCGGGAAGAGCCTCAAACCCCCTCACTCTACGACTCATGGTTTACTCGCTGCGAGCTAGTTCAAAGGCGTAAGTAATTCTGATATTTCACATAATTAGTCTCTTTCGATTTCCTCACTCCGACTACTATAAGGCTTTGAAACATTTATTATGAATCTCTGTTTTGATAATGTATAGCTAAGTAACTGTCCCTCATCAAAAAGGAAACCGAAAGTGTATATTTATTTCGTCTAATTACACAGACACAGGAAAAAAATGAAAGTAGGGAAAATGTCAGCACTTAAAAGGCATTAATAATTCACGTACGAACCTTCAACAAATATTAAGGATATAACAGGATTTTATGCTTACTTATCGGTAATGTATTCTGTTTGTATATAAATATTAATTACGACTGGAATGTGTTTGTTGTGTGATACAGGCTTTAAAACGTTCTCGTAGTAGTTGATGTTGTACAATGTACCACCAAACTCGATTGGTTGACGACAAGTATCTACCTATCTCTACCCTCTGTCATACTTTTTATTTAGAAATAGGGTCGTCATTCCATTTGATTTGATATCGGTCTCGAGAATTACAATCTCAGCTTTCTTCCATACCGTTTTTCCTCCATAGTGAGTTCTAGAATAGAAATTTAGGAAACTGATAGTCCATGTTTTACCAATCATAAGAATCGTTTCCTTCTAAATTTGGTTTACAGCTTTCGCGTTTAATTGGCTTTCCTTCAACCGCTTAAGTCGTACCTTGATTTTACCAACTGATTTTAAACATCCTTGGAACGAGCCACGTATAAAATGTGGGGAGACTTTTCCACTTGTTCCTCCTCTCAGTCCATGTTTCCTTGCTATACAGAAGAAGTCTCCTCGAAGAGGTCTGGCTTCACTTTTTAGCCCGAAGTCGATGATGTTGTGCAGATGTACAATTTTAAGCAATGGTTGACCACAGGCGTCCACTACTCTCTACCCTCATCCATTGTATCCTCATGTTATCAAAAAGGCTTTTTCTTTTTACAACATTTTCACACAATCTAGGAACGCGCCGCGTCTAAATGCCTGGGAGTATTTTCTAATTCTCCTCCCCACACACAATGGCGCTATCATTTACAGAAATGCACTCTGCGAAGCGGACGATATCAGTATTCCGTCAAAATTATTTTGATGTAGTCGGCATAAAACGTTGACGATTTCTCTCGACAACGATATTCGCACGATATATGCTGAATCGCATTCCACTACACCTTCTTTCAGCAGATATATTTATTCTTCCTTCGTTATCAATTCCTCCCTCTTGGATATTCAATCCGGTATTCACTCTCATGTCACATCGTTCGCTCTTGCTTTGTGTGCAATCTGGAATTTGGTAAATTGTCTCAGTCGGCTGAAAATGTACCTTTGTGGTAAATATGTTGCATTTTGCGAAGGATATATAAGTTTCTTACTCGTCGTCCGCATAAACTACGTAATCAACAGCGAAAAGAATCATTGGGATAGTTTTTTCTTGTACTGCTATGTATCCGAGATTCCCTTTGAGCACTTTTTCCATAGATTCGTGCATACATTTTTTAATTAGAGATAATGCAAAGTGAGCATCTCTTATTCACACCGTTTTTTTCTCTCGACTAAAAATTTAGGGACGCCTCGTCGTCAACGATAGATGATATCCACATAACTTCTCGTTTTTCGTTGTATCACGTTCCACGTAGAAAAAAATGTCCCCGACACGAGAAGCGGACGGTTTATTTTTATTAAAAGTTTCCGTTTTTTATGATCCTTTTACTTTAACTTACTTTCAAACCGCCCAGTTCCATCTATAAAAATATGGCCGAATTTTTATGTTGCTAGGTATCATCTACTCCTCATTTTTCGTGTTTTAATTTCTCTGAGTTCCGCGGCATATCACGTCTTACTCCAGCAATTACTAATTGGATTTATAATTTTAATATTCAGCCTGTTGCGTGGAAGGATACGGTTTTGCGTTAATGCTTATTAAGAAACATTTTGTAAGCTCAAGTAATACTTCGAGATTAGGAGATAAATAAAACACTCTGGAAAACCTAAAGTCGCCAACGTAATTATCAGCCTCGTACATGTTATACATCATGGCAAATCGCCCTTTAATGAAATTAATTTATGAAACGATACATTGACCATTTTTTTTCCTAGTATTACTTTAGGTAAGCGAGATTACACGTTAGTTTGTTTCCCAGGCTCATCCTACCGTCAATATTTAACCTTTTTTGATGAATGAACATCGATTGTTGTTCATTTTCGTGTTTTCTCAAATAGCAAGAAAAATAAACATCAAACCGAAAATCTGACAACATTTTTCCTTTTTCATTTTTCAAGATGCGGGAAGAGCCTCAAACCCCCTCACTCTACGACTCATGGTTTACTCGCTGCGAGCTAGTTCAAAGGCGTAAGTAATTCTGATATTTCACATAATTAGTCTCTTTCGATTTCCTCACTCCGACTACTATAAGGCTTTGAAACATTTATTATGAATCTCTGTTTTGATAATGTATAGCTAAGTAACTGTCCCTCATCAAAAAGGAAACCGAAAGTGTATATTTATTTCGTCTAATTACACAGACACTGGAAACAAAATGAAAGTAGGGAAAATGTCAGCACTTAAAAGGCATTAATAATTCACGTACGAACCTTCAACAAATATTAAGGATATGACAGGATTTTATGCTTACTTATCGGTAATGTATTCTTTTTGTATATAAATATTAATTACGACTGGAATGTGTTTGTTGTGTGATACAGGCTTTAAAACGTTCTCGTAGTAGTTGATGTTGTACAATGTACCACCAAACTCGATTGGTTGACGACAAGTATCTACCTATCTCTACCCTCTGTCATACTTTTTATTTAGAAATAGGGTCGTCATTCCATTTGATTTGATATCGGTCTCGAGAATTACAATCTCAGCTTTCTTCCATACCGTTTTTCCTCCATAGTGAGTTCTAGAATAGAAATTTAGGAAACTGATAGTCCATGTTTTACCAATCATAAGAATCGTTTCCTTCTAAATTTGGTTTACAGCTTTCGCGTTTAATTGGCTTTCCTTCAACCGCTTAAGTCGTACCTTGATTTTACCAACTGATTTTAAACATCCTTGGAACGAGCCACGTATAAAATGTCGGGAGACTTTTCCACTTGTTCCTCCTCTCAGTCCATGTTTCCTTGCTATACAGAAGAAGTCTCCTCGAAGAGGTCTGGCTTCACTTTTTAGCCCGAAGTCGATGATGTTGTGCAGATGTCCAATTTTAAGCAATGGTTGACCACAGGCGTCCACTACTCTCTACCCTCATCCATTGTATCCTCATGTTATCAAAAAGGCTTTTTCTTTTTACAACATTTTCACACAATCTTGGAACGCCCCGCGTCTAAATGCCTGGGAGTATTTTCTATTTCTCCTCCCCACACACAATGGCGCTATCATTTACAGAAATGCACTCTGCGAAGCGGACGATATCAGTATTCCGTCAAAGTTATTTTGATGTAGTCGGCATAAAACGTTGACGATTTCTCTCGACAACGATATTCGCACGATATATGCTGAATCGCATTCCACTACACCTTCTTTCTGCAGATATATTTATTCTTCCTTCGTTATCAATTCCTCCCTCTTGGATATTCAATCCGGTATTCACTCTCATGTCACATCGTTCGCTCTTGCTTTGTGTGCAATCTGGAACTTGGTCAATTGTCTCAGTCGGCTGAAAATGTACCTTTGTGGTAAATATGTTGCATTTTGCGAAGGACATTTGAAGTTTCTTACTCGTCGTCCGCATAAACTACGTAATCAACAGCGAAAAGAATCATTGGGATAGTTTTTTCTTGTACTGCTATGTATCCGAGATTCTCTTTGAGCACTTTTTCCATAGATTCGTGCATACATTTTTTAATTAGAGATAAGGCAAAGTGAGCATCTCTTATTAACACCGTTTTTTTCTCTCGACTAAAAATTTAGGGACGCCTCGTCGTCAACGAACGATAATATCCACATAACTGCTCGTTTTTCGTTGTATCACGTTCCACGTAGAAAAAAATGTCCCCGAAACGAGAAACGGACGGTTTATTTTTATTAAAAGTTTCCGTTGTTTAACATCCTACTTCTTAAACTTACTTTCAAACCGCCTAGTTCCATCTATAAAAATATGGCCGAATTTTTATGTTGCTAGGTATCATCTACTCCTCATTTTTCGTGTTTTATTTTCTCCGAGTTCCGCGGCATATCACGACTTACTCTAGCAATTACTAATTTGATTTGTAATTTTATTGTTCAGCCTGTTGCGTGGAAGGATACGGTTTTGCGTTAATGCTTATTAAGAAACATTTTGTAAGCTAAAGTAATACTTCACGATTAGGAGGTAAATAAAACACTCTGGAAAACCTAAAGTCGCCAACGTAATTATCAGCCTCGTACATGTTATACATCATGGCAAATTGCCCTTGAATGAAATTAATTTATGAAACGATAGATTGACCATTTTGTTTCCTAGTATTACTTTAGGTAAGCGAGATTACACGTTAGTATGTTTCCCAGGCTCATCCTACCGTCAATATTTAACCTTTTTTGATGAATGAACATCGATTGTTGTTTATTTTCGTGTTTTCTGAAATAGCAAGAAAAATAAACATCAAACCGAAAATCTGACAACATTTTTCCTTTTTCATTTTTCAAGTTGCGGGAAGAGCCTCAAACCCCCTCACTCTACGACTCATGGTTTACTCGCTGCGAGCTAGTTCAAAGGCGTAAGTAATTCTGATATTTCACATAATTAGTCTCTTTCGATTTCCTCACTCCGACTACTATAAGGCTTTGAAACATTTATTATGAATCTCTGTTTTGATAATGTATAGCTAAGTAACTGTCCCTCATCAAAAAGGAAACCGAAAGTGTATATTTATTTCGTCTAATTACACAGACACAGGAAAAAAAATTAAAGTAGGGAAAATGTCAGCACTTAAAACGCATTAATAATTCACTTCCGAACCTTCAACAAATATTAAGGATATAACAGGATTTTATGCTTACTTATCGGTAATGTATTCTGTTTGTATATAAATATTAATTACGACTGGAATGTGTTTGTTGTGTGATACAGGCTTTAAAACGTTCTCGTAGTAGTTGGTGTTGTACAATGTACCACCAAACTCGATTGGTTGACGACAAGTATCTACCTATCTCTACCCTCTGTCATACTTTTTATTTAGAAATAGGGTCGTCATTCCATTTGATTTGATATCGGTCTCGAGAATTACAATCTCAGCTTTCTTCCATACCGTTTTTCCTCCATAGTGAGTTCTAGAATAGAAATTTAGGAAACTGATAGTCCATGTTTTACCAATCATAAGAATCGTTTCCTTCTAAATTTGGTTTACAGCTTTCGCGTTTAATTGGCTTTCCTTCAACCGCTTAAGTCGTACCTTGATTTTACCAACTGATTTTAAACATCCTTGGAACGAGCCACGTATAAAATGTCGGGAGACTTTTCCACTTGTTCCTCCTCTCAGTCCATGTTTCCTTGCTATACAGAAGAAGTCTCCTCGAAGAGGTCTGGCTTCACTTTTTAGCCCGAAGTCGATGATGTTGTGCAGATGTACAATTTTAAGCAATGGTTGACCACAGGCGTCCACTACTCTCTACCCTCATCCATTGTATCCTCATGTCATCAAAAAGGCTTTTTCTTTTTACAACATTTTCACACAATCTTGGAACGCGCCGCGTCTAAATGCCTGGGAGTATTTTCTAAATTCTCCTCCCCACACACAATGGCGCTATCATTTACAGAAATGCACTCTGCGTAGCGGACGATATCAGTATTCCGTCAAAGTTATTTTGAAGTATTCGGCATAAAACGTTGACGATTTCTCTCGACAACGATATTCGCACGATATATGCTGAATCGCATTCCACTACACCACCTTTCAGCAGATATATTTATTCTTCCTTCGTTATCAATTCCTCCCTCTTGGATATTCAATCCGGTATTCACTCTCATGTCACATCGTTCGCTCTTGCTTTGTGTGCAATCTGGAATTTGGTCAATTGTCTCAGTCGGCTGAAAATGTACCTTTGTGGTAAATATGTTGCATTTTGCGAAGGACATTAGAAGTTTCGTACTCGTCGTCCGCATAAACTACGTCATCAACAGCAAAAAGAATCATTGGGATAGTTTTTTCTTGTACTGCTATGTATCCGAGATTCCCTTTGAGCACTTTTTCCATAGATTCGTGCATACATTTTTTAATTAGAGATAATGCAAAGTGAGCATCTCTTATTCACACCGTTTTTTTCTCTCGACTAAAATTTTAGGGACACCTCGTCGTCAACGAACGATAATATCCAAAAACTTCTCGTTTTTCGTTGTATCACGTTCCACGTAGAAAAAAATGTCCCCGACACGAGAAGCGGACGGTTTATTTTTATTAAAAGTTTCCGTTTTTTATGATCCTTTTACTTTAACTTACTTTCAAACCGCCCAGTTCCATCTATAAAAATATGGCCGAATTTTTATGTTGCTAGGTATCATCTACTCCTTATTTTTCGTGTTTTAATTTCTCCGAGTTCCGCGGCATATCACGTGTTACTCCAGCAATTACTAATTGGATTTATAATTTTATTGTTCAGCCTGTTGCGTGGAAGGATACGGTTTTGCGTTAATGCTTATTAAGAAACATTTTGTAAGCTCAAGTAATACTTCGAGATTAGGAGATAAATAAAACACTCTGGAAAACCTAAAGTCGCCAACGTAATTATCAGCCTCGTACATGTTATACATCATGGCAAATTGCCCTTGAATGAAATTAATTTATGAAACGATAGATTGACCATTTTGTTTCCTAGTATTACTTTAGGTAAGCGAGATTACACGTTAGTATGTTTCCCAGGCTCATCCTACCATCAATATTTAACCTTTTTTGATGAATGAACATCGATTGTTGTTTATTTTCGTGTTTTCTGAAATAGCAAGAAAAATAAACATCAAACCGAAAATCTGACAACATTTTTCCTTTTTCCATTTTTCAAGTTGCGGGAAGAGCCTCAAACCCCCTCACTCTACGACTCATGGTTTACTCGCTGCGAGCTAGTTCAAAGGCGTAAGTAATTCTGATATTTCACATAATTAGTCTCTTTCGATTTCCTCACTCCGACTACTATAAGGCTTTGAAACATTTATTATGAATCTCTGTTTTGATAATGTATAGCTAAGTAACTGTCCCTCATCAAAAAGGAAACCGAAAGTGTATATTTATTTCGTCAAATTACACAGACACAGGAAAAAAATGAAAGTAGGGAAAATGTCAGCACTTAAAAGGCTTTAATAATTCACGTACGAACCTTCAACAAATATTAAGGATATAACAGGATTTTATGCTTACTTATCGGTAATGTATTCTGTTTGTATATAAATATTAATTACGACTGGAATGTGTTTGTTGTGTGATACAGGCTTTAAAACGTTCTCGTAGTAGTTGATGTTGTACAATGTACCACCAAACTCGATTGGTTGACGACAAGTATCTACCTATCTCTACCCTCTGTCATACTTTTTATTTAGAAATAGGGTCGTCATTCCATTTGATTTGATATCGGTCTCGAGAATTACAATCTCAGCTTTCTTCCATACCGTTTTTCCTCCATAGTGAGTTCTAGAATAGAAATTTAGGAAACTGATAGTCCATGTTTTACCAATCATAAGAATCGTTTCCTTCTAAATTTGGTTTACAGCTTTCGCGTTTAATTGGCTTTCCTTCAACCGCTTAAGTCGTACCTTGATTTTACCAACTGATTTTAAACATCCTTGGAACGAGCCACGTATAAAATGTCGGGAGACTTTTCCACTTGTTCCTCCTCTCAGTCCATGTTTCCTTGCTATACAGAAGAAGTCTCCTCGAAGAGGTCTGGCTTCACTTTTTAGCCCGAAGTCGATGATGTTGTGCAGATGTACAATTTTAAGCAATGGTTGACCACAGGCGTCCACTACTCTCTACCCTCATCCATTGTATCCTCATGTTATCAAAAAGGCTTTTTCTTTTTAAACATTTTCACACAATCTTGGAACGCGCCGCGTCCAAATGCCTGGGAGTATTTTCTAATTCTCCTCCCCACACACAATGGCGCTATCATTCACAGAAATGCACTCTGCGAAGCGGACGATATCAGTATTCCGTCAAAGTTATTTTGATGTAGTCGGCATAAAACGTTGACGATTTCTCTCGACAACGATATTCGCACGATATATGCTGAATCGCATTCCACTACACCTTCTTTCAGCAGATATATTTATTCTTCCTTCGTTATCAATTCCTCCCTCTTGGATATTCAATCCGGTATTCACTCTCATGTCACATCGTTCGCTCTTGCTTTGTGTGCAATCTGGAATTTGGTCAATTGTCTCAGTCGGCTGAAAATGTACCTTTGTGGTAAATATGTTGCATTTTGCGAAGGACATTAGATGTTTCTTACTCGTCGTCCGCATAAACTACGTAATCAACAGCGAAAAGAATCATTGGGATAGTTTTTTCTTGTACTGCTATGTATCCGAGATTCTCTTTGAGCACTTTTTCCACAGATTCATGCATACATTTTTTAATTAGAGATAAGGCAAAGTGAGCATCTCTTATTCACACCGTTTTTTTCTCTCGACTAAAAATTTAGGGACGCCTCGTCGTCAACGAACGATGATATCCACATAACTGCTCGTTTTTCGTTGTATCACGTTCCACGTAGGAAAAAATGTCCCCGACACGAGAAACGGCCGTTTTTTTTTTATTAAAAGTTTACGTTGTTTAAGATCGTTTTACTTTAACTTACTTTCAAACCGCCCAGTTCCATCTATAAAAATATGGCCGAATTTTTATGTTGCTAGGTATCATCTACTCCTTATTTTTCGTGTTTTAATTTCTCCGAGTTCCGCGGCATATCACGTCTTACTCCAGCAATTACTAATTGGCTTTATAATTTTAATATTCAGCCTGTTGCGTGGAAGGATACGTTTTTGCGTTAATGCTTATTAAGAAACATTTTGTAAGCTCAAGTAATACTTCGAGATTAGGAGATAAATAAAACACTCTGGAAAACCTAAAGTCGCCAACGTAATTATCAGCCTCGTACATGTTATACATCATGGCAAATCGCCCTTTAATGAAATTAATTTATGAAACGATACATTGACCATTTTTTTTCCTAGTATTACTTTAGGTAAGCGAGATTACACGGTAGTATGTTTCCCAGGCTCATCCTACCGTCAATATTTAACCTTTTTTGATGAATGAACATCGATTGTTGTTCATTTTCGTGTTTTCTCAAATAGCAAGAAAAATAAACATCAAACCGAAAATCTGACAACATTTTTCCTTTTTCATTTTTTAAGATGCGGGAAGAGCCACAAACCCCCTCACTCTACGACTCATGGTTTACTCGCTGCGAGCTAGTTCAAAGGCGTAAGTAATTCTGATATTTCACATAATTAGTCTCTTTCGATTTCCTCACTCCGACTACTATAAGGCTTTGAAACATTTATTATGAATCTCTGTTTTGATAATGTATAGCTAAGTAACTGTCCCTCATCAAAAAGGAAACCGAAAGTGTATATTTATTTCGTCTAATTACACAGACACAGGAAAAAAATGAAAGTAGGGAAAATGTCAGCACTTAAAACGCATTAATAATTCACGTACGAACCTTCAACAAATATTAAGGATATAACAGGATTTTATGCTTACTTATCGGTAATGTATTCTGTTTGTATATAAATATTAATTACGACTGGAATGTGTTTGTTGTGTGATACAGGCTTTAAAACGTTCTCGTAGTAGTTGATGTTGTACAATGTACCACCAAACTCGATTGGTTGACGACAAGTATCTACCTATCTCTACCCTCTGTCATACTTTTTATTTAGAAATAGGGTCATCATTCCATTTGATTTGATATCGGTCTCGAGAATTACAATCTCAGCTTTCTTCCATACCGTTTTTCCTCCATAGTGAGTTCTAGAATAGAAATTTAGGAAACTGATAGTCCATGTTTTACCAATCATAAGAATCGTTTCCTTCTAAATTTGGTTTACAGCTTTCGCGTTTAATTGGCTTTCCTTCAACCGCTTAAGTCGTACCTTGATTTTACCAACTGATTTTAAACATCCTTGGAACGAGCCACGTATAAAATGTCGGGAGACTTTTCCACTTGTTCCTCCTCTCAGTCCATGTTTCCTTGCTATACAGAAGAAGTCTCCTCGACTTCTTCTGTATAGCAAAGGCTTCACTTTTTAGCCCAAAGTCGATGATGTTGTGCAGATGTCCAATTTTAAGCAATGGTTGACCACAGGCGTCCACTACTCTCTACCCTCATCCATTGTATCCTCATGTTATCAAAAAGGCTTTTTCTTTTTACAACATTTTCACACAATCTTGGAACGCGCCGCGTCTAAATGCCTGGGAGTATTTTCTAATTCTCCTCCCCACACACAATGGCGCTATCATTTACAGAAATGCACTCTGCGAAGCGGACGATATCAGTATTCCGTCAAAGTTATTTTGATGTAGTCGGCATAAAACGTTGACGATTTCTCTCGACAACGATATTCGCACGATATATGCTGAATCGCATTCCACTACACCTTCTTTCTGCAGATATATTTATTCTTCCTTCGTTATCAATTCCTCCCTCTTGGATATTCAATCCGGTATTCACTCTCATGTCACATCGTTCGCTCTTGCTTTGTGTGCAATCTGGAATTTGGTCAATTGTCTCAGTCGGCTGAAAATGTACCTTTGTGGTAAATATGTTGCATTTTGCGAAGGACATTAGAAGTTTCTTACTCGTCGTCCGCATAAACTACGTAATCAACAGCGAAAAGAATCATTGGGATAGTTTTTTCTTGTACTGCTATGTATCCGAGATTCTCTTTGAGCACTTTTTCCATAGATTCGTGCATACATTTTTTAATTAGAGATAAGGCAAAGTGAGCATCTCTTATTCACACCGTTTTTTTCTCTCGACTAAAAATTTAGGGACGCCTCGTCGTCAACGAACGATGATATCCACATAACTGCTCGTTTTTCGTTGTATCACGTTCCACGTAGGAAAAAATGTCCCCGACACGAGAAACGGACGGTTTATTTTTATTAAAAGTTTCCGTTGTTTAAGATCCTTTTACTTTAACTTACTTTCAAACCGCCCAGTTCCATCTATAAAAATATGGCCGAATTTTTATGTTGCTAGGTATCATCTACTCCTTATTTTTCGTGTTTTAATTTCTCCGAGTTCCGCGGCATATCACGTCTTACTCCAGCAATTACTAATTGGCTTTATAATTTTAATATTCAGCCTGTTGCGTGGAAGGATACGGTTTTGCGTTAATGCTTATTAAGAAACATTTTGTAAGCTCAAGTAATACTTCGAGATTAGGAGATAAATAAAACACTCTGGAAAACCTAAAGTCGCCAACGTAATTATCAGCCTCGTACATGTTATACATCATGGCAAATCGCCCTTTAATGAAATTAATTTATGAAACGATACATTGACCATTTTTTTTCCTAGTATTACTTTAGGTAAGCGAGATTACACGTTAGTATGTTTCCCAGGCTCATCCTACCGTCAATATTTAACCTTTTTTGATGAATGAACATCGATTGTTGTTCATTTTCGTGTTTTCTCAAATAGCAAGAAAAATAAACATCAAACCGAAAATCTGACAACATTTTTCCCTTTTCATTTTTCAAGATGCGGGAAGAGCTTCAAACCGCTTCACTCTACGACTCATGGTTTGCTCGCTGCGAGCTAGTTCAAAGGCGTAAGTAATTCTGATATTTCACATAATTAGTCTCTTTCGATTTCCTCACTCCGACTACTATAAGGCTTTGAAACATTTATTATGAATCTCTGTTTTGATAATGTATAGCTAAATAACTGTCCCGCATCAAAAAGGAAACCGAAAGTGTATATTTATTTCGTCTAATTACACAGACACTGGAAACAAAATGAAAGTAGGGAAAATGTCAGCACTTAAAAGGCATTAATAATTCACTGCCGAACCTTCAACAAATATTAAGGATATAACAGGATTTTATGCTTACTTATCGGTAATGTATTCTGTTTGTATATAAATATTAATTACGACTGGAATGTGTTTGTTGTGTGATACAGGCTTTAAAACGTTCTCGTAGTAGTTGATGTTGTACAATGTACCACCAAACTCGATTGGTTGACGACAAGTATCTACCTATCTCTACCCTCTGTCATACTTTTTATTTAGAAATAGGGTCGTCATTCCATTTGATTTGATATCGGTCTCGAGAATTACAATCTCAGCTTTCTTCCATACCGTTTTTCCTCCATAGTGAGTTCTAGAAGAGAAATTTAGGAAACTGATAGTCCATGTTTTACCAATCATAAGAATCGTTTCCTTCTAAATTTGGTTTACAGCTTTCGCGTTTAATTGGCTTTCCTTCAACCGCTTAAGTCGTACCTTGATTTTACCAACTGATTTTAAACATCCTTGGAACGAGCCACGTATAAAATGTCGGGAGACTTTTCCACTTGTTCCTCCTCTCAGTCCATGTTTCCTTGCTATACAGAAGAAGTCTCCTCGAAGAGGTCTGGCTTCACTTTTTAGCCCGAAGTCGATGATGTTGTGCAGATGTCCAATTTTAAGCAATGGTTGACCACAGGCGTCCACTACTCTCTACCCTCATCCATTGTATCCTCATGTTATCAAAAAGGCTTTTTCTTTTTACAACATTTTCACACAATCTTGGAACGCGCCGCGTCTAAATGCCTGGGAGTATTTTCTAATTCTCCTCCCCACACACAATGGCGCTATCATTTACAGAAATGCACTCTGCGAAGCGGACGATATCAGTATTCCGTCAAAGTTATTTTGATGTATTCGGCATAAAACGTTGACGATTTCTCTCGACAACGATATTCGCACGATATATGCTGAATCGCATTCCACTACACCTTCTTTCTGCAGATATATTTATTCTTACTTCGTTATCAATTCCTCCCTCTTGGATATTCAATCCGGTATTCACTCTCATGTCACATCGTTCGCTCTTGCTTTGTGTGCAATCTGGAATTTGGTCAATTGTTTCAGTCGGCTGAAAATGTACCTGTGTGGTAAATATGTTGCATTTTGCGAAGGATATTTGAAGTTTCTTACTCGTCGTCCGCATAAACTACGTAATCAACAGCGAAAAGAATCATTGGGATAGTTTTTTCTTGTACTGCTATGTATCCGAGATTCTCGTTGAGCACTTTTTCCATAGATTCGTTCATACATTTTTTAATTAGAGATAAGGCAAAGTGAGCATCTCTTATTCACACCGTTTTTTTCTCTCGACTAAAAATTTAGGGACGCCTCGTCGTCAACGAACGATAATATCCACATAACTGCTCGTTTTTCGTTGTATCACGTTCCACGTAGAAAAAAATGTCCCCGACACGAGAAACGGACGGTTTATTTTTATTAAAAGTTTCCGTTGTTTAACATCCTACTTCTTAAACTTACTTTCAAACCGCCTAGTTCCATCTATAAAAATATGGCCGAATTTTTATGTTGCTAGGTATCATCTACTCCTCATTTTTCGTGTTTTATTTTCTCCGAGTTCCGCGGCATATCACGACTTACTCTAGCAATTACTAATTTGATTTGTAATTTTATTGTTCAGCCTGTTGCGTGGAAGGATACGGTTTTGCGTTAATGCTTATTAAGAAACATTTTGTAAGCTAAAGTAATACTTCACGATTAGGAGGTAAATAAAACACTCTGGAAAACCTAAAGTCGCCAACGTAATTATCAGCCTCGTACATGTTATACATCATGGCAAATTGCCCTTGAATGAAATTAATTTATGAAACGATAGATTGACCATTTTGTTTCCTAGTATTACTTTAGGTAAGCGAGATTACACTTTAGTATGTTTCCCAGGCTCATCCTACCGTCAATATTTTTCCTTTTTTGATGAATGCACATCGATTGTTATTCATTTTCGTGTTTTCTGAAATAGCAAGAAAAATAAACATCAAAACGAAAACCTGACAACATTTTTCCCTTTTCATTTTTCAAGATGCGGGAAGAGCTTCAAACCCCCTCACTCTACGACTCATGGTTTACTCGCTGCGAGCTAGTTCAAAGGCGTAAGTAATTCTGATATTTCACATAATTAGTCTCTTTCGATTTCCTCACTCCGACTACTATAAGGCTTTGAAACATTTATTATGAATCTCTGTTTTGATAATGTATAGCTAAATAACTGTCCCGCATCAAAAAGGAAACCGAAAGTGTATATTTATTTCGTCAAATTACACAGACACTGGAAACAAAATGAAAGTAGGGAAAATGTCAGCACTTAAAAGGCATTAATAATTCACTGCCGAACCTTCAACAAATATTAAGGATATGACAGGATTTTATGCTTACTTATCGGTAATGTATTCTGTTTGTATATAAATATTAATTACGACTGGAATGTGTTTGTTGTGTGATACAGGCTTTAAAACGTTCTCGTAGTAGTTGATGTTGTACAATGTACCACCAAACTCGATTGGTTGACGACAAGTATCTACCTATCTCTACCCTCTGTCATACTTTTTATTTAGAAATAGGGTCGTCATTCCATTTGATTTGATATCGGTCTCGAGAATTACAATCTCAGCTTTCTTCCATACCGTTTTTCCTCCATAGTGAGTTCTAGAAGAGAAATTTAGGAAACTGATAGTCCATGTTTTACCAATCATAAGAATCGTTTCCTTCTAATTTTGGTTTACAGCTTTCGCGTTTAATTGGCTTTCCTTCAACCGCTTAAGTCGTACCTTGATTTTACCAACTGATTTTAAACATCCTTGGAACGAGCCACGTATAAAATGTCGGGAGACTTTTCCACTTGTTCCTCCTCTCAGTCCATGTTTCCTTGCTATACAGAAGAAGTCTCTTCGAAGAGGTCTGGCTTCACTTTTTAGCCCGAAGTCGATGATCTTGTGCAGATGTCCAATTTTAAGCAATGGTTGACCACAGGCGTCCACTACTCTCTACCCTCATCCATTGTATCCTCATGTTATCAAAAAGGCTTTTTCTTTTTACAACATTTTCACACAATCTTGGAACGCGCCGCGTCTAAATGCCTGGGAGTATTTTCTAATTCTCCTCCCCACACACAATGGCGCTATCATTTATAGAAATGCACTCTGCGAAGCGGACGATATCAGTATTCCGTCAAAGTTATTTTGATGTAGTCGGCATAAAACGTTGACGATTTCTCTCGACAACGATATTCGCACGATATATGCTGAATCGCATTCCACTACACCTTCTTTCTGCAGATATATTTATTCTTCCTTCGTTATCAATTCCTCCCTCTTGGATATTCAATCCGGTATTCACTCTCATGTCACATCGTTCGCTCTTGCTTTGTGTGCAATCTGGAATTTGGTCAATTGTCTCAGTCGGCTGAAAATGTACCTTTGTGGTAAATATGTTGCATTTTGCGAAGGATATTTGAAGTTTCTTACTCGTCGTCCGCATAAACTACGTAATCAACAGCGAAAAGAATCATTGGGATAGTTTTTTCTTGTACTGCTATGTATCCGAGATTCTCGTTGAGCACTTTTTCCATAGATTCGTGCATACATTTTTTAATTAGAGATAAGGCAAAGTGAGCATCTCTTATTCACACCGTTTTTTTCTCTCGACTAAAAATTTAGGGACGCCTCGTCGTCAACGAACGATAATATCCACATAACTGCTCGTTTTTCGTTGTATCACGTTCCACGTAGAAAAAAATGTCCCCGACACGAGAAACGGACGGTTTATTTTTATTAAAAGTTTCCGTTGTTTAACATCCTACTTCTTAAACTTACTTTCAAACCGCCTAGTTCCATCTATAAAAATATGGCCGAATTTTTATGTTGCTAGGTATCATCTACTCCTCATTTTTCGTGTTTTATTTTCTCCGAGTTCCGCGGCATATCACGACTTACTCTAGCAATTACTAATTTGATTTGTAATTTTATTGTTCAGCCTGTTGCGTGGAAGGATACGGTTTTGCGTTAATGCTTATTAAGAAACATTTTGTAAGCTAAAGTAATACTTCACGATTAGGAGGTAAATAAAACACTCTGGAAAACCTAAAGTCGCCAACGTAATTATCAGCCTCGTACATGTTATACATCATGGCAAATTGCCCTTGAATGAAATTAATTTATGAAACGATAGATTGACCATTTTGTTTCCTAGTATTACTTTAGGTAAGCGAGATTACCCTTTAGTATGTTTCCCAGGCTCATCCTACCGTCAATATTTTTCCTTTTTTGATGAATGCACATCGATTGTTATTCATTTTCGTGTTTTCTGAAATAGCAAGAAAAATAAACATCAAACCGAAAACCTGACAACATTTTTCCCTTTTCATTTTTCAAGATGCGGGAAGAGCTTCAAACCCCCTCACTCTACGACTCATGGTTTACTCGCTGCGAGCTAGTTCAAAGGCGTAAGTAATTTTGATATTTCACATAATTAGTCTCTTTCGATTTCCTCACTCCGACTACTATAAGGCTTTGAAACATTTATTATGAATCTCTGTTTTGATAATGTATAGCTAAATAACTGTCCCGCATCAAAAAGGAAACCGAAAGTGTATATTTATTTCGTCAAATTACACAGACACTGGAAACAAAATGAAAGTAGGGAAAATGTCAGCACTTAAAAGGCATTAATAATTCACTGCCGAACCTTCAACAAATATTAAGGATATGACAGGATTTTATGCTTACTTATCGGTAATGTATTCTGTTTGTATATAAATATTAATTACGACTGGAATGTGTTTGTTGTGTGATACAGGCTTTAAAACGTTCTCGTAGTAGTTGATGTTGTACAATGTACCACCAAACTCGATTGGTTGACGACAAGTATCTACCTATCTCTACCCTCTGTCATACTTTTTATTTAGAAATAGGGTCGTCATTCCATTAGATTTGATATCGGTCTCGAGAATTACAATCTCAGCTTTCTTCCATACCGTTTTTCCTCCATAGTGAGTTCTAGAAGAGAAATTTAGGAAACTGATAGTCCATGTTTTACCAATCATAAGAATCGTTTCCTTCTAATTTTGGTTTACAGCTTTCGCGTTTAATTGGCTTTCCTTCAACCGCTTAAGTCGTACCTTGATTTTACCAACTGATTTTAAACATCCTTGGAACGAGCCACGTATAAAATGTCGGGAGACTTTTCCACTTGTTCCTCCTCTCAGTCCATGTTTCCTTGCTATACAGAAGAAGTCTCCTCGAAGAGGTCTGGCTTCACTTTTTAGCCCGAAGTCGATGATCTTGTGCAGATGTCCAATTTTAAGCAATGGTTGACCACAGGCGTCCACTACTCTCTACCCTCATCCATTGTATCCTCATGTTATCAAAAAGGCTTTTTCTTTTTACAACATTTTCACACAATCTTGGAACGCGCCGCGTCTAAATGCCTGGGAGTATTTTCTAATTCTCCTCCCCACACACAATGGCGCTATCATTTATAGAAATGCACTCTGCGAAGCGGACGATATCAGTATTCCGTCAAAGTTATTTTGATGTAGTCGGCATAAAACGTTGACGATTTCTCTCGACAACGATATTCGCACGATATATGCTGAATCGCATTCCACTACACCTTCTTTCAGCAGATATATTTATTCTTCCTTCGTTATCAATTCCTCCCTCTTGGATATTCAATCCGGTATTCACTCTCATGTCACATCGTTCGCTCTTGCTTTGTGTGCAATCTGGAATTTGGTCAATTGTCTCAGTCGGCTGAAAATGTACCTTTGTGGTAAATATGTTGCATTTTGCGAAGGATATTTGAAGTTTCTTACTCGTCGTCCGCATAAACTACGTAATCAACAGCGAAAAGAATCATTGGGATAGTTTTTTCTTGTACTGCTATGTATCCGAGATTCTCGTTGAGCACTTTTTCCATAGATTCGTGCATACATTTTTTAATTAGAGATAAGGCAAAGTGAGCATCTCTTATTCACACCGTTTTTTTCTCTCGACTAAAAATTTAGGGACGCCTCGTCGTCAACGAACGATAATATCCACATAACTGCTCGTTTTTCGTTGTATCACGTTCCACGTAGAAAAAAATGTCCCCGACACGAGAAACGGACGGTTTATTTTTATTAAAAGTTTCCGTTGTTTAACATCCTACTTCTTAAACTTACTTTCAAACCGCCTAGTTCCATCTATAAAAATATGGCCGAATTTTTATGTTGCTAGGTATCATCTACTCCTCATTTTTCGTGTTTTATTTTCTCCGAGTTCCGCGGCATATCACGACTTACTCTAGCAATTACTAATTTGATTTGTAATTTTATTGTTCAGCCTGTTGCGTGGAAGGATACGGTTTTGCGTTAATGCTTATTAAGAAACATTTTGTAAGCTAAAGTAATACTTCACGATTAGGAGGTAAATAAAACACTCTGGAAAACCTAAAGTCGCCAACGTAATTATCAGCCTCGTACATGTTATACATCATGGCAAATTGCCCTTGAATGAAATTAATTTATGAAACGATAGATTGACCATTTTGTTTCCTAGTATTACTTTAGGTAAGCGAGATTACACTTTAGTATGTTTCCCAGGCTCATCCTACCGTCAATATTTTTCCTTTTTTGATGAATGCACATCGATTGTTATTCATTTTCGTGTTTTCTGAAATAGCAAGAAAAATAAACATCAAACCGAAAATCTGACAACATTTTTCCCTTTTCATTTTTCAAGATGCGGGAAGAGCTTCAAACCGCTTCACTCTACGACTCATGGTTTGCTCGCTGCGAGCTAGTTCAAAGGCGTAAGTAATTCTGATATTTCACATAATTAGTCTCTTTCGATTTCCTCACTCCGACTACTATAAGGCTTTGAAACATTTATTATGAATCTCTGTTTTGATAATGTATAGCTAAATAACTGTCCCGCATCAAAAAGGAAACCGAAAGTGTATATTTATTTCGTCAAATTACACAGACTCTGGAAACAAAATGAAAGTAGGGAAAATGTCAGCACTTAAAAGGCATTAATAATTCACTTCCGAACCTTCAACAAATATTAAGGATATGACAGGATTTTATGCTTACTTATCGGTAATGTATTCTGTTTGTATATAAATATTAATTACGACTGGAATGTGTTTGTTGTGTGATACAGGCTTTAAAACGTTCTCGTAGTAGTTGATGTTGTACAATGTACCACCAAACTCGATTGGTTGACGACAAGTATCTACCTATCTCTACCATCTGTCATACTTTTTATTTAGAAATAGGGTCGTCATTCCATTTGATTTGATATCGGTCTCGAGAATTACAATCTCAGCTTTCTTCCATACCGTTTTTCCTCCATAGTGAGTTCTAGAAGAGAAATTTAGGAAACTGATAGTCCATGTTTTACCAATCATAAGAATCGTTTCCTTCTAAATTTGGTTTACAGCTTTCGCGTTTAATTGGCTTTCCTTCAACCGCTTAAGTCGTACCTTGATTTTACCAACTGATTTTAAACATCCTTGGAACGAGCCACGTATAAAATGTCGGGAGACTTTTCCACTTGTTCCTCCTCTCAGTCCATGTTTCCTTGCTATACAGAAGAAGTCTCCTCGAAGAGGTCTGGCTTCACTTTTTAGCCCGAAGTCGATGATGTTGTGCAGATGTCCAATTTTAAGCAATGGTTGACCACAGGCGTCCACTACTCTCTACCCTCATCCATTGTATCCTCATGTTATCAAAAAGGCTTTTTCTTTTTACAACATTTTCACACAATCTTGGAACGCGCCGCGTCTAAATGCCTGGGAGTATTTTCTAATTCTCCTCCCCACACACAATGGCGCTATCATTTACAGAAATGCACTCTGCGAAGCGGACGATATCAGTATTCCGTCAAAGTTATTTTGATGTATTCGGCATAAAACGTTGACGATTTCTCTCGACAACGATATTCGCACGATATATGCTGAATCGCATTCCACTACACCTTCTTTCTGCAGATATATTTATTCTTCCTTCGTTATCAATTCCTCCCTCTTGGATATTCAATCCGGTATTCACTCTCATGTCACATCGTTCGCTCTTGCTTTGTGTGCAATCTGGAACTTGGTCAATTGTCTCAGTCGGCTGAAAATGTACCTTTGTGGTAAATATGTTGCATTTTGCGAAGGACATTTGAAGTTTCTTACTCGTCGTCCGCATAAACTACGTAATCAACAGCGAAAAGAATCATTGGGATAGTTTTTTCTTGTACTGCTATGTATCCGAGATTCTCTTTGAGCACTTTTTCCATAGATTCGTGCATACATTTTTTAATTAGAGATAAGGCAAAGTGAGCATCTCTTATTCACACCGTTTTTTTCTCTCGACTAAAAATTTAGGGACGCCTCGTCGTCAACGAACGATAATATCCACATAACTGCTCGTTTTTCGTTGTATCACGTTCCACGTAGAAAAAAATGTCCCCGACACGAGAAACGGACGGTTTATTTTTATTAAAAGTTTCCGTTGTTTAACATCCTACTTCTTAAACTTACTTTCAAACCGCCTAGTTCCATCTATAAAAATATGGCCGAATTTTTATGTTGCTAGGTATCATCTACTCCTCATTTTTCGTGTTTTATTTTCTCCGAGTTCCGCGGCATATCACGACTTACTCTAGCAATTACTAATTTGATTTGTAATTTTATTGTTCAGCCTGTTGCGTGGAAGGATACGGTTTTGCGTTAATGCTTATTAAGAAACATTTTGTAAGCTAAAGTAATACTTCACGATTAGGAGGTAAATAAAACACTCTGGAAAACCTAAAGTCGCCAACGTAATTATCAGCCTCGTACATGTTATACATCATGGCAAATTGCCCTTGAATGAAATTAATTTATGAAACGATAGATTGACCATTTTGTTTCCTAGTATTACTTTAGGTAAGCGAGATTACCCTTTAGTATGTTTCCCAGGCTCATCCTACCGTCAATATTTTTCCTTTTTTGATGAATGCACATCGATTGTTATTCATTTTCGTGTTTTCTGAAATAGCAAGAAAAATAAACATCAAACCGAAAACCTGACAACATTTTTCCCTTTTCATTTTTCAAGATGCGGGAAGAGCTTCAAACCCCCTCACTCTACGACTCATGGTTTACTCGCTGCGAGCTAGTTCAAAGGCGTAAGTAATTCTGATATTTCACATAATTAGTCTCTTTCGATTTCCTCACTCCGACTACTATAAGGCTTTGAAACATTTATTATGAATCTCTGTTTTGATAATGTATAGCTAAATAACTGTCCCGCATCAAAAAGGAAACCGAAAGTGTATATTTATTTCGTCAAATTACACAGACACTGGAAACAAAATGAAAGTAGGGAAAATGTCAGCACTTAAAAGGCATTAATAATTCACTGCCGAACCTTCAACAAATATTAAGGATATGACAGGATTTTATGCTTACTTATCGGTAATGTATTCTGTTTGTATATAAATATTAATTACGACTGGATTGTGTTTGTTGTGTGATACAGGCTTTAAAACGTTCTCGTAGTAGTTGATGTTGTACAATGTACCACCAAACTCGATTGGTTGACGACAAGTATCTACCTATCTCTACCCTCTGTCATACTTTTTATTTAGAAATAGGGTCGTCATTCCATTAGATTTGATATCGGTCTCGAGAATTACAATCTCAGCTTTCTTCCATACCGTTTTTCCTCCATAGTGAGTTCTAGAAGAGAAATTTAGGAAACTGATAGTCCATGTTTTACCAATCATAAGAATCGTTTCCTTCTAATTTTGGTTTACAGCTTTCGCGTTTAATTGGCTTTCCTTCAACCGCTTAAGTCGTACCTTGATTTTACCAACTGATTTTAAACATCCTTGGAACGAGCCACGTATAAAATGTCGGGAGACTTTTCCACTTGTTCCTCCTCTCAGTCCATGTTTCCTTGCTATACAGAAGAAGTCTCCTCGAAGAGGTCTGGCTTCACTTTTTAGCCCGAAGTCGATGATCTTGTGCAGATGTCCAATTTTAAGCAATGGTTGACCACAGGCGTCCACTACTCTCTACCCTCATCCATTGTATCCTCATGTTATCAAAAAGGCTTTTTCTTTTTACAACATTTTCACACAATCTTGGAACGCGGCGCGTCTAAATGCCTGGGAGTATTTTCTAATTCTCCTCCCCACACACAATGGCGCTATCATTTATAGAAATGCACTCTGCGAAGCGGACGATATCAGTATTCCGTCAAAGTTATTTTGATGTAGTCGGCATAAAACGTTGACGATTTCTCTCGACAACGATATTCGCACGATATATGCTGAATCGCATTCCACTACACCTTCTTTCAGCAGATATATTTATTCTTCCTTCGTTATCAATTCCTCCCTCTTGGATATTCAATCCGGTATTCACTCTCATGTCACATCGTTCGCTCTTGCTTTGTGTGCAATCTGGAATTTGGTCAATTGTCTCAGTCGGCTGAAAATGTACCTTTGTGGTAAATATGTTGCATTTTGCGAAGGATATTTGAAGTTTCTTACTCGTCGTCCGCATAAACTACGTAATCAACAGCGAAAAGAATCATTGGGATAGTTTTTTCTTGTACTGCTATGTATCCGAGATTCTCGTTGAGCACTTTTTCCATAGATTCGTGCATACATTTTTTAATTAGAGATAAGGCAAAGTGAGCATCTCTTATTCACACCGTTTTTTTCTCTCGACTAAAAATTTAGGGACGCCTCGTCGTCAACGAACGATAATATCCACATAACTGCTCGTTTTTCGTTGTATCACGTTCCACGTAGAAAAAAATGTCCCCGACACGAGAAACGGACGGTTTATTTTTATTAAAAGTTTCCGTTGTTTAACATCCTACTTCTTAAACTTACTTTCAAACCGCCTAGTTCCATCTATAAAAATATGGCCGAATTTTTATGTTGCTAGGTATCATCTACTCCTCATTTTTCGTGTTTTATTTTCTCCGAGTTCCGCGGCATATCACGACTTACTCTAGCAATTACTAATTTGATTTGTAATTTTATTGTTCAGCCTGTTGCGTGGAAGGATACGGTTTTGCGTTAATGCTTATTAAGAAACATTTTGTAAGCTAAAGTAATACTTCACGATTAGGAGGTAAATAAAACACACTGGAAAACCTAAAGTCGCCAACGTAATTATCAGCCTCGTACATGTTATACATCATGGCAAATTGCCCTTGAATGAAATTAATTTATGAAACGATAGATTGACCATTTTGTTTCCTAGTATTACTTTAGGTAAGCGAGATTACACTTTAGTATGTTTCCCAGGCTCATCCTACCGTCAATATTTTTCCTTTTTTGATGAATGCACATCGATTGTTATTCATTTTCGTGTTTTCTGAAATAGCAAGAAAAATAAACATCAAACCGAAAATCTGACAACATTTTTCCCTTTTCATTTTTCAAGATGCGGGAAGAGCTTCAAACCGCTTCACTCTACGACTCATGGTTTGCTCGCTGCGAGCTAGTTCAAAGGCGTAAGTAATTCTGATATTTCACATAATTAGTCTCTTTCGATTTCCTCACTCCGACTACTATAAGGCTTTGAAACATTTATTATGAATCTCTGTTTTGATAATGTATAGCTAAATAACTGTCCCGCATCAAAAAGGAAACCGAAAGTGTATATTTATTTCGTCAAATTACACAGACTCTGGAAACAAAATGAAAGTAGGGAAAATGTCAGCACTTAAAAGGCATTAATAATTCACTTCCGAACCTTCAACAAATATTAAGGATATGACAGGATTTTATGCTTACTTATCGGTAATGTATTCTGTTTGTATATAAATATTAATTACGACTGGAATGTGTTTGTTGTGTGATACAGGCTTTAAAACGTTCTCGTAGTAGTTGATGTTGTACAATGTACCACCAAACTCGATTGGTTGACGACAAGTATCTACCTATCTCTACCATCTGTCATACTTTTTATTTAGAAATAGGGTCGTCATTCCATTTGATTTGATATCGGTCTCGAGAATTACAATCTCAGCTTTCTTCCATACCGTTTTTCCTCCATAGTGAGTTCTAGAAGAGAAATTTAGGAAACTGATAGTCCATGTTTTACCAATCATAAGAATCGTTTCCTTCTAAATTTGGTTTACAGCTTTCGCGTTTAATTGGCTTTCCTTCAACCGCTTAAGTCGTACCTTGATTTTACCAACTGATTTTAAACATCCTTGGAACGAGCCACGTATAAAATGTCGGGAGACTTTTCCACTTGTTCCTCCTCTCAGTCCATGTTTCCTTGCTATACAGAAGAAGTCTCCTCGAAGAGGTCTGGCTTCACTTTTTAGCCCGAAGTCGATGATGTTGTGCAGATGTCCAATTTTAAGCAATGGTTGACCACAGGCGTCCACTACTCTCTACCCTCATCCATTGTATCCTCATGTTATCAAAAAGGCTTTTTCTTTTTACAACATTTTCACACAATCTTGGAACGCGCCGCGTCTAAATGCCTGGGAGTATTTGCTAATTCTCCTCCCCACACACAATGGCGCTATCATTTACAGAAATGCACTCTGCGAAGCGGACGATATCAGTATTCCGTCAAAGTTATTTTGATGTAGTCGGCATAAAACGTTGACGATTTCTCTCGACAACGATATTCGCACGATATATGCTGAATCGCATTCCACTACACCTTCTTTCTGCAGATATATTTATTCTTCCTTCGTTATCAATTCCTCCCTCTTGGATATTCAATCCGGTATTCACTCTCATGTCACATCGTTCGCTCTTGCTTTGTGTGCAATCTGGAACTTGGTCAATTGTCTCAGTCGGCTGAAAATGTACCTTTGTGGTAAATATGTTGCATTTTGCGAAGGACATTTGAAGTTTCTTACTCGTCGTCCGCATAAACTACGTAATCAACAGCGAAAAGAATCATTGGGATAGTTTTTTCTTGTACTGCTATGTATCCGAGATTCTCTTTGAGCACTTTTTCCATAGATTCGTGCATACATTTTTTAATTAGAGATAAGGCAAAGTGAGCATCTCTTATTCACACCGTTTTTTTCTCTCGACTAAAAATTTAGGGACGCCTCGTCGTCAACGAACGATAATATCCACATAACTGCTCGTTTTTCGTTGTATCACGTTCCACGTAGAAAAAAATGTCCCCGACACGAGAAACGGACGGTTTATTTTTATTAAAAGTTTCCGTTGTTTAACATCCTACTTCTTAAACTTACTTTCAAACCGCCTAGTTCCATCTATAAAAATATGGCCGAATTTTTATGTTGCTAGGTATCATCTACTCCTCATTTTTCGTGTTTTATTTTCTCCGAGTTCCGCGGCATATCACGACTTACTCTAGCAATTACTAATTTGATTTGTAATTTTATTGTTCAGCCTGTTGCGTGGAAGGATACGGTTTTGCGTTAATGCTTATTAAGAAACATTTTGTAAGCTAAAGTAATACTTCACGATTAGGAGGTAAATAAAACACTCTGGAAAACCTAAAGTCGCCAACGTAATTATCAGCCTCGTACATGTTATACATCATGGCAAATTGCCCTTGAATGAAATTAATTTATGAAACGATAGATTGACCATTTTGTTTCCTAGTATTACTTTAGGTAAGCGAGATTACACTTTAGTATGTTTACCAGGCTCATCCTACCGTCAATATTTTTCCTTTTTTGATGAATGCACATCGATTGTTATTTATTTTCGTGTTTTCTGAAATAGCAAGAAAAATAAACATCAAACCGAAAATCTGACAACATTTTTCCCTTTTCATTTTTCAAGATGCGGGAAGAGCTTCAAACCGCTTCACTCTACGACTCATGGTTTGCTCGCTGCGAGCTAGTTCAAAAACGTAAGTAATTCTGATATTTCACATAATTAGTCTCTTTCGATTTCCTCACTCCGACTACTATAAGGCTTTGAAACATTTATTATGAATCTCTGTTTTGATAATGTATAGCTAAATAACTGTCCCGCATCAAAAAGGAAACCGAAAGTGTATATTTATTTCGTCAAATTACACAGACTCTGGAAACAAAATGAAAGTAGGGAAAATGTCAGCACTTAAAAGGCATTAATAATTCACTGCCGAACCTTCAACAAATATTAAGGATATGACAGGATTTTATGCTTACTTATCGTTAATGTATTCTGTTTGTATATAAATATTAATTACGACTGGAATGTGTTTGTTGTGTGATACAGGCTTTAAAACGTTCTCGTAGTAGTTGATGTTGTACAATGTACCACCAAACTCGATTGGTTGACGACAAGTATCTACCTATCTCTACCCTCTGTCATACTTTTTCTTTAGAAATAGGGTCGTCATTCCATTTGATTTGATATCGGTCTCGAGAATTACAATCTCAGCTTTCTTCCATACCGTTTTTCCTCCATAGTGAGTTCTAGAATAGAAATTTAGGAAACTGATAGTCCATGTTTTACCAATCATAAGAATCGTTTCCTTCTAAATTTGGTTTACAGCTTTCGCGTTTAATTGGCTTTCCTTCAACCGCTTAAGTCGTACCTTGATTTTACCAACTGATTTTAAACATCCTTGGAACGAGCCACGTATAAAATGTCGGGAGACTTTTCCACTTGTTCCTCCTCTCAGTCCATGTTTCCTTGCTATACAGAAGAAGTCTCCTCGAAGAGGTCTGGCTTCACTTTTTAGCCCGAAGTCGATGATCTTGTGCAGATGTCCAATTTTAAGCAATGGTTGACCACAGGCGTCCACTACTCTCTACCCTCATCCATTGTATCCTCATGTCATCAAAAAGGCTTTTTCTTTTTAAAACATTTTCACACAATCTTGGAACGCGCCGCGTCTAAATGCCTGGGAGTATTTTCTAAATTCTCCTCCCCACACACAATGGCGCTATCATTTACAGAAATGCACTCTGCGTAGCGGACGATATCAGTATTCCGTCAAAGTTATTTTGAAGTATTCGGCATAAAACGTTGACGATTTCTCTCGACAACGATATTCGCACGATATATGCTGAATCGCATTCCACTACACCACCTTTCAGCAGATATATTTATTCTTCCTTCGTTATCAATTCCTCCCTCTTGGATATTCAATCCGGTATTCACTCTCATGTCACATCGTTCGCTCTTGCTTTGTGTGCAATCTGGAATTTGGTCAATTGTCTCAGTCGGCTGAAAATGTACCTTTGTGGTAAATATGTTGCATTTTGCGAAGGACATTAGAAGTTTCGTACTCGTCGTCCGCATAAACTACGTAATCAACAGCGAAAAGAATCATTGGGATAGTTTTTTCTTGTACTGCTATGTATCCGAGATTCCCTTTGAGCACTTTTTCCATAGATTCGTGCATACATTTTTTAATTAGAGATAATGCAAAGTGAGCATCTCTTATTCACACCGTTTTTTTCTCTCGACTAAAATTTTAGGGACACCTCGTCGTCAACGAACGATAATATCCAAAAACTTCTCGTTTTTCGTTGTATCACGTTCCACGTAGAAAAAAATGTCCCCGACACGAGAAGCGGACGGTTTATTTTTATTAAAAGTTTCCGTTTTTTATGATCCTTTTACTTTAACTTACTTTCAAACCGCCCAGTTCCATCTATAAAAATATGGCCGAATTTTTATGTTGCTAGGTATCATCTACTCCTTATTTTTCGTGTTTTAATTTCTCCGAGTTCCGCGGCATATCACGTCTTACTCCAGCAATTACTAATTGGATTTATAATTTTATTGTTCAGCCTGTTGCGTGGAAGGATACGGTTTTGCGTTAATGCTTATTAAGAAACATTTTGTAAGCTCAAGTAATACTTCGAGATTAGGAGATAAATAAAACACTCTGGAAAACCTAAAGTCGCCAACGTAATTATCAGCCTCGTACATGTTATACATCATGGCAAATTGCCCTTGAATGAAATTAATTTATGAAACGATAGATTGACCATTTTGTTTCCTAGTATTACTTTAGGTAAGCGAGATTACACGTTAGTATGTTTCCCAGGCTCATCCTACCGTCAATATTTAACCTTTTTTGATGAATGAACATCGATTGTTGTTTATTTTCGTGTTTTCTGAAATAGCAAGAAAAATAAACATCAAACCGAAAATCTGACAACATTTTTCCTTTTTCATTTTTCAAGTTGCGGGAAGAGCCTCAAACCCCCTCACTCTACGACTCATGGTTTACTCGCTGCGAGCTAGTTCAAAGGCGTAAGTAATTCTGATATTTCACATAATTAGTCTCTTTCGATTTCCTCACTCCGACTACTATAAGGCTTTGAAACATTTATTATGAATCTCTGTTTTGATAATGTATAGCTAAGTAAATGTCCCTCATCAAAAAGGAAACCGAAAGTGTATATTTATTTCGTCTAATTACACAGACACAGGAAAAAAAATTAAAGTAGGGAAAATGTCAGCACTTAAAACGCATTAATAATTCACTTCCGAACCTTCAACAAATATTAAGGATATAACAGGATTTTATGCTTACTTATCGGTAATGTATTCTGTTTGTATATAAATATTAATTACGACTGGAATGTGTTTGTTGTGTGATACAGGCTTTAAAACGTTCTCGTAGTAGTTGATGTTGTACAATGTACCACCAAACTCGATTGGTTGACGACAAGTATCTACCTATCTCTACCCTCTGTCATACTTTTTATTTAGAAATAGGGTCGTCATTCCATTTGATTTGATATCGGTCTCGAGAATTACAATCTCAGCTTTCTTCCATACCGTTTTTCCTCCATAGTGAGTTCTAGAATAGAAATTTAGGAAACTGATAGTCCATGTTTTACCAATCATAAGAATCGTTTCCTTCTAAATTTGGTTTACAGCTTTCGCGTTTAATTGGCTTTCCTTCAACCGCTTAAGTCGTACCTTGATTTTACCAACTGATTTTAAACATCCTTGGAACGAGCCACGTATAAAATGTCGGGAGACTTTTCCACTTGTTCCTCCTCTCAGTCCATGTTTCCTTGCTATACAGAAGAAGTCTCCTCGAAGAGGTCTGGCTTCACTTTTTAGCCCGAAGTCGATGATGTTGTGCAGATGTACAATTTTAAGCAATGGTTGACCACAGGCGTCCACTACTCTCTACCCTCATCCATTGTATCCTCATGTCATCAAAAAGGCTTTTTCTTTTTACAACATTTTCACACAATCTTGGAACGCGCCGCGTCTAAATGCCTGGGAGTATTTTCTAAATTCTCCTCCCCACACACAATGGCGCTATCATTTACAGAAATGCACTCTGCGTAGCGGACGATATCAGTATTCCGTCAAAGTTATTTTGAAGTATTCGGCATAAAACGTTGACGATTTCTCTCGACAACGATATTCGCACGATATATGCTGAATCGCATTCCACTACACCACCTTTCAGCAGATATATTTATTCTTCCTTCGTTATCAATTCCTCCCTCTTGGATATTCAATCCGGTATTCACTCTCATGTCACATCGTTCGCTCTTGCTTTGTGTGCAATCTGGAATTTGGTCAATTGTCTCAGTCGGCTGAAAATGTACCTTTGTGGTAAATATGTTGCATTTTGCGAAGGACATTAGAAGTTTCGTACTCGTCGTCCGCATAAACTACGTCATCAACAGCGAAAAGAATCATTGGGATAGTTTTTTCTTGTACTGCTATGTATCCGAGATTCCCTTTGAGCACTTTTTCCATAGATTCGTGCATACATTTTTTAATTAGAGATAATGCAAAGTGAGCATCTCTTATTCACACCGTTTTTTTCTCTCGACTAAAAATTTAGGGACACCTCGTCGTCAACGAACGATAATATCCAAAAACTTCTCGTTTTTCGTTGTATCACGTTCCACGTAGAAAAAAATGTCCCCGACACGAGAAGCGGACGGTTTATTTTTATTAAAAGTTTCCGTTTTTTATGATCCTTTTACTTTAACTTACTTTCAAACCGCCCAGTTCCATCTATAATCTATAAAAATATGGCCGAATTTTTATGTTGCGAGGTATCATCTACTCCTCATTTTTCGTGTTTTATTTTCTCCGAGTTCCGCGGCATATCACGACTTACTCTAGCAATTACTAATTTGATTTGTAATTTTATTGTTCAGCCTGTTGCGTGGAAGGATACGGTTTTGCGTTAATGCTTATTAAGAAACATTTTGTAAGCTAAAGTAATACTTCACGATTAGTAGATAAATAAAAAACTCTGGAAAACCTAAAGTCGCCAACGTAATTATCAGCCTCGTACATGTTATACATCATGGCAAATCGCCCTTGAATGAAATTAATTTATGAAACGATAGATTGACCATTTTGTTTCCTAGTATTACTTTAGGTAAGCGAGATTACACGTTAGTATGTTTTCCAGGCTCATCCTACCGTCAATATTTTTCCTTTTTTGATGAATGCACATCGATTGTTATTCATTTTCGTGTTTTCTGAAATAGCAAGAAAAATAAACATCAAACCGAAAATCTGACAACATTTTTCCCTTTTCATTTTTCAAGATGCGGGAAGAGCTTCAAACCGCTTCACTCTACGACTCATGGTTTGCTCGCTGCGAGCTAGTTCAAAGGCGTAAGTAATTCTGATATTTCACATAATTAGTCTCTTTCGATTTCCTCACTCCGACTACTATAAGGCTTTGAAACATTTATTATGAATCTCTGTTTTGATAATGTATAGCTAAATAACTGTCCCGCATCAAAAAGGAAACCGAAAGTGTATATTTATTTCGTCAAATTACACAGACACTGGAAACAAAATGAAAGTAGGGAAAATGTCAGCACTTAAAAGGCATTAATAATTCACTTCCGAACCTTCAACAAATATTAAGGATATAACAGGATTTTATGCTTACTTATCGGTAATGTATTCTGTTTGTATATAAATATTAATTACGACTGGAATGTGTTTGTTGTGTGATACAGGCTTTAAAACGTTCTCGTAGTAGTTGATGTTGTACAATGTACCACCAAACTCGATTGGTTGACGACAAGTATCTACCTATCTCTACCCTCTGTCATACTTTTTATTTAGAAATAGGGTCGTCATTCCATTTGATTTGATATCGGTCTCGAGAATTACAATCTCAGCTTTCTTCCATACCGTTTTTCCTCCATAGTGAGTTCTAGAATAGAAATTTAGGAAACTGATAGTCCATGTTTTACCAATCATAAGAATCGTTTCCTTCTAAATTTGGTTTACAGCTTTCGCGTTTAATTGGCTTTCCTTCAACCGCTTAAGTCGTACCTTGATTTTACCAACTGATTTTAAACATCCTTGGAACGAGCCACGTATAAAATGTATGGAGACTTTTCCACTTGTTCCTCCTCTCAGTCCATGTTTCCTTGCTATACAGAAGAAGTCTCCTCGAAGAGGTCTGGCTTCACTTTTTAGCCCGAAGTCGATGATGTTGTGCAGATGTCCAATTTTAAGCAATGGTTGACCACAGGCGTCCACCACTCTCTACCCTCATCCATTGTATCCTCATGTTATCAAAAAGGCTTTTTCTTTTTACAACATTTTCACACAATCTTGGAACGCGCCGCGTCTAAATGCCTGGGAGTATTTTCTAATTCTCCTCCCCACACACAATGGCGCTATCATTTACAGAAATGCACTCTGCGAAGCGGACGATATCAGTTGTCCGTCAAAGTTATTTTGATGTAGTGGGCATAAAACGTTGACAATTTCTCTCGACAACGATATTCGCACGATATATGCTGAATCGCATTCCACTACACCTTCTTTCTGCAGATATATTTATTCTTCCTTCGTTATCAATTCCTCCCTCTTGGATATTCAATCCGGTATTCACTCTCATGTCACATCGTTCGCTCTTGCTCTGTTTGCAATCTGGAATTTGGTCAATTGTCTCAGTCGGCTGAAAATGTACCTTTGTGGTAAATATGTTGCATTTTGCGAAGGATATTTGAAGTTTCTTACTCGTCGTCCGCATAAACTACGTAATCAACAGCGAAAAGTATCATTGGGATAGTTTTTTCTTGTACTGCTATGTATCCGAGATTCTCTTTGAGCACTTTTTCCATAGATTCGTGCATACATTTTTTAATTAGAGATAAGGCAAAGTGAGCATCTCTTATTCACACCGTTTTTTTCTCTCGACTAAAAATTTAGGGACGCCTCGTCGTCAACGAACGATAATATCCACATAACTGCTCGTTTTTCGTTGTATCACGTTCCACGTAGAAAAAAATGTCCCCGACACGAGAAACGGACGGTTTATTTTTATTAAAAGTTTCCGTTGTTTAACATCCTACTTCTTAAACTTACTTTCAAACCGCCTAGTTCCATCTATAAAAATATGGCCGAATTTTTATGTTGCTAGGTATCATCTACTCCTCATTTTTCGTGTTTTATTTTCTCCGAGTTCCGCGGCATATCACGACTTACTCTAGCAATTACTAATTTGATTTGTAATTTTATTGTTCAGCCTGTTGCGTGGAAGGATACGGTTTTGCGTTAATGCTTATTAAGAAACATTTTGTAAGCTAAAGTAATACTTCACGATTAGGAGATAAATAAAACACTCTGGAAAACCTAAAGTCGCCAACGTAATTATCAGCCTCGTACATGTTATACATCATGGCAAATCGCCCTTGAATGAAATTAATTTATGAAACGATAGATTGACCATTTTGTTTCCTAGTATTACTTTAGGTAAGCGAGATTACACTTTAGTATGTTTCCCAGGCTCATCCTACCGTCAATATTTTTCCTTTTTTGATGAATGCACATCGATTGTTATTCATTTTCGTGTTTTCTGAAATAGCAAGAAAAATAAACATCAAACCGAAAATCTGACAACATTTTTCCCTTTTCATTTTTCAAGATGCGGGAAGAGCTTCAAACCGCTTCACTCTACGACTCATGGTTTGCTCGCTGCGAGCTAGTTCAAAGGCGTAAGTAATTCTGATATTTCACATAATTAGTCTCTTTCGATTTCCTCAATCCGACTACTATAAGGCTTTGAAACATTTATTATGAATCTCTGTTTTGATAATGTATAGCTAAATAACTGTCCCGCATCAAAAAGGAAACCGAAAGTGTATATTTATTTCGTCAAATTACACAGGCTCTGGAAACAAAATGAAAGTAGGGAAAATGTCAGCACTTAAAAGGCATTAATAATTCACTTCCGAACCTTCAACAAATATTAAGGATATAACAGGATTTTATGCTTACTTATCGGTAATGTATTCTGTTTGTATATAAATATTAATTACGACTGGAATGTGTTTGTTGTGTGATACAGGCTTTAAAACGTTCTCGTAGTAGTTGATGTTGTACAATGTACCACCAAACTCGATTAATTGACGACAAGTATCTACCTATCTCTACCCTCTGTCATACTTTTTATTTAGAAATAGGGTCGTCATTCCATTTGATTTGATATCGGTCTCGAGAATTACAATCTCAGCTTTCTTCCATACCGTTTTTCCTCCATAGTGAGTTCTAGAATAGAAATTTAGGAAACTGATAGTCCATGTTTTACCAATCATAAGAATCGTTTCCTTCTAAATTTGGTTTACAGCTTTCGCGTTTAATTGGCTTTCCTTCAACCGCTTAAGTCGTACCTTGATTTTACCAACTGATTTTAAACATCCTTGGAACGAGCCACGTATAAAATGTCGGGAGACTTTTCCACTTGTTCCTCCTCTCAGTCCATGTTTCCTTGCTATACAGAAGAAGTCTCCTCGAAGAGGTCTGGCTTCACTTTTGAGCCCGAAGTCGATGATGTTGTGCAGATGTCCAATTTTAAGCAATGGTTGACCACAGGCGTCCACCACTCTCTACCCTCATCCATTGTATCCTCATGTTATCAAAAAGGCTTTTTCTTTTTACAACATTTTCACACAATCTTGGAACGCGCCGCGTCTAAATGCCTGGGAGTATTTTCTAATTCTCCTCCCCACACACAATGGCGCTATCATTTACAGAAATGCACTCTGCGAAGCGGACGATATCAGTATTCCGTCAAAGTTATTTTGATGTAGTGGGCATAAAACGTTGACAATTTCTCTCGACAACGATATTCGCACGATATATGCTGAATCGCATTCCACTACACCTTCTTTCTGCAGATATATTTATTCTTCCTTCGTTATCAATTCCTCCCTCTTGGATATTCAATCCGGTATTCACTCTCATGTCACATCGTTCGCTCTTGCTCTGTTTGCAATCTGGAATTTGGTCAATTGTCTCAGTCGGCTGAAAATGTACCTTTGTGGTAAATATGTTGCATTTTGCGAAGGATATTTGAAGTTTCTTACTCGTCGTCCGCATAAACTACGTAATCAACAGCGAAAAGTATCATTGGGATAGTTTTTTCTTGTACTGCTATGTATCCGAGATTCTCTTTGAGCACTTTTTCCATAGATTCGTGCATACATTTTTTAATTAGAGATAAGGCAAAGTGAGCATCTCTTATTCACACCGTTTTTTTCTCTCGACTAAAAATTTAGGGACGCCTCGTCGTCAACGAACGATAATATCCACATAACTGCTCGTTTTTCGTTGTATCACGTTCCACGTAGAAAAAAATGTCCCCGACACGAGAAACGGACGGTTTATTTTTATTAAAAGTTTCCGTTGTTTAACATCCTACTTCTTAAACTTACTTTCAAACCGCCTAGTGCCATCTATAAAAATATGGCCGAATTTTTATGTTGCTAGGTATCATCTACTCCTCATTTTTCGTGTTTTATTTTCTCCGAGTTCCGCGGCATATCACGACTTACTCTAGCAATTACTAATTTGATTTGTAATTTTATTGTTCAGCCTGTTGCGTGGAAGGATACGGTTTTGCGTTAATGCTTATTAAGAAACATTTTGTAAGCTAAAGTAATACTTCACGATTAGGAGATAAATAAAACACTCTGGAAAACCTAAAGTCGCCAACGTAATTATCAGCCTCGTACATGTTATACATCATGGCAAATCGCCCTTGAATGAAATTAATTTATGAAACGATAGATTGACCATTTTGTTTCCTAGTATTACTTTAGGTAAGCGAGATTACACTTTAGTATGTTTCCCAGGCTCATCCTACCGTCAATATTTTTCCTTTTTTGATGAATGCACATCGATTGTTATTCATTTTCGTGTTTTCTGAAATAGCAAGAAAAATAAACATCAAACCGAAAATCTGACAACATTTTTCCCTTTTCATTTTTCAAGATGCGGGAAGAGCTTCAAACCGCTTCACTCTACGACTCATGGTTTGCTCGCTGCGAGCTAGTTCAAAGGCGTAAGTAATTCTGATATTTCACATAATTAGTCTCTTTCGATTTCCTCACTCCGACTACTATAAGGCTTTGAAACATTTATTATGAATCTCTGTTTTGATAATGTATAGCTAAATAACTGTCCCGCATCAAAAAGGAAACCGAAAGTGTATATTTATTTCGTCAAATTACACAGACACTGGAAACAAAATGAAAGTAGGGAAAATGTCAGCACTTAAAAGGCATTAATAATTCACTTCCGAACCTTCAACAAATATTAAGGATATAACAGGATTTTATGCTTACTTATCGGTAATGTATTCTGTTTGTATATAAATATTAATTACGACTGGAATGTGTTTGTTGTGTGATACAGGCTTTAAAACGTTCTCGTAGTAGTTGATGTTGTACAATGTACCACCAAACTCGATTGGTTGACGACAAGTATCTACCTATCTCTACCCTCTGTCATACTTTTTATTTAGAAATAGGGTCGTCATTCCATTTGATTTGATATCGGTCTCGAGAATTACAATCTCAGCTTTCTTCCATACCGTTTTTCCTCCATAGTGAGTTCTAGAATAGAAATTTAGGAAACTGATAGTCCATGTTTTACCAATCATAAGAATCGTTTCCTTCTAAATTTGGTTTACAGCTTTCGCGTTTAATTGGCTTTCCTTCAACCGCTTAAGTCGTACCTTGATTTTACCAACTGATTTTAAACATCCTTGGAACGAGCCACGTATAAAATGTCGGGAGACTTTTCCACTTGTTCCTCCTCTCAGTCCATGTTTCCTTGCTATACAGAAGAAGTCTCCTCGAAGAGGTCTGGCTTCACTTTTTAGCCCGAAGTCGATGATGTTGTGCAGATGTCCAATTTTAAGCAATGGTTGACCACAGGCGTCCACCACTCTCTACCCTCATCCATTGTATCCTCATGTTATCAAAAAGGCTTTTTCTTTTTACAACATTTTCACACAATCTTGGAACGCGCCGCGTCTAAATGCCTGGGAGTATTTTCTAATTCTCCTCCCCACACACAATGGCGCTATCATTTACAGAAATGCACTCTGCGAAGCGGACGATATCAGTATTCCGTCAAAGTTATTTTGATGTAGTGGGCATAAAACGTTGACAATTTCTCTCGACAACGATATTCGCACGATATATGCTGAATCGCATTCCACTACACCTTCTTTCTGCAGATATATTTATTCTTCCTTCGTTATCAATTCCTCCCTCTTGGATATTCAATCCGGTATTCACTCTCATGTCACATCGTTCGCTCTCTCTCTGTTTGCAATCTGGAATTTGGTCAATTGTCTCAGTCGGCTGAAAATGTACCTTTGTGGTAAATATGTTGCATTTTGCGAAGGATATTTGAAGTTTCTTACTCGTCGTCCGCATAAACTACGTAATCAACAGCGAAAAGTATCATTGGGATAGTTTTTTCTTGTACTGCTATGTATCCGAGATTCTCATTGAGCACTTTTTCCATAGATTCGTGCATACATTTTTTAATTAGAGATAAGGCAAAGTGAGCATCTCTTATTCACACCGTTTTTTTCTCTCGACTAAAAATTTAGGGACGCCTCGTCGTCAACGAACGATAATATCCACATAACTGCTCGTTTTTCGTTGTATCACGTTCCACGTAGAAAAAAATGTCCCCGACACGAGAAACGGACGGTTTATTTTTATTAAAAGTTTCCGTTGTTTAACATCCTACTTCTTAAACTTACTTTCAAACCGCCTAGTTCCATCTATAAAAATATGGCCGAATTTTTATGTTGCGAGGTATCATCTACTCCTCATTTTTCGTGTTTTATTTTCTCCGAGTTCCGCGGCATATCACGACTTACTCTAGCAATTACTAATTTGATTTGTAATTTTATTGTTCAGCCTGTTGCGTGGAAGGATACGGTTTTGCGTTAATGCTTATTAAGAAACATTTTGTAAGCTAAAGTAATACTTCACGATTAGGAGATAAATAAAACACTCTGGAAAACCTAAAGTCGCCAACGTAATTATCAGCCTCGTACATGTTATACATCATGGCAAATCGCCCTTGAATGAAATTAATTTATGAAACGATAGATTGACCATTTTGTTTCCTAGTATTACTTTAGGTAAGCGAGATTACACGTTAGTATGTTTTCCAGGCTCATCCTACCGTCAATATTTTTCCTTTTTTGATGAATGCACATCGATTGTTATTCATTTTCGTGTTTTCTGAAATAGCAAGAAAAATAAACATCAAACCGAAAATCTGACAACATTTTTCCCTTTTCATTTTTCAAGATGCGGGAAGAGCTTCAAACCGCTTCACTCTACGACTCATGGTTTGCTCGCTGCGAGCTAGTTCAAAGGCGTAAGTAATTCTGATATTTCACATAATTAGTCTCTTTCGATTTCCTCACTCCGACTACTATAAGGCTTTGAAACATTTATTATGAATCTCTGTTTTGATAATGTATAGCTAAATAACTGTCCCGCATCAAAAAGGAAACCGAAAGTGTATATTTATTTCGTCAAATTACACAGACACTGGAAACAAAATGAATGTAGGGAAAATGTCAGCACTTAAAAGGCATTAATAATTCACTTCCGAACCTTCAACAAATATTAAGGATATAACAGGATTTTATGCTTACTTATCGGTAATGTATTCTGTTTGTATATAAATATTAATTACGACTGGAATGTGTTTGTTGTGTGATACAGGCTTTAAAACGTTCTCGTAGTAGTTGATGTTGTACAATGTACCACCAAACTCGATTGGTTGACGACAAGTATCTACCTATCTCTACCCTCTGTCATACTTTTTATTTAGAAATAGGGTCGTCATTCCATTTGATTTGATATCGGTCTCGAGAATTACAATCTCAGCTTTCTTCCATACCGTTTTTCCTCCATAGTGAGTTCTAGAATAGAAATTTAGGAAACTGATAGTCCATGTTTTACCAATCATAAGAATCGTTTCCTTCTAAATTTGGTTTACAGCTTTCGCGTTTAATTGGCTTTCCTTCAACCGCTTAAGTCGTACCTTGATTTTACCAACTGATTTTAAACATCCTTGGAACGAGCCACGTATAAAATGTCGGGAGACTTTTCCACTTGTTCCTCCTCTCAGTCCATGTTTCCTTGCTATACAGAAGAAGTCTCCTCGAAGAGGTCTGGCTTCACTTTTTAGCCCGAAGTCGATGATGTTGTGCAGATGTCCAATTTTAAGCAATGGTTGACCACAGGCGTCCACCACTCTCTACCCTCATCCATTGTATCCTCATGTTATCAAAAAGGCTTTTTCTTTTTACAACATTTTCACACAATCTTGGAACGCGCCGCGTCTAAATGCCTGGGAGTATTTTCAAATTCTCCTCCCCACACACAATGGCGCTATCATTTACAGAAATGCACTCTGCGAAGCGGACGATATCAGTATTCCGTCAAAGTTATTTTGATGTAGTGGGCATAAAACGTTGACGATTTCTCTCGACAACGATATTCGCACGATATATGCTGAATCGCATTCCACTACACCTTCTTTCTGCAGATATATTTATTCTTCCTTCGTTATCAATTCCTCCCTCTTGGATATTCAATCCGGTATTCACTCTCATGTCACATCGTTCGCTCTCTCTCTGTTTGCAATCTGGAATTTGGTCAATTGTCTCAGTCGGCTGAAAATGTACCTTTGTGGTAAATATGTTGCATTTTGCGAAGGATATTTGAAGTTTCTTACTCGTCGTCCGCATAAACTACGTAATCAACAGCGAAAAGTATCATTGGGATAGTTTTTTCTTGTACTGCTATGTATCCGAGATTCTCATTGAGCACTTTTTCCATAGATTCGTGCATACATTTTTTAATTAGAGATAAGGCAAAGTGAGCATCTCTTATTCACACCGTTTTTTTCTCTCGACTAAAAATTTAGGGACGCCTCGTCGTCAACGAACGATAATATCCACATAACTGCTCGTTTTTCGTTGTATCACGTTCCACGTAGAAAAAAATGTCCCCGACACGAGAAACGGACGGTTTATTTTTATTAAAAGTTTCCGTTGTTTAACATCCTACTTCTTAAACTTACTTTCAAACCGCCTAGTTCCATCTATAAAAATATGGCCGAATTTTTATGTTGCGAGGTATCATCTACTCCTCATTTTTCGTGTTTTATTTTCTCCGAGTTCCGCGGCATATCACGACTTACTCTAGCAATTACTAATTTGATTTGTAATTTTATTGTTCAGCCTGTTGCGTGGAAGGATACGGTTTTGCGTTAATGCTTATTAAGAAACATTTTGTAAGCTAAAGTAATACTTCACGATTAGGAGATAAATAAAACACTCTGGAAAACCTAAAGTCGCCAACGTAATTATCAGCCTCGTACATGTTATACATCATGGCAAATCGCCCTTGAATGAAATTAATTTATGAAACGATAGATTGACCATTTTGTTTCCTAGTATTACTTTAGGTAAGCGAGATTACACGTTAGTATGTTTCCCAGGCTCATCCTACCGTCAATATTTTTCCTTTTTTGATGAATGCACATCGATTGTTATTCATTTTCGTGTTTTCTGAAATAGCAAGAAAAATAAACATCAAACCGAAAATCTGACAACATTTTTCCCTTTTCATTTTTCAAGATGCGGGAAGAGCTTCAAACCGCTTCACTCTACGACTCATGGTTTGCTCGCTGCGAGCTAGTTCAAAGGCGTAAGTAATTCTGATATTTCACATAATTAGTCTCTTTCGATTTCCTCACTCCGACTACTATAAGGCTTTGAAACATTTATTATGAATCTCTGTTTTGATAATGTATAGCTAAATAACTGTCCCGCATCAAAAAGGAAACCGAAAGTGTATATTTATTTCGTCAAATTACACAGACTCTGGAAACAAAATGAAAGTAGGGAAAATGTCAGCACTTAAAAGGCATTAATAATTCACTTCCGAACCTTCAACAAATATTAAGGATATAACAGGATTTTATGCTTACTTATCGGTAATGTATTCTGTTTGTATATAAATATTAATTACGACTGGAATGTGTTTGTTGTGTGATACAGGCTTTAAAACGTTCTCGTAGTAGTTGATGTTGTACAATGTACCACCAAACTCGATTAATTGACGACAAGTATCTACCTATCTCTACCCTCTGTCATACTTTTTATTTAGAAATAGGGTCGTCATTCCATTTGATTTGATATCGGTCTCGAGAATTACAATCTCAGCTTTCTTCCATACCGTTTTTCCTCCATAGTGAGTTCTAGAATAGAAATTTAGGAAACTGATAGTCCATGTTTTACCAATCATAAGAATCGTTTCCTTCTAAATTTGGTTTACAGCTTTCGCGTTTAATTGGCTTTCCTTCAACCGCTTAAGTCGTACCTTGATTTTACCAACTGATTTTAAACATCCTTGGAACGAGCCACGTATAAAATGTCGGGAGACTTTTCCACTTGTTCCTCCTCTCAGTCCATGTTTCCTTGCTATACAGAAGAAGTCTCCTCGAAGAGGTCTGGCTTCACTTTTTAGCCCGAAGTCGATGATGTTGTGCAGATGTCCAATTTTAAGCAATGGTTGACCACAGGCGTCCACCACTCTCTACCCTCATCCATTGTATCCTCATGTTATCAAAAAGGCTTTTTCTTTTTACAACATTTTCACACAATCTTGGAACGCGCCGCGTCTAAATGCCTGGGAGTATTTTCTAATTCTCCTCCCCACACACAATGGCGCTATCATTTACAGAAATGCACTCTGCGAAGCGGACGATATCAGTATTCCGTCAAAGTTATTTTGATGTAGTGGGCATAAAACGTTGACGATTTCTCTCGACAACGATATTCGCACGATATATGCTGAATCGCATTCCACTACACCTTCTTTCTGCAGATATATTTATTCTTCCTTCGTTATCAATTCCTCCCTCTTGGATATTCAATCCGGTATTCACTCTCATGTCACATCGTTCGCTCTCTCTCTGTTTGCAATCTGGAATTTGGTCAATTGTCTCAGTCGGCTGAAAATGTACCTTTGTGGTAAATATGTTGCATTTTGCGAAGGATATTTGAAGTTTCTTACTCGTCGTCCGCATAAACTACGTAATCAACAGCGAAAAGTATCATTGGGATAGTTTTTTCTTGTACTGCTATGTATCCGAGATTCTCATTGAGCACTTTTTCCATAGATTCGTGCATACATTTTTTAATTAGAGATAAGGCAAAGTGAGCATCTCTTATTCACACCGTTTTTTTCTCTCGACTAAAAATTTAGGGACGCCTCGTCGTCAACGAACGATAATATCCACATAACTGCTCGTTTTTCGTTGTATCACGTTCCACGTAGAAAAAAATGTCCCCGACACGAGAAACGGACGGTTTATTTTTATTAAAAGTTTCCGTTGTTTAACATCCTACTTCTTAAACTTACTTTCAAACCGCCTAGTTCCATCTATAAAAATATGGCCGAATTTTTATGTTGCGAGGTATCATCTACTCCTCATTTTTCGTGTTTTATTTTCTCCGAGTTCCGCGGCATATCACGACTTACTCTAGCAATTACTAATTTGATTTGTAATTTTATTGTTCAGCCTGTTGCGTGGAAGGATACGGTTTTGCGTTAATGCTTATTAAGAAACATTTTGTAAGCTAAAGTAATACTTCACGATTAGGAGATAAATAAAACACTCTGGAAAACCTAAAGTCGCCAACGTAATTATCAGCCTCGTACATGTTATACATCATGGCAAATCGCCCTTGAATGAAATTAATTTATGAAACGATAGATTGACCATTTTGTTTCCTAGTATTACTTTAGGTAAGCGAGATTACACGTTAGTATGTTTCCCAGGCTCATCCTACCGTCAATATTTTTCCTTTTTTGATGAATGCACATCGATTGTTATTCATTTTCGTGTTTTCTGAAATAGCAAGAAAAATAAACATCAAACCGAAAATCTGACAACATTTTTCCCTTTTCATTTTTCAAGATGCGGGAAGAGCTTCAAACCGCTTCACTCTACGACTCATGGTTTGCTCGCTGCGAGCTAGTTCAAAGGCGTAAGTAATTCTGATATTTCACATAATTAGTCTCTTTCGATTTCCTCACTCCGACTACTATAAGGCTTTGAAACATTTATTATGAATCTCTGTTTTGATAATGTATAGCTAAATAACTGTCCCGCATCAAAAAGGAAACCGAAAGTGTATATTTATTTCGTCAAATTACACAGACTCTGGAAACAAAATGAAAGTAGGGAAAATGTCAGCACTTAAAAGGCATTAATAATTCACTTCCGAACCTTCAACAAATATTAAGGATATAACAGGATTTTATGCTTACTTATCGGTAATGTATTCTGTTTGTATATAAATATTAATTACGACTGGAATGTGTTTGTTGTGTGATACAGGCTTTAAAACGTTCTCGTAGTAGTTGATGTTGTACAATGTACCACCAAACTCGATTAATTGACGACAAGTATCTACCTATCTCTACCCTCTGTCATACTTTTTATTTAGAAATAGGGTCGTCATTCCATTTGATTTGATATCGGTCTCGAGAATTACAATCTCAGCTTTCTTCCATACCGTTTTTCCTCCATAGTGAGTTCTAGAATAGAAATTTAGGAAACTGATAGTCCATGTTTTACCAATCATAAGAATCGTTTCCTTCTAAATTTGGTTTACAGCTTTCGCGTTTAATTGGCTTTCCTTCAACCGCTTAAGTCGTACCTTGATTTTACCAACTGATTTTAAACATCCTTGGAACGAGCCACGTATAAAATGTCGGGAGACTTTTCCACTTGTTCTTCCTCTCAGTCCATGTTTCCTTGCTATACAGAAGAAGTCTCCTCGAAGAGGTCTGGCTTCACTTTTTAGCCCGAAGTCGATGATGTTGTGCAGATGTCCAATTTTAAGCAATGGTTGACCACAGGCGTCCACCACTCTCTACCCTCATCCATTGTATCCTCATGTTATCAAAAAGGCTTTTTCTTTTTACAACATTTTCACACAATCTTGGAACGCGCCGCGTCTAAATGCCTGGGAGTATTTTCAAATTCTCCTCCCCACACACAATGGCGCTATCATTTACAGAAATGCACTCTGCGAAGCGGACGATATCAGTATTCCGTCAAAGTTATTTTGATGTAGTGGGCATAAAACGTTGACGATTTCTCTCGACAACGATATTCGCACGATATATGCTGAATCGCATTCCACTACACCTTCTTTCTGCAGATATATTTATTCTTCCTTCGTTATCAATTCCTCCCTCTTGGATATTCAATCCGGTATTCACTCTTATGTCACATCGTTCGCTCTTGCTCTGTTTGCAATCTGGAATTTGGTCAATTGTCTCAGTCGGCTGAAAATGTACCTTTGTGGTAAATATGTTGCATTTTGCGAAGGACATTTGAAGTTTCTTACTCGTCGTCCGCATAAACTACGTAATCAACAGCGAAAAGAATCATTGGGATAGTTTTTTCTTGTACTGCTATGTATCCGAGATTCTCTTTGAGCACTTTTTCCATAGATTCGTGCATACATTTTTTAATTAGAGATAAGGCAAAGTGAGCATCTCTTATTCACACCGTTTTTTTCTCTCGACTATAAATTTAGGGACGCCTCGTCGTCAACGAACGATAATATCCACATAACTGCTCGTTTTTCGTTGTATCACGTTCCACGTAGAAAAAAATGTCCCCGACACGAGAAACGGACGGTTTATTTTTATTAAAAGTTTCCGTTGTTTAACATCCTACTTCTTAAACTTACTTTCAAACCGCCTAGTTCCATCTATAAAAATATGGCCGAATTTTTATGTTGCGAGGTATCATCTACTCCTCATTTTTCGTGTTTTATTTTCTCCGAGTTCCGCGGCATATCACGACTTACTCTAGCAATTACTAATTTGATTTGTAATTTTATTGTTCAGCCTGTTGCGTGGAAGGATACGGTTTTGCGTTAATGCTTATTAAGAAACATTTTGTAAGCTAAAGTAATACTTCACGATTAGTAGATAAATAAAAAACTCTGGAAAACCTAAAGTCGCCAACGTAATTATCAGCCTCGTACATGTTATACATCATGGCAAATCGCCCTTGAATGAAATTAATTTATGAAACGATAGATTGACCATTTTGTTTCCTAGTATTACTTTAGGTAAGCGAGATTACACGTTAGTATGTTTCCCAGGCTCATCCTACCGTCAATATTTTTCCTTTTTTGATGAATGCACATCGATTGTTATTCATTTTCGTGTTTTCTGAAATAGCAAGAAAAATAAACATCAAACCGAAAATCTGACAACATTTTTCCCTTTTCATTTTTCAAGATGCGGGAAGAGCTTCAAACCGCTTCACTCTACGACTCATGGTTTGCTCGCTGCGAGCTAGTTCAAAGGCGTAAGTAATTCTGATATTTCACATAATTAGTCTCTTTCGATTTCCTCACTCCGACTACTATAAGGCTTTGAAACATTTATTATGAATCTCTGTTTTGATAATGTATAGCTAAATAACTGTCCCGCATCAAAAAGGAAACCGAAAGTGTATATTTATTTCGTCAAATTACACAGACACTGGAAACAAAATGAAAGTAGGGAAAATGTCAGCACTTAAAAGGCATTAATAATTCACTTCCGAACCTTCAACAAATATTAAGGATATAACAGGATTTTATGCTTACTTATCGGTAATGTATTCTGTTTGTATATAAATATTAATTACGACTGGAATGTGTTTGTTGTGTGATACAGGCTTTAAAACGTTCTCGTAGTAGTTGATGTTGTACAATGTACCACCAAACTCGATTAATTGACGACAAGTATCTACCTATCTCTACCCTCTGTCATACTTTTTATTTAGAAATAGGGTCGTCATTCCATTTGATTTGATATCGGTCTCGAGAATTACAATCTCAGCTTTCTTCCATACCGTTTTTCCTCCATAGTGAGTTCTAGAATAGAAATTTAGGAAACTGATAGTCCATGTTTTACCAATCATAAGAATCGTTTCCTTCTAAATTTGGTTTACAGCTTTCGCGTTTAATTGGCTTTCCTTCAACCGCTTAAGTCGTACCTTGATTTTACCAACTGATTTTAAACATCCTTGGAACGAGCCACGTATAAAATGTCGGGAGACTTTTCCACTTGTTCCTCCTCTCAGTCCATGTTTCCTTGCTATACAGAAGAAGTCTCCTCGAAGAGGTCTGGCTTCACTTTTTAGCCCGAAGTCGATGATGTTGTGCAGATGTCCAATTTTAAGCAATGGTTGACCACAGGCGTCCACCACTCTCTACCCTCATCCATTGTATCCTCATGTTATCAAAAAGGCTTTTTCTTTTTACAACATTTTCACACAATCTTGGAACGCGCCGCGTCTAAATGCCTGGGAGTATTTTCTAATTCTCCTCCCCACACACAATGGCGCTATCATTTACAGAAATGCACTCTGCGAAGCGGACGATATCAGTTGTCCGTCAAAGTTATTTTGATGTAGTGGGCATAAAACGTTGACAATTTCTCTCGACAACGATATTCGCACGATATATGCTGAATCGCATTCCACTACACCTTCTTTTTGCAGATATATTTATTCTTCCTTCGTTATCAATTCCTCCCTCTTGGATATTCAATCCGGTATTCACTCTCATGTCACATCGTTCGCTCTTGCTCTGTTTGCAATCTGGAATTTGGTCAATTGTCTCAGTCGGCTGAAAATGTACCTTTGTGGTAAATATGTTGCATTTTGCGAAGGACATTTGAAGTTTCTTACTCGTCGTCCGCATAAACTACGTAATCAACAGCGAAAAGAATCATTGGGATAGTTTTTTCTTGTACTGCTATGTATCCGAGATTCTCTTTGAGCACCTTTTCCATAGATTCGTGCATACATTTTTTAATTAGAGATAAGGCAAAGTGAGCATCTCTTATTCACACCGTTTTTTTCTCTCGACTAAAAATTTAGGGACGCCTCGTCGTCAACGAACGATAATATCCACATAACTGCTCGTTTTTCGTTGTATCACGTTCCACGTAGAAAAAAATGTCCCCGACACGAGAAACGGACGGTTTATTTTTATTAAAAGTTTCCGTTGTTTAACATCCTACTTCTTAAACTTACTTTCAAACCGCCTAGTTCCATCTATAAAAATATGGCCGAATTTTTATGTTGCTAGGTATCATCTACTCCTCATTTTTCGTGTTTTATTTTCTCCGAGTTCCGCGGCATATCACGATTTACTCTAGCAATTACTAATTTGATTTGTAATTTTATTGTTCAGCCTGTTGCGTGGAAGGATACGGTTTTGCGTTAATGCTTATTAAGAAACATTTTGTAAGCTAAAGTAATACTTCACGATTAGGAGATAAATAAAACACTCTGGAAAACCTAAAGTCGCCAACGTTATTATCAGCCTCGTACATGTTATACATCATGGCAAATCGCCCTTGAATGAAATTAATTTATGAAACGATAGATTGACCATTTTGTTTCCTAGTATTACTTTAGGTAAGCGAGATTACACTTTAGTATGTTTCCCAGGCTCATCCTACCGTCAATATTTTTCCTTTTTTGATGAATGCACATCGATTGTTATTCATTTTCGTGTTTTCTGAAATAGCAAGAAAAATAAACATCAAACCGAAAATCTGACAACATTTTTCCCTTTTCATTTTTCAAGATGCGGGAAGAGCTTCAAACCGCTTCACTCTACGACTCATGGTTTGCTCGCTGCGAGCTAGTTCAAAGGCTTAAGTAATTCTGATATTTCACATAATTAGTCTCTTTCGATTTCCTCACTCCGACTACTATAAGGCTTTGAAACATTTATTATGAATCTCTGTTTTGATAATGTATAGCTAAATAACTGTCCCGCATCAAAAAGGAAACCGAAAGTGTATATTTATTTCGTCAAATTACACAGACTCTGGAAACAAAATGAAAGTAGGGAAAATGTCAGCACTTAAAAGGCATTAATAATTCACTTCCGAACCTTCAACAAATATTAAGGATATAACAGGATTTTATGCTTACTTATCGGTAATGTATTCTGTTTGTATATAAATATTAATTACGACTGGAATGTGTTTGTTGTGTGATACAGGCTTTAAAACGTTCTCGTAGTAGTTGATGTTGTACAATGTACCACCAAACTCGATTAATTGACGACAAGTATCTACCTATCTCTACCCTCTGTCATACTTTTTATTTAGAAATAGGGTCGTCATTCCATTTGATTTGATATCGGTCTCGAGAATTACAATCTCAGCTTTCTTCCATACCGTTTTTCCTCCATAGTGAGTTCTAGAATAGAAATTTAGGAAACTGATAGTCCATGTTTTACCAATCATAAGAATCGTTTCCTTCTAAATTTGGTTTACAGCTTTCGCGTTTAATTGGCTTTCCTTCAACCGCTTAAGTCGTACCTTGATTTTACCAACTGATTTTAAACATCCTTGGAACGAGCCACGTATAAAATGTCGGGAGACTTTTCCACTTGTTCCTCCTCTCAGTCCATGTTTCCTTGCTATACAGAAGAAGTCTCCTCGAAGAGGTCTGGCTTCACTTTTTTGCCCGAAGTCGATGATGTTGTGCAGATGTCCAATTTTAAGCAATGGTTGACCAAAGGCGTCCACCACTCTCTACACTCATCCATTGTATCCTCATGTTATCAAAAAGGCTTTTTGTTTTTACAACATTTTCACACAATCTTGGAACGCGCCGCGTCTAAATGCCTGGGAGTATTTTCTAATTCTCCTCCCCACACACAATGGCGCTATCATTTACAGAAATGCACTCTGCGAAGCGGACGATATCAGTATTCCGTCAAAGTTATTTTGATGTAGTGGGCATAAAACGTTGACGATTTCTCTCGACAACGATATTCGCACGATATATGCTGAATCGCATTCCACTACACCTTCTTTCTGCAGATATATTTATTCTTCCTTCGTTATCAATTCCTCCCTCTTGGATATTCAATCCGGTATTCACTCTTATGTCACATCGTTCGCTCTTGCTCTGATTGCAATCTGGAAATTGGTCAATTGTCTCAGTCGGCTGAAAATGTACCTTTGTGGTAAATATGTTGCATTTTGCGAAGGACATTTGAAGTTTCTTACTCGTCGTCCGCATAAACTACGTAATCAACAGCGAAAAGAATCATTGGGATAGTTTTTTCTTGTACTGCTATGTATCCGAGATTCTCTTTGAGCACTTTTTCCATAGATTCGTGCTTACATTTTTTAATTAGAGATAAGGCAAAGTGAGCATCTCTTATTCACACCGTTTTTTTCTCTCGACTAAAAATTTAGGGACGCCTCGTCGTCAACGAACGATAATATCCACATAACTGCTCGTTTTTCGTTGTATCACGTTCCACGTAGAAAAAAATGTCCCCGACACGAGAAACGGACGGTTTATTTTTATTAAAAGTTTCCGTTGTTTAACATCCTACTTCTTAAACTTACTTTCAAACCGCCTAGTTCCATCTATAAAAATATGGCCGAATTTTTATGTTGCGAGGTATCATCTACTCCTCATTTTTCGTGTTTTATTTTCTCCGAGTTCCGCGGCATATCACGACTTACTCTAGCAATTACTAATTTGATTTGTAATTTTATTGTTCAGCCTGTTGCGTGGAAGGATACGGTTTTGCGTTAATGCTTATTAAGAAACATTTTGTAAGCTAAAGTAATACTTCACGATTAGTAGATAAATAAAAAACTCTGGAAAACCTAAAGTCGCCAACGTAATTATCAGCCTCGTACATGTTATACATCATGGCAAATCGCCCTTGAATGAAATTAATTTATGAAACGATAGATTGACCATTTTGTTTCCTAGTATTACTTTAGGTAAGCGAGATTACACGTTAGTATGTTTCCCAGGCTCATCCTACCGTCAATATTTTTCCTTTTTTGATGAATGCACATCGATTGTTATTCATTTTCGTGTTTTCTGAAATAGCAAGAAAAATAAACATCAAACCGAAAATCTGACAACATTTTTCCCTTTTCATTTTTCAAGATGCGGGAAGAGCTTCAAACCGCTTCACTCTACGACTCATGGTTTGCTCGCTGCGAGCTAGTTCAAAGGCGTAAGTAATTCTGATATTTCACATAATTAGTCTCTTTCGATTTCCTCACTCCGACTACTATAAGGCTTTGAAACATTTATTATGAATCTCTGTTTTGATAATGTATAGCTAAATAACTGTCCCGCATCAAAAAGGAAACCGAAAGTGTATATTTATTTCGTCAAATTACACAGACACTGGAAACAAAATGAAAGTAGGGAAAATGTCAGCACTTAAAAGGCATTAATAATTCACTTCCGAACCTTCAACAAATATTAAGGATATAACAGGATTTTATGCTTACTTATCGGTAATGTATTCTGTTTGTATATAAATATTAATTACGACTGGAATGTGTTTGTTGTGTGATACAGGCTTTAAAACGTTCTCGTAGTAGTTGATGTTGTACAATGTACCACCAAACTCGATTGGTTGACGACAAGTATCTACCTATCTCTACCCTCTGTCATACTTTTTATTTAGAAATAGGGTCGTCATTCCATTTGATTTGATATCGGTCTCGAGAATTACAATCTCAGCTTTCTTCCATACCGTTTTTCCTCCATAGTGAGTTCTAGAATAGAAATTTAGGAAACTGATAGTCCATGTTTTACCAATCATAAGAATCGTTTCCTTCTAAATTTGGTTTACAGCTTTCGCGTTTAATTGGCTTTCCTTCAACCGCTTAAGTCGTACCTTGATTTTACCAACTGATTTTAAACATCCTTGGAACGAGCCACGTATAAAATGTCGGGAGACTTTTCCACTTGTTCCTCCTCTCAGTCCATGTTTCCTTGCTATACAGAAGAAGTCTCCTCGAAGAGGTCTGGCTTCACTTTTTAGCCCGAAGTCGATGATGTTGTGCAGATGTCCAATTTTAAGCAATGGTTGACCACAGGCGTCCACCACTCTCTACCCTCATCCATTGTATCCTCATGTTATCAAAAAGGCTTTTTCTTTTTACAACATTTTCACACAATCTTGGAACGCGCCGCGTCTAAATGCCTGGGAGTATTTTCTAATTCTCCTCCCCACACACAATGGCGCTATCATTTACAGAAATGCACTCTGCGAAGCGGACGATATCAGTTGTCCGTCAAAGTTATTTTGATGTAGTGGGCATAAAACGTTGACAATTTCTCTCGACAACGATATTCGCACGATATATGCTGAATCGCATTCCACTACACCTTCTTTTTGCAGATATATTTATTCTTCCTTCGTTATCAATTCCTCCCTCTTGGATATTCAATCCGGTATTCACTCTCATGTCACATCGTTCGCTCTTGCTCTGTTTGCAATCTGGAATTTGGTCAATTGTCTCAGTCGGCTGAAAATGTACCTTTGTGGTAAATATGTTGCATTTTGCGAAGGACATTTGAAGTTTCTTACTCGTCGTCCGCATAAACTACGTAATCAACAGCGAAAAGAATCATTGGGATAGTTTTTTCTTGTACTGCTATGTATCCGAGATTCTCTTTGAGCACCTTTTCCATAGATTCGTGCATACATTTTTTAATTAGAGATAAGGCAAAGTGAGCATCTCTTATTCACACCGTTTTTTTCTCTCGACTAAAAATTTAGGGACGCCTCGTCGTCAACGAACGATAATATCCACATAACTGCTCGTTTTTCGTTGTATCACGTTCCACGTAGAAAAAAATGTCCCCGACACGAGAAACGGACGGTTTATTTTTATTAAAAGTTTCCGTTGTTTAACATCCTACTTCTTAAACTTACTTTCAAACCGCCTAGTTCCATCTATAAAAATATGGCCGAATTTTTATGTTGCTAGGTATCATCTACTCCTCATTTTTCGTGTTTTATTTTCTCCGAGTTCCGCGGCATATCACGATTTACTCTAGCAATTACTAATTTGATTTGTAATTTTATTGTTCAGCCTGTTGCGTGGAAGGATACGGTTTTGCGTTAATGCTTATTAAGAAACATTTTGTAAGCTAAAGTAATACTTCACGATTAGGAGATAAATAAAACACTCTGGAAAACCTAAAGTCGCCAACGTTATTATCAGCCTCGTACATGTTATACATCATGGCAAATCGCCCTTGAATGAAATTAATTTATGAAACGATAGATTGACCATTTTGTTTCCTAGTATTACTTTAGGTAAGCGAGATTACACTTTAGTATGTTTCCCAGGCTCATCCTACCGTCAATATTTTTCCTTTTTTGATGAATGCACATCGATTGTTATTCATTTTCGTGTTTTCTGAAATAGCAAGAAAAATAAACATCAAACCGAAAATCTGACAACATTTTTCCCTTTTCATTTTTCAAGATGCGGGAAGAGCTTCAAACCGCTTCACTCTACGACTCATGGTTTGCTCGCTGCGAGCTAGTTCAAAGGCTTAAGTAATTCTGATATTTCACATAATTAGTCTCTTTCGATTTCCTCACTCCGACTACTATAAGGCTTTGAAACATTTATTATGAATCTCTGTTTTGATAATGTATAGCTAAATAACTGTCCCGCATCAAAAAGGAAACCGAAAGTGTATATTTATTTCGTCAAATTACACAGACTCTGGAAACAAAATGAAAGTAGGGAAAATGTCAGCACTTAAAAGGCATTAATAATTCACTTCCGAACCTTCAACAAATATTAAGGATATAACAGGATTTTATGCTTACTTATCGGTAATGTATTCTGTTTGTATATAAATATTAATTACGACTGGAATGTGTTTGTTGTGTGATACAGGCTTTAAAACGTTCTCGTAGTAGTTGATGTTGTACAATGTACCACCAAACTCGATTAATTGACGACAAGTATCTACCTATCTCTACCCTCTGTCATACTTTTTATTTAGAAATAGGGTCGTCATTCCATTTGATTTGATATCGGTCTCGAGAATTACAATCTCAGCTTTCTTCCATACCGTTTTTCCTCCATAGTGAGTTCTAGAATAGAAATTTAGGAAACTGATAGTCCATGTTTTACCAATCATAAGAATCGTTTCCTTCTAAATTTGGTTTACAGCTTTCGCGTTTAATTGGCTTTCCTTCAACCGCTTAAGTCGTACCTTGATTTTACCAACTGATTTTAAACATCCTTGGAACGAGCCACGTATAAAATGTCGGGAGACTTTTCCACTTGTTCCTCCTCTCAGTCCATGTTTCCTTGCTATACAGAAGAAGTCTCCTCGAAGAGGTCTGGCTTCACTTTTTTGCCCGAAGTCGATGATGTTGTGCAGATGTCCAATTTTAAGCAATGGTTGACCAAAGGCGTCCACCACTCTCTACACTCATCCATTGTATCCTCATGTTATCAAAAAGGCTTTTTGTTTTTACAACATTTTCACACAATCTTGGAACGCGCCGCGTCTAAATGCCTGGGAGTATTTTCTAATTCTCCTCCCCACACACAATGGCGCTATCATTTACAGAAATGCACTCTGCGAAGCGGACGATATCAGTATTCCGTCAAAGTTATTTTGATGTAGTGGGCATAAAACGTTGACGATTTCTCTCGACAACGATATTCGCACGATATATGCTGAATCGCATTCCACTACACCTTCTTTCTGCAGATATATTTATTCTTCCTTCGTTATCAATTCCTCCCTCTTGGATATTCAATCCGGTATTCACTCTTATGTCACATCGTTCGCTCTTGCTCTGATTGCAATCTGGAAATTGGTCAATTGTCTCAGTCGGCTGAAAATGTACCTTTGTGGTAAATATGTTGCATTTTGCGAAGGACATTTGAAGTTTCTTACTCGTCGTCCGCATAAACTACGTAATCAACAGCGAAAAGAATCATTGGGATAGTTTTTTCTTGTACTGCTATGTATCCGAGATTCTCTTTGAGCACTTTTTCCATAGATTCGTGCTTACATTTTTTAATTAGAGATAAGGCAAAGTGAGCATCTCTTATTCACACCGTTTTTTTCTCTCGACTAAAAATTTAGGGACGCCTCGTCGTCAACGAACGATAATATCCACATAACTGCTCGTTTTTCGTTGTATCACGTTCCACGTAGAAAAAAATGTCCCCGACACGAGAAACGGACGGTTTATTTTTATTAAAAGTTTCCGTTGTTTAACATCCTACTTCTTAAACTTACTTTCAAACCGCCTAGTTCCATCTATAAAAATATGGCCGAATTTTTATGTTGCTAGGTATCATCTACTCCTCATTTTTCGTGTTTTATTTTCTCCGAGTTCCGCGGCATATCACGACTTACTCTAGCAATTACTAATTTGATTTGTAATTTTATTGTTCAGCCTGTTGCGTGGAAGGATACGGTTTTGCGTTAATGCTTATTAAGAAACATTTTGTAAGCTAAAGTAATACTTCACGATTAGTAGATAAATAAAAAACTCTGGAAAACCTAAAGTCGCCAACGTAATTATCAGCCTCGTACATGTTATACATCATGGCAAATCGCCCTTGAATGAAATTAATTTATGAAACGATAGATTGACCATTTTGTTTCCTAGTATTACTTTAGGTAAGCGAGATTACACGTTAGTATGTTTTCCAGGCTCATCCTACCGTCAATATTTTTCCTTTTTTGATGAATGCACATCGATTGTTATTCATTTTCGTGTTTTCTGAAATAGCAAGAAAAATAAACATCAAACCGAAAATCTGACAACATTTTTCCCTTTTCATTTTTCAAGATGCGGGAAGAGCTTCAAACCGCTTCACTCTACGACTCATGGTTTGCTCGCTGCGAGCTAGTTCAAAGGCGTAAGTAATTCTGATATTTCACATAATTAGTCTCTTTCGATTTCCTCACTCCGACTACTATAAGGCTTTGAAACATTTATTATGAATCTCTGTTTTGATAATGTATAGCTAAATTACTGTCCCGCATCAAAAAGGAAACCGAAAGTGTATATTTATTTCGTCAAATTACACAGACACTGGAAACAAAATGAAAGTAGGGAAAATGTCAGCACTTAAAAGGCATTAATAATTCACTTCCGAACCTTCAACAAATATTAAGGATATAACAGGATTTTATGCTTACTTATCGGTAATGTATTCTGTTTGTATATAAATATTAATTACGACTGGAATGTGTTTGTTGTGTGATACAGGCTTTAAAACGTTCTCGTAGTAGTTGATGTTGTACAATGTACCACCAAACTCGATTGGTTGACGACAAGTATCTACCTATCTCTACCCTCTGTCATACTTTTTATTTAGAAATAGGGTCGTCATTCCATTTGATTTGATATCGGTCTCGAGAATTACAATCTCAGCTTTCTTCCATACCGTTTTTCCTCCATAGTGAGTTCTAGAATAGAAATTTAGGAAACTGATAGTCCATGTTTTACCAATCATAAGAATCGTTTCCTTCTAAATTTGGTTTACAGCTTTCGCGTTTAATTGGCTTTCCTTCAACCGCTTAAGTCGTACCTTGATTTTACCAACTGATTTTAAACATCCTTGGAACGAGCCACGTATAAAATGTCGGGAGACTTTTCCACGTGTTCCTCCTCTCAGTCCATGTTTCATTGCTATACAGAAGAAGTCTCCTCGAAGAGGTCTGGCTTCACTTTTTAGCCCGAAGTCGATGATGTTGTGCAGATGTCCAATTTTAAGCAATGGTTGACCACAGGCGTCCACCACTCTCTACCCTCATCCATTGTATCCTCATGTTATCAAAAAGGCTTTTTCTTTTTACAACATTTTCACACAATCTTGGAACGCGCCGCGTCTAAATGCCTGGGAGTATTTTCTAATTCTCCTCCCCACACACAATGGCGCTATCATTTACAGAAATGCACTCTGCGAAGCGGACGATATCAGTTGTCCGTCAAAGTTATTTTGATGTAGTGGGCATAAAACGTTGACAATTTCTCTCGACAACGATATTCGCACGATATATGCTGAATCGCATTCCACTACACCTTCTTTCTGCAGATATATTTATTCTTCCTTCGTTATCAATTCCTCCCTCTTGGATATTCAATCCGGTATTCACTCTCATGTCACATCGTTCGCTCTTGCTCTGTTTGCAATCTGGAATTTGGTCAATTGTCTCAGTCGGCTGAAAATGTACCTTTGTGGTAAATATGTTGCATTTTGCGAAGGACATTTGAAGTTTCTTACTCGTCGTCCGCATAAACTACGTAATCAACAGCGAAAAGTATCATTGGGATAGTTTTTTCTTGTACTGCTATGTATCCGAGATTCTCTTTGAGCACTTTTTCCATAGATTCGTGCATACATTTTTTAATTAGAGATAAGGCAAAGTGAGCATCTCTTATTCACACCGTTTTTTTCTCTCGACTAAAAATTTAGGGACGCCTCGTCGTCAACGAACGATAATATCCACATAACTGCTCGTTTTTCGTTGTATCACGTTCCACGTAGAAAAAAATGTCCCCGACACGAGAAACGGACGGTTTATTTTTATTAAAAGTTTCCGTTGTTTAACATCCTACTTCTTAAACTTACTTTCAAACCGCCTAGTTCCATCTATAAAAATATGGCCGAATTTTTATGTTGCGAGGTATCATCTACTCCTCATTTTTCGTGTTTTATTTTCTCCGAGTTCCGCGGCATATCACGACTTACTCTAGCAATTACTAATTTGATTTGTAATTTTATTGTTCAGCCTGTTGCGTGGAAGGATACGGTTTTGCGTTAATGCTTATTAAGAAACATTTTGTAAGCTAAAGTAATACTTCACGATTAGGAGATAAATAAAACACTCTGGAAAACCTAAAGTCGCCAACGTAATTATCAGCCTCGTACATGTTATACATCATGGCAAATCGCCCTTGAATGAAATTAATTTATGAAACGATAGATTGACCATTTTGTTTCCTAGTATTACTTTAGGTAAGCGAGATTACACGTTAGTATGTTTTCCAGGCTCATCCTACCGTCAATATTTTTCCTTTTTTGATGAATGCACATCGATTGTTATTCATTTTCGTGTTTTCTGAAATAGCAAGAAAAATAAACATCAAACCGAAAATCTGACAACATTTTTCCCTTTTCATTTTTCAAGATGCGGGAAGAGCTTCAAACCGCTTCACTCTACGACTCATGGTTTGCTCGCTGCGAGCTAGTTCAAAGGCGTAAGTAATTCTGATATTTCACATAATTAGTCTCTTTCGATTTCCTCACTCCGACTACTATAAGGCTTTGAAACATTTATTATGAATCTCTGTTTTGATAATGTATAGCTAAATAACTGTCCCGCATCAAAAAGGAAACCGAAAGTGTATATTTATTTCGTCAAATTACACAGACACTGGAAACAAAATGAAAGTAGGGAAAATGTCAGCACTTAAAAGGCATTAATAATTCACTTCCGAACCTTCAACAAATATTAAGGATATAACAGGATTTTATGCTTACTTATCGGTAATGTATTCTGTTTGTATATAAATATTAATTACGACTGGAATGTGTTTGTTGTGTGATACAGGCTTTAAAACGTTCTCGTAGTAGTTGATGTTGTACAATGTACCACCAAACTCGATTGGTTGACGACAAGTATCTACCTATCTCTACCCTCTGTCATACTTTTTATTTAGAAATAGGGTCGTCATTCCATTTGATTTGATATCGGTCTCGAGAATTACAATCTCAGCTTTCTTCCATACCGTTTTTCCTCCATAGTGAGTTCTAGAATAGAAATTTAGGAAACTGATAGTCCATGTTTTACCAATCATAAGAATCGTTTCCTTCTAAATTTGGTTTACAGCTTTCGCGTTTAATTGGCTTTCCTTCAACCGCTTAAGTCGTACCTTGATTTTACCAACTGATTTTAAACATCCTTGGAACGAGCCACGTATAAAATGTCGGGAGACTTTTCCACGTGTTCCTCCTCTCAGTCCATGTTTCCTTGCTATACAGAAGAAGTCTCCTCGAAGAGGTCTGGCTTCACTTTTTAGCCCGAAGTCGATGATGTTGTGCAGATGTCCAATTTTAAGCAATGGTTGACCACAGGCGTCCACCACTCTCTACCCTCATCCATTGTATCCTCATGTTATCAAAAAGGCTTTTTCTTTTTACAACATTTTCACACAATCTTGGAACGCGCCGCGTCTAAATGCCTGGGAGTATTTTCTAATTCTCCTCCCCACACACAATGGCGCTATCATTTACAGAAATGCACTCTGCGAAGCGGACGATATCAGTATTCCGTCAAAGTTATTTTGATGTAGTGGGCATAAAACGTTGACGATTTCTCTCGACAACGATATTCGCACGATATATGCTGAATCGCATTCCACTACACCTTCTTTCTGCAGATATATTTATTCTTCCTTCGTTATCAATTCCTCCCTCTTGGATATTCAATCCGGTATTCACTCTCATGTCACATCGTTCGCTCTTGCTCTGTTTGCAATCTGGAATTTGGTCAATTGTCTCAGTCGGCTGAAAATGTACCTTTGTGGTAAATATGTTGCATTTTGCGAAGGATATTTGAAGTTTCTTACTCGTCGTCCGCATAAACTACGTAATCAACAGCGAAAAGTATCATTGGGATAGTTTTTTCTTGTACTGCTATGTATCCGAGATTCTCATTGAGCACTTTTTCCATAGATTCGTGCATACATTTTTTAATTAGAGATAAGGCAAAGTGAGCATCTCTTATTCACACCGTTTTTTTCTCTCGACTAAAAATTTAGGGACGCCTCGTCGTCAACGAACGATAATATCCACATAACTGCTCGTTTTTCGTTGTATCACGTTCCACGTAGAAAAAAATGTCCCCGACACGAGAAACGGACGGTTTATTTTTATTAAAAGTTTCCGTTGTTTAACATCCTACTTCTTAAACTTACTTTCAAACCGCCTAGTTCCATCTATAAAAATATGGCCGAATTTTTATGTTGCGAGGTATCATCTACTCCTCATTTTTCGTGTTTTATTTTCTCCGAGTTCCGCGGCATATCACGACTTACTCTAGCAATTACTAATTTGATTTGTAATTTTATTGTTCAGCCTGTTGCGTGGAAGGATACGGTTTTGCGTTAATGCTTATTAAGAAACATTTTGTAAGCTAAAGTAATACTTCACGATTGGGAGATAAATAAAACACTCTGGAAAACCTAAAGTCGCCAACGTAATTATCAGCCTCGTACATGTTATACATCATGGCAAATCGCCCTTGAATGAAATTAATTTATGAAACGATAGATTGACCATTTTGTTTCCTAGTATTACTTTAGGTAAGCGAGATTACACGTTAGTATGTTTTCCAGGCTCATCCTACCGTCAATATTTTTCCTTTTTTGATGAATGCACATCGATTGTTATTCATTTTCGTGTTTTCTGAAATAGCAAGAAAAATAAACATCAAACCGAAAATCTGACAACATTTTTCCCTTTTCATTTTTCAAGATGCGGGAAGAGCTTCAAACCGCTTCACTCTACGACTCATGGTTTGCTCGCTGCGAGCTAGTTCAAAGGCGTAAGTAATTCTGATATTTCACATAATTAGTCTCTTTCGATTTCCTCACTCCGACTACTATAAGGCTTTGAAACATTTATTATGAATCTCTGTTTTGATAATGTATAGCTAAATAACTGTCCCGCATCAAAAAGGAAACCGAAAGTGTATATTTATTTCGTCAAATTACACAGGCTCTGGAAACAAAATGAAAGTAGGGAAAATGTCAGCACTTAAAAGGCATTAATAATTCACTTCCGAACCTTCAACAAATATTAAGGATATAACAGGATTTTATGCTTACTTATCGGTAATGTATTCTGTTTGTATATAAATATTAATTACGACTGGAATGTGTTTGTTGTGTGATACAGGCTTTAAAACGTTCTCGTAGTAGTTGATGTTGTACAATGTACCACCAAACTCGATTGGTTGACGACAAGTATCTACCTATCTCTACCCTCTGTCATACTTTTTATTTAGAAATAGGGTCGTCATTCCATTTGATTTGATATCGGTCTCGAGAATTACAATCTCAGCTTTCTTCCATACCGTTTTTCCTCCATAGTGAGTTCTAGAATAGAAATTTAGGAAACTGATAGTCCATGTTTTACCAATCATAAGAATCGTTTCCTTCTAAATTTGGTTTACAGCTTTCGCGTTTAATTGGCTTTCCTTCAACCGCTTAAGTCGTACCTTGATTTTACCAACTGATTTTAAACATCCTTGGAACGAGCCACGTATAAAATGTCGGGAGACTTTTCCACGTGTTCCTCCTCTCAGTCCATGTTTCCTTGCTATACAGAAGAAGTCTCCTCGAAGAGGTCTGGCTTCACTTTTTAGCCCGAAGTCGATGATGTTGTGCAGATGTCCAATTTTAAGCAATGGTTGACCACAGGCGTCCACCACTCTCTACCCTCATCCATTGTATCCTCATGTTATCAAAAAGGCTTTTTCTTTTTACAACATTTTCACACAATCTTGGAACGCGCCGCGTCTAAATGCCTGGGAGTATTTTCTAATTCTCCTCCCCACACACAATGGCGCTATCATTTACAGAAATGCACTCTGCGAAGCGGACGATATCAGTATTCCGTCAAAGTTATTTTGATGTAGTGGGCATAAAACGTTGACGATTTCTCTCGACAACGATATTCGCACGATATATGCTGAATCGCATTCCACTACACCTTCTTTCTGCAGATATATTTATTCTTCCTTCGTTATCAATTCCTCCCTCTTGGATATTCAATCCGGTATTCACTCTCATGTCACATCGTTCGCTCTTGCTCTGTTTGCAATCTGGAATTTGGTCAATTGTCTCAGTCGGCTGAAAATGTACCTTTGTGGTAAATATGTTGCATTTTGCGAAGGATATTTGAAGTTTCTTACTCGTCGTCCGCATAAACTACGTAATCAACAGCGAAAAGTATCATTGGGATAGTTTTTTCTTGTACTGCTATGTATCCGAGATTCTCATTGAGCACTTTTTCCATAGATTCGTGCATACATTTTTTAATTAGAGATAAGGCAAAGTGAGCATCTCTTATTCACACCGTTTTTTTCTCTCGACTAAAAATTTAGGGACGCCTCGTCGTCAACGAACGATAATATCCACATAACTGCTCGTTTTTCGTTGTATCACGTTCCACGTAGAAAAAAATGTCCCCGACACGAGAAACGGACGGTTTATTTTTATTAAAAGTTTCCGTTGTTTAACATCCTACTTCTTAAACTTACTTTCAAACCGCCTAGTTCCATCTATAAAAATATGGCCGAATTTTTATGTTGCGAGGTATCATCTACTCCTCATTTTTCGTGTTTTATTTTCTCCGAGTTCCGCGGCATATCACGACTTACTCTAGCAATTACTAATTTGATTTGTAATTTTATTGTTCAGCCTGTTGCGTGGAAGGATACGGTTTTGCGTTAATGCTTATTAAGAAACATTTTGTAAGCTAAAGTAATACTTCACGATTGGGAGATAAATAAAACACTCTGGAAAACCTAAAGTCGCCAACGTAATTATCAGCCTCGTACATGTTATACATCATGGCAAATCGCCCTTGAATGAAATTAATTTATGAAACGATAGATTGACCATTTTGTTTCCTAGTATTACTTTAGGTAAGCGAGATTACACGTTAGTATGTTTTCCAGGCTCATCCTACCGTCAATATTTTTCCTTTTTTGATGAATGCACATCGATTGTTATTCATTTTCGTGTTTTCTGAAATAGCAAGAAAAATAAACATCAAACCGAAAATCTGACAACATTTTTCCCTTTTCATTTTTCAAGATGCGGGAAGAGCTTCAAACCGCTTCACTCTACGACTCATGGTTTGCTCGCTGCGAGCTAGTTCAAAGGCGTAAGTAATTCTGATATTTCACATAATTAGTCTCTTTCGATTTCCTCACTCCGACTACTATAAGGCTTTGAAACATTTATTATGAATCTCTGTTTTGATAATGTATAGCTAAATAACTGTCCCGCATCAAAAAGGAAACCGAAAGTGTATATTTATTTCGTCAAATTACACAGGCTCTGGAAACAAAATGAAAGTAGGGAAAATGTCAGCACTTAAAAGGCATTAATAATTCACTTCCGAACCTTCAACAAATATTAAGGATATAACAGGATTTTATGCTTACTTATCGGTAATGTATTCTGTTTGTATATAAATATTAATTACGACTGGAATGTGTTTGTTGTGTGATACAGGCTTTAAAACGTTCTCGTAGTAGTTGATGTTGTACAATGTACCACCAAACTCGATTGGTTGACGACAAGTATCTACCTATCTCTACCCTCTGTCATACTTTTTATTTAGAAATAGGGTCGTCATTCCATTTGATTTGATATCGGTCTCGAGAATTACAATCTCAGCTTTCTTCCATACCGTTTTTCCTCCATAGTGAGTTCTAGAATAGAAATTTAGGAAACTGATAGTCCATGTTTTACCAATCATAAGAATCGTTTCCTTCTAAATTTGGTTTACAGCTTTCGCGTTTAATTGGCTTTCCTTCAACCGCTTAAGTCGTACCTTGATTTTACCAACTGATTTTAAACATCCTTGGAACGAGCCACGTATAAAATGTCGGGAGACTTTTCCACTTGTTCCTCCTCTCAGTCCATGTTTCCTTGCTATACAGAAGAAGTCTCCTCGAAGAGGTCTGGCTTCACTTTTTAGCCCGAAGTCGATGATGTTGTGCAGATGTCCAATTTTAAGCAATGGTTGACCACAGGCGTCCACCACTCTCTACCCTCATCCATTGTATCCTCATGTTATCAAAAAGGCTTTTTCTTTTTACAACATTTTCACACAATCTTGGAACGCGCCGCGTCTAAATGCCTGGGAGTATTTTCTAATTCTCCTCCCCACACACAATGGCGCTATCATTTACAGAAATGCACTCTGCGAAGCGGACGATATCAGTATTCCGTCAAAGTTATTTTGATGTAGTGGGCATAAAACGTTGACAATTTCTCTCGACAACGATATTCGCACGATATATGCTGAATCGCATTCCACTACACCTTCTTTCTGCAGATATATTTATTCTTCCTTCGTTATCAATTCCTCCCTCTTGGATATTCAATCCGGTATTCACTCTTATGTCACATCGTTCGCTCTTGCTCTGTTTGCAATCTGGAATTTGGTCAATTGTCTCAGTCGGCTGAAAATGTACCTTTGTGGTAAATATGTTGCATTTTGCGAAGGACATTTGAAGTTTCTTACTCGTCGTCCGCATAAACTACGTAATCAACAGCGAAAAGTATCATTGGGATAGTTTTTTCTTGTACTGCTATGTATCCGAGATTCTCTTTGAGCACTTTTTCCATAGATTCGTGCATACATTTTTTAATTAGAGATAAGGCAAAGTGAGCATCTCTTATTCACACCGTTTTTTTCTCTCGACTAAAAATTTAGGGACGCCTCGTCGTCAACGAACGATAATATCCACATAACTGCTCGTTTTTCGTTGTATCACGTTCCACGTAGAAAAAAATGTCCCCGACACGAGAAACGGACGGTTTATTTTTATTAAAAGTTTCCGTTGTTTAACATCCTACTTCTTAAACTTACTTTCAAACCGCCTAGTTCCATCTATAAAAATATGGCCGAATTTTTATGTTGCTAGGTATCATCTACTCCTCATTTTTCGTGTTTTATTTTCTCCGAGTTCCGCGGCATATCACGACTTACTCTAGCAATTACTAATTTGATTTGTAATTTTATTGTTCAGCCTGTTGCGTGGAAGGATACGGTTTTGCGTTAATGCTTATTAAGAAACATTTTGTAAGCTAAAGTAATACTTCACGATTAGGAGGTAAATAAAACACTCTGGAAAACCTAAAGTCGCCAACGTAATTATCAGCCTCGTACATGTTATACATCATGGCAAATCGCCCTTGAATGAAATTAATTTATGAAACGATAGATTGACCATTTTGTTTCCTAGTATTACTTTAGGTAAGCGAGATTACACTTTAGTATGTTTCCCAGGCTCATCCTACCGTCAATATTTTTCCTTTTTTGATGAATGCACATCGATTGTTATTCATTTTCGTGTTTTCTGAAATAGCAAGAAAAATAAACATCAAACCGAAAATCTGACAACATTTTTCCCTTTTCATTTTTCAAGATGCGGGAAGAGCTTCAAACCGCTTCACTCTACGACTCATGGTTTGCTCGCTGCGAGCTAGTTCAAAGGCGTAAGTAATTCTGATATTTCACATAATTAGTCTCTTTCGATTTCCTCACTCCGACTACTATAAGGCTTTGAAACATTTATTATGAATCTCTGTTTTGATAATGTATAGCTAAATAACTGTCCCGCATCAAAAAGGAAACCGAAAGTGTATATTTATTTCGTCAAATTACACAGACACTGGAAACAAAATGAAAGTAGGGAAAATGTCAGCACTTAAAAGGCATTAATAATTCACTTCCGAACCTTCAACAAATATTAAGGATATAACAGGATTTTATGCTTACTTATCGGTAATGTATTCTGTTTGTATATAAATATTAATTACGACTGGAATGTGTTTGTTGTGTGATACAGGCTTTAAAACGTTCTCGTAGTAGTTGATGTTGTACAATGTACCACCAAACTCGATTGGTTGACGACAAGTATCTACCTATCTCTACCCTCTGTCATACTTTTTATTTAGAAATAGGGTCGTCATTCCATTTGATTTGATATCGGTCTCGAGAATTACAATCTCAGCTTTCTTCCATACCGTTTTTCCTCCATAGTGAGTTCTAGAATAGAAATTTAGGAAACTGATAGTCCATGTTTTACCAATCATAAGAATCGTTTCCTTCTAAATTTGGTTTACAGCTTTCGCGTTTAATTGGCTTTCCTTCAACCGCTTAAGTCGTACCTTGATTTTACCAACTGATTTTAAACATCCTTGGAACGAGCCACGTATAAAATGTCGGGAGACTTTTCCACTTGTTCCTCCTCTCAGTCCATGTTTCCTTGCTATACAGAAGAAGTCTCCTCGAAGAGGTCTGGCTTCACTTTTTAGCCCGAAGTCGATGATGTTGTGCAGATGTCCAATTTTAAGCAATGGTTGACCACAGGCGTCCACCACTCTCTACCCTCATCCATTGTATCCTCATGTTATCAAAAAGGCTTTTTCTTTTTACAACATTTTCACACAATCTTGGAACGCGCCGCGTCTAAATGCCTGGGAGTATTTTCTAATTCTCCTCCCCACACACAATGGCGCTATCATTTACAGAAATGCACTCTGCGAAGCGGACGATATCAGTATTCCGTCAAAGTTATTTTGATGTAGTGGGCATAAAACGTTGACGATTTCTCTCGACAACGATATTCGCACGATATATGCTGAATCGCATTCCACTACACCTTCTTTCTGCAGATATATTTATTCTTCCTTCGTTATCAATTCCTCCCTCTTGGATATTCAATCCGGTATTCACTCTCATGTCACATCGTTCGCTCTTGCTCTGTTTGCAATCTGGAATTTGGTCAATTGTCTCAGTCGGCTGAAAATGTACCTTTGTGGTAAATATGTTGCATTTTGCGAAGGATATTTGAAGTTTCTTACTCGTCGTCCGCATAAACTACGTAATCAACAGCGAAAAGTATCATTGGGATAGTTTTTTCTTGTACTGCTATGTATCCGAGATTCTCATTGAGCACTTTTTCCATAGATTCGTGCATACATTTTTTAATTAGAGATAAGGCAAAGTGAGCATCTCTTATTCACACCGTTTTTTTCTCTCGACTAAAAATTTAGGGACGCCTCGTCGTCAACGAACGATAATATCCACATAACTGCTCGTTTTTCGTTGTATCACGTTCCACGTAGAAAAAAATGTCCCCGACACGAGAAACGGACGGTTTATTTTTATTAAAAGTTTCCGTTGTTTAACATCCTACTTCTTAAACTTACTTTCAAACCGCCTAGTTCCATCTATAAAAATATGGCCGAATTTTTATGTTGCGAGGTATCATCTACTCCTCATTTTTCGTGTTTTATTTTCTCCGAGTTCCGCGGCATATCACGACTTACTCTAGCAATTACTAATTTGATTTGTAATTTTATTGTTCAGCCTGTTGCGTGGAAGGATACGGTTTTGCGTTAATGCTTATTAAGAAACATTTTGTAAGCTAAAGTAATACTTCACGATTAGTAGATAAATAAAAAACTCTGGAAAACCTAAAGTCGCCAACGTAATTATCAGCCTCGTACATGTTATACATCATGGCAAATCGCCCTTGAATGAAATTAATTTATGAAACGATAGATTGACCATTTTGTTTCCTAGTATTACTTTAGGTAAGCGAGATTACACGTTAGTATGTTTTCCAGGCTCATCCTACCGTCAATATTTTTCCTTTTTTGATGAATGCACATCGATTGTTATTCATTTTCGTGTTTTCTGAAATAGCAAGAAAAATAAACATCAAACCGAAAATCTGACAACATTTTTCCCTTTTCATTTTTCAAGATGCGGGAAGAGCTTCAAACCGCTTCACTCTACGACTCATGGTTTGCTCGCTGCGAGCTAGTTCAAAGGCGTAAGTAATTCTGATATTTCACATAATTAGTCTCTTTCGATTTCCTCACTCCGACTACTATAAGGCTTTGAAACATTTATTATGAATCTCTGTTTTGATAATGTATAGCTAAATAACTGTCCCGCATCAAAAAGGAAACCGAAAGTGTATATTTATTTCGTCAAATTACACAGGCTCTGGAAACAAAATGAAAGTAGGGAAAATGTCAGCACTTAAAAGGCATTAATAATTCACTTCCGAACCTTCAACAAATATTAAGGATATAACAGGATTTTATGCTTACTTATCGGTAATGTATTCTGTTTGTATATAAATATTAATTACGACTGGAATGTGTTTGTTGTGTGATACAGGCTTTAAAACGTTCTCGTAGTAGTTGATGTTGTACAATGTACCACCAAACTCGATTGGTTGACGACAAGTATCTACCTATCTCTACACTCTGTCATACTTTTTATTTAGAAATAGGGTCGTCATTCCATTTGATTTGATATCGGTCTCGAGAATTACAATCTCAGCTTTCTTCCATACCGTTTTTCCTCCATAGTGAGTTCTAGAATAGAAATTTAGGAAACTGATAGTCCATGTTTTACCAATCATAAGAATCGTTTCCTTCTAAATTTGGTTTACAGCTTTCGCGTTTAATTGGCTTTCCTTCAACCGCTTAAGTCGTACCTTGATTTTACCAACTGATTTTAAACATCCTTGGAACGAGCCACGTATAAAATGTCGGGAGACTTTTCCACGTGTTCCTCCTCTCAGTCCATGTTTCCTTGCTATACAGAAGAAGTCTCCTCGAAGAGGTCTGGCTTCACTTTTTAGCCCGAAGTCGATGATGTTGTGCAGATGTACAATTTTAAGCAATGGTTGACCACAGGCGTCCACTACTCTCTACCCTCATCCAATTTATCCTCATGTTATCAAAAAGGCTTTTTCTTTTTACAACATTTTCACACAATCTTGGAACGCGCCGCGTCTAAATGCCTGGGAGTATTTTCTAATTCTCCTCCCCACACACAATGGCGCTATCATTTACAGAAATGCACTCTGCGAAGCGGACGATATCAGTATTCCGTCAAAGTTATTTTGATGTAGTGGGCATAAAACGTTCACGATTTCTCTCGACAACGATATTCGCACGATATATGCTGAATCGCATTCCACTACACCTTCTTTCTGCAGATATATTTATTCTTCCTTCGTTATTAATTCCTCCCTCTTGGATATTCAATCCGGTATTCACTCTCATGTCACATCGTTCGCTCTTGCTCTGTTTGCAATCTGGAATTTGGTCAATTGTCTCAGTCGGCTGAAAATGTACCTTTGTGGTAAATATGTTGCATTTTGCGAAGGACATTTGAAGTTTCTTACTCGTCGTCCGCATAAACTACGTAATCAACAGCGAAAAGAATCATTGGGATAGTTTTTTCTTGTACTGCTATGTATCCGAGATTCTCTTTGAGCACTTTTTCCATAGATTCGTGCATACATTTTTTAATTAGAGATAAGGCAAAGTGAGCATCTCTTATTCACACCGTTTTTTTCTCTCGACTAAAAATTTAGGGACGCCTCGTCGTCAACGAACGATAATATCCACATAACTGCTCGTTTTTCGTTGTATCACGTTCCACGTAGAAAAAAATGTCCCCGACACGAGAAACGGACGGTTTATTTTTATTAAAAGTTTCCGTTGTTTAACATCCTACTTCTTAAACTTACTTTCAAACCGCCTAGTTCCATCTATAAAAATATGGCCGAATTTTTATGTTGCAAGGTATCATCTACTCCTCATTTTTCGTGTTTTATTTTCTCCGAGTTCCGCGGCATATCACGACTTACTCTAGCAATTACTAATTTGATTTGTAATTTTATTGTTCAGCCTGTTGCGTGGAAGGATACGGTTTTGCGTTAATGCTTATTAAGAAACATTTTGTAAGCTAAAGTAATACTTCACGATTAGGAGATAAATAAAACACTCTGGAAAACCTAAAGTCGCCAACGTAATTATCAGCCTCGTACATGTTATACATCATGGCAAATCGCCCTTGAATGAAATTAATTTATGAAACGATAGATTGACCATTTTGTTTCCTAGTATTACTTTAGGTAAGCGAGATTACACTTTAGTATGTTTCCCAGGCTCATCCTACCGTCAATATTTTTCCTTTTTTGATGAATGCACATCGATTGTTATTCATTTTCGTGTTTTCTGAAATAGCAAGAAAAATAAACATCAAACCGAAAATCTGACAACATTTTTCCCTTTTCATTTTTCAAGATGCGGGAAGAGCTTCAAACCGCTTCACTCTACGACTCATGGTTTGCTCGCTGCGAGCTAGTTCAAAGGCGTAAGTAATTCTGATATTTCACATAATTAGTCTCTTTCGATTTCCTCACTCCGACTACTATAAGGCTTTGAAACATTTATTATGAATCTCTGTTTTGATAATGTATAGCTAAATAACTGTCCCGCATCAAAAAGGAAACCGAAAGTGTATATTTATTACGTCAAATTACACAGACACTGGAAACAAAATGAAAGTAGGGAAAATGTCAGCACTTAAAAGGCATTAATAATTCACTTCCGAACCTTCAACAAATATTAAGGATATAACAGGATTTTATGCTTACTTATCGGTAATGTATTCTGTTTGTATATAAATATTAATTACGACTGGAATGTGTTTGTTGTGTGATACAGGCTTTAAAACGTTCTCGTAGTAGTTGATGTTGTACAATGTACCACCAAACTCGATTGGTTGACGACAAGTATCTACCTATCTCTACCCTCTGTCATACTTTTTATTTAGAAATAGGGTCGTCATTCCATTTGATTTGATATCGGTCTCGAGAATTACAATCTCAGCTTTCTTCCATACCGTTTTTCCTCCATAGTGAGTTCTAGAATAGAAATTTAGGAAACTGATAGTCCATGTTTTACCAATCATAAGAATCGTTTCCTTCTAAATTTGGTTTACAGCTTTCGCGTTTAATTGGCTTTCCTTCAACCGCTTAAGTCGTACCTTGATTTTACCAACTGATTTTAAACATCCTTGGAACGAGCCACGTATAAAATGTCGGGAGACTTTTCCACTTGTTCCTCCTCTCAGTCCATGTTTCCTTGCTATACAGAAGAAGTCTCCTCGAAGAGGTCTGGCTTCACTTTTTAGCCCGAAGTCGATGATGTTGTGCAGATGTCCAATTTTAAGCAATGGTTGACCACAGGCGTCCACCACTCTCTACCCTCATCCATTGTATCCTCATGTTATCAAAAAGGCTTTTTCTTTTTACAACATTTTCACACAATCTTGGAACGCGCCGCGTCTAAATGCCTGGGAGTATTTTCTAATTCTCCTCCCCACACACAATGGCGCTATCATTTACAGAAATGCACTCTGCGAAGCGGACGATATCAGTATTCCGTCAAAGTTATTTTGATGTAGTGGGCATAAAACGTTGACGATTTCTCTCGACAACGATATTCGCACGATATATGCTGAATCGCATTCCACTACACCTTCTTTCTGCAGATATATTTATTCTTCCTTCGTTATCAATTCCTCCCTCTTGGATATTCAATCCGGTATTCACTCTCATGTCACATCGTTCGCTCTTGCTCTGTTTGCAATCTGGAATTTGGTCAATTGTCTCAGTCGGCTGAAAATGTACCTTTGTGGTAAATATGTTGCATTTTGCGAAGGATATTTGAAGTTTCTTACTCGTCGTCCGCATAAACTACGTAATCAACAGCGAAAAGTATCATTGGGATAGTTTTTTCTTGTACTGCTATGTATCCGAGATTCTCATTGAGCACTTTTTCCATAGATTCGTGCATACATTTTTTAATTAGAGATAAGGCAAAGTGAGCATCTCTTATTCACACCGTTTTTTTCTCTCGACTAAAAATTTAGGGACGCCTCGTCGTCAACGAACGATAATATCCACATAACTGCTCGTTTTTCGTTGTATCACGTTCCACGTAGAAAAAAATGTCCCCGACACGAGAAACGGACGGTTTATTTTTATTAAAAGTTTCCGTTGTTTAACATCCTACTTCTTAAACTTACTTTCAAACCGCCTAGTTCCATCTATAAAAATATGGCCGAATTTTTATGTTGCGAGGTATCATCTACTCCTCATTTTTCGTGTTTTATTTTCTCCGAGTTCCGCGGCATATCACGACTTACTCTAGCAATTACTAATTTGATTTGTAATTTTATTGTTCAGCCTGTTGCGTGGAAGGATACGGTTTTGCGTTAATGCTTATTAAGAAACATTTTGTAAGCTAAAGTAATACTTCACGATTAGTAGATAAATAAAAAACTCTGGAAAACCTAAAGTCGCCAACGTAATTATCAGCCTCGTACATGTTATACATCATGGCAAATCGCCCTTGAATGAAATTAATTTATGAAACGATAGATTGACCATTTTGTTTCCTAGTATTACTTTAGGTAAGCGAGATTACACGTTAGTATGTTTTCCAGGCTCATCCTACCGTCAATATTTTTCCTTTTTTGATGAATGCACATCGATTGTTATTCATTTTCGTGTTTTCTGAAATAGCAAGAAAAATAAACATCAAACCGAAAATCTGACAACATTTTTCCCTTTTCATTTTTCAAGATGCGGGAAGAGCTTCAAACCGCTTCACTCTACGACTCATGGTTTGCTCGCTGCGAGCTAGTTCAAAGGCGTAAGTAATTCTGATATTTCACATAATTAGTCTCTTTCGATTTCCTCACTCCGACTACTATAAGGCTTTGAAACATTTATTATGAATCTCTGTTTTGATAATGTATAGCTAAATAACTGTCCCGCATCAAAAAGGAAACCGAAAGTGTATATTTATTTCGTCAAATTACACAGGCTCTGGAAACAAAATGAAAGTAGGGAAAATGTCAGCACTTAAAAGGCATTAATAATTCACTTCCGAACCTTCAACAAATATTAAGGATATAACAGGATTTTATGCTTACTTATCGGTAATGTATTCTGTTTGTATATAAATATTAATTACGACTGGAATGTGTTTGTTGTGTGATACAGGCTTTAAAACGTTCTCGTAGTAGTTGATGTTGTACAATGTACCACCAAACTCGATTGGTTGACGACAAGTATCTACCTATCTCTACACTCTGTCATACTTTTTATTTAGAAATAGGGTCGTCATTCCATTTGATTTGATATCGGTCTCGAGAATTACAATCTCAGCTTTCTTCCATACCGTTTTTCCTCCATAGTGAGTTCTAGAATAGAAATTTAGGAAACTGATAGTCCATGTTTTACCAATCATAAGAATCGTTTCCTTCTAAATTTGGTTTACAGCTTTCGCGTTTAATTGGCTTTCCTTCAACCGCTTAAGTCGTACCTTGATTTTACCAACTGATTTTAAACATCCTTGGAACGAGCCACGTATAAAATGTCGGGAGACTTTTCCACGTGTTCCTCCTCTCAGTCCATGTTTCCTTGCTATACAGAAGAAGTCTCCTCGAAGAGGTCTGGCTTCACTTTTTAGCCCGAAGTCGATGATGTTGTGCAGATGTACAATTTTAAGCAATGGTTGACCACAGGCGTCCACTACTCTCTACCCTCATCCAATTTATCCTCATGTTATCAAAAAGGCTTTTTCTTTTTACAACATTTTCACACAATCTTGGAACGCGCCGCGTCTAAATGCCTGGGAGTATTTTCTAATTCTCCTCCCCACACACAATGGCGCTATCATTTACAGAAATGCACTCTGCGAAGCGGACGATATCAGTATTCCGTCAAAGTTATTTTGATGTAGTGGGCATAAAACGTTGACGATTTCTCTCGACAACGATATTCGCACGATATATGCTGAATCGCATTCCACTACACCTTCTTTCTGCAGATATATTTATTCTTCCTTCGTTATCAATTCCTCCCTCTTGGATATTCAATCCGGTATTCACTCTTATGTCACATCGTTCGCTCTTGCTCTGTTTGCAATCTGGAAATTGGTCAATTGTCTCAGTCGGCTGAAAATGTACCTTTGTGGTAAATATGTTGCATTTTGCGAAGGACATTTGAAGTTTCTTACTCGTCGTCCGCATAAACTACGTAATCAACAGCGAAAAGAATCATTGGGATAGTTTTTTCTTGTACTGCTATGTATCCGAGATTCTCTTTGAGCACTTTTTCCATAGATTCGTGCATACATTTTTTAATTAGAGATAAGGCAAAGTGAGCATCTCTTATTCACACCGTTTTTTTCTCTCGACTAAAAATTTAGGGACGCCTCGTCGTCAACGAACGATAATATCCACATAACTGCTCGTTTTTCGTTGTATCACGTTCCACGTAGAAAAAAATGTCCCCGACACGAGAAACGGACGGTTTATTTTTATTAAAAGTTTCCGTTGTTTAACATCCTACTTCTTAAACTTACTTTCAAACCGCCTAGTTCCATCTATAAAAATATGGCCGAATTTTTATGTTGCGAGGTATCATCTACTCCTCATTTTTCGTGTTTTATTTTCTCCGAGTTCCGCGGCATATCACGACTTACTCTAGCAATTACTAATTTGATTTGTAATTTTATTGTTCAGCCTGTTGCGTGGAAGGATACGGTTTTGCGTTAATGCTTATTAAGAAACATTTTGTAAGCTAAAGTAATACTTCACGATTAGGAGATAAATAAAACACTCTGGAAAACCTAAAGTCGCCAACGTAATTATCAGCCTCGTACATGTTATACATCATGGCAAATCGCCCTTGAATGAAATTAATTTATGAAACGATAGATTGACCATTTTGTTTCCTAGTATTACTTTAGGTAAGCGAGATTACACTTTAGTATGTTTCCCAGGCTCATCCTACCGTCAATATTTTTCCTTTTTTGATGAATGCACATCGATTGTTATTCATTTTCGTGTTTTCTGAAATAGCAAGAAAAATAAACATCAAACCGAAAATCTGACAACATTTTTCCCTTTTCATTTTTCAAGATGCGGGAAGAGCTTCAAACCGCTTCACTCTACGACTCATGGTTTGCTCGCTGCGAGCTAGTTCAAAGGCGTAAGTAATTCTGATATTTCACATAATTAGTCTCTTTCGATTTCCTCACTCCGACTACTATAAGGCTTTGAAACATTTATTATGAATCTCTGTTTTGATAATGTATAGCTAAATAACTGTCCCGCATCAAAAAGGAAACCGAAAGTGTATATTTATTTCGTCAAATTACACAGACACTGGAAACAAAATGAAAGTAGGGAAAATGTCAGCACTTAAAAGGCATTAATAATTCACTGCCGAACCTTCAACAAATATTAAGGTTATAACAGGATTTTATGCTTACTTATCGGTAATGTATTCTGTTTGTATATAAATATTAATTACGACTGGAATGTGTTTGTTGTGTGATACAGGCTTTAAAACGTTCTCGTAGTAGTTGATGTTGTACAATGTACCACCAAACTCGATTGGTTGACGACAAGTATCTACCTATCTCTACCCTCTGTCATACTTTTTATTTAGAAATAGGGTCGTCATTCCATTTGATTTGATATCGGTCTCGAGAATTACAATCTCAGCTTTCTTCCATACCGTTTTTCCTCCATAGTGAGTTCTAGAATAGAAATTTAGGAAACTGATAGTCCATGTTTTACCAATCATAAGAATCGTTTCCTTCTAAATTTGGTTTACAGCTTTCGCGTTTAATTGGCTTTCCTTCAACCGCTTAAGTCGTCACTTGATTTTACCAACTGATTTTAAACATCCTTGGAACGAGCCACGTATAAAATGTCGGGAGACTTTTCCACTTGTTCCTCCTCTCAGTCCATGTTTCCTTGCTATACAGAAGAAGTCTCCTCGAAGAGGTCTGGCTTCACTTTTTAGCCCGAAGTCGATGATGTTGTGCAGATGTCAAATTTTAAGCAATGGTTGACCAAAGGCGTCCACCACTCTCTACCCTCATCCATTGTATCCTCATGTTATCAAAAAGGCTTTTTCTTTTTACAACATTTTCACACAATCTTGGAACGCGCCGCGTCTAAATGCCTGGGAGTATTTTCTAATTCTCCTCCCCACACACAATGGCGCTATCATTTACAGAAATGCACTCTGCGAAGCGGACGATATCAGTATTCCGTCAAAGTTATTTTGATGTAGTCGGCATAAAACGTTGACGATTTCTCTCGACAACGATATTCGCACGATATATGCTGAATCGCATTCCACTACACCTTCTTTCTGCAGATATATTTATTCTTCCTTCGTTATCAATTCCTCCCTCTTGGATATTCAATCCGGTATTCACTCTCATGTCACATCGTTCGCTCTTGCTCTGTTTGCAATCTGGAATTTGGTCAATTGTCTCAGTCGGCTGAAAATGTACCTTTGTGGTAAATATGTTGCATTTTGCGAAGGACATTTGAAGTTTCTTACTCGTCGTCCGCATAAACTACGTAATCAACAGGGAAAAGAATCATTGGGATAGTTTTTTCTTGTACTGCTATGTATCCGAGATTCTCGTTGAGCACTTTTTCCATAGATTCGTGCATACATTTTTTAATTAGAGATAAGGCAAAGTGAGCATCTCTTATTCACACCGTTTTTTTCTCTCGACTAAAAATTTAGGGACGCCTCGTCGTCAACGAACGATAATATCCACATAACTGCTCGTTTTTCGTTGTATCACGTTCCACTTAGAAAAAAATGTCCCCGACACGAGAAACGGACGGTTTATTTTTAATAAAAGTTTCCGTTGTTTAACATCCTACTTCTTAAACTTACTTTCAAACCGCCTAGTTCCATCTATAAAAATATGGCCGAATTTTTATGTTGCTAGGTATCATCTACTCCTCATTTTTCGTGTTTTATTTTCTCCGAGTTCCGCGGCATATCACGACTTACTCTAGCAATTACTAATTTGATTTGTAATTTTATTGTTCAGCCTGTTGCGTGGAAGGATAAGGTTTTGCGTTAATGCTTATTAAGAAACATTTTGTAAGCTAAAGTAATACTTCACGATTAGGAGATAAATAAAACACTCTGGAAAACCTAAAGTCGCCAACGTAATTATCAGCCTCGTACATGTTATACATCATGGCAAATCGCCCTTGAATGAAATTAATTTATGAAACGATAGATTGACCATTTTGTTTCCTAGTATTACTTTAGGTAAGCGAGATTACACTTTAGTATGTTTCCCAGGCTCATCCTACCGTCAATATTTTTCCTTTTTTGATGAATGCACATCGATTGTTATTCATTTTCGTGTTTTCTGAAATAGCAAGAAAAATAAACATCAAACCGAAAATCTGACAACATTTTTCCCTTTTCATTTTTCAAGATGCGGGAAGAGCTTCAAACCGCTTCACTCTACGACTCATGGTTTGCTCGCTGCGAGCTAGTTCAAAGGCGTAAGTAATTCTGATATTTCACATAATTAGTCTCTTTCGATTTCCTCACTCCGACTACTATAAGGCTTTGAAACATTAATTATGAATCTCTGTTTTGATAATGTATAGCTAAATAACTGTCCCGCATCAAAAAGGAAACCGAAAGTGTATATTTATTTCGTCAAATTACACAGACACTGGAAACAAAATGAAAGTAGGGAAAATATCAGCACTTAAAAGGCATTAATAATTCACTGCCGAACCTTCAACAAATATTAAGGTTATAACAATATTTTATGCTTACTTATCGGTAATGTATTCTGTTTGTATATAAATATTAATTACGACTGGAATGTGTTTGTTGTGTGATACAGGCTTTAAAACGTTCTCGTAGTAGTTGATGTTGTACAATGTACCACCAAACTCGATTGGTTGACGACAAGTATCTACCTATCTCTACCCTCTGTCATACTTTTTATTTAGAAATAGGGTCGTCATTCCATTTGATTTGATATCGGTCTCGAGAATTACAATCTCAGCTTTCTTCCATACCGTTTTTCCTCCATAGTGAGTTCTAGAATAGAAATTTAGGAAACTGATAGTCCATGTTTTACCAATCATAAGAATCGTTTCCTTCTAAATTTGGTTTACAGCTTTCGCGTTTAATTGGCTTTCCTTCAACCGCTTAAGTCGTCACTTGATTTTACCAACTGATTTTAAACATCCTTGGAACGAGCCACGTATAAAATGTCGGGAGACTTTTCCACTTGTTCCTCCTCTCAGTCCATGTTTCCTTGCTATACAGAAGAAGTCTCCTCGAAGAGGTCTGGCTTCACTTTTTAGCCCGAAGTCGATGATGTTGTGCAGATGTCCAATTTTAAGCAATGGTTGACCAAAGGCGTCCACCACTCTCTACCCTCATCCATTGTATCCTCATGTTATCAAAAAGGCTTTTTCTTTTTACAACATTTTCACACAATCTTGGAACGCGCCGCGTCTAAATGCCTGGGAGTATTTTCTAATTCTCCTCCCCACACACAATGGCGCTATCATTTACAGAAATGCACTCTGCGAAGCGGACGATATCAGTATTCCGTCAAAGTTATTTTGATGTAGTCGGCATAAAACGTTGACAATTTCTCTCGACAACGATATTCGCACGATATATGCTGAATCGCATTCCACTACACCTTCTTTCTGCAGATATATTTATTCTTCCTTCGTTATCAATTCCTCCCTCTTGGATATTCAATCCGGTATTCACTCTCATGTCACATCGTTCGCTCTTGCTCTGTTTGCAATCTGGAATTTGGTCAATTGTCTCAGTCGGCTGAAAATGTACCTTTGTGGTAAATATGTTGCATTTTGCGAAGGACATTTGAAGTTTCTTACTCGTCGTCCGCATAAACTACGTAATCAACAGGGAAAAGAATCATTGGGATAGTTTTTTCTTGTACTGCTATGTATCCGAGATTCTCGTTGAGCACTTTTTCCATAGATTCGTGCATACATTTTTTAATTAGAGATAAGGCAAAGTGAGCATCTCTTATTCACACCGTTTTTTTCTCTCGACTAAAAATTTAGGGACGCCTCGTCGTCAACGAACGATAATATCCACATAACTGCTCGTTTTTCGTTGTATCACGTTCCACTTAGAAAAAAATGTCCCCGACACGAGAAACGGACGGTTTATTTTTAATAAAAGTTTCCGTTGTTTAACATCCTACTTCTTAAACTTACTTTCAAACCGCCTAGTTCCATCTATAAAAATATGGCCGAATTTTTATGTTGCCAGGTATCATCTACTCCTCATTTTTCGTGTTTTATTTTCTCCGAGTTCCGCGGCATATCACGACTTACTCTAGCAATTACTAATTTGATTTGTAATTTTATTGTTCAGCCTGTTGCGTGGAAGGATACGGTTTTGCGTTAATGCTTATTAAGAAACATTTTGTAAGCTAAAGTAATACTTCACGATTAGGAGATAAGTAAAACACTCTGGAAAACCTAAAGTCGCCAACGTAATTATCAGCCTCGTACATGTTATACATCATGTCAAATCGCCCTTGAATGAAATTAATTTATGAAACGATAGATTGACCATTTTGTTTCCTAGTATTACTTTAGGTAAGCGAGATTACACTTTAGTATGTTTCCCAGGCTCATCCTACCGTCAATATTTTTCCTTTTTTGATGAATGCACATCGATTGTTATTCATTTTCGTGTTTTCTGAAATAGCAAGAAAAATAAACATCAAACCGAAAATCTGACAACATTTTTCCCTTTTCATTTTTCAAGATGCGGGAAGAGCTTCAAACCGCTTCACTCTACGACTCATGGTTTGCTCGCTGCGAGCTAGTTCAAAGGCGTAAGTAATTCTGATATTTCACATAATTAGTCTCTTTCGATTTCCTCACTCCGACTACTATAAGGCTTTGAAACATTTATTATGAATCTCTGTTTTGATAATGTATAGCTAAATAACTGTCCCGCATCAAAAAGGAAACCGAAAGTGTATATTTATTTCGTCAAATTACACAGACACTGGAAACAAAATGAAAGTAGGGAAAATGTCAGCACTTAAAAGGCATTAATAATTCACTTCCGAACCTTCAACAAATATTAAGGATATGACAGGATTTTATGCTTACTTATCGGTAATGTATTCTGTTTGTATATAAATATTAATTACGACTGGAATGTGTTTGTTGTGTGATACAGGCTTTAAAACGTTCTCGTAGTAGTTGATGTTGTACAATGTACCACCAAACTCGATTGGTTGACGACAAGTATCTACCTATCTCTACCCTCTGTCATACTTTTTATTTAGAAATAGGGTCGTCATTCCATTTGATTTGATATCGGTCTCGAGAATTACAATCTCAGCTTTCTTCCATACCGTTTTTCCTCCATAGTGAGTTCTAGAATAGAAATTTAGGAAACTGATAGTCCATGTTTTACCAATCATAAGAATCGTTTCCTTCTAAATTTGGTTTACAGCTTTCGCGTTTAATTGGCTTTCCTTCAACCGCTTAAGTCGTCACTTGATTTTACCAACTGATTTTAAACATCCTTGGAACGAGCCACGTATAAAATGTCGGGAGACTTTTCCACTTGTTCCTCCTCTCAGTCCATGTTTCCTTGCTATACAGAAGAAGTCTCCTCGAAGAGGTCTGGCTTCACTTTTTAGCCCGAAGTCGATGATGTTGTGCAGATGTCCAATTTTAAGCAATGGTTGACCAAAGGCGTCCACCACTCTCTACCCTCATCCATTGTATCCTCATGTTATCAAAAAGGCTTTTTCTTTTTACAACATTTTCACACAATCTTGGAACGCGCCGCGTCTAAATGCCTGGGAGTATTTTCTAATTCTCCTCCCCACACACAATGGCGCTATCATTTACAGAAATGCACTCTGCGAAGCGGACGATATCAGTATTCCGTCAAAGTTATTTTGATGTAGTCGGCATAAAACGTTGACTATTTCTCTCGACAACGATATTCGCACGATATATGCTGAATCGCATTCCACTACACCTTCTTTCTGCAGATATATTTATTCTTCCTTCGTTATCAATTCCTCCCTCTTGGATATTCAATCCGGTATTCACTCTCATGTCACATCGTTCGCTCTTGCTCTGTTTGCAATCTGGAATTTGGTCAATTGTCTCAGTCGGCTGAAAATGTACCTTTGTGGTAAATATGTTGCATTTTGCGAAGGACATTTGAAGTTTCTTACTCGTCGTCCGCATAAACTACGTAATCAACAGGGAAAAGAATCATTGGGATAGTTTTTTCTTGTACTGCTATGTATCCGAGATTCTCGTTGAGCACTTTTTCCATAGATTCGTGCATACATTTTTTAATTAGAGATAAGGCAAAGTGAGCATCTCTTATTCACACCGTTTTTTTCTCTCGACTAAAAATTTAGGGACGCCTCGTCGTCAACGAACGATAATATCCACATAACTGCTCGTTTTTCGTTGTATCACGTTCCACTTAGAAAAAAATGTCCCCGACACGAGAAACGGACGGTTTATTTTTAATAAAAGTTTCCGTTGTTTAACATCCTACTTCTTAAACTTACTTTCAAACCGCCTAGTTCCATCTATAAAAATATGGCCGAATTTTTATGTTGCTAGGTATCATCTACTCCTCATTTTTCGTGTTTTATTTTCTCCGAGTTCCGCGGCATATCACGACTTACTCTAACAATTACTAATTTGATTTGTAATTTTATTGTTCAGCCTGTTGCGTGGAAGGATAAGGTTTTGCGTTAATGCTTATTAAGAAACATTTTGTAAGCTAAAGTAATACTTCACGATTAGGAGATAAATAAAACACTCTGGAAAACCTAAACTCGCCAACGTAATTATCAGCCTCGTACATGTTATACATCATGGCAAATCGCCCTTGAATGAAATTAATTTATGAAACGATAGATTGACCATTTTGTTTCCTAGTATTACTTTAGGTAAGCGAGATTACACTTTAGTATGTTTCCCAGGCTCATCCTACCGTCAATATTTTTCCTTTTTTGATGAATGCACATCGATTGTTATTCATTTTCGTGTTTTCTGAAATAGCAAGAAAAATAAACATCAAACCGAAAATCTGACAACATTTTTCCCTTTTCATTTTTCAAGATGCGGGAAGAGCTTCAAACCGCTTCGCTCTACGACTCATGGTTTGCTCGCTGCGAGCTAGTTCAAAGGCGTAAGTAATTCTGATATTTCACATAATTAGTCTCTTTCGATTTCCTCACTCCGACTACTATAAGGCTTTGAAACATTTATTATGAATCTCTGTTTTGATAATGTATAGCTAAATAACTGTCCCGCATCAAAAAGGAAACCGAAAGTGTATATTTATTTCGTCAAATTACACAGACACTGGAAACAAAATGAAAGTAGGGAAAATGTCAGCACTTAAAAGGCATTAATAATTCACTGCCGAACCTTCAACAAATATTAAGGTTATAACAGGATTTTATGCTTACTTATCGGTAATGTATTCTGTTTGTATATAAATATTAATTACGACTGGAATGTGTTTGTTGTGTGATACAGGCTTTAAAACGTTCTCGTAGTAGTTGATGTTGTACAATGTACCACCAAACTCGATTGGTTGACGACAAGTATCTACCTATCTCTACCCTCTGTCATACTTTTTATTTAGAAATAGGGTCGTCATTCCATTTGATTTGATATCGGTCTCGAGAATTACAATCTCAGCTTTCTTCCATACCGTTTTTCCTCCATAGTGAGTTCTAGAATAGAAATTTAGGAAACTGATAGTCCATGTTTTACCAATCATAAGAATCGTTTCCTTCTAAATTTGGTTTACAGCTTTCGCGTTTAATTGGCTTTCCTTCAACCGCTTAAGTCGTCACTTGATTTTACCAACTGATTTTAAACATCCTTGGAACGAGCCACGTATAAAATGTCGGGAGACTTTTCCACTTGTTCCTCCTCTCAGTCCATGTTTCCTTGCTATACAGAAGAAGTCTCCTCGAAGAGGTCTGGCTTCACTTTTTTGCCCGAAGTCGATGATGTTGTGCAGATGTCCAATTTTAAGCAATGGTTGACCAAAGGCGTCCACCACTCTCTACCCTCATCCATTGTATCCTCATGTTATCAAAAAGGCTTTTTCTTTTTACAACATTTTCACACAATCTTGGAACGCGCCGCGTCTAAATGCCTGGGAGTATTTTCTAATTCTCCTCCCCACACACAATGGCGCTATCATTTACAGAAATGCACTCTGCGAAGCGGACGATATCAGTATTCCGTCAAAGTTATTTTGATGTAGTCGGCATAAAACGTTGACGATTTCTCTCGACAACGATATTCGCACGATATATGCTGAATCGCATTCCACTACACCTTCTTTCTGCAGATATATTTATTCTTCCTTCGTTATCAATTCCTCCCTCTTGGATATTCAATCCGGTATTCACTCTCATGTCACATCGTTCGCTCTTGCTCTGTTTGCAATCTGGAATTTGGTCAATTGTCTCAGTCGGCTGAAAATGTACCTTTGTGGTAAATATGTTGCATTTTGCGAAGGACATTTGAAGTTTCTTACTCGTCGTCCGCATAAACTACGTAATCAACAGGGAAAAGAATCATTGGGATAGTTTTTTCTTGTACTGCTATGTATCCGAGATTCTCGTTGAGCACTTTTTCCATAGATTCGTGCATACATTTTTTAATTAGAGATAAGGCAAAGTGAGCATCTCTTATTCACACCGTTTTTTTCTCTCGACTAAAAATTTAGGGATGCCTCGTCGTCAACGAACGATAATATCCACATAACTGCTCGTTTTTCGTTGTATCACGTTCCACTTAGAAAAAAATGTCCCCGACACGAGAAACGGACGGTTTATTTTTAATAAAAGTTTCCGTTGTTTAACATCCTACTTCTTAAACTTACTTTCAAACCGCCTAGTTCCATCTATAAAAATATGGCCGAATTTTTATGTTGCTAGGTATCATCTACTCCTCATTTTTCGTGTTTTATTTTCTCCGAGTTCCGCGGCATATCACGACTTACTCTAACAATTACTAATTTGATTTGTAATTTTATTGTTCAGCCTGTTGCGTGGAAGGATAAGGTTTTGCGTTAATGCTTATTAAGAAACATTTTGTAAGCTAAAGTAATACTTCACGATTAGGAGATAAATAAAACACTCTGGAAAACCTAAACTCGCCAACGTAATTATCAGCCTCGTACATGTTATACATCATGGCAAATCGCCCTTGAATGAAATTAATTTATGAAACGATAGATTGACCATTTTGTTTCCTAGTATTACTTTAGGTAAGCGAGATTACACTTTAGTATGTTTCCCAGGCTCATCCTACCGTCAATATTTTTCCTTTTTTGATGAATGCACATCGATTGTTATTCATTTTCGTGTTTTCTGAAATAGCAAGAAAAATAAACATCAAACCGAAAATCTGACAACATTTTTCCCTTTTCATTTTTCAAGATGCGGGAAGAGCTTCAAACCGCTTCACTCTACGACTCATGGTTTGCTCGCTGCGAGCTAGTTCAAAGGCGTAAGTAATTCTGATATTTCACATAATTAGTCTCTTTCGATTTCCTCACTCCGACTACTATAAGGCTTTGAAACATTTATTATGAATCTCTGTTTTGATAATGTATAGCTAAATAACTGTCCCGCATCAAAAAGGAAACCGAAAGTGTATATTTATTTCGTCAAATTACACAGACACTGGAAACAAAATGAAAGTAGGGAAAATGTCAGCACTTAAAAGGCATTAATAATTCACTGCCGAACCTTCAACAAATATTAAGGTTATAACAGGATTTTATGCTTACTTATCGGTAATGTATTCTGTTTGTATATAAATATTAATTACGACTGGAATGTGTTTGTTGTGTGATACAGGCTTTAAAACGTTCTCGTAGTAGTTGATGTTGTACAATGTACCACCAAACTCGATTGGTTGACGACAAGTATCTACCTATCTCTACCCTCTGTCATACTTTTTATTTAGAAATAGGGTCGTCATTCCATTTGATTTGATATCGGTCTCGAGAATTACAATCTCAGCTTTCTTCCATACCGTTTTTCCTCCATAGTGAGTTCTAGAATAGAAATTTAGGAAACTGATAGTCCATGTTTTACCAATCATAAGAATCGTTTCCTTCTAAATTTGGTTTACAGCTTTCGCGTTTAATTGGCTTTCCTTCAACCGCTTAAGTCGTCACTTGATTTTACCAACTGATTTTAAACATCCTTGGAACGAGCCACGTATAAAATGTCGGGAGACTTTTCCACTTGTTCCTCCTCTCAGTCCATGTTTCCTTGCTATACAGAAGAAGTCTCCTCGAAGAGGTCTGGCTTCACTTTTTTGCCCGAAGTCGATGATGTTGTGCAGATGTCCAATTTTAAGCAATGGTTGACCAAAGGCGTCCACCACTCTCTACCCTCATCCATTGTATCCTCATGTTATCAAAAAGGCTTTTTCTTTTTACAACATTTTCACACAATCTTGGAACGCGCCGCGTCTAAATGCCTGGGAGTATTTTCTAATTCTCCTCCCCACACACAATGGCGCTATCATTTACAGAAATGCACTCTGCGAAGCGGACGATATCAGTATTCCGTCAAAGTTATTTTGATGTAGTCGGCATAAAACGTTGACGATTTCTCTCGACAACGATATTCGCACGATATATGCTGAATCGCATTCCACTACACCTTCTTTCTGCAGATATATTTATTCTTCCTTCGTTATCAATTCCTCCCTCTTGGATATTCAATCCGGTATTCACTCTCATGTCACATCGTTCGCTCTTGCTCTGTTTGCAATCTGGAATTTGGTCAATTGTCTCAGTCGGCTGAAAATGTACCTTTGTGGTAAATATGTTGCATTTTGCGAAGGACATTTGAAGTTTCTTACTCGTCGTCCGCATAAACTACGTAATCAACAGGGAAAAGAATCATTGGGATAGTTTTTTCTTGTACTGCTATGTATCCGAGATTCTCGTTGAGCACTTTTTCCATAGATTCGTGCATACATTTTTTAATTAGAGATAAGGCAAAGTGAGCATCTCTTATTCACACCGTTTTTTTCTCTCGACTAAAAATTTAGGGACGCCTCGTCGTCAACGAACGATAATATCCACATAACTGCTCGTTTTTCGTTGTATCACGTTCCACTTAGAAAAAAATGTCCCCGACACGAGAAACGGACGGTTTATTTTTAATAAAAGTTTCCGTTGTTTAACATCCTACTTCTTAAACTTACTTTCAAACCGCCTAGTTCCATCTATAAAAATATGGCCGAATTTTTATGTTGCTAGGTATCATCTACTCCTCATTTTTCGTGTTTTATTTTCTCCGAGTTCCGCGGCATATCACGACTTACTCTAACAATTACTAATTTGATTTGTAATTTTATTGTTCAGCCTGTTGCGTGGAAGGATAAGGTTTTGCGTTAATGCTTATTAAGAAACATTTTGTAAGCTAAAGTAATACTTCACGATTAGGAGATAAGTAAAACACTCTGGAAAACCTAAAGTCGCCAACGTAATTATCAGCCTCGTACATGTTATACATCATGGCAAATCGCCCTTGAATGAAATTAATTTATGAAACGATAGATTGACCATTTTGTTTCCTAGTATTACTTTAGGTAAGCGAGATTACACTTTAGTATGTTTCCCAGGCTCATCCTACCGTCAATATTTTTCCTTTTTTGATGAATGCACATCGATTGTTATTCATTTTCGTGTTTTCTGAAATAGCAAGAAAAATAAACATCAAACCGAAAATCTGACAACATTTTTCCCTTTTCATTTTTCAAGATGCGGGAAGAGCTTCAAACCGCTTCACTCTACGACTCATGGTTTGCTCGCTGCGAGCTAGTTCAAAGGCGTAAGTAATTCTGATATTTCACATAATTAGTCTCTTTCGATTTCCTCACTCCGACTACTATAAGGCTTTGAAACATTTATTATGAATCTCTGTTTTGATAATGTATAGCTAAATAACTGTCCCGCATCAAAAAGGAAACCGAAAGTGTATATTTATTTCGTCAAATTACACAGACACTGGAAACAAAATGAAAGTAGGGAAAATGTCAGCACTTAAAAGGCATTAATAATTCACTGCCGAACCTTCAACAAATATTAAGGTTATAACAGGATTTTATGCTTACTTATCGGTAATGTATTCTGTTTGTATATAAATATTAATTACGACTGGAATGTGTTTGTTGTGTGATACAGGCTTTAAAACGTTCTCGTAGTAGTTGATGTTGTACAATGTACCACCAAACTCGATTGGTTGACGACAAGTATCTACCTATCTCTACCCTCTGTCATACTTTTTATTTAGAAATAGGGTCGTCATTCCATTTGATTTGATATCGGTCTCGAGAATTACAATCTCAGCTTTCTTCCATACCGTTTTTCCTCCATAGTGAGTTCTAGAATAGAAATTTAGGAAACTGATAGTCCATGTTTTACCAATCATAAGAATCGTTTCCTTCTAAATTTGGTTTACAGCTTTCGCGTTTAATTGGCTTTCCTTCAACCGCTTAAGTCGTCACTTGATTTTACCAACTGATTTTAAACATCCTTGGAACGAGCCACGTATAAAATGTCGGGAGACTTTTCCACTTGTTCCTCCTCTCAGTCCATGTTTCCTTGCTATACAGAAGAAGTCTCCTCGAAGAGGTCTGGCTTCACTTTTTTGCCCGAAGTCGATGATGTTGTGCAGATGTCCAATTTTAAGCAATGGTTGACCAAAGGCGTCCACCACTCTCTACCCTCATCCATTGTATCCTCATGTTATCAAAAAGGCTTTTTCTTTTTACAACATTTTCACACAATCTTGGAACGCGCCGCGTCTAAATGCCTGGGAGTATTTTCTAATTCTCCTCCCCACACACAATGGCGCTATCATTTACAGAAATGCACTCTGCGAAGCGGACGATATCAGTATTCCGTCAAAGTTATTTTGATGTAGTCGGCATAAAACGTTGACGATTTCTCTCGACAACGATATTCGCACGATATATGCTGAATCGCATTCCACTACACCTTCTTTCTGCAGATATATTTATTCTTCCTTCGTTATCAATTCCTCCCTCTTGGATATTCAATCCGGTATTCACTCTCATGTCACATCGTTCGCTCTTGCTCTGTTTGCAATCTGGAATTTGGTCAATTGTCTCAGTCGGCTGAAAATGTACCTTTGTGGTAAATATGTTGCATTTTGCGAAGGACATTTGAAGTTTCTTACTCGTCGTCCGCATAAACTACGTAATCAACAGGGAAAAGAATCATTGGGATAGTTTTTTCTTGTACTGCTATGTATCCGAGATTCTCGTTGAGCACTTTTTCCATAGATTCGTGCATACATTTTTTAATTAGAGATAAGGCAAAGTGAGCATCTCTTATTCACACCGTTTTTTTCTCTCGACTAAAAATTTAGGGACGCCTCGTCGTCAACGAACGATAATATCCACATAACTGCTCTATTTCGTTGTATCACGTTCCACTTAGAAAAAAATGTCCCCGACACGAGAAACGGACGGTTTATTTTTAATAAAAGTTTCCGTTGTTTAACATCCTACTTCTTAAACTTACTTTCAAACCGCCTAGTTCCATCTATAAAAATATGGCCGAATTTTTATGTTGCTAGGTATCATCTACTCCTCATTTTTCGTGTTTTATTTTCTCCGAGTTCCGCGGCATATCACGACTTACTCTAACAATTACTAATTTGATTTGTAATTTTATTGTTCAGCCTGTTGCGTGGAAGGATAAGGTTTTGCGTTAATGCTTATTAAGAAACATTTTGTAAGCTAAAGTAATACTTCACGATTAGGAGATAAATAAAACACTCTGGAAAACCTAAAGTCGCCAACGTAATTATCAGCCTCGTACATGTTATACATCATGGCAAATCGCCCTTGAATGAAATTAATTTATGAAACGATAGATTGACCATTTTGTTTCCTAGTATTACTTTAGGTAAGCGAGATTACACTTTAGTATGTTTCCCAGGCTCATCCTACCGTCAATATTTTTCCTTTTTTGATGAATGCACATCGATTGTTATTCATTTTCGTGTTTTCTGAAATAGCAAGAAAAATAAACATCAAACCGAAAATCTGACAACATTTTTCCCTTTTCATTTTTCAAGATGCGGGAAGAGCTTCAAACCGCTTCACTCTACGACTCATGGTTTGCTCGCTGCGAGCTAGTTCAAAGGCGTAAGTAATTCTGATATTTCACATAATTAGTCTCTTTCGATTTCCTCACTCCGACTACTATAAGGCTTTGAAACATTAATTATGAATCTCTGTTTTGATAATGTATAGCTAAATAACTGTCCCGCATCAAAAAGGAAACCGAAAGTGTATATTTATTTCGTCAAATTACACAGACACTGGAAACAAAATGAAAGTAGGGAAAATGTCAGCACTTAAAAGGCATTAATAATTCACTGCCGAACCTTCAACAAATATTAAGGTTATAACAGGATTTTATGCTTACTTATCGGTAATGTATTCTGTTTGTATATAAATATTAATTACGACTGGAATGTGTTTGTTGTGTGATACAGGCTTTAAAACGTTCTCGTAGTAGTTGATGTTGTACAATGTACCACCAAACTCGATTGGTTGACGACAAGTATCTACCTATCTCTACCCTCTGTCATACTTTTTATTTAGAAATAGGGTCGTCATTCCATTTGATTTGATATCGGTCTCGAGAATTACAATCTCAGCTTTCTTCCATACCGTTTTTCCTCCATAGTGAGTTCTAGAATAGAAATTTAGGAAACTGATAGTCCATGTTTTACCAATCATAAGAATCGTTTCCTTCTAAATTTGGTTTACAGCTTTCGCGTTTAATTGGCTTTCCTTCAACCGCTTAAGTCGTCACTTGATTTTACCAACTGATTTTAAACATCCTTGGAACGAGCCACGTATAAAATGTCGGGAGACTTTTCCACTTGTTCCTCCTCTCAGTCCATGTTTCCTTGCTATACAGAAGAAGTCTCCTCGAAGAGGTCTGGCTTCACTTTTTTGCCCGAAGTCGATGATGTTGTGCAGATGTCCAATTTTAAGCAATGGTTGACCAAAGGCGTCCACCACTCTCTACCCTCATCCATTGTATCCTCATGTTATCAAAAAGGCTTTTTCTTTTTACAACATTTTCACACAATCTTGGAACGCGCCGCGTCTAAATGCCTGGGAGTATTTTCTAATTCTCCTCCCCACACACAATGGCGCTATCATTTACAGAAATGCACTCTGCGAAGCGGACGATATCAGTATTCCGTCAAAGTTATTTTGATGTAGTCGGCATAAAACGTTGACGATTTCTCTCGACAACGATATTCGCACGATATATGCTGAATCGCATTCCACTACACCTTCTTTCTGCAGATATATTTATTCTTCCTTCGTTATCAATTCCTCCCTCTTGGATATTCAATCCGGTATTCACTCTCATGTCACATCGTTCGCTCTTGCTCTGTTTGCAATCTGGAATTTGGTCAATTGTCTCAGCCGGCTGAAAATGTACCTTTGTGGTAAATATGTTGCATTTTGCGAAGGACATTTGAAGTTTCTTACTCGTCGTCCGCATAAACTACGTAATCAACAGGGAAAAGAATCATTGGGATAGTTTTTTCTTGTACTGCTATGTATCCGAGATTCTCGTTGAGCACTTTTTCCATAGATTCGTGCATACATTTTTTAATTAGAGATAAGGCAAAGTGAGCATCTCTTATTCACACCGTTTTTTTCTCTCGACTAAAAATTTAGGGACGCCTCGTCGTCAACGAACGATAATATCCACATAACTGCTCGTTTTTCGTTGTATCACGTTCCACGTAGAAAAAAATGTCCCCGACACGAGAAACGGACGGTTTATTTTTATTAAAAGTTTCCGTTGTTTAACATCCTACTTCTTAAACTTACTTTCAAACCGCCTAGTTCCATCTATAAAAATATGGCCGAATTTTTATGTTGCTAGGTATCATCTACTCCTCATTTTTCGTGTTTTATTTTCTCCGAGTTCCGCGGCATATCACGACTTACTCTAGCAATTACTAATTTGATTTGTAATTTTATTGTTCAGCCTGTTGCGTGGAAGGATACGGTTTTGCGTTAATGCTTATTAAGAAACATTTTGTAAGCTAAAGTAATACTTCACGATTAGGAGATAAGTAAAACACTCTGGAAAACCTAAAGTCGCCAACGTAATTATCAGCCTCGTACATGTTATACATCATGGCAAATCGCCCTTTAATGAAATTAATTTATGAAACGATAGATTGACCATTTTGTTTCCTAGTATTACTTTAGGTAAGCGAGATTACACTTTAGTATGTTTCCCAGGCTCATCCTACCGTCAATATTTTTCCTTTTTTGATGAATGCACATCGATTGTTATTCATTTTCGTGTTTTCTGAAATAGCAAGAAAAATAAACATCAAACCGAAAATCTGACAACATTTTTCCCTTTTCATTTTTCAAGATGCGGGAAGAGCTTCAAACCGCTTCACTCTACGACTCATGGTTTGCTCGCTGCGAGCTAGTTCAAAGGCGTAAGTAATTCTGATATTTCACATAATTAGTCTCTTTCGATTTCCTCACTCCGACTACTATAAGGCTTTGAAACATTAATTATGAATCTCTGTTTTGATAATGTATAGCTAAATAACTGTCCCGCATCAAAAAGGAAACCGAAAGTGTATATTTATTTCGTCAAATTACACAGACACTGGAAACAAAATGAAAGTAGGGAAAATGTCAGCACTTAAAAGGCATTAATAATTCACTGCCGAACCTTCAACAAATATATTAAGGTTATAACAGGATTTTATGCTTACTTATCGGTAATGTATTCTGTTTGTATATAAATATTAAAAACGACTGGAATGTGTTTGTTGTGTGATACAGGCTTTAAAACGTTCTCGTAGTAGTTGATGTTGTACAATGTACCACCAAACTCGATTGGTTGACGACAAGTATCTACCTATCTCTACCCTCTGTCATACTTTTTATTTAGAAATAGGGTCGTCATTCCATTTGATTTGATATCGGTCTCGAGAATTACAATCTCAGCTTTCTTCCATACCGTTTTTCCTCCATAGTGAGTTCTAGAATAGAAATTTAGGAAACTGATAGTCCATGTTTTACCAATCATAAGAATCGTTTCCTTCTAAATTTGGCTTACAGCTTTCGCGTTTAATTGGCTTTCCTTCAACCGCTTAAGTCGTCACTTGATTTTACCAACTGATTTTAAACATCCTTGGAACGAGCCACGTATAAAATGTCGGGAGACTTTTCCACTTGTTCCTCCTCTCAGTCCATGTTTCCTTGCTATACAGAAAAAGTCTCCTCGAAGAGGTCTGGCTTCACTTTTTTGCCCGAAGTCGATGATGTTGTGCAGATGTCCAATTTTAAGCAATGGTTGACCAAAGGCGTCCACCACTCTCTACCCTCATCCATTGTATCCTCATGTTATCAAAAAGGCTTTTTCTTTTTACAACATTTTCACACAATCTTGGAACGCGCCGCGTCTAAATGCCTGGGAGTATTTTCTAATTCTCCTCCCCACACACAATGGCGCTATCATTTACAGAAATGCACTCTGCGAAGCGGACGATATCAGTATTCCGTCAAAGTTATTTTGATGTAGTCGGCATAAAACGTTGACGATTTCTCTCGACAACGATATTCGCACGATATATGCTGAATCGCATTCCACTACACCTTCTTTCTGCAGATATATTTATTCTTCCTTCGTTATCAATTCCTCCCTCTTGGATATTCAATCCGGTATTCACTCTCATGTCACATCGTTCGCTCTTGCTCTGTTTGCAATCTGGAATTTGGTCAATTGTCTCAGTCTGCTGAAAATGTACCTTTGTGGTAAATATGTTGCATTTTGCGAAGGACATTTGAAGTTTCTTACTCGTCGTCCGCATAAACTACGTAATCAACAGGGAAAAGAATCATTGGGATAGTTTTTTCTTGTACTGCTATGTATCCGAGATTCTCGTTGAGCACTTTTTCCATAGATTCGTGCATACATTTTTTAATTAGAGATAAGGCAAAGTGAGCATCTCTTATTCACACCGTTTTTTCTCTCGAATAAAAATTTAGGGATACCTCGTCGTCAACGAACGATAATATCCACATAACTGCTCGTTTTTCGTTGTATCACGTTCCACGTAGAAAAAAATGTCCCCGACACGAGAAACGGACGGTTTATTTTTATTAAAAGTTTCCGTTGTTTAACATCCTACTTCTTAAACTTACTTTCAAACCGCCTAGTTCCATCTATAAAAATATGGCCGAATTTTTATGTTGCTAGGTATCATCTACTCCTCATTTTTCGTGTTTTATTTTCTCCGAGTTCCGCGGCATATCACGACTTACTCTAGCAATTACTAATTTGATTTGTAATTTTATTGTTCAGCCTGTTGCGTGGAAGGATACGGTTTTGCGTTAATGCTTATTAAGAAACATTTTGTAAGCTAAAGTAATACTTCACGATTAGGAGATAAGTAAAACACTCTGGAAAACCTAAAGTCGCCAACGTAATTATCAGCCTCGTACGTGTTATACATCATGGCAAATCGCCCTTGAATGAAATTAATTTATGAAACGATAGATTGACCATTTTGTTTCCTAGTATTACTTTAGGTAAGCGAGATTACACTTTAGTATGTTTCCCAGGCTCATCCTACCGTCAATATTTTTCCTTTTTTGATGAATGCACATCGATTGTTATTCATTTTCGTGTTTTCTGAAATAGCAAGAAAAATAAACATCAAACCGAAAATCTGACAACATTTTTCCCTTTTCATTTTTCAAGATGCGGGAAGAGCTTCAAACCGCTTCACTCTACGACTCATGGTTTGCTCGCTGCGAGCTAGTTCAAAGGCGTAAGTAATTCTGATATTTCACATAATTAGTCTCTTTCGATTTCCTCACTCCGACTACTATAAGGCTTTGAAACATTAATTATGAATCTCTGTTTTGATAATGTATAGCTAAATAACTGTCCCGCATCAAAAAGGAAACCGAAAGTGTATATTTATTTCGTCAAATTACACAGACACTGGAAACAAAATGAAAGTAGGGAAAATGTCAGCACTTAAAAGGCATTAATAATTCACTGCCGAACCTTCAACAAATATTAAGGTTATAACAGGATTTTATGCTTACTTATCGGTAATGTATTCTGTTTGTATATAAATATTAATTACGACTGGAATGTGTTTGTTGTGTGATACAGGCTTTAAAACGTTCTCGTAGTAGTTGATGTTGTACAATGTACCACCAAACTCGATTGGTTGACGACAAGTATCTACCTATCTCTACCCTCTGTCATACTTTTTATTTAGAAATAGGGTCGTCATTCCATTTGATTTGATATCGGTCTCGAGAATTACAATCTCAGCTTTCTTCCATACCGTTTTTCCTCCATAGTGAGTTCTAGAATAGAAATTTAGGAAACTGATAGTCCATGTTTTACCAATCATAAGAATCGTTTCCTTCTAAATTTGGTTTACAGCTTTCGCGTTTAATTGGCTTTCCTTCAACCGCTTAAGTCGTCACTTGATTTTACCAACTGATTTTAAACATCCTTGGAACGAGCCACGTATAAAATGTCGGGAGACTTTTCCACTTGTTCCTCCTCTCAGTCCATGTTTCCTTGCTATACAGAAGAAGTCTCCTCGAAGAGGTCTGGCTTCACTTTTTAGCCCGAAGTCGATGATGTTGTGCAGATGTCCAATTTTAAGCAATGGTTGACCAAAGGCGTCCACCACTCTCTACCCTCATCCATTGTATCCTCATGTTATCAAAAAGGCTTTTTCTTTTTACAACATTTTCACACAATCTTGGAACGCGCCGCGTCTAAATGCCTGGGAGTATTTTCTAATTCTCCTCCCCACAAACAATGGCGCTATCATTTACAGAAATGCACTCTGCGAAGCGGACGATATCAGTATTCCGTCAAAGTTATTTTGATGTAGTCGGCATAAAACGTTGACGATTTCTCTCGACAACGATATTCGCACGATATATGCTGAATCGCATTCCACTACACCTTCTTTCTGCAGATATATTTATTCTTCCTTCGTTATCAATTCCTCCCTCTTGGATATTCAATCCGGTATTCACTCTCATGTCACATCGTTCGCTCTTGCTCTGTTTGCAATCTGGAATTTGGTCAATTGTCTCAGTCGGCTGAAAATGTACCTTTGTGGTAAATATGTTGCATTTTGCGAAGGACATTTGAAGTTTCTTACTCGTCGTCCGCATAAACTACGTAATCAACAGCGAAAAGAATCATTGGGATAGTTTTTTCTTGTACTGCTATGTATCCGAGATTCTCGTTGAGCACTTTTTCCATAGATTCGTGCATACATTTTTTAATTAGAGATAAGGCAAAGTGAGCATCTCTTATTCACACCGTTTTTTTCTCTCGACTAAAAATTTAGGGATACCTCGTCGTCAACGAACGATAATATCCACATAACTGCTCGTTTTTCGTTGTATCACGTTCCACGTAGAAAAAAATGTCTCCGACACGAGAAACGGACGGTTTATTTTTATTAAAAGTTTCCGTTGTTTAACATCCTACTTCTTAAACTTACTTTCAAACCGCCTAGTTCCATCTATAAAAATATGGCCGAATTTTTATGTTGCTAGGTATCATCTACTCCTCATTTTTCGTGTTTTATTTTCTCCGAGTTCCGCAGCATATCATGACTTACTCTAGCAATTACTAATTTGATTTGTAATTTTATTGTTCAGCCTGTTGCGTGGAAGGATACGGTTTTGCGTTAATGCTTATTAAGAAACATTTTGTAAGCTAAAGTAATACTTCACGATTAGGAGATAAGTAAAACACTCTGGAAAACCTAAAGTCGCCAACGTAATTATCAGCCTCGTACATGTTATACATCATGGCAAATCGCCCTTGAATGAAATTAATTTATGAAACGATAGATTGACCATTTTGTTTCCTAGTATTACTTTAGGTAAGCGAGATTACACTTTAGTATGTTTCCCAGGCTCATCCTACCGTCAATATTTTTCCTTTTTTGATGAATGCACATCGATTGTTATTCATTTTCGTGTTTTCTGAAATAGCAAGAAAAATAAACATCAAACCGAAAATCTGACAACATTTTTCCCTTTTCATTTTTCAAGATGCGGGAAGAGCTTCAAACCGCTTCACTCTACGACTCATGGTTTGCTCGCTGCGAGCTAGTTCAAAGGCGTAAGTAATTCTGATATTTCACATAATTAGTCTCTTTCGATTTCCTCACTCCGACTACTATAAGGCTTTGAAACATTAATTATGAATCTCTGTTTTGATAATGTATAGCTAAATAACTGTCCCGCATCAAAAAGGAAACCGAAAGTGTATATTTATTTCGTCAAATTACACAGACACTGGAAACAAAATGAAAGTAGGGAAAATGTCAGCACTTAAAAGGCATTAATAATTCACTGCCGAACCTTCAACAAATATTAAGGTTATAACAGGATTTTATGCTTACTTATCGGTAATGTATTCTGTTTGTATATAAATATTAATTACGACTGGAATGTGTTTGTTGTGTGATACAGGCTTTAAAACGTTCTCGTAGTAGTTGATGTTGTACAATGTACCACCAAACTCGATTGGTTGACGACAAGTATCTACCTATCTCTACCCTCTGTCATACTTTTTATTTAGAAATAGGGTCGTCATTCCATTTGATTTGATATCGGTCTCGAGAATTACAATCTCAGCTTTCTTCCATACCGTTTTTCCTCCATAGTGAGTTCTAGAATAGAAATTTAGGAAACTGATAGTCCATGTTTTACCAATCATAAGAATCGTTTCCTTCTAAATTTGGTTTACAGCTTTCGCGTTTAATTGGCTTTCCTTCAACCGCTTAAGTCGTCACTTGATTTTACCAACTGATTTTAAACATCCTTGGAACGAGCCACGTATAAAATGTCGGGAGACTTTTCCACTTGTTCCTCCTCTCAGTCCATGTTTCCTTGCTATACAGAAGAAGTCTCCTCGAAGAGGTCTGGCTTCACTTTTTTGCCCGAAGTCGATGATGTTGTGCAGATGTCCAATTTTAAGCAATGGTTGACCAAAGGCGTCCACCACTCTCTACCCTCATCCATTGTATCCTCATGTTATCAAAAAGGCTTTTTCTTTTTACAACATTTTCACACAATCTTGGAACGCGCCGCGTCTAAATGCCTGGGAGTATTTTCTAATTCTCCTCCCCACACACAATGGCGCTATCATTTACAGAAATGCACTCTGCGAAGCGGACGATATCAGTATTCCGTCAAAGTTATTTTGATGTAGTCGGCATAAAACGTTGACGATTTCTCTCGACAACGATATTCGCACGATATATGCTGAATCGCATTCCACTACACCTTCTTTCTGCAGATATATTTATTCTTCCTTCGTTATCAATTCCTCCCTCTTGGATATTCAATCCGGTATTCACTCTCATGTCACATCGTTCGCTCTTGCTCTGTTTGCAATCTGGAATTTGGTCAATTGTCTCAGTCGGCTGAAAATGTACCTTTGTGGTAAATATGTTGCATTTTGCGAAGGACATTTGAAGTTTCTTACTCGTCGTCCGCATAAACTACGTAATCAACAGGGAAAAGAATCATTGGGATAGTTTTTTCTTGTACAGCTATGTATCCGAGATTCTCGTTGAGCACTTTTTCCATAGATTCGTGCATACATTTTTTAATTAGAGATAAGGCAAAGTGAGCATCTCTTATTCACACCGTTTTTTTCTCTCGACTAAAAATTTAGGGACGCCTCGTCGTCAACGAACGATAATATCCACATAACTGCTCGTTTTTCGTTGTATCACGTTCCACGTAGAAAAAAATGTCCCCGACACGAGAAACGGACGGTTTATTTTTATTAAAAGTTTCCGTTGTTTAACATCCTACTTCTTAAACTTACTTTCAAACCGCCTAGTTCCATCTATAAAAATATGGCCGAATTTTTATGTTGCTAGGTATCATCTACTCCTCATTTTTCGTGTTTTATTTTCTCCGAGTTCCGCGGCATATCACGACTTACTCTAACAATTACTAATTTGATTTGTAATTTTATTGTTCAGCCTGTTGCGTGGAAAGATAAGGTTTTGCGTTAATGCTTATTAAGAAACATTTTGTAAGCTAAAGTAATACTTCACGATTAGGAGATAAATAAAACACTCTGGAAAACCTAAAGTCGCCAACGTAATTATCAGCCTCGTACATGTTATACATCATGGCAAATCGCCCTTGAATGAAATTAATTTATGAAACGATAGATTGACCATTTTGTTTCCTAGTATTACTTTAGGTAAGCGAGATTACACTTTAGTATGTTTCCCAGGCTCATCCTACCGTCAATATTTTTCCTTTTTTGATGAATGCACATCGATTGTTATTCATTTTCGTGTTTTCTGAAATAGCAAGAAAAATAAACATCAAACCGAAAATCTGACAACATTTTTCCCTTTTCATTTTTCAAGATGCGGGAAGAGCTTCAAACCGCTTCACTCTACGACTCATGGTTTGCTCGCTGCGAGCTAGTTCAAAGGCGTAAGTAATTCTGATATTTCACATAATTAGTCTCTTTCGATTTCCTCACTCCGACTACTATAAGGCTTTGAAACATTAATTATGAATCTCTGTTTTGATAATGTATAGCTAAATAACTGTCCCGCATCAAAAAGGAAACCGAAAGTGTATATTTATTTCGTCAAATTACACAGACACTGGAAACAAAATGAAAGTAGGGAAAATGTCAGCACTTAAAAGGCATTAATAATTCACTGCCGAACCTTCAACAAATATTAAGGTTATAACAGGATTTTATGCTTACTTATCGGTAATGTATTCTGTTTGTATATAAATATTAATTACGACTGGAATGTGTTTGTTGTGTGATACAGGCTTTAAAACGTTCTCGTAGTAGTTGATGTTGTACAATGTACCACCAAACTCGATTGGTTGACGACAAGTATCTACCTATCTCTACCCTCTGTCATACTTTTTATTTAGAAATAGGGTCGTCATTCCATTTGATTTGATATCGGTCTCGAGAATTACAATCTCAGCTTTCTTCCATACCGTTTTTCCTCCATAGTGAGTTCTAGAATAGAAATTTAGGAAACTGATAGTCCACCAATCATAAGAATCGTTTCCTTCTAAATTTGGTTTACAGCTTTCGCGTTTAATTGGCTTTCCTTCAACCGCTTAAGTCGTCACTTGATTTTACCAACTGATTTTAAACATCCTTGGAACGAGCCACGTATAAAATGTCGGGAGACTTTTCCACTTGTTCCTCCTCTCAGTCCATGTTTCCTTGCTATACAGAAGAAGTCTCCTCGAAGAGGTCTGGCTTCACTTTTTAGCCCGAAGTCGATGATGTTGTGCAGATGTCCAATTTTAAGCAATGGTTGACCAAAGGCGTCCACCACTCTCTACCCTCATCCATTGTATCCTCATGTTATCAAAAAGGCTTTTTCTTTTTACAACATTTTCACACAATCTTGGAACGCGCCGCGTCTAAATGCCTGGGAGTATTTTCTAATTCTCCTCCCCACACACAATGGCGCTATCATTTACAGAAATGCACTCTGCGAAGCGGACGATATCAGTATTCCGTCAAAGTTATTTTGATGTAGTCGGCATAAAACGTTGACGATTTCTCTCGACAACGATATTCGCACGATATATGCTGAATCGCATTCCACTACACCTTCTTTCTGCAGATATATTTATTCTTCCTTCGTTATCAATTCCTCCCTCTTGGATATTCAATCCGGTATTCACTCTCATGTCACATCGTTCGCTCTTGCTCTGTTTGCAATCTGGAATTTGGTCAATTGTCTCAGTCGGCTGAAAATGTACCTTTGTGGTAAATATGTTGCATTTTGCGAAGGACATTTGAAGTTTCTTACTCGTCGTCCGCATAAACTACGTAATCAACAGCGAAAAGAATCATTGGGATAGTTTTTTCTTGTACTGCTATGTATCCGAGATTCTCGTTGAGCACTTTTTCCATAGATTCGTGCATACATTTTTTAATTAGAGATAAGGCAAAGTGAGCATCTCTTATTCACACCGTTTTTTTCTCTCGACTAAAAATTTAGGGATACCTCGTCGTCAACGAACGATAATATCCACATAACTGCTCGTTTTTCGTTGTATCACGTTCCACGTAGAAAAAAATGTCTCCGACACGAGAAACGGACGGTTTATTTTTATTAAAAGTTTCCGTTGTTTAACATCCTACTTCTTAAACTTACTTTCAAACCGCCTAGTTCCATCTATAAAAATATGGCCGAATTTTTATGTTGCTAGGTATCATCTACTCCTCATTTTTCGTGTTTTATTTTCTCCGAGTTCCGCAGCATATCACGACTTACTCTAGCAATTACTAATTTGATTTGTAATTTTATTGTTCAGCCTGTTGCGTGGAAGGATACGGTTTTGCGTTAATGCTTATTAAGAAACATTTTGTAAGCTAAAGTAATACTTCACGATTAGGAGATAAGTAAAACACTCTGGAAAACCTAAAGTCGCCAACGTAATTATCAGCCTCGTACATGTTATACATCATGGCAAATCGCCCTTGAATGAAATTAATTTATGAAACGATAGATTGACCATTTTGTTTCCTAGTATTACTTTAGGTAAGCGAGATTACACTTTAGTATGTTTCCCAGGCTCATCCTACCGTCAATATTTTTCCTTTTTTGATGAATGCACATCGATTGTTATTCATTTTCGTGTTTTCTGAAATAGCAAGAAAAATAAACATCAAACCGAAAATCTGACAACATTTTTCCCTTTTCATTTTTCAAGATGCGGGAAGAGCTTCAAACTGCTTCACTCTACGACTCATGGTTTGCTCGCTGCGAGCTAGTTCAAAGGCGTAAGTAATTCTGATATTTCACATAATTAGTCTCTTTCGATTTCCTCACTCCGACTACTATAAGGCTTTGAAACATTAATTATGAATCTCTGTTTTGATAATGTATAGCTAAATAACTGTCCCGCATCAAAAAGGAAACCGAAAGTGTATATTTATTTCGTCAAATTACACAGACACTGGAAACAAAATGAAAGTAGGGAAAATGTCAGCACTTAAAAGGCATTAATAATTCACTGCCGAACCTTCAACAAATATTAAGGTTATAACAGGATTTTATGCTTACTTATCGGTAATGTATTCTGTTTGTATATAAATATTAATTACGACTGGAATGTGTTTGTTGTGTGATACAGGCTTTAAAACGTTCTCGTAGTAGTTGATGTTGTACAATGTACCACCAAACTCGATTGGTTGACGACAAGTATCTACCTATCTCTACCCTCTGTCATACTTTTTATTTAGAAATAGGGTCGTCATTCCATTTGATTTGATATCGGTCTCGAGAATTACAATCTCAGCTTTCTTCCATACCGTTTTTCCTCCATAGTGAGTTCTAGAATAGAAATTTAGGAAACTGATAGTCCACCAATCATAAGAATCGTTTCCTTCTAAATTTGGTTTACAGCTTTCGCGTTTAATTGGCTTTCCTTCAACCGCTTAAGTCGTCACTTGATTTTACCAACTGATTTTAAACATCCTTGGAACGAGCCACGTATAAAATGTCGGGAGACTTTTCCACTTGTTCCTCCTCTCAGTCCATGTTTCCTTGCTATACAGAAGAAGTCTCCTCGAAGAGGTCTGGCTTCACTTTTTAGCCCGAAGTCGATGATGTTGTGCAGATGTCCAATTTTAAGCAATGGTTGACCAAAGGCGTCCACCACTCTCTACCCTCATCCATTGTATCCTCATGTTATCAAAAAGGCTTTTTCTTTTTACAACATTTTCACACAATCTTGGAACGCGCCGCGTCTAAATGCCTGGGAGTATTTTCTAATTCTCCTCCCCACACACAATGGCGCTATCATTTACAGAAATGCACTCTGCGAAGCGGACGATATCAGTATTCCGTCAAAGTTATTTTGATGTAGTCGGCATAAAACGTTGACGATTTCTCTCGACAACGATATTCGCACGATATATGCTGAATCGCATTCCACTACACCTTCTTTCTGCAGATATATTTATTCTTCCTTCGTTATCAATTCCTCCCTCTTGGATATTCAATCCGGTATTCACTCTCATGTCACATCGTTCGCTCTTGCTCTGTTTGCAATCTGGAATTTGGTCAATTGTCTCAGTCGGCTGAAAATGTACCTTTGTGGTAAATATGTTGCATTTTGCGAAGGACATTTGAAGTTTCTTACTCGTCGTCCGCATAAACTACGTAATCAACAGGGAAAAGAATCATTGGGATAGTTTTTTCTTGTACTGCTATGTATCTGAGATTCTCGTTGAGCACTTTTTCCATAGACTCGTGCATACATTTTTTAATTAGAGATAAGGCAAAGTGAGCATCTCTTATTCACACCGTTTTTTTCTCTCGACTAAAAATTTAGGGACGCCTCGTCGTCAACGAACGATAATATCCACATAACTGCTCGTTTTTCGTTGTATCACGTTCCACTTAGAAAAAAATGTCCCCGACACGAGAAACGGACGGTTTATTTTTAATAAAAGTTTCCGTTGTTTAACATCCTACTTCTTAAACTTACTTTCAAACCGCCTAGTTCCATCTATAAAAATATGGCCGAATTTTTATGTTGCTAGGTATCATCTACTCCTCATTTTTCGTGTTTTATTTTCTCCGAGTTCCGCGGCATATCACGACTTACTCTAGCAATTACTAATTTGATTTGTAATTTTATTGTTCAGCCTGTTGCGTGGAAGGATAAGGTTTTGCGTTAATGCTTATTAAGAAACATTTTGTAAGCTAAAGTAATACTTCACGATTAGGAGATAAATAAAACACTCTGGAAAACCTAAACTCGCCAACGTAATTATCAGCCTCGTACATGTTATACATCATGGCAAATCGCCCTTGAATGAAATTAATTTATGAAACGATAGATTGACCATTTTGTTTCCTAGTATTACTTTAGGTAAGCGAGATTACACTTTAGTATGTTTCCCAGGCTCATCCTACCGTCAATATTTTTCCTTTTTTGATGAATGCACATCGATTGTTATTCATTTTCGTGTTTTCTGAAATAGCAAGAAAAATAAACATCAAACCGAAAATCTGACAACATTTTTCCCTTTTCATTTTTCAAGATGCGGGAAGAGCTTCAAACCGCTTCACTCTACGACTCATGGTTTGCTCGCTGCGAGCTAGTTCAAAGGCGTAAGTAATTCTGATATTTCACATAATTAGTCTCTTTCGATTTCCTCACTCCGACTACTATAAGGCTTTGAAACATTTATTATGAATCTCTGTTTTGATAATGTATAGCTAAATAACTGTCCCGCATCAAAAAGGAAACCGAAAGTGTATATTTATTTCGTCAAATTACACAGACTCTGGAAACAAAATGAAAGTAGGGAAAATGTCAGCACTTAAAAGGCATTAATAATTCACTGCCGAACCTTCAACAAATATTAAGGTTATAACAGGATTTTATGCTTACTTATCGGTAATTTATTCTGTTTGTATATAAATATTAATTACGACTGGAATGTGTTTGTTGTGTGATACAGGCTTTAAAACGTTCTCGTAGTAGTTGATGTTGTACAATGTACCACCAAACTCGATTGGTTGACGACAAGTATCTACCTATCTCTACCCTCTGTCATACTTTTTATTTAGAAATAGGGTCGTCATTCCATTTGATTTGATATCGGTCTCGAGAATTACAATCTCAGCTTTCTTCCATACCGTTTTTCCTCCATAGTGAGTTCTAGAATAGAAATTTAGGAAACTGATAGTCCATGTTTTACCAATCATAAGAATCGTTTCCTTCTAAATTTGGTTTACAGCTTTCGCGTTTAATTGGCTTTCCTTCAACCGCTTAAGTCGTCACTTGATTTTACCAACTGATTTTAAACATCCTTGGAACGAGCCACGTATAAAATGTCGGGAGACTTTTCCACTTGTTCCTCCTCTCAGTCCATGTTTCCTTGCTATACAGAAGAAGTCTCCTCGAAGAGGTCTGGCTTCACTTTTTTGCCCGAAGTCGATGAATTTGTGCAGATGTCCAATTTTAAGCAATGGTTGACCACAGGCGTCCACTACTCTCTACCCTCATCCATTGTATCCTCATGTTATCAAAAAGGCTTTTTCTTTTTACAACATTTTCACACAATCTTGGAACGCGCCGCGTCTAAATGCCTGGGAGTATTTTCTAATTCTCCTCCCCACACACAATGGCGCTATCATTTACAGAAATGCACTCTGCGAAGCGGACGATATCAGTATTCCGTCAAAGTTATTTTGATGTAGTCGGCATAAAACGTTGACGATTTCTCTCGACAACGATATTCGCACGATATATGCTGAATCGCATTCCACTACACCTTCTTTCTGCAGATATATTTATTCTTCCTTCGTTATCAATTCCTCCCTCTTGGATATTCAATCCGGTATTCACTCTCATGTCACATCGTTCGCTCTTGCTCTGTTTGCAATCTGGAATTTGGTCAATTGTCTCAGTCGGCTGAAAATGTACCTTTGTGGTAAATATGTTGCATTTTGCGAAGGACATTTGAAGTTTCTTACTCGTCGTCCGCATAAACTACGTAATCAACAGGGAAAAGAATCATTGGGATAGTTTTTTCTTGTACTGCTATGTATCTGAGATTCTCGTTGAGCACTTTTTCCATAGACTCGTGCATACATTTTTTAATTAGAGATAAGGCAAAGTGAGCATCTCTTATTCACACCGTTTTTTTCTCTCGACTAAAAATTTAGGGACGCCTCGTCGTCAACGAACGATAATATCCACATAACTGCTCGTTTTTCGTTGTATCACGTTCCACTTAGAAAAAAATGTCCCCGACACGAGAAACGGACGGTTTATTTTTAATAAAAGTTTCCGTTGTTTAACATCCTACTTCTTAAACTTACTTTCAAACCGCCTAGTTCCATCTATAAAAATATGGCCGAATTTTTATGTTGCTAGGTATCATCTACTCCTCATTTTTCGTGTTTTATTTTCTCCGAGTTCCGCGGCATATCACGACTTACTCTAGCAATTACTAATTTGATTTGTAATTTTATTGTTCAGCCTGTTGCGTGGAAGGATAAGGTTTTGCGTTAATGCTTATTAAGAAACATTTTGTAAGCTAAAGTAATACTTCACGATTAGGAGATAAATAAAACACTCTGGAAAACCTAAACTCGCCAACGTAATTATCAGCCTCGTACATGTTATACATCATGGCAAATCGCCCTTGAATGAAATTAATTTATGAAACGATAGATTGACCATTTTGTTTCCTAGTATTACTTTAGGTAAGCGAGATTACACTTTAGTATGTTTCCCAGGCTCATCCTACCGTCAATATTTTTCCTTTTTTGATGAATGCACATCGATTGTTATTCATTTTCGTGTTTTCTGAAATAGCAAGAAAAATAAACATCAAACCGAAAATCTGACAACATTTTTCCCTTTTCATTTTTCAAGATGCGGGAAGAGCTTCAAACCGCTTCACTCTACGACTCATGGTTTGCTCGCTGCGAGCTAGTTCAAAGGCGTAAGTAATTCTGATATTTCACATAATTAGTCTCTTTCGATTTCCTCACTCCGACTACTATAAGGCTTTGAAACATTTATTATGAATCTCTGTTTTGATAATGTATAGCTAAATAACTGTCCCGCATCAAAAAGGAAACCGAAAGTGTATATTTATTTCGTCAAATTACACAGACTCTGGAAACAAAATGAAAGTAGGGAAAATGTCAGCACTTAAAAGGCATTAATAATTCACTGCCGAACCTTCAACAAATATTAAGGTTATAACAGGATTTTATGCTTACTTATCGGTAATGTATTCTGTTTGTATATAAATATTAATTACGACTGGAATGTGTTTGTTGTGTGATACAGGCTTTAAAACGTTCTCGTAGTAGTTGATGTTGTACAATGTACCACCAAACTCGATTGGTTGACGACAAGTATCTACCTATCTCTACCCTCTGTCATACTTTTTATTTAGAAATAGGGTCGTCATTCCATTTGATTTGATATCGGTCTCGAGAATTACAATCTCAGCTTTCTTCCATACCGTTTTTCCTCCATAGTGAGTTCTAGAATAGAAATTTAGGAAACTGATAGTCCATGTTTTACCAATCATAAGAATCGTTTCCTTCTAAATTTGGTTTACAGCTTTCGCGTTTAATTGGCTTTCCTTCAACCGCTTAAGTCGTCACTTGATTTTACCAACTGATTTTAAACATCCTTGGAACGAGCCACGTATAAAATGTCGGGAGACTTTTCCACTTGTTCCTCCTCTCAGTCCATGTTTCCTTGCTATACAGAAGAAGTCTCCTCGAAGAGGTCTGGCTTCACTTTTTTGCCCGAAGTCGATGATGTTGTGCAGATGTCCAATTTTAAGCAATGGTTGACCAAAGGCGTCCACCACTCTCTACCCTCATCCATTGTATCCTCATGTTATCAAAAAGGCTTTTTCTTTTTACAACATTTTCACACAATCTTGGAACGCGCCGCGTCTAAATGCCTGGGAGTATTTTCTAATTCTCCTCCCCACACACAATGGCGCTATCATTTACAGAAATGCACTCTGCGAAGCGGACGATATCAGTATTCCGTCAAAGTTATTTTGATGTAGTCGGCATAAAACGTTGACGATTTCTCTCGACAACGATATTCGCACGATATATGCTGAATCGCATTCCACTACACCTTCTTTCTGCAGATATATTTATTCTTCCTTCGTTATCAATTCCTCCCTCTTGGATATTCAATCCGGTATTCACTCTCATGTCACATCGTTCGCTCTTGCTCTGTTTGCAATCTGGAATTTGGTCAATTGTCTCAGTCGGCTGAAAATGTACCTTTGTGGTAAATATGTTGCATTTTGCGAAGGACATTTGAAGTTTCTTACTCGTCGTCCGCATAAACTACGTAATCAACAGGGAAAAGAATCATTGGGATAGTTTTTTCTTGTACTGCTATGTATCCGAGATTCTCGTTGAGCACTTTTTCCATAGATTCGTGCATACATTTTTTAATTAGAGATAAGGCAAAGTGAGCATCTCTTATTCACACCGTTTTTTTCTCTCGACTAAAAATTTAGGGATACCTCGTCGTCAACGAACGATAATATCCACATAACTGCTCGTTTTTCGTTGTATCACGTTCCACGTAGAAAAAAATGTCCCCGACACGAGAAACGGACGGTTTATTTTTATTAAAAGTTTCCGTTGTTTAACATCCTACTTCTTAAACTTACTTTCAAACCGCCTAGTTCCATCTATAAAAATATGGCCGAATTTTTATGTTGCTAGGTATCATCTACTCCTCATTTTTCGTGTTTTATTTTCTCCGAGTTCCGCGGCGTATCACGACTTACTCTAGCAATTACTAATTTGATTTGTAATTTTATTGTTCAGCCTGTTGCGTGGAAGGATACGGTTTTGCGTTAATGCTTATTAAGAAACATTTTGTAAGCTAAAGTAATACTTCACGATTAGGAGATAAATAAAACACTCTGGAAAACCTAAAGTCGCCAACGTAATTATCTGCCTCGTACATGTTATACATCATGGCAAATCGCCCTTGAATGAAATTAATTTATGAAACGATAGATTGACCATTTTGTTTCCTAGTATTACTTTAGGTAAGCGAGATTACACTTTAGTATGTTTCCCAGGCTCATCCTACCGTCAATATTTTTCCTTTTTTGATGAATGCACATCGATTGTTATTCATTTTCGTGTTTTCTGAAATAGCAAGAAAAATAAACATCAAACCGAAAATCTGACAACATTTTTCCCTTTTCATTTTTCAAGATGCGGGAAGAGCTTCAAACCGCTTCACTCTACGACTCATGGTTTGCTCGCTGCGAGCTAGTTCAAAGGCGTAAGTAATTCTGATATTTCACATAATTAGTCTCTTTCGATTTCCTCACTCCGACTACTATAAGGCTTTGAAACATTTATTATGAATCTCTGTTTTGATAATGTATAGCTAAATAACTGTCCCGCATCAAAAAGGAAACCGAAAGTGTATATTTATTTCGTCAAATTACACAGACTCTGGAAACAAAATGAAAGTAGGGAAAATGTCAGCACTTAAAAGGCATTAATAATTCACTTCCGAACCTTCAACAAATATTAAGGATATGACAGGATTTTATGCTTACTTATCGGTAATGTATTCTGTTTGTATATAAATATTAATTACGACTGGAATGTGTTTGTTGTGTGATACAGGCTTTAAAACGTTCTCGTAGTAGTTGATGTTGTACAATGTACCACCAAACTCGATTGGTTGACGACAAGTATCTACCTATCTCTACCCTCTGTCATACTTTTTATTTAGAAATAGGGTCGTCATTCCATTTGATTTGATATCGGTCTCGAGAATTACAATCTCAGCTTTCTTCCATACCGTTTTTCCTCCATAGTGAGTTCTAGAATAGAAATTTAGGAAACTGATAGTCCATGTTTTACCAATCATAAGAATCGTTTCCTTCTAAATTTGGTTTACAGCTTTCGCGTTTAATTGGCTTTCCTTCAACCGCTTAAGTCGTCACTTGATTTTACCAACTGATTTTAAACATCCTTGGAACGAGCCACGTATAAAATGTCGGGAGACTTTTCCACTTGTTCCTCCTCTCAGTCCATGTTTCCTTGCTATACAGAAGAAGTCTCCTCGAAGAGGTCTGGCTTCACTTTTTTGCCCGAAGTCGATGATGTTGTGCAGATGTCCAATTTTAAGCAATGGTTGACCAAAGGCGTCCACCACTCTCTACCCTCATCCATTGTATCCTCATGTTATCAAAAAGGCTTTTTCTTTTTACAACATTTTCACACAATCTTGGAACGCGCCGCGTCTAAATGCCTGGGAGTATTTTCTAATTCTCCTCCCCACACACAATGGCGCTATCATTTACAGAAATGCACTCTGCGAAGCGGACGATATCAGTATTCCGTCAAAGTTATTTTGATGTAGTCGGCATAAAACGTTGACGATTTCTCTCGACAACGATATTCGCACGATATATGCTGAATCGCATTCCACTACACCTTCTTTCTGCAGATATATTTATTCTTCCTTCGTTATCAATTCCTCCCTCTTGGATATTCAATCCGGTATTCACTCTCATGTCACATCGTTCGCTCTTGCTCTGTTTGCAATCTGGAATTTGGTCAATTGTCTCAGTCGGCTGAAAATGTACCTTTGTGGTAAATATGTTGCATTTTGCGAAGGACATTTGAAGTTTCTTACTCGTCGTCCGCATAAACTACGTAATCAACAGGGAAAAGAATCATTGGGATAGTTTTTTCTTGTACTGCTATGTATCCGAGATTCTCGTTGAGCACTTTTTCCATAGATTCGTGCATACATTTTTTAATTAGAGATAAGGCAAAGTGAGCATCTCTTATTCACACCGTTTTTTTCTCTCGACTAAAAATTTAGGGATACCTCGTCGTCAACGAACGATAATATCCACATAACTGCTCGTTTTTCGTTGTATCACGTTCCACGTAGAAAAAAATGTCCCCGACACGAGAAACGGACGGTTTATTTTTATTAAAAGTTTCCGTTGTTTAACATCCTACTTCTTAAACTTACTTTCAAACCGCCTAGTTCCATCTATAAAAATATGGCCGAATTTTTATGTTGCTAGGTATCATCTACTCCTCATTTTTCGTGTTTTATTTTCTCCGAGTTCCGCGGCATATCACGACTTACTCTAGCAATTACTAATTTGATTTGTAATTTTATTGTTCAGCCTGTTGCGTGGAAGGATACGGTTTTGCGTTAATGCTTATTAAGAAACATTTTGTAAGCTAAAGTAATACTTCACGATTAGGAGATAAGTAAAACACTCTGGAAAACCTAAAGTCGCCAACGTAATTATCAGCCTCGTACATGTTATACATCATGTCAAATCGCCCTTGAATGAAATTAATTTATGAAACGATAGATTGACCATTTTGTTTCCTAGTATTACTTTAGGTAAGCGAGATTACACTTTAGTATGTTTCCCAGGCTCATCCTACCGTCAATATTTTTCCTTTTTTGATGAATGCACATCGATTGTTATTCATTTTCGTGTTTTCTGAAATAGCAAGAAAAATAAACATCAAACCGAAAATCTGACAACATTTTTCCCTTTTCATTTTTCAAGATGCGGGAAGAGCTTCAAACCGCTTCACTCTACGACTCATGGTTTGCTCGCTGCGAGCTAGTTCAAAGGCGTAAGTAATTCTGATATTTCACATAATTAGTCTCTTTCGATTTCCTCACTCCGACTACTATAAGGCTTTGAAACATTTATTATGAATCTCTGTTTTGATAATGTATAGCTAAATAACTGTCCCGCATCAAAAAGGAAACCGAAAGTGTATATTTATTTCGTCAAATTACACAGACACTGGAAACAAAATGAAAGTAGGGAAAATGTCAGCACTTAAAAGGCATTAATAATTCACTGCCGAACCTTCAACAAATATTAAGGTTATAACAGGATTTTATGCTTACTTATCGGTAATGTATTCTGTTTGTATATAAATATTAATTACGACTGGAATGTGTTTGTTGTGTGATACAGGCTTTAAAACGTTCTCGTAGTAGTTGATGTTGTACAATGTACCACCAAACTCGATTGGTTGACGACAAGTATCTACCTATCTCTACCCTCTGTCATACTTTTTATTTAGAAATAGGGTCGTCATTCCATTTGATTTGATATCGGTCTCGAGAATTACAATCTCAGCTTTCTTCCATACCGTTTTTCCTCCATAGTGAGTTCTAGAATAGAAATTTAGGAAACTGATAGTCCATGTTTTACCAATCATAAGAATCGTTTCCTTCTAAATTTGGTTTACAGCTTTCGCGTTTAATTGGCTTTCCTTCAACCGCTTAAGTCGTCACTTGATTTTACCAACTGATTTTAAACATCCTTGGAACGAGCCACGTATAAAATGTCGGGAGACTTTTCCACTTGTTCCTCCTCTCAGTCCATGTTTCCTTGCTATACAGAAGAAGTCTCCTCGAAGAGGTCTGGCTTCACTTTTTTGCCCGAAGTCGATGATGTTGTGCAGATGTCCAATTTTAAGCAATGGTTGACCAAAGGCGTCCACCACTCTCTACCCTCATCCATTGTATCCTCATGTTATCAAAAAGGCTTTTTCTTTTTACAACATTTTCACACAATCTTGGAACGCGCCGCGTCTAAATGCCTGGGAGTATTTTCTAATTCTCCTCCCCACACACAATGGCGCTATCATTTACAGAAATGCACTCTGCGAAGCGGACGATATCAGTATTCCGTCAAAGTTATTTTGATGTAGTCGGCATAAAACGTTGACGATTTCTCTCGACAACGATATTCGCACGATATATGCTGAATCGCATTCCACTACACCTTCTTTCTGCAGATATATTTATTCTTCCTTCGTTATCAATTCCTCCCTCTTGGATATTCAATCCGGTATTCACTCTCATGTCACATCGTTCGCTCTTGCTCTGTTTGCAATCTGGAATTTGGTCAATTGTCTCAGTCGGCTGAAAATGTACCTTTGTGGTAAATATGTTGCATTTTGCGAAGGACATTTGAAGTTTCTTACTCGTCGTCCGCATAAACTACGTAATCAACAGGGAAAAGAATCATTGGGATAGTTTTTTCTTGTACTGCTATGTATCCGAGATTCTCGTTGAGCACTTTTTCCATAGATTCGTGCATACATTTTTTAATTAGAGATAAGGCAAAGTGAGCATCTCTTATTCACACCGTTTTTTTCTCTCGACTAAAAATTTAGGGATACCTCGTTGTCAACGAACGATAATATCCACATAACTGCTCGTTTTTCGTTGTATCACGTTCCACGTAGAAAAAAATGTCCCCGACACGAGAAACGGACGGTTTATTTTTATTAAAAGTTTCCGTTGTTTAACATCCTACTTCTTAAACTTACTTTCAAACCGCCTAGTTCCATCTATAAAAATATGGCCGAATTTTTATGTTGCTAGGTATATCTACTCCTCATTTTTCGTGTTTTATTTTCTCCGAGTTCCGCGGCATATCACGACTTACTCTAGCAATTACTAATTTGATTTGTAATTTTATTGTTCAGCCTGTTGCGTGGAAGGATACGGTTTTGCGTTAATGCTTATTAAGAAACATTTTGTAAGCTAAAGTAATACTTCACGATTAGGAGATAAGTAAAACACTCTGGAAAACCTAAAGTCGCCAACGTAATTATCAGCCTCGTACATGTTATACATCATGGCAAATCGCCCTTGAATGAAATTAATTTATGAAACGATAGATTGACCATTTTGTTTCCTAGTATTACTTTAGGTAAGCGAGATTACACTTTAGTATGTTTCCCAGGCTCATCCTACCGTCAATATTTTTCCTTTTTTGATGAATGCACATCGATTGTTATTCATTTTCGTGTTTTCTGAAATAGCAAGAAAAATAAACATCAAACCGAAAATCTGACAACATTTTTCCCTTTTCATTTTTCAAGATGCGGGAAGAGCTTCAAACCGCTTCACTCTACGACTCATGGTTTGCTCGCTGCGAGCTAGTTCAAAGGCGTAAGTAATTCTGATATTTCACATAATTAGTCTCTTTCGATTTCCTCACTCCGACTACTATAAGGCTTTGAAACATTTATTATGAATCTCTGTTTTGATAATGTATAGCTAAATAACTGTCCCGCATCAAAAAGGAAACCGAAAGTGTATATTTATTTCGTCAAATTACACAGACACTGGAAACAAAATGAAAGTAGGGAAAATGTCAGCACTTAAAAGGCATTAATAATTCACTGCCGAACCTTCAACAAATATTAAGGTTATAACAGGATTTTATGCTTACTTATCGGTAATGTATTCTGTTTGTATATAAATATTAATTACGACTGGAATGTGTTTGTTGTGTGATACAGGCTTTAAAACGTTCTCGTAGTAGTTGATGTTGTACAATGTACCACCAAACTCGATTGGTTGACGACAAGTATCTACCTATCTCTACCCTCTGTCATACTTTTTATTTAGAAATAGGGTCGTCATTCCATTTGATTTGATATCGGTCTCGAGAATTACAATCTCAGCTTTCTTCCATACCGTTTTTCCTCCATAGTGAGTTCTAGAATAGAAATTTAGGAAACTGATAGTCCATGTTTTACCAATCATAAGAATCGTTTCCTTCTAAATTTGGTTTACAGCTTTCGCGTTTAATTGGCTTTCCTTCAACCGCTTAAGTCGTCACTTGATTTTACCAACTGATTTTAAACATCCTTGGAACGAGCCACGTATAAAATGTCGGGAGACTTTTCCACTTGTTCCTCCTCTCAGTCCATGTTTCCTTGCTATACAGAAGAAGTCTCCTCGAAGAGGTCTGGCTTCACTTTTTTGCCCGAAGTCGATGATGTTGTGCAGATGTCCAATTTTAAGCAATGGTTGACCAAAGGCGTCCACCACTCTCTACCCTCATCCATTGTATCCTCATGTTATCAAAAAGGCTTTTTCTTTTTACAACATTTTCACACAATCTTGGAACGCGCCGCGTCTAAATGCCTGGGAGTATTTTCTAATTCTCCTCCCCACACACAATGGCGCTATCATTTACAGAAATGCACTCTGCGAAGCGGACGATATCAGTATTCCGTCAAAGTTATTTTGATGTAGTCGGCATAAAACGTTGACGATTTCTCTCGACAACGATATTCGCACGATATATGCTGAATCGCATTCCACTACACCTTCTTTCTGCAGATATATTTATTCTTCCTTCGTTATCAATTCCTCCCTCTTGGATATTCAATCCGGTATTCACTCTCATGTCACATCGTTCGCTCTTGCTCTGTTTGCAATCTGGAATTTGGTCAATTGTCTCAGTCGGCTGATAATGTACCTTTGTGGTAAATATGTTGCATTTTGCGAAGGACATTTGAAGTTTCTTACTCGTCGTCCGCATAAACTACGTAATCAACAGGGAAAAGAATCATTGGGATAGTTTTTTCTTGTACTGCTATGTATCCGAGATTCTCGTTGAGCACTTTTTCCATAGATTCGTGCATACATTTTTTAATTAGAGATAAGGCAAAGTGAGCATCTCTTATTCACACCGTTTTTTTCTCTCGACTAAAAATTTAGGGATACCTCGTCGTCAACGAACGATAATATCCACATAACTGCTCGTTTTTCGTTGTATCACGTTCCACGTAGAAAAAAATGTCCCCGACACGAGAAACGGACGGTTTATTTTTATTAAAAGTTTCCGTTGTTTAACATCCTACTTCTTAAACTTACTTTCAAACCGCCTAGTTCCATCTATAAAAATATGGCCGAATTTTTATGTTGCTAGGTATATCTACTCCTCATTTTTCGTGTTTTATTTTCTCCGAGTTCCGCGGCATATCACGACTTACTCTAGCAATTACTAATTTGATTTGTAATTTTATTGTTCAGCCTGTTGCGTGGAAGGATACGGTTTTGCGTTAATGCTTATTAAGAAACATTTTGTAAGCTAAAGTAATACTTCACGATTAGGAGATAAGTAAAACACTCTGGAAAACCTAAAGTCGCCAACGTAATTATCAGCCTCGTACATGTTATACATCATGGCAAATCGCCCTTGAATGAAATTAATTTATGAAACGATAGATTGACCATTTTGTTTCCTAGTATTACTTTAGGTAAGCGAGATTACACTTTAGTATGTTTCCCAGGCTCATCCTACCGTCAATATTTTTCCTTTTTTGATGAATGCACATCGATTGTTATTCATTTTCGTGTTTTCTGAAATAGCAAGAAAAATAAACATCAAACCGAAAATCTGACAACATTTTTCCCTTTTCATTTTTCAAGATGCGGGAAGAGCTTCAAACCGCTTCACTCTACGACTCATGGTTTGCTCGCTGCGAGCTAGTTCAAAGGCGTAAGTAATTCTGATATTTCACATAATTAGTCTCTTTCGATTTCCTCACTCCGACTACTATAAGGCTTTGAAACATTTATTATGAATCTCTGTTTTGATAATGTATAGCTAAATAACTGTCCCGCATCAAAAAGGAAACCGAAAGTGTATATTTATTTCGTCAAATTACACAGACACTGGAAACAAAATGAAAGTAGGGAAAATGTCAGCACTTAAAAGGCATTAATAATTCACTGCCGAACCTTCAACAAATATTAAGGTTATAACAGGATTTTATGCTTACTTATCGGTAATGTATTCTGTTTGTATATAAATATTAATTACGACTGGAATGTGTTTGTTGTGTGATACAGGCTTTAAAACGTTCTCGTAGTAGTTGATGTTGTACAATGTACCACCAAACTCGATTGGTTGACGACAAGTATCTACCTATCTCTACCCTCTGTCATACTTTTTATTTAGAAATAGGGTCGTCATTCCATTTGATTTGATATCGGTCTCGAGAATTACAATCTCAGCTTTCTTCCATACCGTTTTTCCTCCATAGTGAGTTCTAGAATAGAAATTTAGGAAACTGATAGTCCATGTTTTACCAATCATAAGAATCGTTTCCTTCTAAATTTGGTTTACAGCTTTCGCGTTTAATTGGCTTTCCTTCAACCGCTTAAGTCGTCACTTGATTTTACCAACTGATTTTAAACATCCTTGGAACGAGCCACGTATAAAATGTCGGGAGACTTTTCCACTTGTTCCTCCTCTCAGTCCATGTTTCCTTGCTATACAGAAGAAGTCTCCTCGAAGAGGTCTGGCTTCACTTTTTTGCCCGAAGTCGATGATGTTGTGCAGATGTCCAATTTTAAGCAATGGTTGACCAAAGGCGTCCACCACTCTCTACCCTCATCCATTGTATCCTCATGTTATCAAAAAGGCTTTTTCTTTTTACAACATTTTCACACAATCTTGGAACGCGCCGCGTCTAAATGCCTGGGAGTATTTTCTAATTCTCCTCCCCACACACAATGGCGCTATCATTTACAGAAATGCACTCTGCGAAGCGGACGATATCAGTATTCCGTCAAAGTTATTTTGATGTAGTCGGCATAAAACGTTGACGATTTCTCTCGACAACGATATTCGCACGATATATGCTGAATCGCATTCCACTACACCTTCTTTCTGCAGATATATTTATTCTTCCTTCGTTATCAATTCCTCCCTCTTGGATATTCAATCCGGTATTCACTCTCATGTCACATCGTTCGCTCTTGCTCTGTTTGCAATCTGGAATTTGGTCAATTGTCTCAGTCGGCTGAAAATGTACCTTTGTGGTAAATATGTTGCATTTTGCGAAGGACATTTGAAGTTTCTTACTCGTCGTCCGCATAAACTACGTAATCAACAGGGAAAAGAATCATTGGGATAGTTTTTTCTTGTACTGCTATGTATCCGAGATTCTCGTTGAGCACTTTTTCCATAGATTCGTGCATACATTTTTTAATTAGAGATAAGGCAAAGTGAGCATCTCTTATTCACACCGTTTTTTTCTCTCGACTAAAAATTTAGGGATACCTCGTTGTCAACGAACGATAATATCCACATAACTGCTCGTTTTTCGTTGTATCACGTTCCACGTAGAAAAAAATGTCCCCGACACGAGAAACGGACGGTTTATTTTTATTAAAAGTTTCCGTTGTTTAACATCCTACTTCTTAAACTTACTTTCAAACCGCCTAGTTCCATCTATAAAAATATGGCCGAATTTTTATGTTGCTAGGTATATCTACTCCTCATTTTTCGTGTTTTATTTTCTCCGAGTTCCGCGGCATATCACGACTTACTCTAGCAATTACTAATTTGATTTGTAATTTTATTGTTCAGCCTGTTGCGTGGAAGGATACGGTTTTGCGTTAATGCTTATTAAGAAACATTTTGTAAGCTAAAGTAATACTTCACGATTAGGAGATAAGTAAAACACTCTGGAAAACCTAAAGTCGCCAACGTAATTATCAGCCTCGTACATGTTATACATCATGGCAAATCGCCCTTGAATGAAATTAATTTATGAAACGATAGATTGACCATTTTGTTTCCTAGTATTACTTTAGGTAAGCGAGATTACACTTTAGTATGTTTCCCAGGCTCATCCTACCGTCAATATTTTTCCTTTTTTGATGAATGCACATCGATTGTTATTCATTTTCGTGTTTTCTGAAATAGCAAGAAAAATAAACATCAAACCGAAAATCTGACAACATTTTTCCCTTTTCATTTTTCAAGATGCGGGAAGAGCTTCAAACCGCTTCACTCTACGACTCATGGTTTGCTCGCTGCGAGCTAGTTCAAAGGCGTAAGTAATTCTGATATTTCACATAATTAGTCTCTTTCTATTTCCTCACTCCGACTACTATAAGGCTTTGAAACATTTATTATGAATCTCTGTTTTGATAATGTATAGCTAAATAACTGTCCCGCATCAAAAAGGAAACCGAAAGTGTATATTTATTTCGTCAAATTACACAGACACTGGAAACAAAATGAAAGTAGGGAAAATGTCAGCACTTAAAAGGCATTAATAATTCACTGCCGAACCTTCAACAAATATTAAGGTTATAACAGGATTTTATGCTTACTTATCGGTAATGTATTCTGTTTGTATATAAATATTAATTACGACTGGAATGTGTTTGTTGTGTGATACAGGCTTTAAAACGTTCTCGTAGTAGTTGATGTTGTACAATGTACCACCAAACTCGATTGGTTGACGACAAGTATCTACCTATCTCTACCCTCTGTCATACTTTTTATTTAGAAATAGGGTCGTCATTCCATTTGATTTGATATCGGTCTCGAGAATTACAATCTCAGCTTTCTTCCATACCGTTTTTCCTCCATAGTGAGTTCTAGAATAGAAATTTAGGAAACTGATAGTCCATGTTTTACCAATCATAAGAATCGTTTCCTTCTAAATTTGGTTTACAGCTTTCGCGTTTAATTGGCTTTCCTTCAACCGCTTAAGTCGTCACTTGATTTTACCAACTGATTTTAAACATCCTTGGAACGAGCCACGTATAAAATGTCGGGAGACTTTTCCACTTGTTCCTCCTCTCAGTCCATGTTTCCTTGCTATACAGAAGAAGTCTCCTCGAAGAGGTCTGGCTTCACTTTTTTGCCCGAAGTCGATGATGTTGTGCAGATGTCCAATTTTAAGCAATGGTTGACCAAAGGCGTCCACCACTCTCTACCCTCATCCATTGTATCCTCATGTTATCAAAAAGGCTTTTTCTTTTTACAACATTTTCACACAATCTTGGAACGCGCCGCGTCTAAATGCCTGGGAGTATTTTCTAATTCTCCTCCCCACACACAATGGCGCTATCATTTACAGAAATGCACTCTGCGAAGCGGACGATATCAGTATTCCGTCAAAGTTATTTTGATGTAGTCGGCATAAAACGTTGACGATTTCTCTCGACAACGATATTCGCACGATATATGCTGAATCGCATTCCACTACACCTTCTTTCTGCAGATATATTTATTCTTCCTTCGTTATCAATTCCTCCCTCTTGGATATTCAATCCGGTATTCACTCTCATGTCACATCGTTCGCTCTTGCTCTGTTTGCAATCTGGAATTTGGTCAATTGTCTCAGTCGGCTGATAATGTACCTTTGTGGTAAATATGTTGCATTTTGCGAAGGACATTTGAAGTTTCTTACTCGTCGTCCGCATAAACTACGTAATCAACAGGGAAAAGAATCATTGGGATAGTTTTTTCTTGTACTGCTATGTATCCGAGATTCTCGTTGAGCACTTTTTCCATAGATTCGTGCATACATTTTTTAATTAGAGATAAGGCAAAGTGAGCATCTCTTATTCACACCGTTTTTTTCTCTCGACTAAAAATTTAGGGATACCTCGTCGTCAACGAACGATAATATCCACATAACTGCTCGTTTTTCGTTGTATCACGTTCCACGTAGAAAAAAATGTCCCCGACACGAGAAACGGACGGTTTATTTTTATTAAAAGTTTCCGTTGTTTAACATCCTACTTCTTAAACTTACTTTCAAACCGCCTAGTTCCATCTATAAAAATATGGCCGAATTTTTATGTTGCTAGGTATATCTACTCCTCATTTTTCGTGTTTTATTTTCTCCGAGTTCCGCGGCATATCACGACTTACTCTAGCAATTACTAATTTGATTTGTAATTTTATTGTTCAGCCTGTTGCGTGGAAGGATACGGTTTTGCGTTAATGCTTATTAAGAAACATTTTGTAAGCTAAAGTAATACTTCACGATTAGGAGATAAATAAAACACTCTGGAAAACCTAAAGTCGCCAACGTAATTATCAGCCTCGTACATGTTATACATCATGGCAAATCGCCCTTGAATGAAATTAATTTATGAAACGATAGATTGACCATTTTGTTTCCTAGTATTACTTTAGGTAAGCGAGATTACACTTTAGTATGTTTCCCAGGCTCATCCTACCGACAATATTTTTCCTTTTTTGATGAATGCACATCGATTGTTATTCATTTTCGTGTTTTCTGAAATAGCAAGAAAAATAAACATCAAACCGAAAATCTGACAACATTTTCCCTTTTCATTTTTCAAGATGCGGGAAGAGCTTCAAACCGCTTCACTCTACGACTCATGGTTTGCTCGCTGCGAGCTAGTTCAAAGGCGTAAGTAATTCTGATATTTCACATAATTAGTCTCTTTCGATTTCCTCACTCCGACTACTATAAGGCTTTGAAACATTTATTATGAATCTCTGTTTTGATAATGTATAGCTAAATAACTGTCCCGCATCAAAAAGGAAACCGAAAGTGTATATTTATTTCGTCAAATTACACAGACACTGGAAACAAGATGAAAGTAGGGAAAATGTCAGCACTTAAAATGCATTAATAATTCACTGCCGAACCTTCAACAAATATTAAGGATATAACAGGATCTTATGCTTACTTATCGGTAATGTATTCTGTTTGTATATAAATATTAATTACGACTGGAATGTGTTTGTTGTGTGATACAGGCTTTAAAACGTTCTCGTAGTAGTTGATGTTGTACAATGTACCACCAAACTCGATTGGTTGACGACAAGTATCTACCTATCTCTACCCTCTGTCATACTTTTTATTTAGAAATAGGGTCGTCATTCCATTTGATTTGATATCGTTCTCGAGAATTACAATCTCAGCTTTCTTCCATACCGTTTTTCCTCCATAGTGAGTTCTAGAATAGAAATTTAGGAAACTGATAGTCCATGTTTTACCAATCATAAGAATCGTTTCCTTCTAAATTTGGTTTACAGCTTTCGCGTTTAATTGGCTTTCCTTCAACCGCTTAAGTCGTCACTTGATTTTACCAACTGATTTTAAACATCCTTGGAACGAGCCACGTATAAAATGTCGGGAGACTTTTCCACTTGTTCCTCCTCTCAGTCCATGTTTCCTTGCTATACAGAAGAAGTCTCCTCGAAGAGGTCTGGCTTCACTTTTTTGCCCGAAGTCGATGATGTTGTGCAGATGCCCAATTTTAAGCAATGGTTGACCAAAGGCGTCCACCACTCTCTACCCTCATCCATTGTATCCTCATGTTATCAAAAAGGCTTTTTCTTTTTACAACATTTTCACACAATCTTGGAACGCGCCGCGTCTAAATGCCTGGGAGTATTTTCTAATTCTCCTCCCCACACACAATGGCGCTATCATTTACAGAAATGCACTCTGCGAAGCGGACGATATCAGTATTCCGTCAAAGTTATTTTGATGTAGTCGGCATAAAACGTTGACGATTTCTCTCGACAACGATATTCGCACGATATATGCTGAATCGCATTCCACTACACCTTCTTTCTGCAGATATATTTATTCTTCCTTCGTTATCAATTCCTCCCTCTTGGATATTCAATCCGGTATTCACTCTCATGTCACATCGTTCGCTCTTGCTCTGTTTGCAATCTGGAATTTGGTCAATTGTCTCAGTCGGCTGAAAATGTACCTTTGTGGTAAATATGTTGCATTTTGCGAAGGACATTTGAAGTTTCTTACTCGTCGTCCGCATAAACTACGTAATCAACAGGGAAAAGAATCATTGGGATAGTTTTTTCTTGTACTGCTATGTATCCGAGATTCTCGTTGAGCACTTTTTCCATAGATTCGTGCATACATTTTTTAATTAGAGATAAGGCAAAGTGAGCATCTCTTATTCACACCGTTTTTTTCTCTCGACTAAAAATTTAGGGATACCTCGTCGTCAACGAACGATAATATCCACATAACTGCTCGTTTTTCGTTGTATCACGTTCCACGTAGAAAAAAATGTCCCCGACACGAGAAACGGACGGTTTATTTTTAATAAAAGTTTCCGTTGTTTAACATCCTACTTCTTAAACTTACTTTCAAACCGCCTAGTTCCATCTATAAAAATATGGCCGAATTTTTATGTTGCTAGGTATCATCTACTCCTCATTTTTCGTGTTTTATTTTCTCCGAGTTCCGCGGCATATCACGACTTACTCTAGCAATTACTAATTTGATTTGTAATTTTATTGTTCAGCCTGTTGCGTGGAAGGATACGGTTTTGCGTTAATGCTTATTAAGAAACATTTTGTAAGCTAAAGTAATACTTCACGATTAGGAGATAAATAAAACACTCTGGAAAACCTAAAGTCGCCAACGTAATTATCAGCCTCGTACATGTTATACATCATGGCAAATCGCCCTTGAATGAAATTAATTTATGAAACGATAGATTGACCATTTTGTTTCCTAGTATTACTTTAGGTAAGCGAGATTACACTTTAGTATGTTTCCCAGGCTCATCCTACCGACAATATTTTTCCTTTTTTGATGAATGCACATCGATTGTTATTCATTTTCGTGTTTTCTGAAATAGCAAGAAAAATAAACATCAAACCGAAAATCTGACAACATTTTCCCTTTTCATTTTTCAAGATGCGGGAAGAGCTTCAAACCGCTTCACTCTACGACTCATGGTTTGCTCGCTGCGAGCTAGTTCAAAGGCGTAAGTAATTCTGATATTTCACATAATTAGTCTCTTTCGATTTCCTCACTCCGACTACTATAAGGCTTTGAAACATTTATTATGAATCTCTGTTTTGATAATGTATAGCTAAATAACTGTCCCGCATCAAAAAGGAAACCGAAAGTGTATATTTATTTCGTCAAATTACACAGACACTGGAAACAAGATGAAAGTAGGGAAAATGTCAGCACTTAAAATGCATTAATAATTCACTGCCGAACCTTCAACAAATATTAAGGATATAACAGGATTTTATGCTTACTTATCGGTAATGTATTCTGTTTGTATATAAATATTAATTACGACTGGAATGTGTTTGTTGTGTGATACAGGCTTTAAAACGTTCTCGTAGTAGTTGATGTTGTACAATGTACCACCAAACTCGATTGGTTGACGACAAGTATCTACCTATCTCTACCCTCTGTCATACTTTTTATTTAGAAATAGGGTCGTCATTCCATTTGATTTGATATCGGTCTCGAGAATTACAATCTCAGCTTTCTTCCATACCGTTTTTCCTCCATAGTGAGTTCTAGAATAGAAATTTAGGAAACTGATAGTCCATGTTTTACCAATCATAAGAATCGTTTCCTTCTAAATTTGGTTTACAGCTTTCGCGTTTAATTGGCTTTCCTTCAACCGCTTAAGTCGTCACTTGATTTTACCAACTGATTTTAAACATCCTTGGAACGAGCCACGTATAAAATGTCGGGAGACTTTTCCACTTGTTCCTCCTCTCAGTCCATGTTTCCTTGCTATACAGAAGAAGTCTCCTCGAAGAGGTCTGGCTTCACTTTTTTGCCCGAAGTCGATGATGTTGTGCAGATGCCCAATTTTAAGCAATGGTTGACCAAAGGCGTCCACCACTCTCTACCCTCATCCATTGTATCCTCATGTTATCAAAAAGGCTTTTTCTTTTTACAACATTTTCACACAATCTTGGAACGCGCCGCGTCTAAATGCCTGGGAGTATTTTCTAATTCTCCTCCCCACACACAATGGCGCTATCATTTACAGAAATGCACTCTGCGAAGCGGACGATATCAGTATTCCGTCAAAGTTATTTTGATGTAGTCGGCATAAAACGTTGACGATTTCTCTCGACAACGATATTCGCACGATATATGCTGAATCGCATTCCACTACACCTTCTTTCTGCAGATATATTTATTCTTCCTTCGTTATCAATTCCTCCCTCTTGGATATTCAATCCGGTATTCACTCTCATGTCACATCGTTCGCTCTTGCTCTGTTTGCAATCTGGAATTTGGTCAATTGTCTCAGTCGGCTGAAAATGTACCTTTGTGGTAAATATGTTGCATTTTGCGAAGGACATTTGAAGTTTCTTACTCGTCGTCCGCATAAACTACGTAATCAACAGGGAAAAGAATCATTGGGATAGTTTTTTCTTGTACTGCTATGTATCCGAGATTCTCGTTGAGCACTTTTTCCATAGATTCGTGCACACATTTTTTAATTAGATATAAGGCAAAGTGAGCATCTCTTATTCACACCGTTTTTTTCTCTCGACTAAAAATTTAGGGACGCCTCGTCGTCAACGAACGATAATATCCACATAACTGCTCGTTTTTCGTTGTATCACGTTCCACGTAGAAAAAAATGTCCCCGACACGAGAAACGGACGGTTTATTTTTATTAAAAGTTTCCGTTGTTTAACATCCTACTTCTTAAACTTACTTTCAAACCGCCTAGTTCCATCTATAAAAATATGGCCGAATTTTTATGTTGCTAGGTATCATCTACTCCTCATTTTTCGTGTTTTATTTTCTCCGAGTTCCGCGGCATATCACTACTTACTCTAGCAATTACTAATTTGATTTGTAATTTTATTGTTCAGCCTGTTGCGTGGAAGGATACGGTTTTGCGTTAATGCTTATTAAGAAACATTTTGTAAGCTAAAGTAATACTTCACGATTAGGAGATAAGTAAAACACTCTGGAAAACCTAAAGTCGCCAACGTAATTATCAGCCTCGTACATGTTATACATCATGGCAAATCGCCCTTGAATGAAATTAATTTATGAAACGATAGATTGACCATTTTGTTTCCTAGTATTACTTTAGGTAAGCGAGATTACACTTTAGTATGTTTCCCAGGCTCATCCTACCGTCAATATTTTTCCTTTTTTGATGAATGCACATCGATTGTTATTCATTTTCGTGTTTTCTGAAATAGCAAGAAAAATAAACATCAAACCGAAAATCTGACAACATTTTTCCCTTTTCATTTTTCAAGATGCGGGAAGAGCTTCAAACCGCTTCACTCTACGACTCATGGTTTGCTCGCTGCGAGCTAGTTCAAAGGCGTAAGTAATTCTGATATTTCACATAATTAGTCTCTTTCGATTTCCTCACTCCGACTACTATAAGGCTTTGAAACATTTATTATGAATCTCTGTTTTGATAATGTATAGCTAAATAACTGTCCCGCATCAAAAAGGAAACCGAAAGTGTATATTTATTTCGTCAAATTACACAGACACTGGAAACAAAATGAAAGTAGGGAAAATGTCAGCACTTAAAAGGCATTAATAATTCACTGCCGAACCTTCAACAAATATTAAGGTTATAACAGGATTTTATGCTTACTTATCGGTAATGTATTCTGTTTGTATATAAATATTAATTACGACTGGAATGTGTTTGTTGTGTGATACAGGCTTTAAAACGTTCTCGTAGTAGTTGATGTTGTACAATGTACCACCAAACTCGATTGGTTGACGACAAGTATCTACCTATCTCTACCCTCTGTCATACTTTTTATTTAGAAATAGGGTCGTCATTCCATTTGATTTGATATCGGTCTCGAGAATTACAATCTCAGCTTTCTTCCATACCGTTTTTCCTCCATAGTGAGTTCTAGAATAGAAATTTAGGAAACTGATAGTCCATGTTTTACCAATCATAAGAATCGTTTCCTTCTAAATTTGGTTTACAGCTTTCGCGTTTAATTGGCTTTCCTTCAACCGCTTAAGTCGTCACTTGATTTTACCAACTGATTTTAAACATCCTTGGAACGAGCCACGTATAAAATGTCGGGAGACTTTTCCACTTGTTCCTCCTCTCAGTCCATGTTTCCTTGCTATACAGAAGAAGTCTCCTCGAAGAGGTCTGGCTTCACTTTTTTGCCCGAAGTCGATGATGTTGTGCAGATGTACAATTTTAAGCAATGGTTGACCACAGGTGTCCACTACTCTCTACCCTCATCCATTGTATCCTCATGTTATCAAAAAGGCTTTTTCTTTTTACAACATTTTCACACAATCTTGGAACGCGCCGCGTCTAAATGCCTGGGAGTATTTTCTAATTCTCCTCCCCACACACAATGGCGCTATCATTTACAGAAATGCACTCTGCGAAGCGGACGATATCAGTATTCCGTCAAAGTTATTTTGATGTAGTCGGCATAAAAGGTTGACGATTTCTCTCGACAACGATATTCGCACGATATATGCTGAATCGCATTCCACTACACCTTCTTTCTGCAGATATATTTATTCTTCCTTCGTTATCAATTCCTCCCTCTTGGATATTCAATCCGGTATTCACTCTCATGTCACATCGTTCGCTCTTGCTCTGTTTGCAATCTGGAATTTGGTCAATTGTCTCAGTCGGCTGAAAATGTACCTTTGTGGTAAATATGTTGCATTTTGCGAAGGACATTTGAAGTTTCTTACTCGTCGTCCGCATAAACTACGTAATCAACAGGGAAAAGAATCATTGGGATAGTTTTTTCTTGTACTGCTATGTATCCGAGATTCTCGTTGAGCACTTTTTCCATAGATTCGTGCATACATTTTTTAATTAGAGATAAGGCAAAGTGAGCATCTCTTATTCACACCGTTTTTTTCTCTCGACTAAAAATTTAGGGATACCTCGTCGTCAACGAACGATAATATCCACATAACTGCTCGTTTTTCGTTGTATCACGTTCCACGTAGAAAAAAATGTCCCCGACACGAGAAACGGACGGTTTATTTTTATTAAAAGTTTCCGTTGTTTAACATCCTACTTCTTAAACTTACTTTCAAACCGCCTAGTTCCATCTATAAAAATATGGCCGAATTTTTATGTTGCTAGGTATCATCTACTCCTCATTTTTCGTGTTTTATTTTCTCCGAGTTCCGCGGCATATCACGACTTACTCTAGCAATTACTAATTTGATTTGTAATTTTATTGTTCAGCCTGTTGCGTGGAAGGATACGGTTTTGCGTTAATGCTTATTAAGAAACATTTTGTAAGCTAAAGTAATACTTCACGATTAGGAGATAAGTAAAACACTCTGGAAAACCTAAAGTCGCCAACGTAATTATCAGCCTCGTACATGTTATACATCATGGCAAATCGCCCTTGAATGAAATTAATTTATGAAACGATAGATTGACCATTTTGTTTCCTAGTATTACTTTAGGTAAGCGAGATTACACTTTAGTATGTTTCCCAGGCTCATCCTACCGTCAATATTTTTCCTTTTTTGATGAATGCACATCGATTGTTATTCATTTTCGTGTTTTCTGAAATAGCAAGAAAAATAAACATCAAACCGAAAATCTGACAACATTTTTCCCTTTTCATTTTTCAAGATGCGGGAAGAGCTTCAAACCGCTTCACTCTACGACTCATGGTTTGCTCGCTGCGAGCTAGTTCAAAGGCGTAAGTAATTCTGATATTTCACATAATTAGTCTCTTTCGATTTCCTCACTCCGACTACTATAAGGCTTTGAAACGTTTATTATGAATCTCTGTTTTGATAATGTATAGCTAAATAACTGTCCCGCATCAAAAAGGAAACCGAAAGTGTATATTTATTTCGTCAAATTACACAGACACTGGAAACAAAATGAAAGTAGGGAAAATGTCAGCACTTAAAAGGCATTAATAATTCACTGCCGAACCTTCAACAAATATTAAGGTTATAACAGGATTTTATGCTTACTTATCGGTAATGTATTCTGTTTGTATATAAATATTAATTACGACTGGAATGTGTTTGTTGTGTGATACAGGCTTTAAAACGTTCTCGTAGTAGTTGATGTTGTACAATGTACCACCAAACTCGATTGGTTGACGACAAGTATCTACCTATCTCTACCCTCTGTCATACTTTTTATTTAGAAATAGGGTCGTCATTCCATTTGATTTGATATCGGTCTCGAGAATTACAATCTCAGCTTTCTTCCATACCGTTTTTCCTCCATAGTGAGTTCTAGAATAGAAATTTAGGAAACTGATAGTCCATGTTTTACCAATCATAAGAATCGTTTCCTTCTAAATTTGGTTTACAGCTTTCGCGTTTAATTGGCTTTCCTTCAACCGCTTAAGTCGTCACTTGATTTTACCAACTGATTTTAAACATCCTTGGAACGAGCCACGTATAAAATGTCGGGAGACTTTTCCACTTGTTCCTCCTCTCAGTCCATGTTTCCTTGCTATACAGAAGAAGTCTCCTCGAAGAGGTCTGGCTTCACTTTTTAGCCCGAAGTCGATGATGTTGTGCAGATGTCCAATTTTAAGCAATGGTTGACCAAAGGCGTCCACCACTCTCTACCCTCATCCATTGTATCCTCATGTTATCAAAAAGGCTTTTTCTTTTTACAACATTTTCACACAATCTTGGAACGCGCCGCGTCTAAATGCCTGGGAGTATTTTCTAATTCTCCTCCCCACACACAATGGCGCTATCATTTACAGAAATGCACTCTGCGAAGCGGACGATATCAGTATTCCGTCAAAGTTATTTTGATGTAGTCGGCATAAAACGTTGACGATTTCTCTCGACAACGATATTCGCACGATATATGCTGAATCGCATTCCACTACACCTTCTTTCTGCAGATATATTTATTCTTCCTTCGTTATCAATTCCTCCCTCTTGGATATTCAATCCGGTATTCACTCTCATGTCACATCGTTCGCTCTTGCTCTGTTTGCAATCTGGAATTTGGTCAATTGTCTCAGTCGGCTGAAAATGTACCTTTGTGGTAAATATGTTGCATTTTGCGAAGGACATTTGAAGTTTCTTACTCGTCGTCCGCATAAACTACGTAATCAACAGGGAAAAGAATCATTGGGATAGTTTTTTCTTGTACTGCTATGTATCCGAGATTCTCGTTGAGCACTTTTTCCATAGATTCGTGCATACATTTTTTAATTAGAGATAAGGCAAAGTGAGCATCTCTTATTCACACCGTTTTTTTCTCTCGACTAAAAATTTAGGGATACCTCGTCGTCAACGAACGATAATATCCACATAACTGCTCGTTTTTCGTTGTATCACGTTCCACGTAGAAAAAAATGTCCCCGACACGAGAAACGGACGGTTTATTTTTATTAAAAGTTTCCGTTGTTTAACATCCTACTTCTTAAAATTACTTTCAAACCGCCTAGTTCCATCTATAAAAATATGGCCGAATTTTTATGTTGCTAGGTATCATCTACTCCTCATTTTTCGTGTTTTATTTTCTCCGAGTTCCGCGGCATATCACGACTTACTCTAGCAATTACTAATTTGATTTGTAATTTTATTGTTCAGCCTGTTGCGTGGAAGGATACGGTTTTGCGTTAATGCTTATTAAGAAACATTTTGTAAGCTAAAGTAATACTTCACGATTAGGAGATAAGTAAAACACTCTGGAAAACCTAAAGTCGCCAACGTAATTATCAGCCTCGTACATGTTATACATCATGGCAAATCGCCCTTGAATGAAATTAATTTATGAAACGATAGATTGACCATTTTGTTTCCTAGTATTAATTTAGGTAAGCGAGATTACACTTTAGTATGTTTCCCAGGCTCATCCTACCGTCAATATTTTTCCTTTTTTGATGAATGCACATCGATTGTTATTCATTTTCGTGTTTTCTGAAATAGCAAGAAAAATAAACATCAAACCGAAAATCTGACAACATTTTTCCGTTTTCATTTTTCAAGATGCGGGAAGAACTTCAAACCGCTTCACTCTACGACTCATGGTTTGCTCGCTGCGAGCTAGTTCAAAGGCGTAAGTAATTCTGATATTTCACATAATTAGTCTCTTTCGATTTCCTCACTCCGACTACTATAAGGCTTTGAAACATTAATTATGAATCTCTGTTTTGATAATGTATAGCTAAATAACTGTCCCGCATCAAAAAGGAAACCGAAAGTGTATATTTATTTCGTCAAATTACACAGACACTGGAAACAAAATGAAAGTAGGGAAAATGTCAGCACTTAAAAGGCATTAATAATTCACTGCCGAACCTTCAACAAATACTAAGGTTATAACAGGATTTTATGCTTACTTATCGGTTATGTATTCTGTTTGTATATAAATATTAATTACGACTGGAATGTGTTTGTTGTGTGATACAGGCTTTAAAACGTTCTCGTAGTAGTTGATGTTGTACAATGTACCACCAAACTCGATTGCTTGACGACAAGTATCTACCTATCTCTACCCTCTGTCATACTTTTTATTTAGAAATAGGGTCGTCATTCCATTTGATTTGATATCGGTCTCGAGAATTACAATCTCAGCTTTCTTCCATACCGTTTTTCCTCCATAGTGAGTTCTAGAATAGAAATTTAGGAAACTGATAGTCCATGTTTTACCAATCATAAGAATCGTTTCCTTCTTAATTTGGTTTACAGCTTTCGCGTTTAATTGGCTTTCCTTCAACCGCTTAAGTCGTCACTTGATTTTACCAACTGATTTTAAACATCCTTGGAACGAGCCACGTATAAAATGTCGGGAGACTTTTCCACTTGTTCCTCCTCTCAGTCCATGTTTCCTTGCTATACAGAAGAAGTCTCCTCGAAGAGGTCTGGCTTCACTTTTTAGCCCGAAGTCGATGATGTTGTGCAGATGTCCAATTTTAAGCAATGGTTGACCAAAGGCGTCCACCACTCTCTACCCTCATCCATTGTATCCTCATGTTATCAAAAAGGCTTTTTCTTTTTACAACATTTTCACACAATCTTGGAACGCGCCGCGTCTAAATGCCTGGGAGTATTTTCTAATTCTCCTCCCCACACACAATGGCGCTATCATTTACAGAAATGCACTCTGCGAAGCGGACGATATCAGTATTCCGTCAAAGTTATTTTGTAGTAGTCGGCATAAAACGTTGACGATTTCTCTCGACAACGATATTCGCACGATATATGCTGAATCGCATTCCACTACACCTTCTTTCTGCAGATATATTTATTCTTCCTTCGTTATCAATTCCTCCCTCTTGGATATTCAATCCGGTATTCACTCTCATGTCACATCGTTCGCTCTTGCTCTGTTTGCAATCTGGAATTTGGTCAATTGTCTCAGTCGGCTGAAAATGTACCTTTGTGGTAAATATGTTGCATTTTGCGAAGGACATTTGAAGTTTCTTACTCGTCGTCCGCATAAACTACGTAATCAACAGGGAAAAGAATCATTGGGATAGTTTTTTCATGTACTGCTATGTATCCGAGATTCTCGTTGAGCACTTTTTCCATAGATTCGTGCATACATTTTTTAATTAGATATAAGGCAAAGTGAGCATCTCTTATTCACACCGTTTTTTTCTCTCGACTAAAAATTTAGGGATACCTCGTCGTCAACGAACGATAATATCCACATAACTGCTCGTTTTTCGTTGTATCACGTTCCACGTAGAAAAAAATGTCCCCGACACGAGAAACGGACGGTTTATTTTTATTAAAAGTTTCCGTTGTTTAACATCCTACTTCTTAAAATTACTTTCAAACCGCCTAGTTCCATCTATAAAAATATGGCCGAATTTTTATGTTGCTAGGTATCATCTACTCCTCATTTTTCGTGTTTTATTTTCTCCGAGTTCCGCGGCATATCACGACTTACTCTAGCAATTACTAATTTGATTTGTAATTTTATTGTTCAGCCTGTTGCGTGGAAGGATACGGTTTTGCGTTAATGCTTATTAAGAAACATTTTGTAAGCTAAAGTAATACTTCACGATTAGGAGATAAGTAAAACACTCTGGAAAACCTAAAGTCGCCAACGTAATTATCAGCCTCGTACATGTTATACATCATGGCAAATCGCCCTTGAATGAAATTAATTTATGAAACGATAGATTGACCATTTTGTTTCCTAGTATTACTTTAGGTAAGCGAGATTACACTTTAGTATGTTTCCCAGGCTCATCCTACCGTCAATATTTTTCCTTTTTTGATGAATGCACATCGATTGTTATTCATTTTCGTGTTTTCTGAAATAGCAAGAAAAATAAACATCAAACCGAAAATCTGACAACATTTTTCCCTTTTCATTTTTCAAGATGCGGGAAGAGCTTCAAACCGCTTCACTCTACGACTCATGGTTTGCTCGCTGCGAGCTAGTTCAAAGGCGTAAGTAATTCTGATATTTCACATAATTAGTCTCTTTCGATTTCCTCACTCCGACTACTATAAGGCTTTGAAACATTAATTATGAATCTCTGTTTTGATAATGTATAGCTAAATAACTGTCCCGCATCAAAAAGGAAACCGAAAGTGTATATTTATTTCGTCAAATTACACAGACACTGGAAACAAAATGAAAGTAGGGAAAATGTCAGCACTTAAAAGGCATTAATAATTCACTGCCGAACCTTCAACAAATATTAAGGTTATAACAGGATTTTATGCTTACTTATCGGTTATGTATTCTGTTTGTATATAAATATTAATTACGACTGGAATGTGTTTGTTGTGTGATACAGGCTTTAAAACGTTCTCGTAGTAGTTGATGTTGTACAATGTACCACCAAACTCGATTGGTTGACGACAAGTATCTACCTATCTCTACCCTCTGTCATACTTTTTATTTAGAAATAGGGTCGTCATTCCATTTGATTTGATATCGGTCTCGAGAATTACAATCTCAGCTTTCTTCCATACCGTTTTTCCTCCATAGTGAGTTCTAGAATAGAAATTTAGGAAACTGATAGTCCATGTTTTACCAATCATAAGAATCGTTTCCTTCTAAATTTGGTTTACAGCTTTCGCGTTTAATTGGCTTTCCTTCAACCGCTTAAGTCGTCACTTGATTTTACCAACTGATTTTAAACATCCTTGGAACGAGCCACGTATAAAATGTCGGGAGACTTTTCCACTTGTTCCTCCTCTCAGTCCATGTTTCCTTGCTATACAGAAGAAGTCTCCTCGAAGAGGTCTGGCTTCACTTTTTTGCCCGAAGTCGATGATGTTGTGCAGATGTCCAATTTTAAGCAATGGTTGACCAAAGGCGTCCACCACTCTCTACCCTCATCCATTGTATCCTCATGTTATCAAAAAGGCTTTTTCTTTTTACAACATTTTCACACAATCTTGGAACGCGCCGCGTCTAAATGCCTGGGAGTATTTTCTAATTCTCCTCCCCACACACAATGGCGCTATCATTTACAGAAATGCACTCTGCGAAGCGGACGATATCAGTATTCCGTCAAAGTTATTTTGATGTAGTCGGCATAAAACGTTGACGATTTCTCTCGACAACGATATTCGCACGATATATGCTGAATCGCATTCCACTACACCTTCTTTCTGCAGATATATTTATTCTTCCTTCGTTATCAATTCCTCCCTCTTGGATATTCAATCCGGTATTCACTCTCATGTCACATCGTTCGCTCTTGCTCTGTTTGCAATCTGGAATTTGGTCAATTGTCTCAGTCGGCTGAAAATGTACATTTGTGGTAAATATGTTGCATTTTGCGAAGGACATTTGAAGTTTCTTACTCGTCGTCCGCATAAACTACGTAATCAACAGGGAAAAGAATCATTGGGATAGTTTTTTCTTGTACTGCTATGTATCCGAGATTCTCGTTGAGCACTTTTTCCATAGATTCGTGCATACATTTTTTAATTAGAGATAAGGCAAAGTGAGCATCTCTTATTCACACCGTTTTTTTCTCTCGACTAAAAATTTAGGGATACCTCGTCGTCAACGAACGATAATATCCACATAACTGCTCGTTTTTCGTTGTATCACGTTCCACGTAGAAAAAAATGTCCCCGACACGAGAAACGGACGGTTTATTTTTATTAAAAGTTTCCGTTGTTTAACATCCTACTTCTTAAACTTACTTTCAAACCGCCTAGTTCCATCTATAAAAATATGGCCGAATTTTTATGTTGCTAGGTATCATCTACTCCTCATTTTTCGTGTTTTATTTTCTCCGAGTTCCGCGGCATATCACGACTTACTCTAGCAATTACTAATTTGATTTGTAATTTTATTGTTCAGCCTGTTGCGTGGAAGGATACGGTTTTGCGTTAATGCTTATTAAGAAACATTTTGTAAGCTAAAGTAATACTTCACGATTAGGAGATAAGTAAAACACTCTGGAAAACCTAAAGTCGCCAACGTAATTATCAGCCTCGTACATGTTATACATCATGGCAAATCGCCCTTGAATGAAATTAATTTATGAAACGATAGATTGACCATTTTGTTTCCTAGTATTACTTTAGGTAAGCGAGATTACACTTTAGTATGTTTCCCAGGCTCATCCTACCGTCAATATTTTTCCTTTTTTGATGAATGCACATCGATTGTTATTCATTTTCGTGTTTTCTTAAATAGCAAGAAAAATAAACATCAAACCGAAAATCTGACAACATTTTTCCCTTTTCATTTTTCAACATGCGGGAAGAACTTCAAACCGCTTCACTCTACGACTCATGGTTTGCTCGCTGCGAGCTAGTTCAAAGGCGTAAGTAATTCTGATATTTCACATAATTAGTCTCTTTCGATTTCCTCACTCCGACTACTATAAGGCTTTGAAACATTAATTATGAATCTCTGTTTTGATAATGTATAGCTAAATAACTGTCCCGCATCAAAAAGGAAACCGAAAGTGTATATTTATTTCGTCAAATTACACAGACACTGGAAACAAAATGAAAGTAGGGAAAATGTCAGCACTTAAAAGGCATTAATAATTCACTGCCGAACCTTCAACAAATATTAAGGTTATAACAGGATTTTATGCTTACTTATCGGTAATGTATTCTGTTTGTATATAAATATTAATTACGACTGGAATGTGTTTGTTGTGTGATACAGGCTTTAAAACGTTCTCGTAGTAGTTGATGTTGTACAATGTACCACCAAACTCGATTGGTTGACGACAAGTATCTACCTATCTCTACCCTCTGTCATACTTTTTATTTAGAAATAGGGTCGTCATTCCATTTGATTTGATATCGGTCTCGAGAATTACAATCTCAGCTTTCTTCCATACCGTTTTTCCTCCATAGTGAGTTCTAGAATAGAAATTTAGGAAACTGATAGTCCATGTTTTACCAATCATAAGAATCGTTTCCTTCTAAATTTGGTTTACAGCTTTCGCGTTTAATTGGCTTTACTTCAACCGCTTAAGTCGTCACTTGATTTTACCAACTGATTTTAAACATCCTTGGAACGAGCCACGTATAAAATGTCGGGAGACTTTTCCACTTGTTCCTCCTCTCAGTCCATGTTTCCTTGCTATACAGAAGAAGTCTCCTCGAAGAGGTCTGGCTTCACTTTTTTGCCCGAAGTCGATGATGTTGTGCAGATGTCCAATTTTAAGCAATGGTTGACCAAAGGCGTCCACCACTCTCTACCCTCATCCATTGTATCCTCATGTTATCAAAAAGGCTTTTTCTTTTTACAACATTTTCACACAATCTTGGAACGCGCCGCGTCTAAATGCCTGGGAGTATTTTCTAATTCTCCTCCCCACACACAATGGCGCTATCATTTACAGAAATGCACTCTGCGAAGCGGACGATATCAGTATTCCGTCAAAGTTATTTTGATGTAGTCGGCATAAAACGTTGACGATTTCTCTCGACAACGATATTCGCACGATATATGCTGAATCGCATTCCACTACACCTTCTTTCTGCAGATATATTTATTCTTCCTTCGTTATCAATTCCTCCCTCTTGGATATTCAATCCGGTATTCACTCTCATGTCACATCGTTCGCTCTTGCTCTGTTTGCAATCTGGAATGTGGTCAATTGTCTCAGTCGGCTGAAAATGTACCTTTGTGGTAAATATGTTGCATTTTGCGAAGGACATTTGAAGTTTCTTACTCGTCGTCCGCATAAACTACGTAATCAACAGGGAAAAGAATCATTGGGATAGTTTTTTCTTGTACTGCTATGTATCCGAGATTCTCGTTGAGCACTTTTTCCATAGATTCGTGCATACATTTTTTAATTAGAGATAAGGCAAAGTGAGCATCTCTTATTCACACCGTTTTTTTCTCTCGACTAAAAATTTAGGGACGCCTCGTCGTCAACGAACGATAATATCCACATAACTGCTCGTTTTTCGTTGTATCACGTTCCACGTAGAAAAAAATGTCCCCGACACGAGAAACGGACGGTTTATTTTTATTAAAAGTTTCCGTTGTTTAACATCCTACTTCTTAAACTTACTTTCAAACCGCCTAGTTCCATCTATAAAAATATGGCCGAATTTTTATGTTGCTAGGTATCATCTACTCCTCATTTTTCGTGTTTTATTTTCTCCGAGTTCCGCGGCATATCACGACTTACTCTAACAATTACTAATTTGATTTGTAATTTTATTGTTCAGCCTGTTGCGTGGAAAGATAAGGTTTTGCGTTAATGCTTATTAAGAAACATTTTGTAAGCTAAAGTAATACTTCACGATTAGGAGATAAATAAAACACTCTGGAAAACCTAAAGTCGCCAACGTAATTATCAGCCTCGTACATGTTATACATCATGGCAAATCGCCCTTGAATGAAATTAATTTATGAAACGATAGATTGACCATTTTGTTTCCTAGTATTACTTTAGGTAAGCGAGATTACACTTTAGTATGTTTCCCAGGCTCATCCTACCGTCAATATTTTTCCTTTTTTGATGAATGCACATCGATTGTTGTTCATTTTCGTGTTTTCTGAAATAGCAAGAAATATAAACATCAAACCGAAAATCTGACAACATTTTTCCCTTTTCATTTTTCAACATGCGGGAAGAGCTTCAAACCGCTTCACTCTACGACTCATGGTTTGCTCGATGCGAGCTAGTTCAAAGGCGTAAGTAATTCTGATATTTCACATAATTAGTCTCTTTCGATTTCCTCACTCCGACTACTATAAGGCTTTGAAACATTTATTATGAATCTCTGTTTTGATAATGTATAGCTAAATAACTGTCCCGCATCAAAAAGGAAACCGAAAGTGTATATTTATTTCGTCAAATTACACAGACTCTGGAAACAAAATGAAAGTAGGGAAAATGTCAGCACTTAAAATGCATTAATAATTCACTGCCGAACCTTCAACAAATATTAAGGATATAACAGGATTTTATGCTTACTTATCGGTAATGTATTCTGTTTGTATATAAATATTAATTACGACTGGAATGTGTTTGTTGTGTGATACAGGCTTTAAAACGTTCTCGTAGTAGTTGATGTTGTACAATGTACCACCAAACTCGATTGGTTGACGACAAGTATCTACCTATCTCTACCCTCTGTCATACTTTTTATTTAGAAATAGGGTCGTCATTCCATTTGATTTGATATCGGTCTCGAGAATTACAATCTCAGCTTTCTTCCATACCGATTTTCCTCCATAGTGAGTTTTAGAATAGAAATTTAGGAAACTGATAGTCCATGTTTTACCAATCATAAGAATCGTTTCCTTCTAAATTTGGTTTACAGCTTTCGCGTTTAATTGGCTTTCCTTCAACCGCTTAAGTCGTCACTTGATTTTACCAACTGATTTTAAACATCCTTGGAACGAGCCACGTATAAAATGTCGGGAGACTTTTCCACTTGTTCCTCCTCTCAGTCCATGTTTCCTTGCTATACAGAAGAAGTCTCCTCGAAGAGGTCTGGCTTCACTTTTTAGCCCGAAGTCGATGATGTTGTGCAGATGTCCAATTTTAAGCAATGGTTGACCAAAGGCGTCCACCACTCTCTACCCTCATCCATTGTATCCTCATGTTATCAAAAAGGCTTTTTCTTTTTACAACATTTTCACACAATCTTGGAACGCGCCGCGTCTAAATGCCTGGGAGTATTTTCTAATTCTCCTCCCCACACACAATGTCGCTATCATTTACAGAAATGCACTCTGCGAAGCGGACGATATCAGTATTCCGTCAAAGTTATTTTGATGTAGTGGGCATAAAACGTTGACGATTTCTCTCGACAACGATATTCGCACGATATATGCTGAATCGCATTCCACTACACCTTCTTTCTGCAGATATATTTATTCTTCCTTCGTTATCAATTCCTCCCTCTTGGATATTCAATCCGGTATTCACTCTCATGTCACATCGTTCGCTCTTGCTTTGTGTGCAATCTGGAATTTGGTCAATTGTCTCAGTCGGCTGAAAATGTACCTTTGTGGTAAATATGTTGCATTTAGCGAAGGACATTTGAAGTTTCTTACTCGTCGTCCGCATAAACTACGTAATCAACAGCGAAAAGAATCATTGGGATAGTTTTTTCCTGTACTGCTATGTATCCGAGATTCTCTTTGAACACTTTTTCCATAGATTCGTGCATACATTTTTTAATTAGAGATGAGGCAAAGTGAGCATCTCTTATTCACACCGTTTTTTTCTCTCGACTAAAAATTTAGGGACGCCTCGTCGTCAACGAACGATAATATCCACATAACTGCTCGTTTTTCGTTGTATCACGTTCCACGTAGAACAAAATGTCCCCGACACGAGAAACGGACGGTTTATTTTTATTAAAAGTTTCCGTTGTTTAACATCCTACTTCTTAAACTTACTTTCAAACCGCCTAGTTCCATCTATAAAAATATGGCCGAATTTTTATGTTGCTAGGTATCATCTACTCCTCATTTTTCGTGTTTTATTTTCTCCGAGTTCCGCGGCATATCACGACTTACTCTAGCAATTACTAATTTGATTTGTAATTTTATTGTTCAGCCTGTTGCGTGGAAGGATACGGTTTTGCGTTAATGCTTATTAAGAAACATTTTGTAAGCTAAAGTAATACTTCACGATTAGGAGATAAATAAAACACTCTGGAAAACCTAAAGTCGCCAACGTAATTATCAGCCTCGTACATGTTATACATCATGGCAAATCGCCCTTGAATGAAATTAATTTATGAAACGATAGATTGACCATTTTGTTTCCTAGTATTACTTTAGGTAAGCGAGATTACACTTTAGTATGTTTCCCAGGCTCATCCTACCGTCAATATTTTTCCTTTTTTGATGAATGCACATCGATTGTTATTCATTTTCGTGTTTTCTGAAAAAGCAAGAAAAATAAACATCAAACCGAAAATCTGACAACATTTTCCCTTTTCATTTTTCAAGATGCGGGAAGAGCTTCAAACCGCTTCACTCTACGACTCATGGTTTGCTCGCTGCGAGCTAGTTCAAAGGCGTAAGTAATTCTGATATTTCACATAATTAGTCTCTTTCGATTTCCTCACTCCGACTACTATAAGGCTTTGAAACATTTATTATGAATCTCTGTTTTGATAATGTATAGCTAAATAACTGTCCCGCATCAAAAAGGAAACCGAAAGTGTATATTTATTTCGTCAAATTACACAGACACTGGAAACAAAATGAAAGTAGGGAAAATGTCAGCACTTAAAATGCATTAATAATTCACTGCCGAACCTTCAACAAATATTAAGGATATAACAGGATTTTATGCTTACTTATCGGTAATGTATTCTGTTTGTATATAAATATTAATTACGACTGGAATGTGTTTGTTGTGTGATACAGGCTTTAAAACGTTCTCGTAGTAGTTGATGTTGTACAATGTACCACCAAACTCGATTGGTTGACGACAAGTATCTACCTATCTCTACCCTCTGTCATACTTTTTATTTAGAAATAGGGTCGTCATTCCATTTGATTTGATATCGGTCTCGAGAATTACAATCTCAGCTTTCTTCCATACCGTTTTTCCTCCATAGTGAGTTTTAGAATAGAAATTTAGGAAACTGATAGTCCATGTTTTACCAATCATAAGAATCGTTTCCTTCTAAATTTGGTTTACAGCTTTCGCGTTTAATTGGCTTTCCTTCAACCGCTTAAGTCGTACCTTGATTTTACCAACTGATTTTAAACATCCTTGGAACGAGCCACGTATAAAATGTCGGGAGACTTTTCCACTTGTTCCTCCTCTCAGTCCATGTTTCCTTGCTATACAGAAGAAGTCTCCTCGAAGAGGTCTGGCTTCACTTTTTAGCCCGAAGTCGATGATGTTGTGCAGATGTCCAATTTTAAGCAATGGTTGACCAAAGGCGTCCACCACTCTCTACCCTCATCCATTGTATCCTCATGTTATCAAAAAGGCTTTTTCTTTTTACAACATTTTCACACAATCTTGGAACGCGCCGCGTCTAAATGCCTGGGAGTATTTTCTAATTCTCCTCCCCACACACAGTGGCGCTATCATTTACAGAAATGCACTCTGCGAAGCGGACGATATCAGTACTCCGTCAAAGTTATTTTGATGTAGTGGGCATAAAACGTTGACGATTTCTCTCGACAACGATATTCGCACGATATATGCTGAATCGCATTCCACTACACCTTCTTTCTGCAGATATATTTATTCTTCCTTCGTTATCAATTCCTCCCTCTTGGATATTCAATCCGGTATTCACTCTCATGTCACATCGTTCGCTCTTGCTTTGTGTAAATCTGGAATTTGGTCAATTGTCTCAGTCGGCTGAAAATGTACCTTTGTGGTAAATATGTTGCATTTTGCGAAGGACATTTGAAGTTTCTTACTCGTCGTCCGCATAAACTACGTAATCAACAGGGAAAAGAATCATTGGGATAGTTTTTTCTTGTACTGCTATGTATCCGAGATTCTCGTTGAGCACTTTTTCCATAGATTCGTGCATACATTTTTTAATTAGAGATAAGGCAAAGTGAGCATCTCTTATTCACACCGTTTTTTTCTCTCGACTAAAAATTTAGGGACGCCTCGTCGTCAACGAACGATAATATCCACATAACTGCTCGTTTTTCGTTGTATCACGTTCCACGTAGAAAAAAATATCCCCGACACGAGAAACGGACGGTTTATTTTTATTAAAAGTTTCCGTTGTTTAACATCCTACTTCTTAAACTTACTTTCAAACCGCCTAGTTCCATCTATAAAAATATGGCCGAATTTTTATGTTGCTAGGTATCATCTACTCCTCATTTTTCGTGTTTTATTTTCTCCGAGTTCCGCGGCGTATCACGACTTACTCTAGCAATTACTAATTTGATTTGTAATTTTATTGTTCAGCCTGTTGCGTGGAAGGATACGGTTTTGCGTTAATGCTTATTAAGAAACATTTTGTAAGCTAAAGTAATACTTCACGATTAGGAGATAAATAAAACACTCTGGAAAACCTAAAGTCGCCAACGTAATTATCAGCCTCGTACATGTTATACATCATGGCAAATCGCCCTTGAATGAAATTAATTTATGAAACGATAGATTGACCATTTTGTTTCCTAGTATTACTTTAGGTAAGCGAGATTACACTTTAGTATGTTTCCCAGGCTCATCCTACCGTCAATTTTTTTCCTTTTTTGATGAATGCACATCGATTGTTATTCATTTTCGTGTTTTCTGAAATAGCAAGAAAAATAAACATCAAACCGAAAATCTGACAACATTTTCCCTTTTCATTTTTCAAGATGCGGGAAGAGCTTCAAACCGCTTCACTCTACGACTCATGGTTTGCTCGCTGCGAGGTAGTTCAAAGGCGTAAGTAATTCTGATATTTCACATAATTAGTCTCTTTCGATTTCCTCACTCCGACTACTATAAGGCTTTGAAACAATTATTATGAATCTCTGTTTTGATAATGTATAGCTAAATAACTGTCCCGCATCAAAAAGGAAACCGAAAGTGTATATTTATTTCGTCAAATTACACAGACACTGGAAACAAAATGAAAGTATGGAAAATGTCAGCACTTAAAATGCATTAATAATTCACTGCCGAACCTTCAACAAATATTAAGGATATAACAGGATTTTATGCTTACTTATCGGTAATGTATTCTGTTTGTATATAAATATTAATTACGACTGGAATGTGTTTGTTGTGTGATACAGGCTTTAAAACGTTCTCGTAGTAGTTGATGTTGTACAATGTACCACCAAACTCGATTGGTTGACGACAAGTATCTACCTATCTCTACCCTCTGTCATACTTTTTATTTAGAAATAGGGTCGTCATTCCATTTGATTTGATATCGGTCTCGAGAATTACAATCTCAGCTTTCTTCCATACCGTTTTTCCTCCATAGTGAGTTCTAGAATAGAAATTTAGGAAACTGATAGTCCATGTTTTACCAATCATAAGAATCGTTTCCTTCTAAATTTGGTTTACAGCTTTCGCGTTTAATTGGCTTTCCTTCAACCGCTTAAGTCGTCACTTGATTTTACCAACTGATTTTAAACATCCTTGGAACGAGCCACGTATAAAATGTCGGGAGACTTTTCCACTTGTTCCTCCTCTCAGTCCATGTTTCCTTGCTATACAGAAGAAGTCTCCTCGAAGAGGTCTGGCTTCACTTTTTAGCCCGAAGTCGATGATGTTGTGCAGATGTCCAATTTTAAGCAATGGTTGACCACAGGCGTCCACCACTCTCTACTTTCTGCCATAAAATCCTCATGTTATCAAAAAGGCTTTTTCTTTTTACAACATTTTCACACAATCTTGGAACGCGCCGCGTCTAAATGCCTGGGAGTATTTTCTAATTCTCCTCCCCACACACAATGGCGCTATCATTTACAGAAATGCACTCTGCAAAGCGGACGATATCAGTATTCCGTCAAAGTTATTTTGATGTAGTCGGCATAAAACGTTGACGATTTCTCTCGACAACGATATTCGCACGATATATGCTGAATCGCATTCCACTACACCTTCTTTCTGCAGATATATTTATTCTTCCTTCGTTATCAATTCCTCCCTCTTGGATATTCAATCCGGTATTCACTCTCATGTCACATCGTTCGCTCTTGCTTTGTGTGCAATCTGGAATTTGGTCAATTGTCTCAGTCGGCTGAAAATGTACCTTTGTGGTAAATATGTTGCATTTTGCGAAGGACATTTGAAGTTTCTTACTCGTCGTCCGCATAAACTACGTAATCAACATGGAAAAGAATCATTGGGATAGTTTTTTCTTGTACTGCTATGTATCCGAGATTCTCGTTGAGCACTTTTTCCATAGATTCGTGCATACATTTTTTAATTAGATATAAGGCAAAGTGAGCATCTCTTATTCACACCGTTTTTTTCTCTCGACTAAAAATTTAGGGACGCCTCGTCGTCAACGAACGATAATATCCACATAACTGCTCGTTTTTCGTTGTATCACGTTCCACGTAGAAAAAAATGTCCCCGACACGAGAAACGGACGGTTTATTTTTATTAAAAGTTTCCGTTGTTTAACATCCTACTTCTTAAACTTACTTTCAAACCGCCTAGTTCCATCTATAAAAATATGGCCGAATTTTTATGTTGCTAGGTATCATCTACTCCTCATTTTTCGTGTTTTATTTTCTCCGAGTTCCGCGGCATATCACGACTTACTCTAGCAATTACTAATTTGATTTGTAATTTTATTGTTCAGCCTGTTGCGTGGAAGGATACGGTTTTGCGTTAATGCTTATTAAGAAACATTTTGTAAGCTAAAGTAATACTTCACGATTAGGAGATAAATAAAACACTCTGGAAAACCTAAAGTCGCCAACGTAATTATCAGCCTCGTACATGTTATACATCATGGCAAATCGCCCTTGAATGAAATTAATTTATGAAACGATAGATTGACCATTTTGTTTCCTAGTATTACTTTAGGTAAGCGAGATTACACTTTAGTATGTTTCCCAGGCTCATCCTACCGTCAATATTTTTCCTTTTTTGATGAATGCACATCGATTGTTATTCATTTTCGTGTTTTCTGAAAAAGCAAGAAAAATAAACATCAAACCGAAAATCTGACAACATTTTCCCTTTTCATTTTTCAAGATGCGGGAAGAGCTTCAAACCGCTTCACTCTACGACTCATGGTTTGCTCGCTGCGAGCTAGTTCAAAGGCGTAAGTAATTCTGATATTTCACATAATTAGTCTCTTTCGATTTCCTCACTCCGACTACTATAAGGCTTTGAAACATTTATTATGAATCTCTGTTTTGATAATGTATAGCTAAATAACTGTCCCGCATCAAAAAGGAAACCGAAAGTGTATATTTATTTCGTCAAATTACACAGACACTGGAAACAAAATGAAAGTAGGGAAAATGTCAGCACTTAAAATGCATTAATAATTCACTGCCGAACCTTCAACAAATATTAAGGATATAACAGGATTTTATGCTTACTTATCGGTAATGTATTCTGTTTGTATATAAATATTAATTACGACTGGAATGTGTTTGTTGTGTGATACAGGCTTTAAAACGTTCTCGTAGTAGTTGATGTTGTACAATGTACCACCAAACTCGATTGGTTGACGACAAGTATCTTACCTATCTCTACCCTCTGTCATACTTTTTATTTAGAAATAGGGTCGTCATTCCATTTGATTTGATATCGGTCTCGAGAATTACAATCTCAGCTTTCTTCCATACCGTTTTTCCTCCATAGTGAGTTTTAGAATAGAAATTTAGGAAACTGATAGTCCATGTTTTACCAATCATAAGAATCGTTTCCTTCTAAATTTGGTTTACAGCTTTCGCGTTTAATTGGCTTTCCTTCAACCGCTTAAGTCGTACCTTGATTTTACCAACTGATTTTAAACATCCTTGGAACGAGCCACGTATAAAATGTCGGGAGACTTTTCCACTTGTTCCTCCTCTCAGTCCATGTTTCCTTGCTATACAGAAGAAGTCTCCTCGAAGAGGTCTGGCTTCACTTTTTAGCCCGAAGTCGATGATGTTGTGCAGATGTCCAATTTTAAGCAATGGTTGACCAAAGGCGTCCACCACTCTCTACCCTCATCCATTGTATCCTCATGTTATCAAAAAGGCTTTTTCTTTTTACAACATTTTCACACAATCTTGGAACGCGCCGCGTCTAAATGCCTGGGAGTATTTTCTAATTCTCCTCCCCACACACAGTGGCGCTATCATTTACAGAAATGCACTCTGCGAAGCGGACGATATCAGTACTCCGTCAAAGTTATTTTGATGTAGTCGGCATAAAACGTTGACGATTTCTCTCGACAACGATATTCGCACGATATATGCTGAATCGCATTCCACTACACCTTCTTTCTGCAGATATATTTATTCTTCCTTCGTTATCAATTCCTCCCTCTTGGATATTCAATCCGGTATTCACTCTCATGTCACATCGTTCGCTCTTGCTTTGTGTAAATCTGGAATTTGGTCAATTGTCTCAGTCGGCTGAAAATGTACCTTTGTGGTAAATATGTTGCATTTTGCGAAGGACATTTGAAGTTTCTTACTCGTCGTCCGCATAAACTACGTAATCAACAGCGAAAAGAATCATTGGGATAGTTTTTTCTTGTACTGCTATGTATCCGAGATTCTCGTTGAGCACTTTTTCCATAGATTCGTGCATACATTTTTTAATTAGAGATAAGGCAAAGTGAGCATCTCTTATTCACACCGTTTTTTTCTCTCGACTAAAAATTTAGGGACGCCTCGTCGTCAACGAACGATAATATCCACATAACTGCTCGTTTTTCGTTGTATCACGTTCCACGTAGAAAAAAATGTCCCCGACACGAGAAACGGACGGTTTATTTTTATTAAAAGTTTCCGTTGTTTAACATCCTACTTCTTAAACTTACTTTCAAACCGCCTAGTTCCATCTATAAAAATATGGCCGAATTTTTATGTTGCTAGGTATCATCTACTCCTCATTTTTCGTGTTTTATTTTCTCCGAGTTCCGCGGCGTATCACGACTTACTCTAGCAATTACTAATTTGATTTGTAATTTTATTGTTCAGCCTGTTGCGTGGAAGGATACGGTTTTGCGTTAATGCTTATTAAGAAACATTTTGTAAGCTAAAGTAATACTTCACGATTAGGAGATAAATAAAACACTCTGGAAAACCTAAAGTCGCCAACGTAATTATCTGCCTCGTACATGTTATACATCATGGCAAATCGCCCTTGAATGAAATTAATTTATGAAACGATAGATTGACCATTTTGTTTCCTAGTATTACTTTAGGTAAGCGAGATTACACTTTAGTATGTTTCCCAGGCTCATCCTACCGTCAATATTTTTCCTTTTTTGATGAATGCACATCGATTGTTATTCATTTTCGTGTTTTCTGAAATAGCAAGAAAAATAAACATCAAACCGAAAATCTGACAACATTTTTCCCTTTTCATTTTTCAAGATGCGGGAAGAGCTTCAAACCGCTTCACTCTACGACTCATGGTTTGCTCGCTGCGAGCTAGTTCAAAGGCGTAAGTAATTCTGATATTTCACATAATTAGTCTCTTTCGATTTCCTCACTCCGACTACTATAAGGCTTTGAAACATTAATTATGAATCTCTGTTTTGATAATGTATAGCTAAATAACTGTCCCGCATCAAAAAGGAAACCGAAAGTGTATATTTATTTCGTCAAATTACACAGACACTGGAAACAAAATGAAAGTAGGGAAAATGTCAGCACTTAAAATGCATTAATAATTCACTGCCGAACCTTCAACAAATATTAAGGATATAACAGGATTTTATGCTTACTTATCGGTAATGTATTCTGTTTGTATATAAATATTAATTACGACTGGAATGTGTTTGTTGTGTGATACAGGCTTTAAAACGTTCTCGTAGTAGTTGATGTTGTACAATGTACCACCAAACTCGATTGGTTGACGACAAGTATCTACCTATCTCTACCCTCTGTCATACTTTTTATTTAGAAATAGGGTCGTCATTCCATTTGATTTGATATCGGTCTCGAGAATTACAATCTCAGCTTTCTTCCATACCGTTTTTCCTCCATAGTGAGTTCTAGAATAGAAATTTAGGAAACTGATAGTCCATGTTTTACCAATCATAAGAATCGTTTCCTTCTAAATTTGGTTTACAGCTTTCGCGTTTAATTGGCTTTCCTTCAACCGCTTAAGTCGTACCTTGATTTTACCAACTGATTTTAAACATCCTTGGAACGAGCCACGTATAAAATGTCGGGAGACTTTTCCACTTGTTCCTCCTCTCAGTCCATGTTTCCTTGCTATACAGAAGAAGTCTCCTCGAAGAGGTCTGGCTTCACTTTTTAGCCCGAAGTCGATGATGTTGTGCAGATGTCCAATTTTAAGCAATGGTTGACCACAGGCGTTTACCACTCTCTAATTTCTGCCATAAAATCCTCATGTTATCAAAAAGGCTTTTTCTTTTTACAACATTTTCGCACAATCTTGGAACGCGCCGCGTCTAAATGCCTGGGAGTATTTTCTAATTCTCCTCCCCACACACAATGGCGCTATCATTTACAGAAATGCACTCTGCAAAGCGGACGATATCAGTATTCCGTCAAAGTTATTTTGATGTAGTCGGCATAAAACGTTGACGATTTCTCTCGACAACGATATTCGCACGATATATGCTGAATCGCATTCCACTACACCTTCTTTCTGCAGATATATTTATTCTTCCTTCGTTATCAATTCCTCCCTCTTGGATATTCAATCCGGTATTCACTCTCATGTCACATCGTTCGCTCTTGCTCTGTGTGCAATCTGGAATTTGGTCAATTGTCTCAGTCGGCTGAAAATGTACCTTTGTGGTAAATATGTTGCATTTTGCGAAGGACATTTGAAGTTTCTTACTCGTCGTCCGCATAAACTACGTAATCAACAGCGAAAAGAATCATTGGGATAGTTTTTTCTTGTACTGCTATGTATCCGAGATTCTTGTTGAGCACTTTTTCCATAGATTCGTGCATACATTTTTTAATTAGAGATAAGGCAAAGTGAGCATCTCTTATTCACACAGTTTTTTTCTCTCGACTAAAAATTTAGGGACGCCTCGTCGTCAACGAACGATAATATCCACATAACTGCTCGTTTTTCGTTGTATCACGTTCCACGTAGAAAAAAATGTCCCCGACACGAGAAACGGACGGTTTATTTTTATTAAAAGTTTCCGTTGTTTAACATCCTACTTCTTAAACTTACTTTCAAACCGCCTAGTTCCATCTATAAAAATATGGCCGAATTTTTATGTTGCTAGGTATCATCTACTCCTCATTTTTCGTGTTTTATTTTCTCCGAGTTCCGCGGCATATCACGACTTACTCTAGCAATTACTAATTTGATTTGTAATTTTATTGTTCAGCCTGTTGCGTGGAAGGATACGGTTTTGCGTTAATGCTTATTAAGAAACATTTTGTAAGCTAAAGTAATACTTCACGATTAGGAGATAAATAAAACACTCTGGAAAACCTAAAGTCGCCAACGTAATTATCAGCCTCGTACATGTTATACATCATGGCAAATCGCCCTTGAATGAAATTAATTTATGAAACGATAGATTGACCATTTTGTTTCCTAGTATTACTTTAGGTAAGCGAGATTACACTTTAGTATGTTTCCCAGGCTCATCCTACCGTCAATATTTTTCCTTTTTTGATGAATGCACATCGATTGTTTATCATTTTCGTGTTTTCTGAAATAGCAAGAAAAATAAACATCAAACCGAAAATCTGACAACATTTTCCCTTTTCATTTTTCAAGATGCGGGAAGAGCTTCAAACCGCTTCACTCTACGACTCATGGTTTGCTCGCTGCGAGGTAGTTCAAAGGCGTAAGTAATTCTGATATTTCACATAATTAGTCTCTTTCGATTTCCTCACTCCGACTACTATAAGGCTTTGAAACAATTATTATGAATCTCTGTTTTGATAATGTATAGCTAAATAACTGTCCCGCATCAAAAAGGAAACCGAAAGTGTATATTTATTTCGTCAAATTACACAGACACTGGAAACAAAATGAAAGTATGGAAAATGTCAGCACTTAAAATGCATTAATAATTCACTGCCGAACCTTCAACAAATATTAAGGATATAACAGGATTTTATGCTTACTTATCGGTAATGTATTCTGTTTGTATATAAATATTAATTACGACTGGAATGTGTTTGTTGTGTGATACAGGCTTTAAAACGTTCTCGTAGTAGTTGATGTTGTACAATGTACCACCAAACTCGATTGGTTGACGACAAGTATCTACCTATCTCTACCCTCTGTCATACTTTTTATTTAGAAATAGGGTCGTCATTCCATTTGATTTGATATCGGTCTCGAGAATTACAATCTCAGCTTTCTTCCATACCGTTTTTCCTCCATAGTGAGTTCTAGAATAGAAATTTAGGAAACTGATAGTCCATGTTTTACCAATCATAAGAATCGTTTCCTTCTAAATTTGGTTTACAGCTTTCGCGTTTAATTGGCTTTCCTTCAACCGCTTAAGTCGTACCTTGATTTTACCAACTGATTTTAAACATCCTTGGAACGAGCCACGTATAAAATGTCGGGAGACTTTTCCACTTGTTCCTCCTCTCAGTCCATGTTTCCTTGCTATACAGAAGAAGTCTCCTCGAAGAGGTCTGGCTTCACTTTTTAGCCCGAAGTCGATGATGTTGTGCAGATGTCCAATTTTAAGCAATGGTTGACCACAGGCGTTTACCACTCTCTACTTTCTGCCATAAAATCCTCATGTTATCAAAAAGGCTTTTTCTTTTTACAACATTTTCGCACAATCTTGGAACGCGCCGCGTCTAAATGCCTGGGAGTATTTTCTAATTCTCCTCCCCACACACAATGGCGCTATCATTTACAGAAATGCACTCTGCAAAGCGGACGATATCAGTATTCCGTCAAAGTTATTTTGATGTAGTCGGCATAAAACGTTGACGATTTCTCTCGACAACGATATTCGCACGATATATGCTGAATCGCATTCCACTACACCTTCTTTCTGCAGATATATTTATTCTTCCTTCGTTATCAATTCCTCCCTCTTGGATATTCAATCCGGTATTCACTCTCATGTCACATCGTTCGCTCTTGCTCTGTGTGCAATCTGGAATTTGGTCAATTGTCTCAGTCGGCTGAAAATGTACCTTTGTGGTAAATATGTTGCATTTTGCGAAGGACATTTGAAGTTTCTTACTCGTCGTCCGCATAAACTACGTAATCAACAGCGAAAAGAATCATTGGGATAGTTTTTTCTTGTACTGCTATGTATCCGAGATTCTTGTTGAGCACTTTTTCCATAGATTCGTGCATACATTTTTTAATTAGAGATAAGGCAAAGTGAGCATCTCTTATTCACACAGTTTTTTTCTCTCGACTAAAAATTTAGGGACGCCTCGTCGTCAACGAACGATAATATCCACATAACTGCTCGTTTTTCGTTGTATCACGTTCCACGTAGAAAAAAATGTCCCCGACACGAGAAACGGACGGTTTATTTTTATTAAAAGTTTCCGTTGTTTAACATCCTACTTCTTAAACTTACTTTCAAACCGCCTAGTTCCATCTATAAAAATATGGCCGAATTTTTATGTTGCTAGGTATCATCTACTCCTCATTTTTCGTGTTTTATTTTCTCCGAGTTCCGCGGCATATCACGACTTACTCTAGCAATTACTAATTTGATTTGTAATTTTATTGTTCAGCCTGTTGCGTGGAAGGATACGGTTTTGCGTTAATGCTTATTAAGAAACATTTTGTAAGCTAAAGTAATACTTCACGATTAGGAGATAAATAAAACACTCTGGAAAACCTAAAGTCGCCAACGTAATTATCAGCCTCGTACATGTTATACATCATGGCAAATCGCCCTTGAATGAAATTAATTTATGAAACGATAGATTGACCATTTTGTTTCCTAGTATTACTTTAGGTAAGCGAGATTACACTTTAGTATGTTTCCCAGGCTCATCCTACCGTCAATATTTTTCCTTTTTTGATGAATGCACATCGATTGTTTATCATTTTCGTGTTTTCTGAAATAGCAAGAAAAATAAACATCAAACCGAAAATCTGACAACATTTTCCCTTTTCATTTTTCAAGATGCGGGAAGAGCTTCAAACCGCTTCACTCTACGACTCATGGTTTGCTCGCTGCGAGGTAGTTCAAAGGCGTAAGTAATTCTGATATTTCACATAATTAGTCTCTTTCGATTTCCTCACTCCGACTACTATAAGGCTTTGAAACAATTATTATGAATCTCTGTTTTGATAATGTATAGCTAAATAACTGTCCCGCATCAAAAAGGAAACCGAAAGTGTATATTTATTTCGTCAAATTACACAGACACTGGAAACAAAATGAAAGTATGGAAAATGTCAGCACTTAAAATGCATTAATAATTCACTGCCGAACCTTCAACAAATATTAAGGATATAACAGGATTTTATGCTTACTTATCGGTAATGTATTCTGTTTGTATATAAATATTAATTACGACTGGAATGTGTTTGTTGTGTGATACAGGCTTTAAAACGTTCTCGTAGTAGTTGATGTTGTACAATGTACCACCAAACTCGATTGGTTGACGACAAGTATCTACCTATCTCTACCCTCTGTCATACTTTTTATTTAGAAATAGGGTCGTCATTCCATTTGATTTGATATCGGTCTCGAGAATTACAATCTCAGCTTTCTTCCATACCGTTTTTCCTCCATAGTGAGTTCTAGAATAGAAATTTAGGAAACTGATAGTCCATGTTTTACCAATCATAAGAATCGTTTCCTTCTAATTTTGGTTTACAGCTTTCGCGTTTAATTGGCTTTCCTTCAACCGCATAAGTCGTACCTTGATTTTACCAACTGATTTTAAACATCCTTGGAACGAGCCACGTATAAAATGTCGGGAGACTTTTCCACTTGTTCCTCCTCTCAGTCCATGTTTCCTTGCTATACAGAAGAAGTCTCCTCGAAGAGGTCTGGCTTCACTTTTTAGCCCGAAGTCGATGATGTTGTGCAGATGTCCAATTTTAAGCAATGGTTGACCACAGGCGTCCACCACTCTCTACTTTCTGCCATAAAATCCTCATGTTATCAAAAAGGCTTTTTCTTTTTACAACATTTTCACACAATCTTGGAACGCGCCGCGTCTAAATGCCTGGGAGTATTTTCTAATTCTCCTCCCCACACACAATGGCGCTATCATTTACAGAAATGCACTCTGCAAAGCGGACGATATCAGTATTCCGTCAAAGTTATTTTGATGTAGTCGGCATAAAACGTTGACGATTTCTCTCGACAACGATATTCGCACGATATATGCTGAATCGCATTCCACTACACCTTCTTTCTGCAGATATATTTATTCTTCCTTCGTTATCAATTCCTCCCTCTTGGATATTCAATCCGGTATTCACTCTCATGTCACATCGTTCGCTCTTGCTTTGTGTGCAATCTGGAATTTGGTCAATTGTCTCAGTCGGCTGAAAATGTACCTTTGTGGTAAATATGTTGCATTTTGCGAAGGACATTTGAAGTTTCTTACTCGTCGTCCGCATAAACTACGTAATCAACATGGAAAAGAATCATTGGGATAGTTTTTTCTTGTACTGCTATGTATCCGAGATTCTCGTTGAGCACTTTTTCCATAGATTCGTGCATACATTTTTTAATTAGATATAAGGCAAAGTGAGCATCTCTTATTCACACCGTTTTTTTCTCTCGACTAAAAATTTAGGGACGCCTCGTCGTCAACGAACGATAATATCCACATAACTGCTCGTTTTTCGTTGTATCACGTTCCACGTAGAAAAAAATGTCCCCGACACGAGAAACGGACGGTTTATTTTTATTAAAAGTTTCCGTTGTTTAACATCCTACTTCTTAAACTTACTTTCAAACCGCCTAGTTCCATCTATAAAAATATGGCCGAATTTTTATGTTGCTAGGTATCATCTACTCCTCATTTTTCGTGTTTTATTTTCTCCGAGTTCCGCGGCATATCACGACTTACTCTAGCAATTACTAATTTGATTTGTAATTTTATTGTTCAGCCTGTTGCGTGGAAGGATACGGTTTTGCGTTAATGCTTATTAAGAAACATTTTGTAAGCTAAAGTAATACTTCACGATTAGGAGATAAATAAAACACTCTGGAAAACCTAAAGTCGCCAACGTAATTATCAGCCTCGTACATGTTATACATCATGGCAAATCGCCCTTGAATGAAATTAATTTATGAAACGATAGATTGACCATTTTGTTTCCTAGTATTACTTTAGGTAAGCGAGATTACACTTTAGTATGTTTCCCAGGCTCATCCTACCGTCAATATTTTTCCTTTTTTGATGAATGCACATCGATTGTTATTCATTTTCGTGTTTTCTGAAAAAGCAAGAAAAATAAACATCAAACCGAAAATCTGACAACATTTTCCCTTTTCATTTTTCAAGATGCGGGAAGAGCTTCAAACCGCTTCACTCTACGACTCATGGTTTGCTCGCTGCGAGCTAGTTCAAAGGCGTAAGTAATTCTGATATTTCACATAATTAGTCTCTTTCGATTTCCTCACTCCGACTACTATAAGGCTTTGAAACATTTATTATGAATCTCTGTTTTGATAATGTATAGCTAAATAACTGTCCCGCATCAAAAAGGAAACCGAAAGTGTATATTTATTTCGTCAAATTACACAGACACTGGAAACAAAATGAAAGTAGGGAAAATGTCAGCACTTAAAATGCATTAATAATTCACTGCCGAACCTTCAACAAATATTAAGGATATAACAGGATTTTATGCTTACTTATCGGTAATGTATTCTGTTTGTATATAAATATTAATTACGACTGGAATGTGTTTGTTGTGTGATACAGGCTTTAAAACGTTCTCGTAGTAGTTGATGTTGTACAATGTACCACCAAACTCGATTGGTTGACGACAAGTATCTACCTATCTCTACCCTCTGTCATACTTTTTATTTAGAAATAGGGTCGTCATTCCATTTGATTTGATATCGGTCTCGAGAATTACAATCTCAGCTTTCTTCCATACCGTTTTTCCTCCATAGTGAGTTTTAGAATAGAAATTTAGGAAACTGATAGTCCATGTTTTACCAATCATAAGAATCGTTTCCTTCTAAATTTGGTTTACAGCTTTCGCGTTTAATTGGCTTTCCTTCAACCGCTTAAGTCGTACCTTGATTTTACCAACTGATTTTAAACATCCTTGGAACGAGCCACGTATAAAATGTCGGGAGACTTTTCCACTTGTTCCTCCTCTCAGTCCATGTTTCCTTGCTATACAGAAGAAGTCTCCTCGAAGAGGTCTGGCTTCACTTTTTAGCCCGAAGTCGATGATGTTGTGCAGATGTCCAATTTTAAGCAATGGTTGACCAAAGGCGTCCACCACTCTCTACCCTCATCCATTGTATCCTCATGTTATCAAAAAGGCTTTTTCTTTTTACAACATTTTCACACAATCTTGGAACGCGCCGCGTCTAAATGCCTGGGAGTATTTTCTAATTCTCCTCCCCACACACAGTGGCGCTATCATTTACAGAAATGCACTCTGCGAAGCGGACGATATCAGTACTCCGTCAAAGTTATTTTGATGTAGTCGGCATAAAACGTTGACGATTTCTCTCGACAACGATATTCGCACGATATATGCTGAATCGCATTCCACTACACCTTCTTTCTGCAGATATATTTATTCTTCCTTCGTTATCAATTCCTCCCTCTTGGATATTCAATCCGGTATTCACTCTCATGTCACATCGTTCGCTCTTGCTTTGTGTAAATCTGGAATTTGGTCAATTGTCTCAGTCGGCTGAAAATGTACCTTTGTGGTAAATATGTTGCATTTTGCGAAGGACATTTGAAGTTTCTTACTCGTCGTCCGCATAAACTACGTAATCAACAGCGAAAAGAATCATTGGGATAGTTTTTTCTTGTACTGCTATGTATCCGAGATTCTCGTTGAGCACTTTTTCCATAGATTCGTGCATACATTTTTTAATTAGAGATAAGGCAAAGTGAGCATCTCTTATTCACACCGTTTTTTTCTCTCGACTAAAAATTTAGGGACGCCTCGTCGTCAACGAACGATAATATCCACATAACTGCTCGTTTTTCGTTGTATCACGTTCCACGTAGAAAAAAATGTCCCCGACACGAGAAACGGACGGTTTATTTTTATTAAAAGTTTCCGTTGTTTAACATCCTACTTCTTAAACTTACTTTCAAACCGCCTAGTTCCATCTATAAAAATATGGCCGAATTTTTATGTTGCTAGGTATCATCTACTCCTCATTTTTCGTGTTTTATTTTCTCCGAGTTCCGCGGCGTATCACGACTTACTCTAGCAATTACTAATTTGATTTGTAATTTTATTGTTCAGCCTGTTGCGTGGAAGGATACGGTTTTGCGTTAATGCTTATTAAGAAACATTTTGTAAGCTAAAGTAATACTTCACGATTAGGAGATAAATAAAACACTCTGGAAAACCTAAAGTCGCCAACGTAATTATCTGCCTCGTACATGTTATACATCATGGCAAATCGCCCTTGAATGAAATTAATTTATGAAACGATAGATTGACCATTTTGTTTCCTAGTATTACTTTAGGTAAGCGAGATTACACTTTAGTATGTTTCCCAGGCTCATCCTACCGTCAATATTTTTCCTTTTTTGATGAATGCACATCGATTGTTATTCATTTTCGTGTTTTCTGAAATAGCAAGAAAAATAAACATCAAACCGAAAATCTGACAACATTTTTCCCTTTTCATTTTTCAAGATGCGGGAAGAGCTTCAAACCGCTTCACTCTACGACTCATGGTTTGCTCGCTGCGAGCTAGTTCAAAGGCGTAAGTAATTCTGATATTTCACATAATTAGTCTCTTTCGATTTCCTCACTCCGACTACTATAAGGCTTTGAAACATTAATTATGAATCTCTGTTTTGATAATGTATAGCTAAATAACTGTCCCGCATCAAAAAGGAAACCGAAAGTGTATATTTATTTCGTCAAATTACACAGACACTGGAAACAAAATGAAAGTAGGGAAAATGTCAGCACTTAAAATGCATTAATAATTCACTGCCGAACCTTCAACAAATATTAAGGATATAACAGGATTTTATGCTTACTTATCGGTAATGTATTCTGTTTGTATATAAATATTAATTACGACTGGAATGTGTTTGTTGTGTGATACAGGCTTTAAAACGTTCTCGTAGTAGTTGATGTTGTACAATGTACCACCAAACTCGATTGGTTGACGACAAGTATCTACCTATCTCTACCCTCTGTCATACTTTTTATTTAGAAATAGGGTCGTCATTCCATTTGATTTGATATCGGTCTCGAGAATTACAATCTCAGCTTTCTTCCATACCGTTTTTCCTCCATAGTGAGTTTTAGAATAGAAATTTAGGAAACTGATAGTCCATGTTTTACCAATCATAAGAATCGTTTCCTTCTAAATTTGGTTTACAGCTTTCGCGTTTAATTGGCTTTCCTTCAACCGCTTAAGTCGTACCTTGATTTTACCAACTGATTTTAAACATCCTTGGAACGAGCCACGTATAAAATGTCGGGAGACTTTTCCACTTGTTCCTCCTCTCAGTCCATGTTTCCTTGCTATACAGAAGAAGTCTCCTCGAAGAGGTCTGGCTTCACTTTTTAGCCCGAAGTCGATGATGTTGTGCAGATGTCCAATTTTAAGCAATGGTTGACCACAGGCGTTTACCACTCTCTACTTTCTGCCATAAAATCCTCATGTTATCAAAAAGGCTTTTTCTTTTTACAACATTTTCGCACAATCTTGGAACGCGCCGCGTCTAAATGCCTGGGAGTATTTTCTAATTCTCCTCCCCACACACAATGGCGCTATCATTTACAGAAATGCACTCTGCAAAGCGGACGATATCAGTATTCCGTCAAAGTTATTTTGATGTAGTCGGCATAAAACGTTGACGATTTCTCTCGACAACGATATTCGCACGATATATGCTGAATCGCATTCCACTACACCTTCTTTCTGCAGATATATTTATTCTTCCTTCGTTATCAATTCCTCCCTCTTGGATATTCAATCCGGTATTCACTCTCATGTCACATCGTTCGCTCTTGCTCTGTGTGCAATCTGGAATTTGGTCAATTGTCTCAGTCGGCTGAAAATGTACCTTTGTGGTAAATATGTTGCATTTTGCGAAGGACATTTGAAGTTTCTTACTCGTCGTCCGCATAAACTACGTAATCAACAGCGAAAAGAATCATTGGGATAGTTTTTTCTTGTACTGCTATGTATCCGAGATTCTTGTTGAGCACTTTTTCCATAGATTCGTGCATACATTTTTTAATTAGAGATAAGGCAAAGTGAGCATCTCTTATTCACACAGTTTTTTTCTCTCGACTAAAAATTTAGGGACGCCTCGTCGTCAACGAACGATAATATCCACATAACTGCTCGTTTTTCGTTGTATCACGTTCCACGTAGAAAAAAATGTCCCCGACACGAGAAACGGACGGTTTATTTTTATTAAAAGTTTCCGTTGTTTAACATCCTACTTCTTAAACTTACTTTCAAACCGCCTAGTTCCATCTATAAAAATATGGCCGAATTTTTATGTTGCTAGGTATCATCTACTCCTCATTTTTCGTGTTTTATTTTCTCCGAGTTCCGCGGCATATCACGACTTACTCTAGCAATTACTAATTTGATTTGTAATTTTATTGTTCAGCCTGTTGCGTGGAAGGATACGGTTTTGCGTTAATGCTTATTAAGAAACATTTTGTAAGCTAAAGTAATACTTCACGATTAGGAGATAAATAAAACACTCTGGAAAACCTAAAGTCGCCAACGTAATTATCAGCCTCGTACATGTTATACATCATGGCAAATCGCCCTTGAATGAAATTAATTTATGAAACGATAGATTGACCATTTTGTTTCCTAGTATTACTTTAGGTAAGCGAGATTACACTTTAGTATGTTTCCCAGGCTCATCCTACCGTCAATATTTTTCCTTTTTTGATGAATGCACATCGATTGTTATTCATTTTCGTGTTTTCTGAAAAAGCAAGAAAAATAAACATCAAACCGAAAATCTGACAACATTTTCCCTTTTCATTTTTCAAGATGCGGGAAGAGCTTCAAACCGCTTCACTCTACGACTCATGGTTTGCTCGCTGCGAGCTAGTTCAAAGGCGTAAGTAATTCTGATATTTCACATAATTAGTCTCTTTCGATTTCCTCACTCCGACTACTATAAGGCTTTGAAACATTAATTATGAATCTCTGTTTTGATAATGTATAGCTAAATAACTGTCCCGCATCAAAAAGGAAACCGAAAGTGTATATTTATTTCGTCAAATTACACAGACACTGGAAACAAAATGAAAGTAGGGAAAATGTCAGCACTTAAAATGCATTAATAATTCACTGCCGAACCTTCAACAAACATTAAGGATATAACAGGATTTTATGCTTACTTATCGGTAATGTATTCTGTTTGTATATAAATATTAATTACGACTGGAATGTGTTTGTTGTGTGATACAGGCTTTAAAACGTTCTCGTAGTAGTTGATGTTGTACAATGTACCACCAAACTCGATTGGTTGACGACAAGTATCTACCTATCTCTACCCTCTGTCATACTTTTTATTTAGAAATAGGGTCGTCATTCCATTTGATTTGATATCGGTCTCGAGAATTACAATCTCAGCTTTCTTCCATACCGTTTTTCCTCCATAGTGAGTTCTAGAATAGAAATTTAGGAAACTGATAGTCCATGTTTTACCAATCATAAGAATCGTTTCCTTCTAATTTTGGTTTACAGCTTTCGCGTTTAATTGGCTTTCCTTCAACCGCATAAGTCGTACCTTGATTTTACCAACTGATTTTAAACATCCTTGGAACGAGCCACGTATAAAATGTCGGGAGACTTTTCCACTTGTTCCTCCTCTCAGTCCATGTTTCCTTGCTATACAGAAGAAGTCTCCTCGAAGAGGTCTGGCTTCACTTTTTAGCCCGAAGTCGATGATGTTGTGCAGATGTCCAATTTTAAGCAATGGTTGACCACAGGCGTCCACCACTCTCTACTTTCTGCCATAAAATCCTCATGTTATCAAAAAGGCTTTTTCTTTTTACAACATTTTCACACAATCTTGGAACGCGCCGCGTCTAAATGCCTGGGAGTATTTTCTAATTCTCCTCCCCACACACAATGGCGCTATCATTTACAGAAATGCACTCTGCAAAGCGGACGATATCAGTATTCCGTCAAAGTTATTTTGATGTAGTCGGCATAAAACGTTGACGATTTCTCTCGACAACGATATTCGCACGATATATGCTGAATCGCATTCCACTACACCTTCTTTCTGCAGATATATTTATTCTTCCTTCGTTATCAATTCCTCCCTCTTGGATATTCAATCCGGTATTCACTCTCATGTCACATCGTTCGCTCTTGCTCTGTGTGCAATCTGGAATTTGGTCAATTGTCTCAGTCGGCTGAAAATGTACCTTTGTGGTAAATATGTTGCATTTTGCGAAGGACATTTGAAGTTTCTTACTCGTCGTCCGCATAAACTACGTAATCAACATGGAAAAGAATCATTGGGATAGTTTTTTCTTGTACTGCTATGTATCCGAGATTCTCGTTGAGCACTTTTTCCATAGATTCGTGCATACATTTTTTAATTAGATATAAGGCAAAGTGAGCATCTCTTATTCACACCGTTTTTTTCTCTCGACTAAAAATTTAGGGACGCCTCGTCGTCAACGAACGATAATATCCACATAACTGCTCGTTTTTCGTTGTATCACGTTCCACGTAGAAAAAAATGTCCCCGACACGAGAAACGGACGGTTTATTTTTATTAAAAGTTTCCGTTGTTTAACATCCTACTTCTTAAACTTACTTTCAAACCGCCTAGTTCCATCTATAAAAATATGGCCGAATTTTTATGTTGCTAGGTATCATCTACTCCTCATTTTTCGTGTTTTATTTTCTCCGAGTTCCGCGGCATATCACGACTTACTCTAGCAATTACTAATTTGATTTGTAATTTTATTGTTCAGCCTGTTGCGTGGAAGGATACGGTTTTGCGTTAATGCTTATTAAGAAACATTTTGTAAGCTAAAGTAATACTTCACGATTAGGAGATAAAAAAAACACTCTGGAAAACCTAAAGTCGCCAACGTAATTATCAGCCTCGTACATGTTATACATCATGGCAAATCGCCCTTGAATGAAATTAATTTATGAAACGATAGATTGACCATTTTGTTTCCTAGTATTACTTTAGGTAAGCGAGATTACACTTTAGTATGTTTCCCAGGCTCATCCTACCGTCAATATTTTTCCTTTTTTGATGAATGCACATCGATTGTTATTCATTTTCGTGTTTTCTGAAAAAGCAAGAAAAATAAACATCAAACCGAAAATCTGACAACATTT